>AP025074.1:15677836-15829599 GCA_036186865.1 Eustoma russellianum | reverse complement strand
GGGGGGGGGGGGTGTTGCAGTAGCTGATGAGAAGCTGGAATTGGAGAAAGACAATCCAAAGTGAAGTAGCATTGGTGGAACAGTGATCGTTGGATTAAACAGCAAATTGAAGGCTAAGATGGTGAGAGGATGAGCTGGCAATCCTAGTGAAGGGTTCAGTTGGAGTGCACGTGAAGAAGGTGTGGAGTGCTGAGTGCAGCAGTGTGATGCAGCAGAATGAGGAAGAAGAGGGTGCTGCGCAGGGGAAGTAGTTGTAGCAGGAATCAGTTTAAAAGGGGTTGAAATGACGGTTTTAACCTTGGTTTTATATTTGAATGTAGAGTAGTAGTAAGGCAGATTTGTAACTTCAGTAGCTTTCTTCCTCCCTCCAAATCTGCATCTGATAAAACGGTTATGCAGCACAATTTTGCATCAGTTTTTCCTGAATAAGATTGAAGTTTTTGCATCATTCTCTCTATGGTTTTCTCTCCAAATTCTTACTTTCATTCAATTTTACTTTCAATTCTTCAAATTAACAATTTCAGCGGAAGAAGGCTTGGGCTGCAGTGGACCTGCAGACGGAGAGGCCATGGCGGGGGTGATAGAATTGTGAAGACGATAGTACCAAGCGAAATCAAAGGAAAAAAATGATAAACTGAAATTGATGCAGTAATTGAATTTAATGCTGATGTTGGAACCGAGAGCCGACATCCTCATTGTCGAAGAAAGCCTGCAATCGCCAGAGTTTCCGGCGTCTTCCCTCCTTTTTGTGTACATATAAATTTACGTTACATATATGTATATATGTATGTATATATATATATATATATATATATATATATATATATGTATGTGTATATATGTGCATATATATATATATGTATGTGTATATATATATAAACACATATACATACATATATTTGTGTGTGCACACATGCACGTACGTGTATAGATTTGCATTTTAAGGTTTGAATTAGCCTCAGTAGAATGTAGAGACGGTTGATAAAAAGTGTTTAAATGATTTAAAAATACATGATTTAAATAGTACGAGTTTACGAAATGCATGACAAAAATATTATTTGACACGTTTTTGTGATATATATGTCTCATATGCTTTATATATAATGATGCCGTACTAACAAGCCATGAAGCGTTAAAGCTTACATCATATGACAAACATTTGTTGTCTTTGAACTATTTTCATGTGCCATAATTAATGAACTAAACTAGTCATTAAGTAATGTACTTAAGTTAATGAACTAACTAGTTCATTAAATGAATACATATTTGGAGAAAGCTTGATGGCAACAAATTGAAAATAGAAAGTCTACTAATTCTTTCAATATAAACGCCTAATATATATATATATATACATATATATATATATATATATATATATATATATATATATATATATATATATATACACATTCATATTTTTGTTAAAAAAGCACAATACACATATACTGCGATGTACTACCGACACGTTACATATATTACAGATGTACGTCAACGTCACACCACTATATATACCTCATATTTATGAGTATATTTAGGTCTTATATCATATGATATAAGTCATGGTGATGACAAAATTATAATGACACGTTACAAGGTCATAAAGCGAAAATTGTCGTATCGGGTGACTACCGAAACTTCGCCAACGTGTCACGTACTTGCCATACAAAGATGGTCAGCCCATATACTTTAAAAATAGCCAAAAATTTTGTGGCTTATATGTTAAATTCAGCTACTAAATCATTTCATGTTGGCACACACAAATCACCCACAATTTAGGCCAAATTGTGGAGATTCCAAATTCAAATATTTAAGCACATGGGATGCCTATCTTAATCAGCCATTAGAGCTGAATATCTACTTTATTTTGTGTACATTATGTGTGACATAATATATATGACATATGCAAAAATTTTGAATTTAATCGGAGAAAAATCGCGTAATCGACGAAAGTCGAAAATTCGGCCTTCTACGAACACAACTGATGGGATGTTTTTTGGCATGAGTCGTAACATGTATCTAGACACGTTTTACACATTCAAGACATGTTAAAGTGTTCTAGAAAATTCAAATTAGGGATGATTGGAATTTACCATGTATGTGTAATTATTGTGCATTATTTGACAAAGCTTAATAAAGTAAAATTTCAGCATATGCCTAGCCATTCTACATGCCATTTGCAACCTCATTGGAGCCTATGCGGAGCTTAGTTGGCATCTTAATTGGTGGATATTATGCCACACAAGGTTAGTGACATAAAAGAGGGAACTACACAAGGTAACAATTCAAAAGAGTTCACATAAGACACATGCTGAAAATTTCAGCATGTGATACTAAGGGTGGCCGATGTTTAGGCGGTTAATGATGCTTAATTTACTTCCCAAAATTGAAGGGATTGAATGGTGATTGTTTGGTAACATTTTGAATTCTTTTTGGCACAAGTTTTGCAAGTTATTCTCAGATTTTGCAGCTCATTAAAATGATGACAAGTTGGACAAATCATCAAGTGCCAAGTAAGCAAGGCGAAGTCATCCTTCCAATCATAATGTGACAAGTAAGCAAGATGGTGTCATTTATACACAAGGAAATCTTCCAAGGGCAATAAAGAGAATTCTCAAGAAGGGAAAAGGCCCTAAGGGGGCGGCCATGAAGTGGTTAAAAAGAAGAGGATAGTGAAAACAAGTCTAAGAACACAACTCTCATTCTCTCAAGATCAAGAAGCTCTACTACTTTCTTCTTTCCTTTTTCTTTCTTTCTTCTTCTTCTCTCAAGCCTATTGTTCATATAATCTTGATATTATATAGGCTTTGATTATACCATCCACACTAATACATTGTTATAAAAGGTTGATCAACGTGTAATCAAACCTTCATTCAATTGGTGGTGGTGTTCGTGATCGGTTTGTTTGTTTGTTTTTGTTGTATTGTTATAAAAGGGTGGAGTTGGTGTATAACTACAGTAACTCATGTGTTAAGGTATTTTTGGTGTTTAGTGATAGCCGAAGAAGGTGTCTTCGAAGACTGGAGTAGGTTGTTTTAACCGAACTAGTATAAAATTCTTAGTGTTCTTACTTTCAGCACTTTACTTTCAGTTTTCTGTTTTCTTATTGTTTTCATTACAACGGTAAAAATAGCAAACGATTTTCAAAAATCATAAGACCTTGCAGAAACATAGCCATACATCCTAGCTTTCATTTGACGTAAGTTTTAACTCATTTGGATAAGTATAAACCAATCAAACGTGAATAGTTCTGAGACTAGTGCAATCTGTTTTTCAGATTCGCAAAGGTTGAGAACATCAACGTAGTTGACTTACTTTCCAAAGGAATTTTTAAAAACTGTTTCAACCTATTATGATACATATCTTCAGGGTCTTGTTATTTTCAGACCATTTAGAGTCTCCAATTAATCGGAATAAATTTTTCAAGTCGGAGCACGGTTTCTGGCAGATTCGTGCAATCTGACCAAGAACGTATTTTCAAGGGGTCATGAGTGGAGTTTTATTCTGAAATTTTTATGAGATAGTTATAGCATCTGAGAGTTCATTCACAGCGAATTTCATAATTTTTGAAAGCCTGTGACTAGGTCATTTAATTATTTCAAATCAGGATCTAAAAAACAGGAACTATTTTCAGAAGTGGGTAATTGGTAACAAAATGTTTTTAAAAACCAACTTTTTCGCACCCATTATTCAACCTTCCTTTCTAGTGGTGGTATACAGGTCCTACAAAGACCCTATTTAATTAGCCTTTGAAGGTTTGAACCAGATCATATCTTATCATTAGTCGTTTGTCTTATAATATTCTTTTGATTCCATTCTCACTTTACTCATTTTTTACTTATTTAACGAATATCTTTTGCCTAACAGTACTAAGTCTTAAAATCCTATTTGACTTGAGACAATTTGTAACTTCCTATATCAACTGAGTTTATTAGGTGGTGTGTTTGATGAGCGGACCAGTAAGCAATGAATAATATCAAACATGCAACAGCATTGAAAAAATCCATCTTAAAACTTAAACGACCAAAGAAAAACAGATTCGGTCATATTCAGAAACATAAACCTAAAGAAAAACCCAACTCTGACAACATATCCAAATTTATTTTGCCCCACTGTAGTACAGATTCAACCTCCATCTGGTCTGAACAGCATTAATGGCGTCCATAAACCTAAAGAAAAACAATATCTTGATATATTTTTTTTCCAAAGAAATTTTCCTTAGATAAGGGCATTAACTTAGATGACACCTGTTGGCAACAATCACTCCCCCCTGAAGAATTGCTACACATTGACAGCCAGGGTAACAGGTTGCATCAGGATTGCAAGGCCCCCCTGGTACACAATAAAGCATCTCTTGCAGGATTTGAAATTTTTTTGGTAGAACTATTTTTGCTTGCATTGTCAGCGCTTTTGGAACTTCCATTCGTCCTTTCTGAACTGCAAAACATTCATTTATAATGTCAAATGAAAAGGTTACATCCACAAATGTTGGAGCTAAAGGTGAAATCTCTCACTTCGGGGCCTTCATTGTCCAGTCCCAAAGACCATGTGTGGAGGATGCAAATCAGGAGCTTAGCAGCCTCTTAGATTGGGTGAGATCTTACGCAGTGACCCTCTGTAGCGTCCTGCTCCTGAATCCTAACATCGGGAACAGTGCACCCGCCGTATCTCACTAAGGAGAATACAAAGCGTCGAAATCAAAACAGATACATGTCAGTGGAAGTCAAAATTTAAAACCTCAAAATAATCGAAATAACTACCTTAACTAAATCCTCGAGAGTCTCATCCGAATATCCTCAGTCTCGAAATATCCAGTCCCGATCTTCCATGGTCTGCTAACTCCTTTGTTAAGTTGTAAAATGTTTTGATGATGAAAAGATGTTTTGAATGAGTTAAATTTGTGTTTGATATTTGATGCAAGATGAGAAAATTACACTATGTCCAAATATGGTTGAGATTGGAACTCACTGGTTGACATCGATCTCACAAGCTGGGGACATCGATCGATCGATGCCACTTCAGCCTCTGACATCGATTGATCGATGTCAATCAGAGAGCATCGAACTCTCAGCCAAAGGACTTCGATCGATCGATGTTGTTCAGGGAACATCGATCTCTAAACTAAATGACATCGATCGATCGATGTCACTTCAGCCCCTGACATCGATCGATCGATGTCAGGCAGTGTCAAAACTACAAACTTCTGGAGGACATCGATCTCTCCCTTCCAGGCACTTCGATCGATCGATGTCCCCCAGAATTCAAATTTTCTGAACGCTGGAACAAAATCCAAGGGAGATTTATGATGTTTTCTCTTTCCAATCTTGCTCAAAATTCTTGTGGACTTTAACCCAACCTATTACATGCTTCTTTGACTATTGTATACATGTCTAAGATTCTCTAGGGTGGCTATCCAAGATCAAATCACTCCATAGGGTGGTTAGAGACTATTTGGGCATTATCTTGACATTTTTGAAGATGAAGACTTGGTGGAGAGCCTCAAAAACGTGGTGAACTTTATCTATAAATAGAGGAGGCTTGGACGAGGAAAATACACACTTTCAACATCATCTAGCTTCATTTTCCATTGTTGTATAGTTCTCTCATACTTGTAAATTTGCTTAAACCTTGTTTAGCTTTTCTTTGTTCTTCATTGTTGTATATTGAGAGAAAGTGAGTCAAGCACAAGAGGAACCATAAATATTTGATCTCTTGCTTGTGCTTAGACTTGCGAGAAAATGTGAATCTTACTATATTTCTTCAACCCACTGTGAGAAGTTCTTGAAGGAACATTTGTTGAAGTTGTGAGGAAGCAAGAAGTTGTTCTTGCTAAGAGCTGTAGTTGCTGTAGTTGCACAAGTGTATTTTGTGCAAGAAGTTGCTGTTGTTGTTGCTTACACTAAAGTGTTAGTGTAAGTGTTGCTGTGGTTGTTCTTATTGTTCATAATAAGAAGAGTAGTTGTTGAAAATCCACTTTGGAAACAAAGTGGTAGTGGAGTAGAAACATTTACGATTCGAACCACTCTATATCCGGTGTACTCATTCACTACTTCTCATCTCCCATTCTTGCTCTGATTTTGAATATCTTTTTGAGTTGAGTAAACGAGAAAATTCCGCAAAAGAGCCAAACACTCTATTCACCTCCCCTCTAGAGTGTATTTCAGACCTAACAATTGGTATCAGAGCCTAACCTTGATTGCTTGGCCTATCTTTGCAAGTAGCAAGGTTAAAGATCATGGCAGTGACAACCTCAACCTCAACCTCTTCATCTCACACTTCATCTCCTAAGCCTACTGCACTATTTTCCGGATCAAACACTAAAGCACCTATGTTTGATGCCTAAAATTATTCTTTGTGGAAATTTCGAATGATCAATCATTTGAAAGGCTGTGGATTTGATATATGGAGAGCCGTTGTCAAAGGAATTGAAGTTTCTATGATTACCAACTCAAAAGGAGAATCAATATTCAAAGATGAGGATGACTACACCGATGAAGAAAAGATAAGATTTGCCATGAATGGCAAAGCATTTGATATTCTCTCAAGTGCTCTTACCACCACTGAGCTCATAAGACTTTAAGGTCTTGAAACAACCCATGAGGCATGGAAAAGGCTTGAAATGATACATGAGGGAACTGAGCAAGTAAGAATGGCCAAACGACTTATGCTCATGAAGGAGTATGAGATGTTCGGAATGAAAAGCGGTGAGAAGATTGAGGAGACAATCGATCGATTCACACGAATAGTGAATCAACTCTCCATGGTGGACAAGAAAATCTCAAATGAAGACCTTGTCTCAAAACTCCTCAACTCTTTGTCAAGAGAATGGACACCCAAAGTCACCGCCATCACCGAATCAAAGAATCTCAAGACTCTTACCCTTGATGAGCTATCCGGTAATCTTCTTACTCATGAAATTCTTATTGATGACCAAAATAGGATGAACCCTATCAAGCCCACACAAACATCACACAAAGGATTGGTGGTAGAGTCCGATGAATCGGATGAGGAAGTTGCCCTTCTAGTAAGAAAATTTAGAAGAATTGCAACTAGAAACAAAGCTCAAGCAAGAAAATTTTTCAAAAGACCATCTAAAGAAAAGGAAGCAAGTGAAAATTGCTATAGATGTGGTCGACCCGGTCATTTCATTGCCGATTGCCACGTAAAAGAGCCGCAAAAGCAAGATAAGAAGGTCTTTCCTCAAAAGAAGAAAGCCCTCAATGCGGAAGTAACCACGTGGGATGATCTCCTTTCGGAATCGAAAGGAGAAGAGAGTGAAGATCAAGGTGTTGGACTTGTTGCAATAGTTGACAATCCAAAGACTCAACATACTTGTCTCATGGCGATTGAAGATGATCTTGAGGTAAATTCTAATCCTTCAAATTTGCATGATGAAATAGGAGATTTACAAGATGACTTTGAAAAATTGAATTTAAAGTATAAGCATTTGAAGAAAGAGTTCAAGAAATGCATCTTAGAAAATAAGAGCTTGCATGACAAAAATATTTTGATGTTTCAAGAGCATGACATCATACTCACCATGCATAAAACCGTAGCTCTTGAAAATGTAGAAATTAGAAAAGAATGTGAGAAACTAAAGATAGACTTACAAAGACTAACAAATGGCAAAAACAATTTAGACATACTACTTGGAAATCAAAGAATTGGAAATGATAAATCCGGTTTAGGATTTAATTCATCATCTTCTTCTATTAAGCCTAAGTCCTTAAAGAAGAAGGCAAATAATAGAAAAACACAACGAAATTCATCACCCTCTTAACCAAAGCATGTACCCACTTGTTTTCATTGCAACAAACTAGGACATGTGAAGAAAGCATGTAGAGCCAGATTTGGAAGCACATATGTTTGGAAGCCTAAGGGTCGACAAACTAACCTTAAAGGACCCAACCATCAAAGGGTACCAATGCATACATCTTTTGGTTTTGTAGGCTCTCAAGATAAATGGAGTAGCCAAAGAAGAAGGAACCAAATGGCTTATGAACAGCGGATGTTCAACGCACACGACCGGAGACAAAACGTTGTTCACCAAGATCAAGCTCCAAGATGGTGGAACGGTGCATTTTGGCAATGGGAAAGCCAAAATCCTTGGACATGGAGAAATTGGTAACTCTTCTTTTACTATTAATAATGTATTATATGTAGAAGGGCTTAAGTATAATTTGATAAGTGTTAGCCAACTATTTGATGCTAATTTTCAAATTGAATTTGTGAAAAGAAAATGTGTTGTGAAAAAGAACGATAAGATTGTTTTTGAGGCTATACGTAAAAATGATGTTTACAAATTTAGCACACAAGATTTGATATCACAAAATGTTTCTTGCCTAGTTGCCAAAAATGATTTGACTCAACTATGGCATAGACGACTTGGATATATTAGTTTTAAAATTTTCAAAGATATTTGCAAAAATGAAAAAGTCCAAAGTCTTCCAAAATTAAATTTCGAAAATCATGGCTTATGTGACACTTGTCAAAAGGCAAAACTTGTTAAAACAAGCTTCAAGCCCAAAAGTGAAATCTCCTCCACCAAACCCCTACAATTGCTTCATATGGATTTGTATGGGGATATTGGTGCGGCAAGTCTAAGTGGAAAACATTACACCTTTGTGGTGGTAGATGACTTCTCTAGGTACACTTGGGTAATGTTCTTAGCTAAAAAGAATGATGCATGCCAAGAATTTATAAAGTTTTGTAAGAGATTAGAAAATCAAAGAGAGGACACAATTAAGGAAATTAGAAGTGATAGAGGCGGTGAGTTTGATGGAGAATTTCAAGAATTTTGTGTATCCAAAGGGTATGGACACAATTTCTCAGCTCCAAGAACTCCTCAACAAAATGGTGTTGCGGAAAGGAAGAATAGAACACTTCAAGAAATGAGTAGAGCCATGCTAAACGAATTTGAGCTACCCAAATATTTTTGGGCCGAAGCGGTAAATACCGCTTGTCATGTAATCAATAGAGTTTATTTGAGACCATTTCTCAAAAAGACTCCTTATGAGCTTTGGAAAGGTAGAGTAGCAAATATTGGTTATCTCAAGGTATTTGGTTGTAAGTGCTTTATACTTAACACCAAAGATAACTTGGATAAACTCGACTTCAAAACGGATGAAGGAATCTTTATGGGTTATGCTCAAAATAGCAAGGCATTTAGAGTATATAATAAAAGAACCATGAAAGTTGAAAAATCAATTCATGTAAAATTTAGTGAACTCAATGAGGATAAATCAAACATTAATGATGATGATGAAATAATTGAAGTAAGCCATATAGAGAAATTTGAGAATCCAAAAGGTAATATCGTTATTGACCTTAGGATTGATCCCCTTGAACCTAAGGTTGAAGATGATGAAATAGGAGGAGATACCTCAAATTTACCGGATTCATATAAGTATAGGAAAGATCACCCTAAAGAATTGATATTAGGTGAAACTAGCCAAGGCATAATGACTAGGAGAAAATTCAATGAAAATGCTTTCATTTCACAAGTTGAACCTAAAAATATAAAGGAGGCAACAAATGATGAAGATTGGGTATCAGCTATGCAAGAATAATTAAATCAATTTGAAAGAAGTGATGTTTGGGAATTAGTTGCTAAACCAAGTGATCATCTTGTAATTGGCACTAAATGGATATTTAGAAACAAAATGGATGATAAAGGAAACATCACTAGAAACAAAGCTAGGTTAGTAGCCCAGGGATATAGGCAAGAGGAAGGCATAGACTATGATGAGACCTTTGCCTCCGTAGCTAGGTTAGAAGCTATTAGGATGCTATTAGCATATGCATGCTATAAGGATTTCAAACTATATCAAATGGATGTGAAATCCGCATTCTTGAATGGAATAATTCAAGAAGAGGTTTATGTAGCTCAACCACCGGGGTTTGAAAATCATGATTATCCAAATCATGTTTTTAAACTCAAAAAGGCCCTTCATGGACTTAAACAAGCTCCTAGGGCTTGGTATGATAGATTAAGTAACTTCCTACTTGAGAATGAGTTTTCAAGAGGAAAAGTCGACACTACTCTTTTTATTAAAGAACAAGGAAACCATCAATTGCTTGTTCAAATTTATGTGGATGATATTATATTTGGTGCTACTAATGATTCTCTTTGTGAGCATTTTGCAAAATTGATGGAAGGAGAATTTGAAATGAGCATGATGGGTGAACTCAACTACTTTCTTGGTCTTCAAATCAAGCAAACTCAAGATGGAGTGTATATATCTCAAACGAAGTATACAAAGGATTTGCTCAAAAAGTACAAATTTGAGGATGGAAGAAGTGTGAGCACACCAATGAGCACAAGTACAAAGCGTGACAAAGACGAAAAAGGAAAGCCAGTTGAGGTAACCAAATATAGGGGTATGATTGGTAGTTTACTCTATTTAACCGCTAGTAGGCCGGATATTTCGCATGCTGTGTGCTTATGTGCTAGATTTCAAAGTATGCCTAAGGAATCACATTTAGTTGCTATTAAACGTATCTTTAGGTATTTGAAAGGAACCTTGAACTTTGGATTGTTTTATCCCAAAAATGGATGTTTTGATTTAAGAGGGTATAGTGACTCCGACTATGCCGGAAATCTTGTTGATAGGAAAAGCACCTCCGGGACGTGTCAATTCCTTGGGGATTGCTTGGTTTCTTGGTTCTCCAAGAAACAAAATAGTGTGTCACTTTCAACGACGGAATCCGAATATGTATCGGCCGTTTCGTGTTGTGCACAACTACTTTGGATGATCAATACTTTGAACGATTATAATATCAAGTTCGATAAAGTTTCCATCCTATGTGACAACACATCAGCCATAAGTATAGCACAAAAACCGGTTCATCATAGTAAGACCAAACACATTGAAGTGAGGCATCACTTCATAAGAGATTGCATTCAAAAAGGATTTGTATGCATTGAGTTTGTTCCAACAAATGACCAACTGGCGGATATCTTTACCAAATCCCTTCCCACTGAGACATTCGAATCAATTAGATCAAGATTAGGGATGATAAACCAAGGATAGAAGGTTAAAAAGGTCAAAAATACAGATTCCTGCACACATTGATCGATCTATGTGGCAGTCTCAGAGACTGCTGTAAAACAGACATCGATCGATCTATGTCTAGGACATCGATCGATCGAAGTCCCAGACATCGATCGATCGATGTCGACGTGGACAGGCCATTAAAACCTGCACTTTTCTCTTTCCTCTTCACTTTCCTTCTTCTCCCAAACGAAATCCCTAACTTTCACTCTGCAAAACCGAAAATTTTTTGTCCCAAATACACCAAATCTCTCTGCTAAACTCAGAATTCTTGCGAAAAACTCCATCTTTGATACAAATACAACCTTATTCTTCAAATCCATCTCCAAAATTCGAACCCTAACCTCAAATGGCTTCAAAAACGCAACCCTCTTCCAAGAGAGCAAGAACTTCACAAGAAGGTGAAGGTGAGGCACAACAATCACATCCAACGGGGTCTAGAACACAAGGACTGAGGAAGAAATCAACTGCATCTCAAAACACTGAGTTAAAGGAAACAAGAGAAAAGCTAACCCTCAACAATTTTCCATGGCTTCAGTCTTCAGATTACAAGGATGCTTTGAAAGAGCCAAGGGGGACAGGTAAATTTGGCTACAACACTCTTAAGCTCAAACGATATTTCATGAATGGGAGCGCAAGAAAAGATCCACCATTCCACTTAAACTGCTCAAAATCGAAGATATTTTGAGAAATGAAGAGTTGAAACCAATCATTGATTGGTTTAATCATCAAAAATGGATACATATTTGGGATGTAAATCAAATGGCAAATATGTCTACCTGATACACTAGGATGTTTTATGCTAATATGTGGGTAGAATATAGACAGGGTGTGCCTTATGCTTTACATTCACTGATAGATGGACAGTTGTTGATGTTTAGTTCTAAGACTATAAATGATTTGCTTGATTTTCCTGCTGAGGGATGGGAATATTTTGATCCTTGGAGGTGGGATACCTACAAGTATCAAATTTCTGAAAATGAAGTTAAAACCTTTCTTGGATTTCACCCCACCAAAAATACAAATGACATGCCTTTGGTATATCGAGTCTTATTTGCCATTGTCACCTTTTGTATCAATGGAAAATCAGCTAAACTTCCGAGCAACTTGGATTTTTATATAGCTTCTCGGCTTGCAAATAGAGAAGCTATGAATCTTGGGGAGATTATATTTGCAAATATGTTGGAAGCCGTAACAAAGCAATCCAAAGCTCTTCCCTATAGTAATCTCATCTATAGATTGCTCAAGAAGCGTAATGTATTGTTGGATGAATATTATACTGAACAGGTTACCAACAAGGATTATTACACCAAGGCAAACATCCAACAAATACATAAGTCTCGGAAGGAGGCTCAAAAACGGGGAGGACAACAAGAACAAGAAGATGAAGAGCTGGAAGATCCTATCCCTCCACCATCTCCTACCGAACCTCCCATGGCACCCTCCTCTCATCCTTCACCACAACCGCCTCCACAACCAAGATCCACTTCCAAAAAGGACAAAGGAAAAGCACCGATGACAGAAGGAAGTGGGTCAGATGAAGAGTTCGATGCAGAGGCCGAAATTGACGATATTCGTCATACACTTGGTCAATAGGGTGAAGACTTGACCACGGAAGCAGTCCGTATTGATGATCTACAAAAGGAATATAAGAACTTTCAGGAGCGTATCAACATCATTGAAACGAAAGTCAACACTCAAGTTATGGCTCTGCAAACGGAATTGGTTGTTCAGAAGACAAAATACCAAAAGCTAAAAACTAAACCCAAGGCAGCTCTCTCCGGATTGTGTTTTCCTCCGATGAGGAGTAGTCCTTTATGATTCTCCATTCCCTCGTAGTTATGCATAGTGTTGCAAGTTTGAGTGTGTATCTTAAAACTTGATATTTCTCAATGGTATTTATCTTTTCGTTTTGGTATCTCTTATCTTTTGATGCTTTCAAAAAGGGGGAGAAGTATTTGGCATTGTTGGCATGGTAGAAATTATTGGCATTGTTGGCATGATGTTTTTTGTCTTGGTATTTGGCATTGTTGGCATGATGGGTAAGTAATAATTGATCTTGGTATTGTTGGCATGGTAGAAATTATTGTTGGCATTGTTGGCATGATGTTTTTGGTCTTGGTATTTGGCATTGTTGGCATGATGGGTAAGTAATAATTGATCTTGGTATTGTTGGCATGATTAGGCTTTAGCATTTTTGGGCATTGGTTTTTGGCATGATTGTTTGGGCATTGGATTTGCCATGTTTGGCATTGTTGGTTAGACATTGCATGATTTAGTTTTTGGCATGTTATAGCTTGGTATCTTAGTGTCTCATCTTGATATGATATTGGTGTTTTTGCATCACATAACTTAGCTTGAGAAGTTGAATTTGGTATAGCATGACAGGAAGTTTCTTGATATGCTTTACATATTGAAATGATGAAAATGTGAAACTTGATGCATAGGTTGAGGGGGAGCATATTGGTATTGATAACACATTTTGGGTAGATTGAAATTTTTTGATGTGTTCATATGATGAGGGAGCATGAACAAAGGGGGAGTTGTAAAATATCAAGTTTAGTTGAAAAAGTATCATGTAAAAACATCTTTTGAGTCATGGTTTTGAAATCATCAAAAAGGGGGAGATTGTTAAGTTGTAAAATGTTTTGATGATGAAAAGATGTTTTGAATGAGTTAAATTTGTGTTTGATATTTGATGCAAGATGAGAAAATTACACTATGTCCAAAGATGGTTGAGATTGGAACTCATTTGTTGACATCGATCTCACAAGCTGGGGACATCGATCGATCGATCGATGTCACTTCAGCCTCTGACATCGATCGATCGATGTCAATCAGAGAGCATCGAACTCTCAGCCAAAGGACTTCGATCGATCGATGTTGTTCAGGGAACATCGATCTCTAAACCAAATGACATCGATCGATCGATGTCACTTCAGCCCCTGACATCGATCGATCGATGTCAGGCAGTGTCAAAACTGCAAACTTCTGGAGGACATCGATCTCTCCCTTCCAGGCACTTCGATCGATCGATGTCCCCCAGAATTCAAATTTTCTGAACGCTGGAACAAAATCCAAGGGAGATTTATGATGTTTTCTCTTTCCAATCTTGCTCAAAATTCTTGTGGACTTTAACCCAACCTATTACATGCTTCTTTGACTATTGTATACATGTCTAAGATTCTCTAGGGTGGCTATCCAAGATCAAATCACTCCATAGGGTGGTTAGAGACTATTTGGGCATTATCTTGACATTTTTGAAGATGAAGACTTGGTGGAGAGCCTCAAAAACGTGGTGAACTTTATCTATAAATAGAGGAGGCTTGGACGAGGCAAATACACACTTTCAACATCATCTAGCTTCATTTTCCATTGTTGTATAGTTCTCTCATACTTGTAAATTTGCTTAAACCTTGTTTAGCTTTTCTTTGTTCTTCATTGTTGTATATTGAGAGAAAGTGAGTCAAGCACAAGAGGAACCATAAATATTTGATCTCTTGCTTGTGCTTAGACTTGCGAGAAAGTGTGAATCTTACTATATTTCTTCAACCCACTGTGAGAAGTTCTTGAAGGAACTTTTGTTGAAGTTGTGAGGAAGCAAGAAGTTGTTCTTGCTAAGAGCTGTAGTTGCTGTAGTTGCACAAGTGTGTTTTGTGCAATAAGTTGCTGTTGTTGTTGCTTACACTAAAGTGTTAGTGTAAGTGTTGTTGTGGTTGTTCTTATTGTTCATAATAAGAAGAGTAGTTGTTGAAAATCCACTTTGGAAACAAAGTGGTAGTGGAGTAGAATCATTTACGATTCGAACCACTCTATATCCGGTGTACTCATTCACTACTTCTCATCTCCCATTCTTGCTTTGATTTTGAATATCTTTTTGAGTTGAGCAAACGAGAAAATTCCACAAAAGAGCCAAACACTCTATTCACCCCCCTCTAGGGTGTATTTCGGACCTAACATCCTTCACCTGTCTATCTGCAAAACTGGTTGGTAGAGGGGGGTGAGCGACATACATCGCTCGCAAGTAGCCCGACTATATTTACTACGGGATCATACACGGAGAAGCAAGTGTAAACAAAATATATAAATAACATAATAGCATGCTTCTCTTCGTAAATAAATTTACGACTCTGCCCCTAACATCCAAAAGCAAATAGAGCAAATAGACCCAACAAAGTACAAAACAAAGTCCAATTAAGTACGTAACAAAGTCAACAAATAGACCGATGACCAAGTCAAACCAAACGACAGCCAAGCAAAGGTTAGTCCAAGCTAAAACGTGATGCAATTTTCCAAAACAATGCAATGCCAATGTTCTCATTATTTCAAAAGAAATGTTTCCAATATCAATGTCCAATGTCCAAATCCAATGTCCATATCCGATTAAATCGATCCAAAAATCCAAATAACCAAATCCGGTTTAATCGGTCCAAAGTCCAAAATCAAATGCAATGGCTATAGCACTTTCCCTACAAGTGACTTATACCGTAAGACTTACGAATTGATTCCCCCAAAACCAAATATACTATAGACACCCTGTCCCAGACTAGGTCGTTACGTCTATAGCACCAAATATATGCCTTTGCACCCTGTCCCAGACTAGGTAGTTACGCTCAGGCCCAATGTATGCATACAGAAGCCCTGTCCCTGACGAGGTAGTTATATCTGCAGTAATCCAAATAGGCATACAGAAACCCTGTCTCTGACGAGGTAGTTACATCTGCAGCACTTGAATACGAAATATGAATCAACCTGGCTTACCGATATATTTCCCTCGTAAGGGTGAATTTTCAAAATATGCAAAAACAATTTTCAAAATCATTTTCCAAGTATCAAAGTTAGTCCAAATTCCAAAATAGGCCAAAATGTCAAATGAGTCAAAATTTCCAACATGCCCTTCAAATACCAACAATTACAAACAAATAATCCAAATAGGCAAAAAGTTCCAAAATACTAAAACCATCACACCAACCCATGTATGTATACACGCATATATGCTCACGCCCATACATGCACATATACACGTATATACTTACGCACATCGCCCTTGGCCCACTTTCTCCACCAAAACCCTAATTTCTATTTAACCTAAAATCATACCCTTAAGATTCATATAACTATTAACTTTCAGTCAAATTAATACCTCCCTAACCCCTGACTGAAAGGTCCAATCCCCAAAATTTTCAATGTTAAATCGGATTATATTTTACTAGTTTCAAATTAACATTTAACATATATACATACATACATACATATATATATATATATATATATATATATATATATATATATATATATGCGTACAATATAAATCGTGTTGTAATAAAATCATTTGCACCTCCTGACACTCACCCATACCCAATCGCATATGACTCCAACATGCAAATGCATATTTCGTTCTCAGTCACACACACGAATAAGCCACAGACCCTGAATTTCACCTGCACTTTACACATGTTCAGCACAAGCCCACATGTAATTATCATTATATATGAGCCTCAATTCTTACGATAAGCACCAAATAGAATGACAAGGAAATGAACAAAAGCAATTTTCACATATAATCATCGTTTAATATATTTTATATATATAAAATGACACATGTTTGGCCACTGTCCTTAAGGACAGCCAGCCTATTCACAACGGCAACCACAACATTTCCCAAAAATCATATCCTATACACATATACGTATATATTTAAATCGATACATACAAATAGACATATACACGAATAAATCAACCATCTGTGCAAACAAAAATAAACATGCACGATCCGATTTGGTACGAAAATAACATTATAATGTTTGTAAAAACATAGCAAATATAGCAAAGATACTTGCTTTTAGCCTCGATCATACGATATCTTACAAGACATCGGGATGAAACGGACAAGATTTTGGCCCTTTTTTTTCCTTCCTCTGTTTGCTGCGGCTGCATGGGGTGTTTGGGGGGAAGGGTGGCTATCGACAGTCCAAGTTGATGGTGTAGGCTTGAGTCTTGTTTGTATGTGTATATATATGACTAGATGTTCTAAGAATATAGGAGATAAATACATTTGGAGCTTTGCTGGAAGAATTGCTTCCTTATTTTTCTCTGTTGGTGACGCCAAGAAATAGGGAGAAAACATGGCTGCCGTGGCTGCTATTTGTTGCTGCCGAGATGTATTTTTGGGAGAGGGAAAAAAACACACGGCTGCCGAGGGGTTTCGGGGTTCATTTTAGTTTAGGGTTTCATAGGTATATATAGGTAATTATGTCTAAGTAATTTCCTAATAGGTTTAGGAATTGTATTGAGTAAATCTTTAGAATTTAATTCATATCCATGTAATTTTCTATTCCAATTCCAACAATATTTGGATAACTATTATCCTATACACTAATAACTTTTCCTATTCAAATCATATATTAAGATAAGTACTATGTCTAATTAATATTTATTCCTTTTATTTCTTCTTCTTTTATTTTTCATTTACCCCTGAGGGCACGGGATGTAACAGACCTCCCCCCTTACAATAAGTTTCGTCCTCGAAACTTGCATTTGACGTACTAAATGACTTAGTATGGTTCTACTTATTCATTTACTTAGATGATCACCGTGCTAAATATCTATTGCGTATTTTGATATGTTAACCGTTTCACTTCCTTATCATAGTTTAAGGCCTCCAAATCATTCTTTGTGTAATAACAAGGTAATTTCGAAGTCCATCATACTCCGCTTATTTAGGATCATAACCTACATTCTTTATACTTCTTAAAACTCTAGAATCGAACTTAGGGGTATTGTCATCATATTGGGGGTTCTATAATCAGTCATCAGTCGATATCATACTTATATCTGCAGTCATAGCAGCCCTTTAAGATCGATTCTTAGGTGTACTATAATCTTTAACTTAATTCTCAATAATTACAATTTATAAACTTCCAATTATACCATTTGACATGTATCATCCAGCTTACACCACAAAAAAATTGTGTTTTGGCGACGGAAAAATCACCGACGAACAACGTATAGTCGTTGTTTCGTCGGTAATAGCGACGACTCTGCGACCAAAATAATGTAGTCGCTAATTGCGACGAAAGTACGATGAAATTCGTTGTCGCTAAAAGAAAAATAGTCAGTCAGGTGAATTACGTCGGTGATTTGTCGGTGTCTCGTCGCTATTCTGCGTGTTTTTGTTCGTCGCTATTTAGTTTATAACGCTTCGTCGCTATATCGTCGCAAATGTGTCGCTAAAAGTATAAAATAAATTCGCCGTTTACTAAGTTCTTGGAGTTGTGTATCGTCGTTTTTTTGTCAATGAAACCCGTATGTGGCAAATGTTTTGAATTACTTTCCGTTCGTAATTCGGTTTGTCGTTGTGTCGTCGCAGATACATCGAGAATTAAACACGTGTATTGATTAAGGAAAAAGAAAACGGTAATTGGGAAAAATACTCATTCATTTAATAATAAGAAGTTACATTGTCAAACGAAAAAATAAAAAAAAAATCTAAAAAGAGATGCGGAGATGGGCCGTTCACTCTTCGTCATCGGACGAAAGAGTGGCCGCGACATTCTCCGCAAACTCTTTGAGAAGGCGCTTGAGCTTGTAGCATCTAAATTTCATCTTCCGCAGCCTTCTAGTCATGTAGTGCAGTTGCCGCGACTGCTGATGCATGTTTGCCATCAGCATACGGAAGTCGGCGTCCTGCACCGGCATTTGTTCTTGATCATCCTGATGCGGCGGTGGGCCATAGACAGATACAGAACCCTCTCGCTCAACCGATGGTGGTTGAGGAGGAGGCCCTTCTGGAGGGGCACTGTTTGCCCGTCCACCACGCCTTGGGGTTCTTTTAAAACGACGCGGAATATTTTGATTATTTATAACGTTCTATGTGTGTATGTATAACAACGGATGTTTGGGGTATAAATAGTGAAATGAGCGACGACATAGCGACGACATAGCGACGCATTTGTCAACCGTTGGGAATGTGCAGTGAATGTGCAGTGTGTGCAGTGAATGTGCAGTGATGACCTTTCGGATGTTATAGCGACGACGTAGCGACGAATTATCGACGTATGTTTATCGTACGATGCAACCGTTGGGAACTGAACTGACACTGCCGAATAGCGACAACTTGGCGACGGAATAGCGACGAAACGCGTCGAATAATGTGAAGAGACGTTTTCCGTCGCTGTTTCGTCGGTAAAGCGTCGGTAAATTCAAAAAAAAACCAGCGAAGCCCGTTCTTCTCATTGTATTTAGTTTTTCCCTTTTTCGTCGATACAGTTAGTAGGTTTTTGTCGTTCTATTAAGTTTCGTCGAAGATATAGTTAGGTTTCGACGATACGGTTAATAGGTTTTTGTCGTTCTATTAAGTTTCGTCGAAGATATATATAGTTAGTAGGTTTTCGTCGTTGTATTAGGTTTCGTCGGTATATAGTTGATGTTTAGTCGGTGAATTAGTCGGAAGAAATTTTTCTTAACCACATTTCGCGTATACAGGTGCGTCGTCAGGATTCGTAAGAGATTAAACACGTGTTATAATTATTAAGAAAACAAATACGATATTAAAAAAACAAACTTCATTAATATAAAATTAAAAATTAAAAATTACAAAATATAATAAGAAATATTTAAAAAAAGCTAAATAGCGAAGAGTAGCCACTCACTGTTCGTCATCCGAACAGAGAGAAGCTATACTCTCCGCACACGCCTTCAGTTGGCGTCTCAACTGTGCAGATTTGGATTTAATCCGCATCTGCCTTTTATCTATGTTGTCGAGACGCTCTTCCTGAACCGTGACATGCGCCCTCACCTCATCTAACATTTTCCACAGATCTCGTACTTCTGTTTGGAGTTCGACAATTTGTCGATCCCGACGAGGCTCAGAGGCCTCTGGTGGGGGAGGAGGTGGGGGAGGAACAGTTGAAGAAGAAGGCACTTCAGTTGGCGGTGTTGCCGCCCTACCACCACGTCCACCACGTCATGCTTGCGCTTTAGTACGAACCATTTTGGATTATAAAATAGTTGTTTTATATGTTGTTGTGGGCACACGCTGATCCACTGTCTATATAGTGAAATCAGCGACGACATAGCGACGAATTAGCGACGCAAAACATCGTAAGTTGTAAGCATGGGGAACTGGACGGACTGTCTTTTACCGACGACGTACCGACGACTTAGCGATGAAACACGTCGTACGGAATGAAGAGACGTTTTGCGTCGCAATGTAATCGGTACTTCGTCGGTAAAAGCATATCAAACGACGTGTTTCGTCGCTGGTCGTCGGTACGTCGTCGGTATATGTGTTTGTTTGTCTCTGGGATTTGTGTTTCTTGTTCGTCGATGTTCGTCGCTAAGTCGTCGGTATATGTGTTTGTTTGTCTCCGGGATTTGTGTTTCTTGTTCGTCGCCGTTCGTCGCTAAGTCGTCGGTATTGTGTGCTTGTTTGTGGGTAACGACGTACTGGGAACGATAAAACCATTGTCTTTCTTCTTCTCTTCTTCTCTTCTCCCATTCTTCTCTCATTTCAAACACATCAATCATCAATTTTGAACGAAAATACAGAAGTGTGGAATTTTGATTTTTTCTACACACGAAAAAAGATAGCTGCTGTTAGTTTCAAGGTGTAGCGAGAAAATGGATCCGAGGAGAAGCGATAGAAAGTGGATGTACCAGAGAGTAAACAACGGGGAGTGGTGTTTTAGATTTGTTGAAGGTCTCGAAGAATTTATTGATTTTGCGACGAGTAATGAAAGTGGAACGCAGATTAGATGTCCGTGCAAGAAATGCAAGAACCGTAAATATAAGGATCCGGGTGACATGAGGGTTCACATATTGAAACAAGGTTTCGTCCACAATTACCATACATGGTACTGTCACGGCGAATATGAGGGGGCGTCTACATCTGCAACTGTACACGTCGAAGGGGGACCCGGTCAGGTTAATGCCGAAGAAATAGGCGAGGGATCTCACAACCCATACATGCAGATGGTGACAGACGCAGCCGCTGGCGCATTTACCGGAGAGCAGTTGTTACAAATGCAGGATCCGGATGAACAGCCGCGTACATTCGTGGAGGAAGATCCGAACCCTCAGGCGAGACAGTTTTTTGAGATGCTGAACGCCGCCAACACGCCACTGTATCCTGGTTGCGGTAGTCACACACAGATGTCCATGATCGGTCGGATGACGAGCATGAAGACGGAACACCGCATGACGGAGAGATTGTACGATGGGATGTGTCAGCTGATGAGGGAATCTCTTCCTGAAGGGAACACAATGGTCGACAGTTTTTATTCGACGAAGAAACAGCTGCAGGCGTTGGGACTGCCGGTTCAGAAAATCGATTGTTGTTCAGAGGGGTGCATCATATACTGGGGCATCAACGAGGATAAAGACATGTGCAGGGTCTGTGGGACAAGCAGGTGGAGAACGAACAAAAGAAACCGGAACGTGCCAAGAAAACAATTTTACTATTTACCTCTCGCCCCTAGACTGCAGAGGCTATACGCATCCGGTGCCACAGCTAGCCAGATGAGGTGGCACACGGAGCACTACACGAAAGACGGTGAGATGTGCCATCCATCTGACGGCGAAGCTTGGAGGACGTTCGATGCGACGCATCCGGGTTTTTCGTCGGAGACAAGGAACGTTAGGTTGGGTTTATGCACCGACGGGTTCAACCCGTTTGGACAGTCGGGAGAGCAGTATTCGTCGTGGCCTGTAATCGTGACGCCGTACAATCTACCGCCTTGGATGTGCATGAAGAAGCCTTACATGTTCTTGACTGTGATCGCACCAGGTCCTAGGAATCCGAAACATAAGATCGACCTATACCTGCAGCCGTTGATACAGGAGCTGAAGTGGTTATGGGAGTTTGGCGTGGAGACGTTCGATGTATCGACTAAACAAAACTTCCAGCTACGCGCCGCGCTGATGTGGACGATCAGTGACTTCCCGGCTTATTCTATGTTGTCGGGGTGGAGCACAGCGGGGAAATACGCTTGCCCTTGCTGCATGAAGCAAGCGAAGACGATGTCCTTGAAACATGGACGTAAGATAAGCTGGTTCGACAGCCATAGGAAGTTCCTGCCCAGACGTCATTTGTACAGAAGGAACGTGACGGCGTTCATGCCTGGCATTGTCGATAAGGACACAAAGCCCGAGCTCCTCACGGGTGCAGAGGTGCTGCAGGAGATAGACAGTTGTGGATTCGTGGGGGTCGCTGATGATCCGGACGGCAGTCACAACGCAGACCTGGCTCGTTACTGTATCGGGTGGAAGAAGAGAAGCATATTCTGGGAGCTTCCGTACTGGAAGAGCAATATGATCCGACATAACCTGGATGTCATGCATATTGAGAAGAACGTGTTTGACAACATTTTCAATACAGTGCTGAATGTGCCAGGAAAAACAAAAGACAATTCGAAGGCACGACTTGATATGCGCGACCTCAACATGCGACCGGAGCTGCATCCCGTTGGCACATCATACATGCCGAAGTCCTCGTACACGCTGAATGCGGAGCAGGTCAGTGCGTTGTTATCGTGGCTAGGGACGGCTAGATTTCCTGATGGCCATGTTTCGAACCTGTCGAAGAACATCGACGTGAATAAACGCGGTTTGCACGGGATGAAGAGCCACGACTGTCACGTGTTCATGCAACGGTTGATGCCCATTGCATTCCGCGAGCTGCTTCCAACCAATGTATGGGAAGCAATTACCGAGATGAGTCTGTTCTTCAGATGTCTTACAGCCACGAGACTCAGGGCGGATGATATGTCAAGGCTGGAGGGCGAAATCCCAGTGATCATATGCAAGCTGGAAACTATATTCCCTCCGGCCTTCTTTGATTCAATGGAACACCTGCCAGTTCATCTACCATACGAGGCACGTGTTGGTGGTCCTGTTCAGTACAGGTGGATGTATCCGTTCGAGAGGTACTCTTTTTTATGTGCATGACATTCTTATGTGTCTAAGCGATATGCATTTGAACATATATTCACTATATGAACAGATATCTCAGGCATTTGAAGCTGAACATCAAGAACAAGGCGAATACGAGGATGAAGAGGACGACGAGCATGTAGATGAAGATGAAGATGAAGACGAAGATGAAGATGCGTATGAGGATGCAGATGACCAGGAAGATTGACGTTAGCCAAAATTTTTTATGTACCTCTTTATATGAAAGTGTGTATGTGTTGATGTACTTATATTCATGTATATACTACTTTATATTTTGTATTATTTTTTTTTCAAAAATGATAACACCGACGAGTTACCGACGAAATGTTTCGTCGCTAAATTTGAAATAACGACGACCATGAAAAATAGCGACGAACTAAATAGCGACGGAACTTCCGTCGCTATGTCGTCGCAAAATTTCATAGATATAAGCTGAAATTCCCTTCTTCTTCCCCATTTCCCTCCCCCCGCGAAAACCTCCCCTCCCTCGGGCGAAAACCCCCCCTCGCGAAGAAATCCCCTCCGGCGAACCCCCCCCCGACGAGCTTCCTCTCCGTTGACCTCCCCTCTCCGGTTAGTACTACTTTATATTTCGTTTTTATTGCAATTACCGTATATATATGTATATGTATATGTATATTTCGTTTTTATGTATATGTATGTATGTACCGTATGTATGTAAATGTATATGTATATTTCGTTTTTATGTATATGTATGTATGTACCGTATGTATGTATGTACCGCATGTATGTATGTACCGCATGTATGTATATGTATATGTATATGTATATTTCGTTTTTATGTATATGTATGTATGTACCGTATGTATGTATATGTATATGTATGTATTTCGTTTTTATTGCAATTACCGTATGTATGTATATGTATATGTATGTATATGTATGTATATGTATTTAATAGATTTGTAAATGTATGTATATGTATATGTATATGTATGTATATGTTTTTAATACATATATACACGCACATATACATATATACGGTATATGCATGTATATGTCTTTAATACATATATACACGCACAAATACATATATACGGTACATATATTTAATTTCGTATTTAAATATAGTTAAATTTGTAAAAACTGTTTTTAATAGATTTGTAATATATCTTTTGTAATTTTTGTATATAGATATATGTAAAATTCTTAGAAACTGTTTTTTTTTTTGGTAGAATTATGTATGTATATATATTTTTCCTATTTAAATATATTTATAATTATATAATCTATTTTTGGTACATATATGTATATGGTATATATATGTATATACGGTATATATATATATATGCATATACGGGTATATATATGTATATACGGGTATATATGTATATGGTATATATATGTATGTACGGGTATATACGGGTATATATGGTATATATGCACCAATATTGTTGTTAAGGTTGAATTAGTTGAAATGTGGTGTGCTTGGCCAATGAATGATGCATGTACAAACTGTTTTGTAAGAGGTTTGCATATGATTTTCGGTATGATTTGCATTTGTCTTTGGAGAGGCCATTAAGGCTGGGAAACCTCCGTTTAAAAATTATTAATATGTTCCTCTCAGATCTGATGGCTAGTGACGGTTTACCGACGAGATCCACATACCCACCATCTACACAGGACCTTCAAGGAGAGTTCGATGCGTTCATTCATCAGCATGATACTTATGCCTCGGTTTCGACCGCCGCTCTGGCTGCGGACTCAGACCTTTTACGGTCTGCCGACATGTCCGCACCCCCCAGACATACGACGCCACCCACACCCAGCGTTTCAGCACCTCATCCGGCGTCTGATGCGGCATCGGACCAGGGTGTCATATCAGGGCGTCGTCCCCTCCCTTGGTCAAATGATACCCATACGTAAGTAATGATTAATTTATTTAACATGTTTTCAAATATATTTCACGCGTTATTTTTTCCTAACAACTTAAACTCTTTCAGCTTTGGATCGGACAATGGCGCGCTTTCCGGTTGCATCACCCGGTCCTTCCACCTGAGGCTTGACCCATCTGGATATACCTGGGGCCGTGTCACCCCGGAGACACGTAGGTTCTACTGGGATGAGTTTCAGGTATTCAAATTTGATAAATTTCACTTTTTGATGCGTAATCAATCATTACTTTTCTAACCACACTTTTATTATTCCTCCGTATGATAATTGCAGAAGTCGTACAGCTGGCCAGCCGACATCGCCCGCGACGTGGAGCAGGCCTGGCGGCATAGGGCCGCCAAACGCTACGGGGACTTCGTCAACTCCCTCAAGACCAAGTCGGAGCGTGACCCCACGTGGATAAGGCCTGCCTACGTATCCGAGGCCGTCTGGGCGGCGTGGGTAGAAGGGTGGAGGGACCCTGCTTACCAAGCCCGCAGCGCCCGGAACGCGGCAAACCGGCGCAGCGGCAACGTACAGGGCCCAGCACCTGCCACACACTCAGGTGGTTCGGTTTCCCACGCCACCACGATGCGTTCTATGGTGAGTATTTTAATATTGGATTATAACGACCTTCATTGATTTCATTGGATTATTTACATTCATCGACTTAAGTGGATTATTTACATTCAGTTAGTTAAGTGGATTATCTATATTCGTTGATTACTTATGTTGCGCTGTTGTTTTTTTTGGTATTCGTATATGGTTACTTTAAGTGGTACATGTGATTTGACTTGGGAGAGGCCTTTAAGGCCGGGATACCTCCGATAAACGAATAGGTCATGCCGAAATTTTTAAAAATTCTGCATATCACTAACATATTTTATTTCATTCTTTCAGCACCAGGAGACGGGGGAGTGGCCAGCCTCCTACGATCTCTTCTACAAGACGCATCGGAATAGAGCCTCCGACGGAACGGAGGACTGGATCACGACGAAGGCCCGCGACATCAGTGTAAGTAGACTACGATATCATTTGTTTTTTTTCCTTAGTTTGTTTTATTGCTAAACCATAATAATTCATATTCTCATTTCAGGACGAGTACAACAGATTACTCGCAGATAGGGGCGAACAGGCCGACAAGAACCGCGCTTATTGGGATGCGGTTCGGACCGTCGGCCCTCAGAATAAGAAGAAGAAGGAGGTGTACGGGGTTGGATCAGCAGCGCCGCGATTCTTTTCCGAAGTTCTGCATCCAGGTGCTTCCTCTGAGGCCAGCACCTCCGCGCCTTCTGCGACGCCAGAGGATATTTCGCGCCTGGAAGCAGATAATGCGGCGCTGCAGCGTGAGATAGAGTCCATCAGGACGAGGCAAGAGGAGAGTTTACAGGCACTGCAGTCGCAGCAGCAGGCGATGCAGCAGGCGCTTCAGCATGCGTTTGAGCAGGCGCAGCATCAGACGATGCAGGTGCAGCAGGCAACGAACCAGCAAATCTTCCAGCTGTCGCAGGTCGTCATGACTTTCATTTCCAACTCCTCGCAGCCTCAGCCTCAGCCTCAGCCCCGCCCTCCTGATGGTCACTCTTCTCCGCATGATCCCCCTCCATCTTCCTCTTCATAGTTTTTTATTTTTTCATTGTTTGTACAGTCTATTTCATTTGTTGTATTGACATTTTCTTTGTACTTTTATATATTCTATCTGACAATTTTACGGATTCTATTTCGTTTGTGTTGTTTAATTATACGAACTTGAATGCGCAAATACCGTATTACTGTATAATATTTGTACAAATGATTTAATATACAAAATAAAATATATTATAGAAATTAAATAATAATAATAAAAACTTTTTAATTAATAATGTATTAATATTATTAATAAATCAAAAAAAATTTAAAATTTTATATTAAATAATGTATTTAAAATAATTATTAGTAAATTTAATATTTTTAAAAATAACAAATACCGACGAACCGGCGACGAAATTGGTCTGTCGCAGATCGGAAATAAAAAAACAAAAATTTAAAATTAGCGACGAAAAGACATATTAACGACGACATTTTACGACGAAATAAAACGGAAACAAAAAATAAAAAATAATAAATAGCGACGGTAAAACATATACCGACGAAATTTTGCGACGAAATTCTTTGTCGCAGAACATTAATAAAAAAATAAAAAATACGAAATAGCGACGAAATAATTTACCGACGAAACAGCGACAACAGAAAAAAGGTCGCAGACCTGACATTTTCTCGTCGCAGTTTTGCGACGATACACCGACGCAATTTTTTTCGTCACAATACAGCGACGCATTGCCGACGAAATTTGCTTTGCGACAAGCCGTATAACGACATTTATTTTTCGTCGCTATTTCGTCGCTATATGCCTGTAGCGACGAAATAGCGACGTTTTTTGTCTGTCGCTATAGGCTTTTGTTTTTGTGGTGTTATTGCAATCTATGATTTCGAATTATTAACTCATCACATATGATTCATCTCCTAGTTCATGATCATCCATAATATCCATCGAGTCATCCAATATGCTATCCATCACTTTCTCTTATCATAGAACCAAGTCATCAAAATCCATTCTTATACCTACGATCTAGTTCAATAATCATGCTCTTTCTTTTTCGGAGATGTCATTAACACCCTAGTATACGAGGTATGTGTATGCACATATTTTTTTTCAATCTAAAAGAAAAGTAGATTACATAGATAATAATTTGGCATATGGCTTTAACTATTTAAAGTATTATACCTTCTAATTTTGTAAATACAAAATCCAAAGTATCATATATTTGTTTTCGTAAAGCGGCATCTCAAATGACCACTTATAAAATAATTGTACAACTTACTTTGCAAAAGTATTACGATAAAATCACTTCAAAACAATTGAAACTCTACAACCGTAAAATTTCTCTTTTTACAAAACGATTTGAACACGACGTCTTTTCTTTCCAAAGAATTTTTTTTGAAAGCTATATTTTGTTTCGCAAAATACAACAATTGAAAGGTCGGAAATTATAAAGTTTCATAAAACAATTTTAGTAGAGTACTTCTCTTTTTCCAGAAGAAGTATATATATTTTGAAACTATTTCTGCTTCACAAAGGTATATAAGTTCATCACAATCAGATAAATAATTTCAAAAGCATTAAATGGTGAAATGATTGCAATATCGATAGTTGACAAATAATTTTTTTTTCAAAATAAATAAAGCTAAACAAAAGTTTGAGAAATATTAGAGATATATAAATATATGTTCTTCGGAAACATCATTATTTTAAAATATATCTGTTTTGTCAGGGGTAGTTGAAATTCCATTATGTTGATATACAAATTCAAAAGGAATATAGCCCGGTAAATTAATATACTATATAAAACATAATGAAAATAGTTGAAATATTTAGAAGCCAAAAATATTTGAAATACCTTTGAAATATAGAATATATCTTGGTGTACGTGCTTATAAGAAAACGTTTAACTACTTGAAAAAAGTAATAGTCCAATACTTCATATAATTTTCTAAGTCACCCCTCAATGTTAATGAGAAATCCACCTGCGTACCGTTTTTATAAATCTTTAACTTAAGTTGTTCTATCCTAGTATGGCACACTAAATATTGGTCGACTTAAGGCATTCTACTTCACCATGCTTCCGCAAGCCACACTGATCCATTGTACTTCTTCACTTGGTTATTTCAACTGCTAATTCTAATTTAGTTAGATCTCACCTGGTTCCGCGCGCCACACTGATCCATCGTACTTCTTCACCTGGTTATTTCAACTGCTAATTCTAATGTAGTTAGATCTCACCTGAAAAGCAACCACTACTTGTTCATACTTACTCTTATTTCAATTCAAGCCTACACGATACATCAGTACTTACGTGTTTCCAGAAATAAACACTTAATACTTTGTTATTCCACTGTATTTATTTTAGTAATGCTCGCTTATCACTATTAATGAATATCCATAATAGGACTAATATCTTCGGCTTATGTGACACTCTAAAATTCAATATCTAAATCATAACTATAAGCCCCTTTGTACGGTATTCTTTGTTAAAACTCTACTGATCATAATGCTAATAAGTCGTTACTTAGTCATCATCATTTTACTACAAATCATCTCTTAAGAACTACGATCCCCAATTAGACCTAGTCGCGTTCGGGCACTACTATCGAGGTAGAGGCGTAAACCTGCTTCATTTTTCGTAATGGTACCGGGTTTGCAGGGTCGGATCTAAGGAATTATACCAATGATTATAGTCAATACTTAAGTAAGGCAAATAATTCAGAGTCGTGTGGAGTGCTTTAGGTATACATGGGCATATCCTTTATCCGATTATCACTTAGGTCTAATGTCATGACTTACTTTTAGAATCGATACTTGGTATGATCATTTCTTATATCTAAAATCATTACTTATTTCTAAGTACAATGCTTAGAATATAATCAGAGCTTACGACTAAGATCAGTGCTTATGTTCAAATTATCACCTGATGTTCAGATCACCACTCATGTCTAAGATCACTTCTTATTTACAAAATCATACCTAGTATATAATCATCGTTTATGACTACAATCCATACTCAAGTCAAAGATCAACTCTTAATCAAAATCGTTGCTTATGTCTAAAGTTGTGACTTACAGGTAGAATCATCACTTAGTTCCTAGAGCCAATATTTCGCATCATTATTCCTAGAGTCTAAAATCATAACTTATGGACAAGATCATCATTTAATTCCTCAGGTCACGTCTTACTTCCAATAACATCTCAATATATAATCAGTGCTCACGATTAAAATTGGTACTTATGTTTAAGGTCGTGACTTAGGGACAAAATCGTAACTTAATTTTTAAGATCATAGCCTAAATCTATGCTTCCGCTGTGGATCTAGAGCCATTCTCTGATACCAACTGTAGCGCCCCGCTCCCGAACCCTAACATCGGGAACAGTGCACCCGCCGTATCTCACTAAAGAGAATACAAAGTGTCGAAATCAAAACAAATACACGTCAGCGGAAGTCAAAATTTAAAACCTCGAAATAATCGAAATAACTATCTTAACTAAATCCTCGAGAGTCTCATCCGAATATCCTCAGTCTCGAAATATCCAGTCCCGATCTTCCATGGTCTGCTAACTCCTTTACCCGTCTATCTGCAAAACTGATTGGTAGAGGGGGGTGAGCGACATACATCGCTTGCAAGTAGCCCGACTATATTTACTACGGGATCATACACGGAGAAGCAAGTGTAAAGAAAATATATAAATAACATAATAGCATGCTTCTCTTCGTAAATAAATTTACGACTCTGCCCCTAACATCAAAAAGCAAATAGAGCAAATAGACCCAACAAAGTACAAAACAAAGTCCAATTAAGTACGTAACAAAGTCAACAAATAGACCGATGACCAAGTCAAACCAAACGACAGCCAAGCAAAGGTTAGTCCAAGCTAAAACGTGATGCAATTTTCTAAAACAATGCAATGCCAATGTTCTCATTATTTCAAAAGTAATGTTTCCAATATCAATGTCCAATGTCCAAATCCAATGTCCATATCCGATTAAATCGATCCGAAAATCCAAATAACCAAATCCGGTTTAATCGGTCCAAAGTCCAAAATCAAATGCAATGGCTATAGCACTTTCCCTACAAGTGACTTATACCGTAAGACTTACGAATTGATTTCTCCAAAACCAAATATACTATAGACACCCTGTCCCAGACTAGGTCGTTACGTCTATAGCACCAAATATATGCCTTTGCACCCTGTCCCAGACTAGGTAGTTACGCTCAGGCCCAATGTATGCATACAGAAGCCCTTTCTCTGACGAGGTAGTTACATCTGCAGTAATCCAAATAGGCATACAGAAACCCTGTCTCTGACGAGGTAGTTACATCTGCAGCACTTGAATACGAAATAGGAATCAACCTGGCTTACCGATATATTTCCCTTGTAAGGGTGAATTTTCAAAATATGCAGATACAATTTTCAAAATCATTTTCCAAGTATCAAAGTTAGTCCAAATTCCAAAATGGGCTAAAATGTCAAATGAGTCAAAATTTCCAACATACCCTTCAAATACCAACAATTCCAAACAAATAATCCAAATAGGCAAAAAGTTCCAAAATACCAAAACCATCACTCCAACCCATGTATGTATACACGCATATATGCTCACACCCATACATGTACATATACACGTATATACTTACGCATATCGCCCTTGGCCCACTTTCTCCACCGAAACCCTAATTTCTATTTAACCTAAAATCATACCCTTAAGATTCATATAACTATTAACTTTCAGTCAAATTAATACCTCCCTAACCCCTGACTGAAAGGTCCAATCCCCAAAATTTTCAATGCTAAATCGGATTATATTTTACTAGTTTCAAAATTAACATTTAACATATATACATACATATATATATATATATATATATATATATATATATGCGTACAATATAAATCGTGTTGTAATAAAATCATTTGCACCTCCTGACACTCACCCATACCCAATCGCATATGACTCCAACATGCAAATGCATATTTCGTTCTCAGTCTCACACACGAATAAACCACAGACCCTGAATTTCACCTGCACTTTACACATGTTCAGCACAAGCCCACATGTAATTATCATTATATATGAGCCTCAATTCTTACGATAAGCACCAAATAGAATGACAAGGAAATGAACAAAAGCAATTTCCACATATAATCATCGTTTAATATATTTTATATATATAAAATGACACATGTTTGGCCACTGTCCTTAAGGACAGCCAGCCTATTCACAACGGCAACCACAACTTTTCCCAAAAATCATATCCTATACACATATACGTATATATTCAAATCGATACATACAAATAGACATATACACAAATAAATCAACCATCTATGCAAACAAAAATAAACATGCACGATCCGATTTGGTACGAAAATAACATTATAATATTTGTAAAAACATAGCAAATATAGCAAGGATACTTGCATTTAGCCTCGATCATACAATATCTTACAAGACATCGGGATGAAACGGACAAGATTTTGGCCTTTTTTTTTCCTTCCTCTGTTTGCTGCGGCTGCATGTGGTGTTTGGGGGGAAGGGTGGCTGCCGACAGTCCAAGTTGATGGTGTAGGCTTGAGTCTTGTTTGTCTGTGTATATATATGACTAGATGTTCTAAGAATATAGGAGATAAATACATTTGGAGCTTTGATGGAAAATTGCTTCCTTATTTTTCTCTGTTGGTGACGCCAAGAAATAGGGAGAAAACATGGCTGCCGTGGCTGCTATTTGTTGCTGCCGAGATGTATTTTTGGGAGAGGGAAAAAAACACACGGCTGCCGAGGGGTTTCGGGGTTCATTTTAGTTTAGGGTTTCATAGGTATATATAGGTAATTATGTCTAAGTAATTTCCTAATAGGTTTAGGAATTGTATTGAGTAAATCTTTAGAATTTAATTCATATCCATGTAATTTTTCTATTCCAATTCCAACAATATTTGGATAACTATTATCATATACACTAATAACTTTTCCTATTCAAATCATATATTAAGATAAGTACTATGTCTAACTAATATTTATTCCTTTTATTTCTTCTCCTTTTATTTTTCATTAACCCCTGAGGGCACGGGATGTAACACCCTCACAAGGTGTCCTTCCGCAAACTAGGCTTTCGGCCTAGCAGCAGAGTAACACTCACACTATGTGTCCGTAGAATCGAACTCTTGACCTCTTGGAGCAAATCACAACCTGAGTATCAACTGGACTATGTCCTAGAGTCTCCATCCACAAATGTTGCACATATATGTGCAGAGAAGCCTATTGGTATACCTCCTTTGCACTTTGCTATAACATCTATTAATGAGATTTGAAAATATCGAGTGTGAAAGATGTGAGAAATATATTGTAATTCTTACCTGAAACAACAGAACTGTGTAAGGCGTCTTGTTCAACTTTTTCAGCAACATGCGAAGGGGAAGAATTACCCATGCAACACATCATGGCAGCAAGAAAAACTCCAAATAACAAAAATGCAGAGCTTTTCATTGGTGATTTTTAGGTTGAACAAATTTCGGGTTCATTGAGTAGTAATGATGATGTCTTGATTGCCCTTATATTAAATGTATTTTGTTTGTATTAGTTACGGTATATTAGGGTATAAGATGCAAAGCCGGCAGTTTAATTTTGTAATGTCTTGTATATAATAAATTTATTTTGCTTGTATTAGCTATGGTACAGTAGGATATAAGACAGAGCCGGCAGTTTAATTTTGCCATGTCTTGTATATATTAGTGCCAGCATAGAGTCTTTTTTTCCCCTTTGTTTTTAGTCCATGAGTACTAGGACATGATTTCAGTCATGTGATTCTGTCTGTTTGCTTTTTTTTCTTTTTTGCAGTTAATATCAGAATACTAAAATATAAAGTGGTTATTAGTGCATACAAAGTGCGACACACTATCTGTGAAGAAAAATATACAGCAAGTAAATTCTTATGTGCATCCATATATTCTCGTAAACGAATAAAATTTTTTAAACTTCACCTATGCGAAGTTAATTGTTATACTCCCTCCCTCGCAAATTAGAATTCCAACATGGTAACAAAACATCATTTAATGCCTTGTTTAAAAATTAAAAAGTAACATAATTTTATTTTTACCATTTCATGTATTTTAAGTTTGTGTGTTGCCTTTTGTTATTACTAATAATATATATAAAAGATTATATAATCATGTAAAGACAGAAATAGAAAATGAACATCTCTATGAGACATCTTAAAAAGAATAAAGTCTCCTAATTTGACAAGGACTATTTCATACATGCATGTCCTCCAAATCAACTCTCGTGTCTTCCTAGTGAACCAGACAAATCTCATACACGTATTTAATTCTCAGACAGTCTCCTATTGCATTTACATATTTAAGATCGAGTAACTTTAGAAGAAATAACTAGTCTCCTGTTACGTCTACATTTTTCAATCTGTGTACCTGATTAATATACTCTTTCTGTTAAAAAGATTTTTACTTTCTTTAGGATGTTCTAAAATTACGTCCACCTCTTATAGTATCATTTTTCTTATTAATTATAACAGCATATAACACAAATTGTGTTTTGAAACTCAGATATAACCGTGTAAAAGATGAATTGGCACTTCAAATCTGCTTTCTCTTTATTCCATAACCTCAATTTATAGGGTTATAATTAGGAAGATAAATTCAAGCTAATCTAATCACTATTACTGCTAATCTAATCAAATCAAGTGCTAATCCAATCCAATCAAATAATACAAATCAAATACATTAATTAGATATAGATAGACATTAACTGTCAGATCGCCAATCAGATAAAAATAGATATGCTCACGATCTTTATCCAATAGCCGAGCTAGACTTGTTTTGGTCAACCTCGGAAGGTCAGCTCGGCCAGAAGCGAAACAGATCAGATGTCGACAGGAAGCAGGTCCATATCATCTCAGCTCATCATCAGTACTCCAGGTCAGCTCAGAAAGATCATCTCAGCTCAGCTCCGCTTAACACTCCCCCTCAAGTTGGTGCGTGCGAATTCGAAACACCCAACTTGGACAAAGAAAAATAAAATTCTCGAGTGTCGAGTGATTTGGTCATAATATCGGCCAGCTGATGTGAAGTCGAAACGTGGAGAGGGCAGACAAGGGCGTCCTGAACAACATCCCTCAAAAAATGGCAGTAACTTCGATATGTTCGGTGCCCTCATGAGAGACAGGATTATGCGCAAGATGCAGGGATGATTGACTGTCTATGTAGAGAGTAATAGGTCCTTTATGAGGTATAATGCGAAACGAAGAAGGCCGAGCAACCACTTAAGCTCATAAGTGGTGTAGGCTATAGCGCAATATTCAGTCTTAGTAGAGGATCGAGAGATAGTAGTTTGCTTCTTTGTCTTCCAAGAAATTGGAGCTGCGCCAAGTTTAATAAAGTACACCGTAAGAGAGTGATGAGCGAGAGCACAACTCGCCTAATCCGAATCAGTGTAGGCGGTAAGATGAAAATCACTGATGGAAGGATAGAGAAGGCCTTGACCAGGTTTACCTTTGAGATAGCGAACAACCCTTAAAGAAGCGGTCCAATAATCCAACCTCAGAGTCTGCATAAACTGAGCAAGATTATGAACGGCATAAGAAAGTTCAGGGTGAATAACTGAGAGATAGACGAGGCGTCCCATGAGTCTTCAATAAGGAAAGAGATCTTTCAAGGCCATGCTGGCGGAGGTCGGAAGGTGGTGTTGCTGCTCTAGAGTCATGGCTACAAGTTTTGCGCCCAACTATCCATAGTCAGAGATGATGTCCACAGTATACTTGTGTTGAGAAATAAAGAGCCCTTCACTGCTTCGAGCAACTTCAAGACCAAGGAAGTACTTCAGTGGGCCGAGGTCCTTCATGTGGAAACAACGACTAAGGTACTCCTTAAGCCAGTCCACTGCACTTGCATTGTTGGTCACAATAATAAGATCGTCAACATACACCAGGAGGAAGAGTTGAGTTTGATCTCAGGTATAACGAAATAGAAAACAATCAGAATGGGATTGAACAAAACCATAATTACAGAGAGCGTCAGAAATTTTGCAAACAGGCATTGTGGAGCTTGTTCGAGTCCGTACAGAGATTTGCAAAGTCGACAGACCTGATTGGGGTCGGCAGAGGCAAACCCAGACAGAAGTTTCATATGAACTTCCTCGTTAAGATCACCATAGGGGAAGTCATTATGCACATCCATTTGACACAGAGTAAAATTTTGTGCGGCGGCAAGAGGTAAGAGAACTTGAACTTTAACCATTTTGGCGGTGGGCACAAAAGTCTTGTTGTAATCGATACCTTCAACTTGGAGATTTCCGTAAATGATAAGCCGAGCTTTATACCTCTCAATGATGCCATCTGACTTATGCTTGACTTTGTATATCCATTACACCCAATAGCACGTTTGCCAGGCGGCAGCTGCCTAAGTATCAAGGTCTGATTGTCTTTAAGAGCACGTATTTCTTCCTGCATAGCCGCTCGCCAGTGTGGTCTTTGACAGCTTGAGCATAACACTGCGGGCTCAGCACTCAAAGTAATGGCAGCAGGGAACGCTTGATGGGATGCAGAAAATCTCTGAGTACTAAGATAATTATAAACAGGGCAAGAAGTACCTGAATGAGGGGATGGCATGACTGAAGTGGCCGGGGATCTATACTTAGCTGAATTCACATCATATTCTGCAAGCCGAGCTAGTGCTTTCTTCAGTCGATGGCCGCGACCAAGTATCGGAGTCGAGGGCCGAGGAGTTAGATCTGCCTGCTCATCAAGAACCGCCTCTATTGGAATCAAGTGTACAGGCTGCTCGGAAGCCAAGAAAGAATTCGGCTGCGAGCCACTGTCGGAAGCTATTGAAGCCTGTGTAGGAGTAAAGTATCAGCAGAGTCTTCGATGGTCAATGGGACAGAGGCCGAGTTGGATAGGAGCTTGGATGCTATGGAAGGAAGCTCGACCAAAGTGAGATCAACGAAGGGAAACACAGTTGCAACAAAAGTCACGTTGCGAGTAACAAAGAATTTGAGGGTGTTAAGGTCATACACCCGCTAACCTTTCTGACCAGTTATATAACCGATGAAGACATATTTGAGGCTTCTGCTCTTAAATTTATCACCTCTCCATTGATCATTGTGGACATGGCATAAGCTTCGAAACACTCGAAGATGTGTGTAGGACGGGGGCTGGCCAAGCAGTACTTCATAAGGAGCTTTCCCTCTGAGCGCAACAGTTGGCATCCGGTTGATGAGGTATGATGCGGTCAGCAAACATTCATCCCAGAAGGAGATTGGAAGGTGGGCTTGGAAGTGCAAGGCTCAGAAACATTCAGAATATGATAATGTTTGTGTTCAACTCGACCATTTTATTGTGGAATGTAGCGGATAGAGGTCTGATGAAGAACACCGTGTTTGGCGAAGAACGACCGAAGTGAAGAAAATTCAGAGCCACTACCACTACAGAATATCTTAATTTTCCGTTCGAATTGTGTTCAGATTATTGCAAAGAACTGACGTTCAACTGAGGGAACACGGTCTTTGGTCAGCAAAGGATAGGCCCAGACCACGCGTGATCGATCATCAACAAAGGTTAGAAAATAAGTCGCTCCACATAACGTTCTCTCTCGATAAGGTCCCCACAAGTCGCAATGAATTAAATCAAAACACTGCTAAGTTAACGTTTTACTTAACTCAAATGGCCTTTTTATTTGTTTCGCCCGAAAACAAAATTCACATGGAACATCCATATTTTTTTACGAGAGACATCACTATTCCAAAGCAATTGTAACTTACCACTAGACGGATGACCTAGTCGATTGTGCCACAGTGTCTGGTCTTCCTCTGCCCCGAAAGAGAAGCTCAGCTCGGTAGGAGGGGCGCCCGAAATACTGTTCAGCTCGGCGTAGGACCCTTCATCATGTATATCCCATCAGTCAGCTTCGCCTCTCTAATCCTCATCTGGGCACATCGGTCCTGTATCACACAACTATCTTTAGTAAACTCAATAACATACTATTATTCAATAATTGAGATACAAATAACAAGCGGCATGTCAGGTGGGGCATACAACACTTTGTCAAGTACAAGATGAGGATTAATGTGTATTGTCCCTTCGCGGACGGCTTGTGTTTGAGTCCCATTGGGCAACCTCATAGTGCGCGGAAGAGTTGATGAACAATTACGTAAAAGGGAGACATTATCAGTAATATGATGAGAGACTCGAGTGTCAATTATCCAAGTGGAATTCGGACACTTACCACTCATCCTTTCAGATGACATTTGCCTACGAGCTGATGTGCCACTACCCGTAGTCTGTTTGGTGTGAGGCAATATCTTCGGACGATCCCTCCACCAGTCTGGCTAGCCCATGAGCTGGAAACTTGAGCAGACCTCATGGCCTTTCATGTGGCAATGGGTGCAGGTCACGCCAGCTTTGGCCGGCCTGCGGTCACTTCCTTGTTTTGCAGCAACAGACACTGTAAAACTAGCCAGAGCAGGAGTCTCCTCCATGTTCACCATTGAGCCAAGACTCTCTTCCTGCACGACCATATGGTAGATGCTATTCAAGGAAGGAAGAGGATATTGATTCAATATAGAGGAACGTACCATTCGACATGTTGAGTACTCCAAGCCCATAAGAAACTGGTGGATCTTATCCACCTCCTTGCGTTAAGCCAGGATTTTTCAGAGATTTCATGTGCAGGAGACACATGAACAAATTCGAAGGTCATCATAGTCCTTCAGTTCGTCCCAGATTTTCCTCAATTTTCGTAATTAAACATCACAGAGTCGCCGTTCTGCTTGTAATTTGCGAGGGCCTTCTTCAACTGTTGCACCCTCAGTGCATTCATCACAGCAAATCGCTGCTTTACATCGTCTGACATCTCCTTTGCATCATCGGCATAGGAGATGGTAGAATAAAGGCCTGGTCCTACTGTGTTCAGTATCCATGTCACGATAATAGAGTTAACCGGCTTCCAATCATTCAAGTCGGGGGGCCTTCTGCAGGTCATCGGAGAGCGCCATCGAGGAAGCCGAACTTCCTACAGACATGTAAAGGCAAAATGTTTCAATGACGCGGGGGGTATGCGACGCTATAATATGCGGCCAATTAATGACCGACACGTGGCAGTAATGTTTCTTCGCCGGCAGCCAGAGTAGGGAGCCGTTTCGCTGGACTCGCTGGAAGGGAGGGGTAAATTTCACGGGATGCAGTTTGGAATTTTAGGGTAGGAAAAAATATGTTTCAAAGTTAAGAATGATAATATCATTTTCATCAGAAAATTAAAGAACTGCTTGCGTTAGATAACGAGTCACTGAGTTATGTCGTTTCAATATATATACACATACAAACACAAACACACACACATATATATATGTATGCATGTATGTATGAATGCGTTTGTGTGTCTGTATATGTGTGTATGTATGTATATCGATGTATAAGTGTGTGAGCGTATATATGTATACTTCTATTTTAATTAATTAATTAATTATGTATAGTAGATCGTTCCGCTCCTGCTCGAATCTGATTGGATTCCTGGGCTCGTCCTAATCGATGTTCTGTCCGAGAGATATTAAATGCTAAACAACAACCAAACAGAGTGTAAAATTGAGATTGTGTTTTAATTTTAAGTATTAAACAATGCACTAAATGATATTTTTTCAATAACCTAGAACTCTTAAAGATAACAATATTTGGGACGGGAGAAGTATATTAGACAACGAGCTAAATGTGTGGATTGCCCTTATATTAAATCTGTCTTGTTCGTAGAAAATTACGGCACACTAGCATATAAGATGCACAGCAGAGTCTTCTCTATATATTAATGTCAGCATATTGATTCTTCTTTTTGTGTTTTTAATCTAGGCGTATTAGGACATAAGATGGAAATCCAGTCATAGGCGAGAGCTCTGCACAAATTTATACGCTACAGATCTGCAGGCTATGTTAGACCTAGTGACGTATTGTTAGATGCCGCGATCCTGTACCAAATTGCAGTAGTGGTGTGTATATTTAAAGATAGTAAGCAGTAGTTCCAACCTGGAGCGAGTCGAGGACTCTGTCCTGTCCAACTCGCGTTAGCAACCGTCTCCCAGGATACAACGAGTACCTGTTCAGTCGAGCGGCACTGCTACAACTTGAACCTTAGCGAATTTTCCAGCATCTCGACTTCTCTCAGATTTGATGCAAAATGTAGAAGGAGAAGAGAGCAGAAGAGAACGTGTATGCAGAGAAGGAGAGGAGAAAATCGATTGATGATCCAGAAGACTGCTTTGGCCTGGTATTTATAGGGAAAAACCAATTTGGGGTGGTTAATTTCCAGTTTGACCACAGCCGTTGGATCAGATTGCCACTGTTATATCAGATAACCACTTCCTGTTTAAACTGCAGCCTTTGGATCAGATAACACTCAGTCTGTTCATCACAGCCCTTAGATCACGATCCGCATCACTTTAAATTTCAGCCTTACAGTTAAGTTTAACCGATTTTCAAATACTGATTTTAGTTTGAATTACGATTATATAACCGAGTTTCAAATTATTTTCTGGAAACATTTCACTAAATTAGGACCCATACCAGAGCCGAGCCTGATGGATGGACGGCGGCGCGTATGTGGCAATCTTGTAGGTCGTCTCTTCGGTCAAAGATTCTCATGTCCTTACGGCAAATCTAAAGTGACCATTCTTGTACTATATTTGGTGGCCAACTCAATCCATTTGTCCAATGTGGTACATCCTCAAAATGATGATGTGTCTCTGCCTAAGGAGGCCACATTATCAGTTTTGCAAATTTCTAACTTATTTTATTCCTACTTTGAGAATTAATTTTTCATTCACACGTTACCATAATTAAGTGATTCTAAAGTCTAAAATCATCTACTCGTTACGTAGATAATTAAGGGTTCATTAGTTTCTATTTGTCATTAATAAAAAATAATTGTAATTAAGCTCAAAATATGTTGCCAACAAAGATTTGCAACTTGGGCAAACCCATTTTCTCCAACAATCCCCCACGTGAATCTAATTTAATGCAGATGTATATGCAGACTCTAGCGAGAAGTCAGATAAGAAAATGTTGCACCAGAAGAGGTAGCTTCTGCCTTTGAACCTTTCCTGGTGATATACTGTCGGATCCACTCAGCTAATTAGGGACTTGATTTCTTGAACTAGTCGGCCTTTATTGTGACCCTAAACAACAGCACTCACACAACATTTCCTTTAACACCCTTTTGCTTCTCATGGTTGTGTTTGTTTTTGCCATGAACCGTCTGGTTTCAGACAGTGTTTTAGAGAGTTCTTGCCTCACAGAACTATCATAGAAGTGGCCCCACTTCAAACTTACATAGGTATTTCCTATATAAAGTATTCTGCCATGCTCCACTTGATGTATCAAGATATAGGAAACATCAAAAGCCTCAGCTTACCCTAACTCTTTATGCAGACATCATTTTTATTTAACAGAATGAGTAAGTGCTAACTGAAACTTTATAACTTAGTTGTCCAATTAAATCAAGATTCTGGTATATCCAGTCAACAAGGTTGGGCTTCTGTTACAAAGGTTCTTGTATTGTAGGCTTTAGTCCCATTTCGTTTGTCAAATTTGACATCTGATCTCTAGGCAAAAATTTTGTAAGCAGATCCGCAAGATCTCCTTCGATTTTATGTAATCAATAGAAATCACGCCATTAGAGATGAACTGTTTAATGGTGTTGTGACTCCGATGTATGTTTCGAGACTTACCATCGTAGATGCTGCTTTGAGCTTGTCCTATAGTTCATCAACTATCAGAGTGTATGCTGATAGGAGCGATTGACTTAGTCCATCATGGCATATCTTCCAAGAAATTTAAAGCCATTCAGCCGCTTTTCTGGCTTTATCTAGTGCTATAAACTCAGCTTCTATAGTGGAACGAGCTATGCACGTTTGCTTCATGGATTTCCATAACACAGCACATCCACCAACCGTGAATAAATATCCACTGGTGGACTTAAAATCTTTACTATTAGATATCCAGTTGGCATCACAATAACCTTTCAATGCTACTGGATATCTTGTATAATGTAATCCAAGGTTCATTGTATGCTTTAAGTATGTCATCACTCTATTTAGAGCTTTCCAATGATCATAGCTTGGATTACAGGTAAACCTGCTCAATTTGTTCACTGATCGTGTTGAGTCTAATCTTGTACAGTTTGTTATATAATCAGACTTCCAATTACTTGCGAGTACTTTAATTGAGCTACTGACTCTCCTTGTTTCTTTCTTAAGTGTATACTAAAGTCAAGTGGAGTTTTTACTGGTTCCACATCAAGCATATTGAAACGTTTTAGAACAGATTCAATATAGTGAGTTTGTGACAAAACGAGTCCTTTGGCTACCATAGAAATTTTAATTCCTAGAATAACGTTGGCAACTCTCATATCCTTCATGTTAAAGTTTCTCGTCAACATCTTCATCGTATTCAAGATGATATCACGAGTACTGCCCATGATTAGCATGTCATCTACATAGAGACATATTATTACATAGGCATTCTATGTGTTCTTAATGTAGACACACTTGTCACATTCGTTGATCTTGAAACCATTAGCTAGCATTGCTTGATCAAATTTCAACTAGCACTGTTTCGGCGTTTTCTTAAGTCCGTACAAGGAATTAACAAGTCTATAGACTTTTGATTCAACTAGCACCCTTATAGAAGTGATTCTAGTCACTGGTGAGTAGGTGTCAAAAAAGTCAAAGCCTTCCTTTTGTCAATAGCCTTTAGCTACCAACCGGGCCTTGTACTTGTCCATTGACCCATCCTCTTTCAACTTCTTCTTGAAAATCCACTTGGACCAGAGTGGTTTACTTCTCGATGGAAGTTCAACCAGCTCTCAAGTGTAATTTAGAATAATAAAGTCTATCTCACTTTTTATTGTCTCTTTCTATAAGGAAGCTTCTAGAGTTGACATTGCCTCAGAGAAAGTTCTTGGCTCATTTTCTACTATATAGGTCAGAAAATGTCGTCTAAACAAAGTTGGTATTCTGGCTCCCTTGCTTTGACGAAGCTCCTCAGTTCCTTGAGGAGACGTCTCACACACTCGCTTACCAGTGCTTGTTCCTTCATTGTTTTTGTCTTTCTTTGGAAAGACATTTTCAAAGAACAGTACATTCCTCAAATCCATGACAACTTTTTCATGTATATCAGGAATGTATGATTTGTGCACCAATAATTGATATGCACTACTGTTCATCACATATCGTATGAATATGCAGTCAATCATTTTAGGCCCAATTTTTACTTGTCTTGGTTTATGTATAGCAACTTTGGTCAGACACCCCCACAATTTCAAGTATTTGTAGCTAGGCTTATGGCCCTTCCAGAGTTCATAGGGGGTTTTGTAGAATGACGTTGGCTGAGAGGATTGCTTCCTCCCACAAGTTCTAAGGTAAATCCAAACTTATCAACATAGCATTCATCATCTCTTTTAGAGTACGGTTTTTGCATTCAGCAATACCATTCAATTGAGGTGAATATGGTGTAGTCGTTTGATGAAAATGCCATGTTCTGAACAGAATTCATTAAACGGTGTATCATATTCGCCACATTTATCACTATGAATTGCTTTAATTCGTTTGCTAAGTTGATTCTCAACTTCATTTTTATAGTCTTTGAAAGCGTCAACGGCCTCATCTTTGCAACTTAGCAAATAAACATAACATTATCTAGTGTAATCATCGATAAAAGTGATAAAATACTTTTTACCATCTCTCCTTTGTACAAACTTTAAATCACCCACATCTGTATAAATTAAATCCAGAGGTTCAGTGTTCTTTCTATTAAAGGAAATGACGTCTTTGCCACTTTTGCTTCAACACAAATTTGACATTTTCCTTTATCAAAATTTAATTTGGGTAAGTCAGGACTAATCATTCGTTGTGTTGATTTGTAATTAACATGTCCTAAACAAAAATACCATAAACAAGAAGACTCAAGCATGTAAGCAGAAGAGAAAACGCTATTACTGGCCATTTCGGGCAAATCTTTTTTTGGGTACAATAGTAATGACATTTAATTTAAACATCCTATCCGACAGGTATCCCTTCTCCAAATACATACCATTCTTTGAAAGAATAACTTTATTCGACTCTAAACCTAGTCTAAACCCATGAATGACTATAAGAGCCCCAGAAACCAAATTTTTCCAATGTCGGGGACGTGTAGCACATTCTGCAGAGTCAGATGCTTACCCTAGGTCATCTTCAAAACAACCTTTCCTTCACCTTCGATCTTCGATGAGGCAGAGTTCTCCATGTAAAGTTGTTCATTGTTTTTGGGCTGGTACTCCGAGAATATCGCCTACTGGAGCAGACATGTCTTGTGGCTCCAGTATCCAGCCACCACTTGCGCATGTTCCCCAAAATATTACACTCTGAGACCACGACACACAGGTTCAAATCGTCTATGGCATCAATGAAATTCACTCTGCCTTAAGCTGCTTCTTCTTGGGCTTGCGGCAATCACTGCTGACATGCCCCTGAATACAACAGCTGTAGCATTTTTCCGTGAACTTCGTGGCTATCTGATTGCCTTTATTGTTCACTCTGAGGTGGCCCTTCTTTTTCTTGGCTCTTGCAACATGGGTCTTGGCCTGACCAGAACTTGTAAGTGGCTTTCTCTCATAACTTCGATTATCCTCCTCTATGCAGAGTCAGACAATCAGATCTTCCAATGTCATCTTCTTTCGCTTTTGTTTGAGATAGCTTCTGAATTCCCTCCACGAAAGAGGTAGCTTCTCAATTGCTGGAGCTACAACGAAAGATTCACTGAGTAACATGCTGTCCTCTTCCATTTCAGCTATCAACGTCTGTAGTTCCTCAATCTAAGAAACAGCAGTTCGAGAATCTGACATTCTAAAATCCATAAAATTTTCCGACAATGAAGTTCTTCGTTCTGGCATCTTTCCTGTGATATTTCTTCTCCAAAGTCTGCCACAAAGACTTTGCAATTTTGTAAGTATAATACAGTCCATATAAAGAATTGTCTAAACAACTCAGAATACTTAATCAAACATAATTGTTAAAAGTTTCACGCTTCAACAAAAAGATTGTTTTGGATATTCTGGTTTTGGTCAGCAACTGGATCCACCGCCAGGTGGGTCCTCCGTCAATAACTTGGCCAGCCCAGAGCAGTCAAGAAGAACAGCATCTTCTGCTGCCATCTTTTGAGGAAGTTTCCATTGAACTTCTCTAGTTTCTCTATTTGGGCCACGGGATGAGGCACCCCAGCGTTTGGTTCCACGAGAACAGCATTGTTCTGTCCTTGAACGGAGCTTCCTCTTTCATTGTCTATTTCAGTTTCTGTTCAGTCGACAGAGAACGGATCAGAATAATATCAAGAAAAGAACGAGTAGGAAAAGACTGCAAGGCAGTGTAACAACATTGTTTTGCATACAAAAAATGGACAGTAAAGAATTGAATGAACTAAGTCTTAAGATTGTTAGATGCAATAATCCTCTACCAAACCGCAGTAGTGGTGTGTGTGTATGTAAAGACAGTAAGCAGTAAATCAAACCCAGGATGAGTCAAGGACTCTGTCATTAAGACTTATTACTACGGTATAGTGTGCCCGACCGGCGTTATCAATCGTCTCATAGGATACAACGGGTACCTCTGCAGTCAAGCGGCACTCTTACAACTTGAATCTTAGCAAACTTTCAAGAATCCTGACTTCTCTCGGACTTGATGCAAAATCTAGAAGGAGAAGAGAGCAGAAGAGGACGTGCATGCAGAAAAGGATAGGAGAAAATCGATTGATGATCCAGAGGTTTGCTTTGGCCTGGTATTTATAAGGAAAAACCAATTTGTGATGGTTAATTACCAGTTTAACCACAGCCGTCGGATCAGATTGACAATGTCAGATCAGATAACCTCTACTAGTTTAAAATGAAGCCGTTGTATCAGACAACCACTCAGCATGTTCATCAAAACCCTTACATCGCGATGCGCGTCACTTAAAACTCTCAGCCTTATGGTTAAGCTTAACCGATTTTCAAATACTGCTTCTAATTTAAATTACGGGTATGTAACCGACTTTCAAATTATATTTTGGAAACATTTAAATAAATTTCTCCAAAAAGATATGACCTGGACCTAAGCCAAACCGGACAGATAGACGGACGGTGGTGCACGTGTGGCAATCTTGTAGGTCTTCTCTCCGATCAAAACGTCTCATGCCCTTAGGGAACATCTAAAGTGACCATTCTTACACTATATTTGGTGGCCAACTCAATTCATTTGTCCAGTATAGTATATCCTCACAGTGATGACATGTCTCTCCCTAAGGAGGCTACATCATCACTTTTGCCAATTTCCAACTTATTTTACTCCTACTTTGACCATTAATTTCTCATTCACCCGGTATCGTAATTGAATGATTCTAAAGCCTAATATTATCTACTCGTTATGTATATAATTAAGGGTTCATTAGTTTCTACTTGTTATTAATGAAAACTAATTATAATCGAGCTCAAATTATATTGTCACCAAGGTTTGCAACTTGGACAAACCCGTTTTCTCCAACATGTATCACAACAAGTCAAATCGTTATAACATATTCCGAGTCTGCACCGATGCATTAGAACTCAATATATTTTTTTTAAACGGAAGGATATCTTCCGGCTTTTATTTATGTATCAGTTCCCGCGTTAATGGCCGAGGGAAGCCGTTACTACAAGGTAAAATAAAATAAAATAGAAAAGAAATGAAAAGAAAAAGAAATCAAATGATCAGTCGTGGGACTGCTTATCTATCTATATTTCAAAAGAACGATGACTGTGTCGTCTAGTAACCATTGAGGACGGTGGAGGTGGTGGAAGATCCTTCCGAGATCTGCGTTTTTTCCGAGATAGTCCGCCAATGAGTGTCGATGTCCTGCAACAATCCATATCATCGCCCGCAATGAGCAAACTCTCGCGAAGATCATCATAAGCAGTCCCTTTGCGGCGAGTATACGAGAGAGAAGCTTCATTGTCCGAACCTAATGCCAAATCAAGTTCCTCTTCTTCTTCCCGAAAGTGATCTTGATAGAATTGTTCAATTAAGGGATCGTAAGCAGGCTGGCCAGTAGCTGGCATTATCGCTAGGGGGACTGGTAATTCAACTTGAATGGATTTAATTTGGACTTCCGGAGCCACTTTAGATGGTGAGTTCATCTCGTGAGCATGCTGTACGATCGTGTCTGAAATCTCCAAGGGCGGAGATATGTCGACCGCTCCTTCTGCCATGTTAGCTTCACTGGCCTGTAAAGATAGTGTAGATGTATCTATGTGCTGCTGATCTTGCTGCTTTTGAAACTCGAATGTAGGCGGCACTACCAGTACCGGACATAAATCTGCAGTCAGCCGAGAGAAAATCTACGAGATAGATGGATCCGCAGTAGGCGCAGGGTGTTGCATGGTATCAGCTGTGGCATCCAATGCGTCTGGAACGTGTGATGGAGCAACTGTCGATAAAGGTGGCTGTGCACTTGGAGCCATAAGGCCTTCGATATTTATGGGGAGGTCCGTAGGGGCTGCAACATCAACGAGTCCCGCATGTGCTGAAGGTTTTGCGGCTGATGGACGTTTAACAGGGGTCCACCTCGGTTTGGGCTGACGAATGGGGGGAGGCGGAGCAGGTGGTGGTGGAGTACTCGATTCTCCTGTGGATGAGCAATCAGCGAGTGCGTGTCCCAGTCTGCGGCAGTGAGTACAGAATAAAGGTAAATCTTCATAAACAATGGTCTGCAAGATTAAGCGACCTTTGGCTTGTAGATATATTTTTTTGCGGTAAATCCTGAGATATATCAATCTCTACACACACCCGAGCTACCGACGGACGCAGGCCCTTGGAGGTAGCCACGTCGAGCTTGATAGGTGAGCCAATGGAACGAACGATTTCAAATAAAGCTTCCTGCTGATGAAGGTGTATCGGCAGTGCAGGAAGGGCAACCCAAACCGGCACGATGGGAACATCGGAGGACGGATCAAAATCAACAGTCCACTTCGTGACCCTCATGTGGCAACCAGAAATCCTCCAAGATCGACGATAAAAACATCGCAGATAATCCGCCTCATTGTTAAAATTCATCAAAATATGTGTGTGATCAATAAGAGTGATACGAAGGTCGTGATGAAACCCAATCTTCTCAAAGACTGTGCGTATGACCTTTAATGGGGGACGACCATACCAAAAAGTACCAACCAGAGAATACCGAAAAGGAGCAGCAAGCGCATCAATTTCCGAATCAAGAAAAGAGACCATTGGAATACCTTTGTAACGAGTCGCTGTCTTCGGCGAGATGGTGATCAATGGAGCAGCCGATCCAGCCACTACTGCGGCGAATGTAGGCGCCGTAGCCATTGCGCATCACAACGGCGGCTGTGGAAAGTGTCGATGGAAGCCTGCAAACCGTTAAGAAATGGCGGCTGGGATCAATCGCGTTAGGGTAACGCAGAAGAAATCTCGAGCAATAGATCGATTGCAATAAAACAGCAAAATTCCAGTGAAATTGATATGAAGCATATAGCGATGAAAGCAGAATTGTAAGGCGGCGTGAAATCAACAGCGGCGCCATAAGGCTGCCGCCGCTAATCGCCAGCGCCCCATCTCCCTATTATTTAGAACTCAATATATATATATATATATATATATATATATATATATATTATATATATATATATATATATAGACACACACACACTCTTTTCATCTTCAACATACAAAAGAAGACTACTTGATCGTATAAAAGGATAGTTTCACTATGGAAATGAGTACGTTCAAGAATTATGATGAGGACATGGCCAAAGAACATAACGAAGATATGCACGGGATGGTGAGACAGAAAGCATGTCTAAAGATAGGTTGGAAGGTCGAATCACAAAGTTGAATGTTAAGAAACTAAGACATGAAGTTTAAGCATTTTTTTGGAACATATGCATGAAAGAGAAGAGGACGTAGCTGAGCATTGGATCTATATTTTGGAGCCTCAAAACTGATTTAAACACATAAGATGAGTATGGGATGGAGGTAGGATAAGACTAAAACATTCAAGACATGCTCGCGCGTTTTCATGTGTTAATTGTAATATTTAGTAAATGACACTTTTATCCCTCCAAATAATATAGTTTCGTGGGTCATTACATCACTAATGTCCCAAGGCTGAGAAATTGAGGTATTAAACAAAAAAGAAAAATCACATTAGAAGAAGGGGGAAAAAAGGAAGAAACCTGTTGCCGATAAGATACGAGGGAATTATTTCAATCCAAGTCCCTGAAAAACTTTCCATCTCAAATTCTATTCCAGGAGGACACTTTTTGTTGTCTCTTTTGTTTTCCCTTGCATACTAATGTGACACATATTGTTGAAATACAAAAATCAAAACCACATTAAAAACCTTCGATCAAGGCTGTCAAAGTTGCTTGAATCGATCAAGAACAAACTACGCAAGAATTAGTCATTGGAAATGAGTGAGAATGGAATAACAATTGAGAAAATATCTCCTTGATCGAATGAATAAAATCTGCAGAAGTGCTGCAGTATATACAAACGGTTAACGGCCACACAAAGAAAGAAAATGTCCAAAAGTACTAAACTGCCCTTCTATTTACAACAGAGGCTATTACATCATTAAGGGTATATATGTCATTTTGCGTGATTTAAATTTTGTCGCCTTCAACCTTCTTCTTCAAACGTCCTCTGATCCGCTGCACTGCACCAAGATGTTGTGCAGTCCTTCAATCACTTGCGTGCCCACTCATAACTGCTCCTAACCACTTTGCCAGCTCATCAATTGATCATCTTGGCCTTTGATTCTAACTCTGATCCAAGGGATTAAATTTGTTCTGCATTGCTTGGTTTGATTTCATTGTTTGCTCATGCTACGTTTTATCACCATCTTCAACACACCCCCTCAAACATGATGTGCTATATATGTTACATACTCCAATTGCAGCCCAGACCTAGTGGGCATAGAATGAATAATGCCTTGCACAAATTTATCTCTAACTATATGCCAATCAATCTCTATGTGTTTTATTCTCTCATGAAATATTGGATCCTCAACATTGTATATAGCACTTTTATTATCACAAAACAGTTCCACTGGCCTCATTTGTTCTACCCCCAGATCCTTCTTCAAGTATAAAATCTATTGTATTTCACAAGTGGCCGATGCTAAAGCTCTATATTCAGCTTCATATGAGGACTTGGAAACAATGGTTTATTTCTTAGCTTTCAAGGATATCGGTGATTCACCTAAAAACATACAATATCCTGTTATTGATCTTCTGCTCTAAATGCACCCACCCCAGTCTGAGTCAGCAAACCCCTTTAACTCTAGATTGCCTCTGCTTGGATAAAACAATCCATGTCCTGCTGTAACATTTATATATCTCAGTAGCCTATGTGTTGTCTTAAGGTGAAGCTCAGTGGGTTGATCAAGAAACTAGCTGAGTTGTTGCACTGTAAATGCAATGTCTGGCCTTGTTATAGTCAAGTATAGCAGCTTTCTAATTAACCTTCTGTAGATTGAAATGTCTGTTATTTGTTGAGAGTCCTTATGTGCCAGTTTCATATTATATTCCATAGGTGTCTTGGCAGGCTTGGACCCAATAAAACCAGCCTGTTCCACTAGCTCCAGTGCGTACTTTCTTCACCAGCCTATTCCACTAGCTCCAGTGCATACTTTCTTTGACATATCATGACCCCCCTTTCGGACCAAGCCACCTCTATACCTAGAAAATACTTTAGAGAACCAAGATCTTTGATCTTAAAGGCCTGATGAAGAGATTGCTTTAGAGATGTAACCCGAGATAAAGAGTTGTTTTCAACAATAATGTCATCAACATAAACAAGTAAAACCAAAAAAGAATCAGGAGCAGCTTTGGTAAACATAGTATAATCCGTTTTTGACTGAATGTAACCTTCAGAGACCAAGAAGGACGTAAGTTTGGTGTTCCATTCTCTGCTAGCTTGCTTAAGACCGTAAAGGGACTTAGGCAATTTACAAACAACATGAGGTGTGTCTGATGAGAGGCCTTCTAATAACTGCATATAGATCTCTTGGCTAAGGTCACCATGAAGAAAAGTGTTATTCACATCAGGTTGATGTACATGCCAACGTTTTATAGAAGACAAGGCTAGTAAAAGCCTAACAGTGGTGAGTTTAGCATCAGGAGAAAAAGTGTCAGTATAATCCACTCCTAATTGCTGAGTATAGCCCTTGGCAACTAGCCTGGCTTTATGCCTTTCTATACTGCCATCTGGGTTGTATTTTACTTTGTAAACCCATTTACAACCAATGGCCTACTTACCTGGGGGTAGAGAGACCACTGACCATGTATGTTTAGCTTCCTAGGCAGCTAATTCTAGTTGCATTGCCTTCTGCCAGTGAGGAGATTTGGCTGCTTCCTGATATGAAGTAGGTTTCTACTGAAGACTAATATTGAGAACATATGCTCTATACTCAGGAGATAATGCATCAAATGACATGTAATGCTCAAGAGGATGAGAGGTGGAGCAAGGAGTTTGACATGAGGAAGTTTGATGCAGAAGGTTGCAATAATAGTCTTGAAGATATTTAGGTGGTTGTCTGATTCTAGCAGAGGAACTAGGATTGGCAGGATTTATGGGCAGGCAAATCTCAATTCCAGTACAAGGATAGACTTCTCTTTGAGGATCAGAAGAATCAAGTGAAGATTGGTCTGAACATAGGGAAGTGTTTGAGGTAGTGTTTGAAGTAGTGTTATCTTCAGAGGTCATTCTTGGAATGTCATGTGTATTTGAATAAGGTAATGGTGACATTTCTGAGGATATGACATCTTGTTGACATAATGGTTGATCAGTAAATGAGGAAAGTCCAGGAGATGTATCAGTGGGAGAATCAGTGCTGGGAGATGAATTAATGGTGACTGAGGTTTCAAATAGAAAGGTGTGTTCATAAAATTGAACATCTCTGGAAATCAAAATGGCTTTGGTATTCAGGTTTAGCATGATGTATCCTTTGACATTATGGGACAGATCAAGATAAACAGAAGGAATAGACCTTGGTGCAAATTTGGATTTGTGAGGTATAGTATCTGCAGCAAAAGCAAAGCAACCAAATATCTTTAATTGATGATATGAAGGAGTGGTTTGAAACAATAGCTGATGACGGCTTTTATGGTTCAGTAATAGAGTAGGTAAAATGTTAATGAGTTGGATAGCATACTGGGTGCAGAACCCCCAGTTGCCAATAGGTACATTTGATTAGAACTTTAATGCTCTGGCTGTGTTTAGTATATGCTGAGGTTTTCTCTCAACTATTCCATTTTGTTGAGGAGTGTTGATACAAGTGGTTTGGTGAACTATGATTTTACTCATGTAAAATCTAGGCATATTGAATTCCTAGCCATTATCTGACCTCAACACTTTAACATGTTTGCTGAATTGGTTTTGAACAAACTGACATAAACTTTCAATCACATTCCTTGTTTCTGATTTTTGTTTGAGAATATATAACCAGGTATATCTTATAAAGTCATCTACTATGGCAAGAAAGTATTGTTGACCAAAAAAAGTAGGATATTTATGAGGTCCTCATATGCCAACATGTATGAGATCAAAATGTAATTTTGAAATAGAATTAGACTCAGAATGGACTTCTTTTCATTTTACCAATGGACATATAGCACATGAATACAATTTTTCAGGCAGGGTAATAGAAGGATCAACTTTCTGTACATCTTTTATTCTAGGCATGGATGCATGACCTAATCTATAATGCCATAACAAAGCAGGTGAATCTGAAAGTCTAACAGCAGCTGATAAGCACTTTGAGTAAGATGAAGATGAAGAATGAACTTGCTTGCCAGGACCAAAACCTTGCAAGTAATATAAGCCTTTACTCAATTCAGTTGAACCAATCGTCTTCAGTGAGACATGGTCCTGAATTACACAAGAAGAGCCCATGAATTGAATCAATACAGATGATGCAACAAGCAATTTACTAAGAGATAAAAGGTTATAGGCAAAGCTGGGTACAAACAACACATTGTGTATGATCCGTAGAGGATTAATAACAACTGAGCCAATGTGTATGGATGTAACTGAAGTTTTATTGGGAAGTTTAGTTGAAATTCCATGAACAGGTTGATAAAAATGAAACATACTGAGACTACATGTAATGTGATCAGCAGCTCCTGATTCTAGAATCCATATATTCAAATTATTAGTGCAGCTGTTACCTATTTCATTACCAGATAAAGCAGACATCACTGCTCCTTGGCTTCCACCAAACTGCACTGGAGTCATAGCAAATTGACTAGGATCCTTGACGTTCAACAATGACATCAACCTTTGAGTTTGCTCCTGAGTCAAAAGAGGTGATTGGCATGATTGTCCATTCTGGTCATGCTGTTATGAATCATACTCCACATCCTAAGCTTCACTCAAATTAGCTTTTGGTTTGTATCCTAAAGGGAAACCATGCTTCTTATAGCATCTTTGTTCAACATGTCCAACCATGCCACAGTGAGTACACTGTGGCCTTCTTGATCCTTCAGGAAAGAATCTGCCACTTCCCCTTCTGTATCTATTTCCTCCTCCTCTACCATTAAAGGAATTCACATTAACACTTACACCCTCACTGTTCTCAGACATCATAGCAGTAGGATTGTTTATACACTGTCCAGGGGCAACATTACTACTCAATTTCCTCTCCTATTTCAACGCTATTGAGGATACAGTATCTAGATTAGGCATAGGTGTCATAACAAATACTTGAGATTTCACTGCATCATAATCATCATTCAGACCTTTTACAAATTTGATCATACAATCACTTTCTACATATGCTCTCATGTCGACTGTGACTTCACAGTTACAACCACGACAACTGCACATGGGGATTTGCCTTACGGCCATCATCTCTTCCCATACTACCTTAGTTTAGTGAAATAGTCACTAATAGAATCTGTTTCTTGCCTTATATTGTAAAATTTCTCAAGTAAATCAAAAAGCCTAAAAGGATCACAACTTCCATACATTCGCTTTAGATCACTCCATACCTCTGCAGCAATGTCATACCACATCACGCTTTGAGCGATTGAAGGATATACACTATTCATGATCCATGAGTGAATCATTGAGTTGACTTGCGCCCATAAATTGTATTGAAGGCCATTAGGATTGGGAGGTGCAATGGTGCCGTCAACAAAACCAATTTTTTTCTTTACAATCAAGGCCATGGAAAACATCCTACTCCACATGTGATAATTTTGAGAGTTCAGAGGAGGCTGAGCAAGAATTATTGTTGGACTATCAATTTGGATGGAGGTAATAGGGATTAGCAATCGGATTATCCGGAGGTTGAGCACCATTTCGCACATTATTCGCAATTACATACGGATGAAGAAATCAACAAGAACAAGAACAACATATACCACAAAATCAGAGTAACAGTGGTAGTCACTCTGATACCATGTCAAAATTGCTTGAATCGATCAAGAACAAACTACGCAAGAATTAGTCATTGGAAATGAGAGAAAATGGAACAACAATTGAGAAAATATCTCCTTGATCGAATGAATAAAATCTACAGAAGTGCTGCAGTATATACAAACGGTCAAAGGCCAGCCAAAGAAAGAAAATGTCTAAAAATACTAAACTACCCTTCTATTTACAACAGAGGCTATTAAATTATTAAGGGTATATATGTCATTTTGTGTGATTTAAACTTTGCCGCCTTCAACCTTCTTTCCCAAACGTCCTTTGATCCGCTGCACTGCACCAAGATGCTGTGCAGTCTGTCAATCACTTGCGAGCCCACTCATAACTATTCCTAACGGCTTTACCCGCTCATCAATTGATCATCTTGGCATTTGATTCTAACTCTGATCTAAGGGATTAAATTTGTTCTGCATTGCTTGATTTGATTTCATTGTTTGCTCATGCTGCGTTTTATCACCATCTTCAACAAAGGCCCTAAGATATCTGTTCGCACACACACATCCAGGCATAAGCACGCACACAATAGTATTAGTTATATCTGTGTGTGTATATATATTGATATATATGTGCATGCATACGTACATATATATATATATATATATATATATATATATATATATATATTTTAGTGAAAGACGATGCATAAGGGAAATGAGCACCGGCGAATCCGGCGATCACATGCTTCGGCGGCAGTAGCCGCCGCCGCCTCAAGCTTTCGTTTCCGCCGCTGGTTTAACGCGGTGACTGGTGATTCCGTCTTCATACTCATGTGCATCATCCAAGCTGCTCTCTTTTGACCATCTCCCTCGACATGGCGGCTGCACCGACATTTGCTGCAGTCGTCGCCGGCCCTAATGCTACTAAGGCTATCTCAATTTAGCCAAAGACGGCCACGCGATACAAAGGTATCCCTATGGTCTCCTTCCTTGATTCGGAAATTGATGCGCTTGCTGCTCCATACCGATATTCACTAGTTGACACTTTTTGGTATGGTCGTCCACCGTTAAAAGTTATACGAGAAGTTTTTGAGAAAATAGGTTTTCATCACGATCTCCGGATTACATTGATTGATCAGGCACATATTTTGATGAATTTTAGCAATGAGGGCAACTATCTAAGATGCTTTTATCGACGTTCTTGGCATATATCCGGGTGCCACATGAGGGTTACGAAATGGACTATTGATTTTGATCCTTCATCTGATGTCCCTATTGTCCCAGTTTGGATTGCCCTCCCAGCGTTACCAATACACCTTCATCACCGAGATGCACTTTTTTGAAATCGTCCGCCCCATAGGCCTGCCAATCAAACTTGATATTGCAACCTCAGAGGGCCTGCGACCATCGGTAGCTCGTGTGTGTGTGGAGATTGATGTTTCTCAAGAATTGCCACATAAGATATATCTACAAGCAAAAGGACTTTTAATACTGCAAACAATAGTTTATGAAGATTTGCCTTTATGTCGTCAGCCCAAGACGCGATGGACTCCGGTTAAGCGCAAGCCATCTGGGCATCCCACGGCTCAGGAACAAACTACCGCTGGGGATGATCATGTTGGCCACAATGTGCAATCGTCACAGTTGGATGAGCCAACAAGGGCTTCAGACGGTCCCAGTACCACGGAGCACGACACATCTGATCATGTCCCATTGCCTCAGGATAATGCTTCTGATGAACATACGCAGGAGGAGTTTTATGATGCGACGGATCAACATGTGGCAACTGATCTTACACAGCTTGATATTGGACACTCATCAGACAATGATTTGCCGGTTGATGCTACTGTAGAGGAAATCCCTATCGTGTCTGATGACGTAGCCTGCCGCGTGCAGCTCATGCAACCGTCGCCTGATGATGAGATCTTAATATCGCGACTGCAAGCCCAGGATGAAGAAGCTGCGTTCATCCCAGTTGTCCCACGTCGTAAACGTCGAACCCGCAAGGATCTACCCCCTTTACCGCCATCAACCATTTTGACGCGTAGTGCATCTCATGCTATTCAGGGAAGTTCCTCTAACCTTCCTCAATGAATATATTAATATGGAATATTCGAGGCATGCGTGCCTCTCTGCCACGTCTGCACCATTTGATTAGAGAACATCGACTGAATTTACTTACTTTAATTGAACCAAACATACCCCGTCACAAATAACTGGGTTTGGTTTGCGTCTTGGCTTTTCGCATTTTTATGTCTCGCAGTCAGAACATATTTGGTTTTTTTGGCGTGATAATGAGTTCCATTTGCTTGCCATGCAGGATCATGGTCAAGTGGTCCATTTCACTTTACAGTCACTTTCATTGCAATATACCTTTGTGCTCTCGTTGATCTATGCAAAACATACGCCCTCCCAGCGACAAGTATTATGGCGCTCTTTGTGTGACTTCGCTGGACCATTGCAATTATCATGGATTGTGGGCGGTGATTTCAATACTTTTCAGTCCTTGGATGATCATAGTGGCCGATCCACTCCTTCTTTAACAGCGTTACAAGATTTTAATGAGTGTATTGAAACATGCTCTCTTATGTCACTTCCATGTCAAGGCACTAGATTTACATGGGCAGAAGGTAGAGGTCTTGGACGTGTACGCTGTAGATTGGGCTGGCTCTTTGTCAACTCTATGTTTCAAGATGGGTTTGAGACTATGCAGTTAACTCATTTACCCCGTGCGACACTGACCACACTCCGCTCCTATTGTCATGTAAAATGAGTTCCACTCCTTGTCATCGATCATTTCGATTTTTAGATGCCTGGCTCTATCACCTCGGATTTTTATACCTATGTGCAAAACGCATGGACATCATATTCAACAACGGGCGGAATGCATGGGTTTTATAAGAAGTTATTTTCCCTAAAGAAAGATATTCAAAAATGGAATAAAGAGGTCTTCGGGAACATTTTCAGCAATTTGAAGCATGCAGAGGACCTGCTGAGCAGTGCAAAAAATTGTTGGGATGCAAATCCCTTGGAGGATACACGACAGGCCTATTATAAGGCAAAGGCTGACTACTTGCTGGCTTCGAATTATGAGATGTAATTCTGGAAGCAAAAAGCTAGAGTTAAATGGCTAAATGAAGGTGATGCTAATACAAGGTACTTCCACTCACTTGTCAAAGGTAAACGCGCACACCTTCGCATACAACAGATTCGGAATTCAGCGGGCACACTGTTAACCAGTCCGGATGACATTATGGTGTCTGCAGTTGAGTACTATACAGCATTATTTGCTGGGGAAACGACACAAAATCACTCGGAGATCCTGTCATACATCCCACGCATAATATCAGAGCAGGATAGCCTAATGCTAATACAGCTTCCGTCGGAGTCAGAGGTCAAGACGGCCGTGTGGAGTCTGGATCCTCAGAGTGCAGCTGGACCGGACAGTTTTCATGGTAATTTCTATCGTTCATGCTGGCCCATAATACACTCTGATGTACTTAAAGCGGTGCAGGAATTCTTTCTTGGGGTTCCCAGCCAGCAATAATGGCTAGTGCGCTGATTACTTTGATCCCGAAAACACAATCTCCATAAACTTTCAGTGACTTTCGTCCCATCTGTCTTACGAATTTTTTGAGTAAGGTCTGTACTCGTATTATCGCCACACGTTTGGGGACACTATTGCCAAGGATAATCTCGCCAGAGCAAACAAGATTCTTACCCGGACATGATCTTTCGTCATAAGTTTTATTGGCTCAAGAAATGATTCATATGCTGGAAAAAGGGGGATCTCAATTATGTTTGAAGTTTGATATGATGAAGGCATTTGACCGGGTAAGTTGGGAGTATCTTGAGCTATTATTGCGCAATTTCGGGTTTTCAGAATTCTTTATTCGGATTGTTATCAATCATTTACACGCCACAAAGTTATCAGTTTTAATAAATGGGCAGCCATCGTCATCATTTCGTCCTTTTAGAGGAGTAAAGCAGGGTGATCCGTTGTCCCCATTGCTGTTTATTTTATCTTCAGAGGGTTTCAGCAGAGGCTTAAAGTCGCTTGTCGCAGCAGACCATATCCAGTCTTTTCGGCTGGGCCGTATACCCTTGACCATCACTCACTTGGCCTATGCAGATGATTTACTTATTTTTCTGCGGGGGACACAGCGTAACCTCAGCCGTTTTCGTGCATTCTTAACAAAGTATGAAGCTGCATCGGGACAAAAGGTTAATTTTCACAAAAGTAGTTTTATCCCTTCGGCTAGCATCACACCACATCAGAGCAGGACATACAAAGACATTCTTGGTATGCGGCTTGTTTCTCTTCCTTTTCGGTATCTGGGTTCATATCTTCATAAGGGCATTAATAGATCAGTCTATTGCTCCGCCTTATTGCAACACATTGATGATCGCCTGCAAGGTTTGGCATGCACGTCTGCTCTCCCAAGCAGGATGCCTAGTTCTGCTACGTTCAGTGGTTGCTGCGCTTCCGCTCCATATTTTAGCAGCAGGTGGATTACCAAAGTCAGACATTCGTATGATCAACAGAAAGATGGCGTCTTTCTTTTGGGGAAATCGACATCATTGGATTTCATGGCCTAAAATTACCACTCCTATAGAAGAAGGAGGATTAGGCCTGCGCGATCTTAATATGTTACAGCACGCATATCGTTGTCGTATATGGTGGACATACCAAAAGAATGACACTTTGTGGAGTCACTATATGCATCTCAAATATGGCAGAAGGGGCGATTATAGGCCAAGGCTTACGGACTCCGTGATATGGAAGATCATTTGTCGGATACATCACACATGCATCTCCCAGACGACTGGATTGGGATCATTTCTTTCGTGCACACTGACACCCACTGGGGAATTCACCCTCAAATCGGCCTATGCTATTTGTCGGACAGCAAACTCCACGCAACTTTCAGCAAAATTTATTTGGTTTAAACAGCATTCTCCACCTACGAAAATTTTGCTGTGGCGAATTTTCAATTCGGCTATGCCATTTGAGGACTATATTGGCCGATACTCTGTGGCACGCCCTATGCAGTGTCCTTTTTGCAAGCAGCAATCAGCCTCGGTTGATCGTGTTTTTCTACGATGTGATCACATTTATCAAGTTTGGGCCTTTTTTGCGTCAGAACTTCAGGGGATCCTACCGACATCGTTAAGCCTGCGACAATATTTGCTATCGTGGTGGTATCGCTCTACATCTTCAACATTATCTGGGGTTTTAAAAATTGTTGTCCCGGCTATAGTAGTTTCCAACATCTGGAGTCTCTATGCTCAGCTCACGTATGGTGATCTTACATCCTTTTCAACCACAATGCTAAGGAATACCATACATTTTGACATTCATATGTGGCTTCAGAAAATACAGGGATCCAAACATGCATCCAGACCAAGACTTTCACTCTCATGGATTCCACGACTTCGTCCTCCGCGACTTCGGATTGTTAGATGGAAAATTCCACCTACAGGTAGACTCAAATTGAATGTTGACGCTGTGGTGGGCCGTCGCTATGCTGCGGGAGGAGCAATCTTGCGCAATCATACGGGAGCTTGTGTGCGTGCCCTTTCGTTCCGTCTGCCGCCATGCACACCTTTGATGGCGGAAGTTCAGGCTACTCTTTTTGGACTGTTATACTTTCTGCCTTTCTCCAGATCAATTGTGATAGAGTCGGATTGTGCACATATGGTCTCGCGGCTTCATCAACCACAACAGATTTATGGCAATTATCACTTGCAACTTTTACATACTTTACTTCATTGTCATCGACTGGAAATAACTCATACTATCGGGAGGCCAATATGTCAGCTCACTACTTAGCTCAGCATGCAATGCTTTGTCTGAGACAGGCTACTTCAATAGTCATAATCTCCCAGCCTTGGTCCGAGCCTCACTTACTCTAGATCTCACTTCGGCTAACCTGCGCACAGGCTGATGTCCAAGTCTTCCTAATGGATTGGCGCACTTTGAATTATTCTGGCCATACCCTTGTGGATACGTGCAGACACGGTATGACTTGTCTTCCTTTGCTCAACTGCTGCCTTTCATATATCCCCTGTATAGATAATGCCTTCTTTACTTTCTCTGTATTTGGCTGGTGGAGCCACTATATTTCACAACTGGATCGAGGTGTCCGCGATTGCACAACACACGTCTTCCATCAGGATTGACAGTTTTGCAACCACTCTGCCTGTACTCTATTGGGTGCAGGCAGACTCGGTATGTTTTATATTTCTTCAACCTATTGGATTTTCATATGCTTTCATCGAGCCATTAACTTTTGTTTTGTTTTCTTGGTATATGACTTACATCGACACACTGATGGGTTTCGCTGCTTGCTGAGATTACATTCCATTACGCACAATTTTCCTGCAACATTCTTCACGCCGCAAGTCATGGCTGTTGCAACAACGCAGTTATCCCCTATTGCACGTCTCACATGCGCTATTTTCTGCATGGACGAGGACACGGTTTACACATACTTTCCTGCACGTTGACATGAATTCTATTTGGACCGGAGCTCAGCATCATACGAGGATGTTCGTCAGGATCTTACTTTTAGCACATTTGTCTTACATTCGCCATTATTTTAATTCTCGCTTGCCCGATAGAGTATATCAACACTCCGTTTATATAAATATGTACGATTTTTCCTTCGCCAGGGTTTTATCCACAAGGGTGGTTTTACTTGGCAAGGTTTTAATGCGGCATATCATATATACTATGGATGTTGATAATCGCATACTGCTACGCTTGGCTTCTTTTCTTTTATTGTAATAAGGTTTTCCTCCGCCAAAAGTGAGGGTTTATGCCAATAAAATTTCCTTTTCAAAAAAAAAATATTTTAGTGAAAGACGGGCGGTACCGTCTAATATTTTATTAAAATTGCCCTCACTTGGGGCGGATGAATACCGTGGTTACATGTGTTCCTGAAGTCTATTAGAGACTCTCCCAAAAGAAACGATTGTCAAAATTAAAAAAATGCAATCTAGTTACAATCCATAAAACAGAAGTACAGAAACAACTAATATTTGTTATTCGGTGCCTAGTCGCTTGCGATGTATTTCCTCATGCCGTGTTTGCAGGCCAACGATGATGTATTGAGACATACAAAAAAATGTAAGTATGTAGGTGCGTAAGAAAATCGTACGAAGCCTATAGAAAAGAGTAGTGAAAAAACATACCAATAGCGTTTGTATTCCACGGAATACAGATGCGAACAGAATGTGACAACCGAAGATATGTGTACATTTTATTCCCGAGCCATCCCCGCCGAAGGTTGTTGGTAGTTGTAAAAGAACAAAGAATTCACAGTCAATCAACGATTTAGTAATAATCATTAAGAAATAAATGGAAATAGCATATTGGTGTTGCCTGCATCTGTCAGATACATGGAACGTCCATGAAAGAAAGGTGATAGACCGCATCTATGTGGGACAAAGCGAAGGAGTCGCAGGATCCGTCCGTAAAAAACCTCGTGCTACAGAAGGCAGTTCACTTATGGCACACCACCTATATGTCGTTGGAAATGTACGTGTGTGTGTCTGTATCTATATATATATATATATATGGTTTCAAAATAACACACACATATGTATGCATATAAATACATATGTATATCTCTATGTGTATGTGTGTATATATGTATATACATGTATGTCTGAATATGTATATTTTTATATTCCATCCTTTTAAATTGGGAGTCACTTTTTAGCACTCTAACATTATAAAAGAATATCATTTAATGCATTGTCTAACCATTAAAATTATCATGTAACATCATTTTAATCCTTTGTTGTATTGTTGGTTTATCATATTCATTTTGACAAACTCCATCGTACAATCGACAAAGTCCATTGTATAAATTTACTTACACCAAGCTTGTTGTCGAATATTCATGTCCATGTCCTCCAACTCAATTCTTAACTATTTTTGCATACCTAGTCAATTTTCATATAATATTCATTATAATACATTGTTAAAGATACAGATGTGATGTTGCAAGGAAAAGGAGACAAAAGGAAGTAGTAATTGATGACATAACATGAAGGCATTGGCAGTTGGCTAGTCATGTTCTGTGTCTGGCACGTATGGATGGCACGGTGCTTAAGTCTTGGCACGCTTGGCAGATCAGTTGCTGTGGTCTTGGCGCGTATGGCACATATAGCATGCCTGGTACGCTTCGTGCGCTGGTCCTTGAGAAGTTGGCACGGATGACACATAGCAGCGCGTCTTGGTGCTATGTTGCAGAAGCTGCTGCAGCATAAAGTGTCAAGCCAAGCTATTTCTCACGTGTTAATTTCTGCTTCTAGATAGTTCTTTGAGTTAGTATAAATACATGTAAAGGTTGTACAATAATTTTTCAAGCGGGATAAAATCTGATTGTTCTCTTTTCTTCTTCCTCAAGTTGAGGTCGTTTTTGGCGCCATAGCCTTCTTCCGCATCATTTGAGTTTTCTTCTGCAATTGTTCATTGATCACTATATTTTGATTGATTTGATCATTAGTTTTTGAACTTAACACGAATTTTGACATGGTATCAGAGCCACGACAATTTGACATTAGTTCATCGAATGTCCTTGATCAACTTCTGCATCATATCATCTTTTTTGAGTGCGAATCACTTCAACTTAAGTATAGACATGGCGAACGCAAGCGCTGCATTGTCTAGCTCGCGAAGCAATCATATGAACAATGATAATCCAGCAAGTAGCCCATACTACTTGCATCCAAACGACAGTCCAGCAATTGTTCTGGTTCAACCTCCACTCAATCCACACAATTTTCACTCATGGAGCAGGACATTTCAAATGGCACTGTTAGTGAAAAACAAAGCCTGTTTCATCGATAGATCTATGCCTAAACCTGCGCCAAATGATCCTCAATTTCAGGCTTGGAGGCAGGTAAACACCATGATCCAATCCTGTATCATGAACTGTGTCTCTCTTTCAATTGCGCAAAGTATAATGTGGTACGATAGTGCTCTGGATGTATGGAATGATTTAGCTATGAGATATGGAAGTGGTGATCCATTTAGATTGCCTGATTTGCTGTGTGAATTCTATGCTGTGAAACAAGAAAATCTTGGCGTAAACGATTACTTCACAAAACTGAAAGTACTATGGGAAGAACTAGCGGCTTTAAGATCCATACCAAAATGTAATTGCCTTCGGTGTGTATGTGATATAACTAAGAAGGTGAATGAATTCATTGAAAATGATTATATTATAAAATTTGTCAAAGGATTAAATGAGGAGTTCGATCCGATGAGATCACAGGTATTTGTGATGACGCCTTTGCCGGATATTAAAACTGTTTTTGCAATGGCGTTAAAGTTTGAAAGGAAAATTACTAGCAATGCTGTGTTAGCAGGATTTAATAATGCGCCTACAGCATTAGTTACTAACTGTGATGATCATGAGAGCTTTGTAGCAAATACGTATGTAAACAAGAAGCAAGGGCAGACGTTTAGAAGAGGAAATGGAAGATTTCATCAAGAAGGTAATAAGCGTTTGCAATGTAATCACTGTGGTATGATAGGACACACAAGTCACAGATGCTACAGAAAGCATGGATTTCCCCCCGTATTCAAGTTTAAGAATCAAGTGAATGCAGCTGAAATGGTGGAAGAGAAATCTGATGAATTACCCCATTCTGTTGAAAATGGTGGAAGAGAAATCTGATGAATTACCCCATTCTGTCCAAGTCTGGCATGCCACAGATATGAATCAGAATCAAGACTAGAAGAAGATAAAGCAGAAGGCAAAAGACTAGTACTGAAGACTTCAGACTGCATAGGTAGACTGGAATCATGTATGTAATAAAGTCCATGATGCTTCCTAGCTCAACCAATCATCCTCCTGGATAACTGATCCTGAATGAAACAACCAGAATCATAGAATGAAACAAGTAGATGAGGAGAATCAGTAAGCTTGCTTAGAGAAACAAGGTTGAAAGAGAATGAAGGAACATATAATACATCCTTCAAAACAAGACCACTGTGCAATATAACCATTCCTTTATGAGTAGATTCAACCGTGACATTGTTTGGAAGCTTAATAGAGACATGATCAATGGGGTTATAATACTGAAACAATAATAAGGAGCATGAAATGTGGTCAGTGGCCCCTGAATCCAAGATCCATACACAATCAGTACTTACAGAACGTTTACCTGTGGACCTACCAGTTTGTGCAGTCATAACAGCACCTTGTAATTCCTTATTTCCATTGATTCTTGAAACAAAATGACTTAGATTTCTCTTCCACCATTTCAGCTGCATTCACTTGATTCTTAAACTTGAATACGGGGGGAAATCCATGCTTTCTGTAGCATCTGTGACTTGTGTGTCCTATCATACCACAGTGATTACATTGCAAACGCTTATTACCTTCTTGATGAAATCTTCCATTTCCTCTTCTATACGTCTGCCCTTGCTTCTTGTTTACATACGTATTTGCTACAAAGCTCTCATGATCATCACAGTTAGTAACTAATGCTGTAGGCGCATTATTAAATCCTGCTAACACAGCATTGTCAAGACTTTTGATTGAGTTGAAAACTTGAGGGAGGCTGCAAAAGACTCACATTCCTCTATATATTGAAGAAGCTTAGACGAGGCATTTATACACTTTCATCCTCCTCAAGCTTTATTTTTTGCTTTTGTAAAGAGCTCTCGATTGTGCCGAAGTGCTTAAGACTTATTAAACTCTTGTTGCTTGTTCTTCATTGTTGTACGTTGTGAGAGTACAAGTCTAACACATGAAAAACTAAACTTACTTGATCTCTTGCTTGTGTTTAAACTAGCTAGAAAATGTCAACCCTACCACTTCCCAAAACCCATCTTATGAAAGTTTATTTGATAGAACTTTCTGGGAGTTGTGAAGAAGCAAGGACTTGTTCTTACTTATAACTAGTGGTGTTGTTGTTGCACAAAGCGGTTTTGTGCAAGAAGTTGGTGCTGTTGTAGTTGTTGCTTACACTAGTTGCTAGTGTAAGTATCGTTGTTCTTGTTCTTATTAATAGTAATAAGAAGAGTTGCTAATGAAAAAACAATTTTGGAAACAAAGTGGTAGTGGAGTCGAATCAATTAGATTCGAACCACTCTATATCGCGTGTCTTCATTCATCATCTTTTATATCTTTCGTTATTTATTTGAAGAGTATTTGAGTTAGAGTGAGCTAAACAGAGAAAATTATTTAAAATCGTCCAACAGTCTATTCACCATCTCTTTAGAGTGATTGTCATGGACCTTAAGTTGGTATCAGAGCCTAATCTTGATTGTTTGGCTGATTTTTACAAGTAGTACGGTTAAAGATCATGGTAATGACAACCTCTTCATCTTACAGCTCAACTTCCAAACCAACCACCTTATAATTAGTCTCACACACCAAAACTCCTATGTTTGATGCTCAAAACTATTTTCTACGGAAATTTAGAATGATAAATCATTTGAAAGATTGCGGATGTGACATATGGAGATATGTTGTTAAAGGAATTGAAGTTTCTATGATTACCAACTCAAAAGGCGAATCCATGTTCAAAGATGAGGATGATTATGCCGATGAAGAGCAAATAAATTTTGCTATAAATGGAAAGACATTTGATATTCTCTCAAGTGCTCTAACCACTACCGAGCTTATAAGACTTCAAGGTCTTGAAAAAGCCCATAAAGCATGGAAAATTCTAAAAATGATACATGAAGGAACTGAGCAAGTGGGAATGACCAAGAGACTTATGCTCATGAAGGAATACGAAATGCTCGGTATGAAGAATGGTGAAAAGATTGAGGCGAGCATCGACCAATTCATCCGGATAGTGAATCAACTTTCCATGGTTGACAAGAAAATATTGAATAAAGACTTTGTCTCAAAACTTCTCAACTCTTTGCTAAGAAAATGGACACCCAAAGTGACCGCCATCACCGAGTCCAAAAATCTCAAGACTCTTACTCGTGATGAACTGTCCGGGAATCTACTAACTCATGAAATTCTAATTGATGAGCAAAATATGATGAATCCTATCAAACACTCGCATGTATCACACAAAGGATTGGTAGTAGAGTCCATGAGTCAGTGAATGGAGATGTCGCAAACTTGTCTTCAAGTAGAAGACTGTTAGGAGTGAAAACAAGTATTAGAAAAAGTTTATAAAAGGAATGAAGTGTTTGATATCAAATATATCTCTTATTATTATCCCCTAGTATAGGTTTTCTAATTGTATTCTATGAGTTATTTGCTTGTAGTTGTATTGTGAAATTCTCTTATAAATGTAAGAGATAGGGTCGGCTATTTGTGTGTGGTTTTTGGCCGATCGAAGAGTTTTTTTCCACCGAAATTTTTCATGTTCTTGTTATTATATTCTTGTGATTTGTTTTTCACTTTACCTTGTGTTTGTTCTCGGTATTTACACATTTATTGCTACCATTACAAAAAATAACCGCATCATCTGCATATGAGAGGGAAGTAACCTTCATTTGACACCTAGTGTTATTTTTAAAAAAATTGTCATTAGTTGCAAACAACTGATAAAGCCCCTGAACTAGAATTAAACTCCACATCGATATAATAAATAGAGGAGGGGTCTTGGATTACCCTATTGCACCCCTCTTTCAGACGGGAAATATCGTGATGACCCACTATTAAGGAGAACAGAGAACCAACAATTGGAGACATAACAGCCCACTAGACGCCTCCAAGTTTGGTGAAATCCAAAACTCTCCATTAATGCATCTAAAAATTGCTAGGAATGTCCATCGCTTTTGTTATTGTAGCGCCCCGCTCCCGAGCCTTAGCATCGAGAACGGTGCATCCGCCGTAGCCTACTACGAGGACTACAAAGCGTCGTTCAAACTTCTTTGCACGTCAGAATTGACGTGGAAATTTTTCGCGGAAACGATAATTAAAGAAATAAACATCTTTATTAAATTAATCCATCAAAATAAAATCGAGTACAAGGGTTGACGAAACCCGCTAAGTCAAGCATGAAATACTAAAATCAAACAATAAACCTAGGTGGAGGTCTATCTGACTATCCCAAGAACAAGCTCCCGGTCAACAAGATCCCTTCTCGAGCCCAGCTCACTCTTCCCAGCTTGTGTAATCTGTCACATCCTCGATAAGTGTATATATACCCTTAATCCTGCTCACCTGTGGAGGGGTGGTGGGGGTGAGTGATGGGAGTCACTCGTAGGTTACCCGTCTCTCCCGAAAAGGGACTGTCACATACTGAGTCGGGTAAACACATAATGCACGTAAAGCATGGAGCAGATAAATACGGCAATAAAGCATAATAAATAATAAAGCAAATAAAGCATAAATAAGGAAATAGCACATACCCGACCCGATCCGTATCCCAAAACATAGCGCTGAAACAACTTAATAACAAGACAAATAATCACAACATTATTAAATGCAATGCGAAAGTTCATGATGCATGCACTTCTATCTCCGTGTCACACGCAGTCATTTAATATTACACGTTATGCTCATTATTTTCGATGTTATGCTATGCATGTCCCGGGTCCTATTAGGTGAAGGTAACCGTTATTACCAACACCCATCACACGCCTCGTCAGGCCACACGGTTCATAGGCCAAATGCAATGCTCGTGCCATGAATGCGCCACGCTTTCACACTTCCGTTTCACCTATGTTGCATGCTCCGTTCTATGTTGCGTATTACCTATATTGTGTAGTTACCCTATGTTGCGTGGGGTTCATTACTGTGTTTTATCTTCTACCGTCATTTTATCTTTCTAGACTTTATTTTAGGTTTCTACACTTTATTTTATTTTTCCTAGGCTTTCAAGCACTTAGACCTTTTATTTAAATATTTTTTTTCTTCCCCTACTATTTTTTTCTTGCTTTAATTTCATTTTATTCTCTCTCCTTTTCCCTCTTTTTTTCTTTTATTTTAATTTATTTTAATTTATTTAATTTGGTTCCTAAATCTATTAATTATTAAATAACGTTAATATTATATTAAATAATTGTTTTTTTACATGGCGGAAAGTAGTCTGTTTCTTATTTTTTTGCTTTATTTTATTTTACTGTATTTTATTTTGTTTAATATTATATTAATCATTTTATTCATTAATAGTATTCTTACTATTATTTCCTTTTTTTTAACAAACAGAGCCACCGGTTTTTTTTCTTTTTAGATTTATTTATTATTTCTTTTTTTTCTTATTTACAGGTCCTCCGAATTTTTTTTATATAATAATTATATGAAATTTATTTCATTACCAAATATAGCATTACCATAAAAGCTTACAGGCCTGCTTCTCAATTTGTCCTTCTTTCGGCCCCATTGCTTTTGTCAGCGGCCTGCCCATTTTGCAGTCTGGTGGCTTGTCATCCACTTCTCCTTTTTTTTTCTTTATTGCATTCTAATTCTGGGCCGAAATTTCTGGCCTGCTGAGGCAAAATGGCAGCCCTTCATCACCCTGGCCCGCTGATCAATACAGACCAGCGGCCTGTATACTTTTTTTTATTTTCTGTTTTAGTTTTCTTTATTAATTTAAATTCTAATTTCTTTAAAAATCCATAACTTCTTCGTTTTAACTCCGATTTACCCAAACCAGTTCCATTATTCTTCTTTTAATGCCCCCGACGTTTTTTTCCAGTGACATGTCGGCGCATGAACAGTACGCGTTGCTCAGGGGCGCGCGGGGCCACCGCGCGTGTGCTACACGTGCTGCCTCCGTGCGCGTTTTTCGACAACCCGAATCCATTCTAACCTATTTCCGTACTATGTGATCTATATCTAAGGCCAAACACGCAATTTCCACACTAAAACATAAAGGATTCGCGATAAACATATAAAAGATATACATACATTGATAATCAAATAATTCCCAAAACAGAATGCGAGAGAATCCAAAGCAATCCGACAGAGGGGAGGGTAACCTACCTCTTGAATACAAATTCACTGACCAAAAGTAAGATTAGATTTGATGTGGGTGGCTTTTCTTCCTCCTCCTCTTCTCTTTTTCCTCTCCTGCCCGCTGTCCCTCTTCCTCTCTTTTCACATTTTCTTTTTCTTGTGCTATTGTTGTTGCTGTCGTTCATGTGAATGGGGATGGGGAATTAAGTGATGGGGTTTAAATGGTAAGGATGGGGGCAAAATTATGGGGTGTGGAGGAAATTAAGGGAGAGATTGGGAGAAAGTGGGGGAGTGGTTGGGTGAGGATAGTTAATTTAGTATTAATTAATATTTAATTTTTTTTAAATTTTTACGGTAACGACATCCTACCCCCCTTACAAAAATTTTTGTCCTCGAAACTTGCGTATTACATAGTCAAAACTTAATTTAGTTCTAATTGATCCATTTACCTAGTTAATGATCAAGCTAAAACATTCCTTGCGTTTTCCAACAGGCTAACCGCTTCACTTATTTATCACTGGCTAATGCCTCAAAATCATTCCTTGTGCACCAACAAGGTAATTTCGATCCAATTCTCTTTGCATGTTGAAATCATAACCTAATCTTTTATAACCATAAAAGCAGATTAAGAGTATTGTCTCCATACTGGAAGTTCCATGACCCAGTCATTAGTCTATAACACACTTATATTTGCTATTATGAGCTACTATCTACAATCAGTTCTTAAGTGTACTACAATTTTTTTTTTTAACTTAATGACTTGTTCGTCACACTCATCCCTCAAACCATATATATTCTCAGAGTACATCTTATTCTAGTATGATTCAACTTAATTGTCACTAATATCCTGCAAGAGGGTCTCGTCCTCCTAGGGTTTAGTCCTTAACTTAATTCTCTATAATTAGTACTTACAAACTTCCTCTCATACCACTTGACGTGTGTTGTTTAACTTATTGCAATCTACAATTTGAATTCTTACAACTAATTATATCGGATCCATCTCCTAATTAAATATCCATTGAATAGCCAATATATTGACCATTACACATCCTCGTCATAGGGTTAAGTCATCAAATTCAATTCTTATATACTTACGAACTAGTTCTACGATCATGCACTTACTCTTCCCGAGATATCATCAATAGCCTAATATATGAAATATGTGTATGGACATATTTTTACCAAAAATGTAACTTATGTGGCTATATTTTGAAATATAGCTTTCGTTATTTTAAATTAATACTATTCCTATTTGTTTTTTTATAAGATCTCTTATGTATCATCTCTTATAAGTCCAATGTTTGTCTACTCATGATAAAATCTTTGACTTAAATTGGCCCAATCACATCATGGCACAATAATTATTGATCGACTAAATTGTTCTAATTCACCATGCTTCCGCGCGCCACACTGATCCAGTGTATCTCGTTATTTGATTATTTGAACCATTAATTTTATTCTAGTTCATAAAAGCAACCTTTACTTGTTCATGCCCGATCTATTTTAGTTCAAGCCTACCAAATTCAAGTCAAGTACTTCGACGTTTCTATAAATCAACACTTAACTAATAGTTTGTAACAGTCCATCGTTGCCATGTACTTGTTATAGCCGGTTTGCGCCTTTTGCTACCGATCAATACTTCTAATAAGACTAATATTGTCGTCCTACTTAATAACTCTAAATTTCATCATCCTAACCCTATACTATAAATTTCTTTGTATAATTCTCTTACTAAGCGCTGCTGATTATAACACTTATGAATCAACACTCAGTTTCTATCATTTCTCTATAAATCATCTCTTAGTATCCATTATTGTGTATTAATTCATTCTTAGTAGCTATTATCTCAACTTAAACCCAAGCCTGCTCTAATGCTACCGTCCGAGTAGGGATATGAACATGCTTTACTTTACCATAATGGCATCGGGTCTCATGCTGCTGTTATGATGAAGCAGCTTGAGATCGTCTGACCCATTTCAAACAAATGTGTCAATCAACACTTGCGGTAGAGCATCCTGATCAGCATTACTATTTATGTACTTAATTTGACACAAACACCAAAAAGAAATGTTTTTCTATTCCAGATATTATTTATTCTTTTTAACTTCTTAAAACGGCGGCGAATCTGAATGCCAAACCCTCAGCAGTATGTTAGCTATGGTAACATGCAAAAATTCAATAGCATACGTGACAATAACCCAAACTAACCCTTTCCATACATTCCAAACAAAATATATGCATTGCAACCCGCAAATTTTATAAACTTTAAACGTACGTATAACTTTAATGTTGAGGGCCTGGAAACATTAATTTCATAAACTTTGAACTATTAAATTACATTAAAAAAAAATACGAAAATTTGTTTTTTTAACATAAATGATATGGTCAAAGATAGTTTTGATTCCAACTGTAACCCAAAAGATCATTACTATTCGCTTATGGTTATTATAGTCATGGCTAATGGAATGTGCAAAGGGTCATGGTCGAACTTAGATAACGTAAGTAGGTAAAGTTGTATGGTATACCCTAGGTATACTTGTTCATTAACTGGCCGCCTTATTATTATTTTTTTTAAAGTTTAAGATCATAAGTTATACCTAGGGGTTTTTTTATTTTTTTTATTTTAGTATAATCGTTTCTTAAGCCTAGGATCATGTCTTGTTTCTAAAGTCATGCTTAGCGTATAATCAATGCTTATGACTACGTTCAGTACTTATGTCTAAGGTTAACTCTTAATCAGAATCGTTACTTATGTTTAAGATTGTAACTTATGTTCAGGATCATCACCTATAGCTGAGATAAGAACCTATGTTCATGACCATTGCTTATGTTTGAATCATACTTATGTCTAAGATTGTGACTTAGGGGCAAAATTGTAACTTAATTTCTAATATTATGGTCCAAACCTACATTTCTACCGTGGCCCTAGAACCACACTTCGAAAATCATACCCTCGGCATGTAGTACCTCTTGGACTCATTCCGAACTTAAATTCAATTGATCGGCGGTGTCAATTGTGCTGCGCCACCACTCTTCCGTATATCTTTTTCGAAGAATCTCAGGTTCGAGTGCAATAGTGGTGGAGGCAGTGCGTGCTAGTTCAACAGTTGGTGTTACTATGCTAAAGTGTTGGTCATGGTAACTATGGCGTCTTCAAGTGTTTGGGGATGATCCCCTGATTCTGGTGGTTCTCACCACCGTTTCTTCTATTACCGACTTGTTCAGTTCTTATCGGAATTTTTTTGGACTTTAGAACGGTCAAAATTATATTTATTTAAATACAGGGGTAAGTTGGGGTGTATTTTGGGAATTTCTAATAGCTTAGGGGTTGTAAGCAGAGGTTCAGGGGTAAAATAGTAAATAAATAAAGCAAATGAAAGAACGCTCAAGATCCCTTTAACCCGATCACAATTTAAGTCTAAGATCATCACTTAACCCTATTTGGTTGCTTAAGGGTAAAATCGTCATTTAGAAAAAAAATCGTAGCTTAAGTCTGAGTGATCTAGTTAATCATGCGTTTCCGAGGCGGATCTGGAGCCTCGGCTCTGATACCACCTGTAGCGCCTCGCTCCCGAACCCTAGCATCGAGAATGATGCACCCGCCGTAGCCTTCTACGAGGACTACAAAGCGTCGTTCAAACTTCTTTGCATGTCAGAATTGACGTGGAAATTTTTCGCGGAAACGATAATTAAAGAAATAAACATCTTTATTAAACTAATCCATCAAAATAAAATCGAGTACAAGGGTTGACGAAACCCACTAAGTCAAGCATAAAATACTAAAATCAAACAATAAACCTAGGTGGAGGTCTATCTGACTATCCCAAGAACAAGCTCCCGGTCAACAAGATCCCTTCTCGAGCTCAGCTCACTCTTCCCAGCTTGTGTAATTTGTCACATCCTCGATAAGTGTATATATACCCTTAATCCTGCTCACCTGTGGAGGGGTGGTGGGGGGTGAGTGATGGGAGTCACTCGTATGTTACCCGTCTCTCCCGAAAAGGGACTGTCACATACTGAGTCGGGTAAACACATAAAGCACGTAAAACATAGAGCAGATAAATACGGCAATAAAGCATAATAAATAATAAAGCAAATAAAGCATAAATAAGGAAATAGCACATACTCGACCCGATCCGTATCCCAAAACATAGCGCTGAAACAACTTAATAACAAGACAAATAATCACAAGATTATTAAATGCAATGCGCAAGTCATGATGCATGCACTTCTATCTCCGTGTCACACGCAGTCATTTAATATCACACGTTATGCTCATTATTTTTCATGTTATGCTATGCATGTCCCGGGTCCTATTAGGTGAAGCTAACCGTTATTACCAACACCCATCACACGTCTCGTCAGGCCACACGGCTCATAGGCCAAATGCAATGCCCGTGCCATGAATGCGCCACGCTTTCACACTTCCATTTCACCTATGTTGCATGCTCCGTTCTATGTTGCGTATTACCTATATTGCGTAGTTACCCTAGTTGCGTGGGGTTTATTACTGTGTTTTATCTTCTACTGTTATTTTATCTTTCTAGACTTTATTTTAGGTTTCTACACTTTATTTTATTTTTCCTAGGCTTTCAAGCACTTAGACCTTTTATTTAAATATTTTTTTCTTCCCCTACTATTTTTTTCTTGCTTTAATTTCATTTTATTCTCTCTCCTTTTCCCTCTTTTTTTCTTTTATTTTAATTTATTTTAATTTATTTAATTTGGTTCCTAAATCTATTAATTATTAAATAACATTAATATTATATTAAATAATTGTTTTTTTACATGGCGGAATGTAGTCTGTTTCTAATTTTTTGCTTTATTTTATTTTACTGTATTTTATTTTGTTTAATATTATATTAATCATTTTATTCATTTAATAGTATTCTTACTATTATTTCCTTTTTTTAACAAACAGAGCCGCCGGTTTTTTTTCTTTTTGGATTTATTTATTATTTCTTTTTTTTCTTATTTACAGGTCCTCCGAAGTTTTTTAAATAATAATTATATGAAATTTATTTCATTATCAAATATAACATTACCATAAAAGCTTACAGGCCTGCTTCTCAATTTGTCCTTCTTTCGGCCCCATTGCTTTTATCAGCGGCCCTCCCATTTTGCAGTCTGCTGGCCTATCATCCACTTCTCCTTTTTTTTTCTTTATTGCATTCTAATTCTGGGCCGAAATTTTTGGCGTGCTGAGGAAAAATGGCAGCTCTGCATGACCCTGGCCCGCTGATCAATACAGACCAGCGGCCTGTATACTTTTTTTTATTTTCTGTTTTAGTTTTCTTTATTAATTTAAATTCTAATTTCTTTAAAAATCCATAACTTCTTCGTTTTAACTCCGATTTACCCAAACCAGTTCCATTATTCTTCTTTTAATGCCCCCGACGTTTTTTTCCAGTGACATGTCGGCGCGTGAACAGTACGCGTCGCTCAGGGGCGCGCGGGGCCACTTCGCGTGTGCTACACGCGCCGCCTCCGTACGCGCCAAACACGCAATTTCCACACTAAAACATAAAGGATTCGCGATAAACATATAAAAGATATACATGCATTGATAATCAAATAATTCCCAAAACAGAATGCGAGAGAATCCAAAGCAATCCGACAGAGGGGAGGGTAACCTACCTCTTGAATACAAATTCACTGACCAAAAGTAAGATTAGATTTGATGTTGGTGGCTTTTCTTCCTCCTCCTCTTCTCTTTTTCCTCTCCTGCCCGCTGTCCTTCTTCCTCTCTCTTTCACATTTTCTTTTTCTTGTGCTATTGTTGTTGCTGTCGTTCATGTGAATGGGGATGGGGAATTAAGTGATGGGATTTAAATGGTAAGGATGGGGGCAAAATTATGGGGTGTGGAGGAAATTATAGGAGAGATTGGGAGAAAGTGGGGGAGTGGTTGGGTGAGGATAGTTAAATTAGTATTAATTAATATTTAATTTTTCTTTTTAAATTTTTACGGTTACGACAGTTATGTCCAGTTTTAGAATCACATTCCCGTCTCTAGCTTTCGTATTAAGTGAATGAACCATTTCTTGCGCCGGAATAAGTTTGTCTTCTATTTTTCGATCAGAAACAAAGGCAGCTTGCGACAAGGATATAATGTTTTGCAAAAGAGCGCCTAAACTTCGTGATAATATCTTAGCGACAATTTTGTTCAGCACAGTACCAATTCTGGTCGGCTGAAAGTCAGTCCACTTATGCACATCCAAGACTTTCGGGACAAGCGCAATTGCTGTACTAGTCACTACCCTAGGCATCTGAAAAATTTTCGAAAACATCCTCAGTCTACGTCAATAATATCCCAGCAGACCTTGTAGAACTTGACATAAAAACCATTAGCTCCTTAGCAGGCTATCCTCATCAAGCGGGAACGGCGTTAAAATCAGCGCACACGCTAGATTGAAGTGATGAGGAACAGCAAACACAAAGCAAAAATAAACAAATTTGGAAGAAATCGAAAGTTTAACAAAATGGCGCCAAAGTGCGCATATGCATGAACAGAAACCGTTCTTAGAAGATATTTTGTGTCTTCTTCTACACTTTTCTTATTTACAATCACATTAAGTATTTATACTAGCTATAGAACTAACTAGAAGGTAATTAGCATGTGTAGAACAAGAGTTGGTCTACTGCAGCATGTACGCACCTATCTTCGATCTCCTGGTAGCGTGACGAGTCCGATTACCGTGCCAGACGTGCCTATCATGCCAACTACGCGTAGCTTCGTGCCAAGCGTGCCAACTGCGTCAAGTATTGTGCCAAGCGTTCCAACTGTGTCAAGTACCGTGCCAAGCACACTAGGCGTGCTAACCTTCCATGCCATCGAACCAACTTCTGCACTAGGCCTCCTACTCTGGTCTAATGTATCTTTTCTTCTGTTTTGTTATCTCATCATCTTCAACACCCCCCCTTCAATTTTGACTTCTTATAGATATTACACACTCCGAGAGCTGAAGTCAAGAATTGCAATCTCTTTGAACTCAATTCCTTTGTAAACAAATCTGCCACTTGATAATCTGTCTTGACAGGCATTGGTTTCACACCCTCCTGAAACTTGTCTCTGACAACATGACAGTCCACTTCCATATGCTTTGTTCTCTAATGGAATAGAGGATTTTCAACTATATAAATTGCACCTTTATTATCACAAAACAATTCCACAGGTTGATCCTGATTCACTCCCAGATTCTTTATACGATAAAGCAGGCACTGTATCTCATATGTCGCTGCAGCAAGTGACTTGTATTCAGCTTCTGAGGATGACCTGGACACAGTAGCTTCCTTTTTAGCCTTCCAGGACACCAATGCATCATCAAAGAACATACAATAACCTGTAATAGACCTCCTGGTCTCTAAGAATCCACCCCAGTCAGAATCAACATAAGCCTTAAGCAATTTTGACCTTGTGCTAGGGAACAGCAAGCCTTGTCCAGGATTTCCTTTTAAGTACCTTAGCAACCTGTTTACAGCTTTCATATGTAACTCTGTTGGGGTGTCCAAAAACTAACTCAATTGTTGAATACTGTAAGAAATGTCAGATCTAGTAATAGTGAGGTACAACAGTTTTCCAATAATCCTTCTGTAACTTGATACATCAGGGAACAAGGGTGAATCATTATGCTCAAGCTTCAGATTTTGTTCAGAACCTTGTCTCCTCTAATAATTCCATTGTATATTTCCTTTGACATATCATGATCCCCCCTGAGACCTTGCCACCTCAAGACCTAAAAAGTATCTCAAGGTTTCTAAATCTTTAATCTAAAACGTAGAATGTAGATGTTCTTTGAGTGTCTGTATCAGAAGCAAAGAATCACTGGCCACTATTATATCATCAATATAAATAAGCAACACTATAAAAGAATCTGAAGATTTCTTTGTGATCATAGTATAATCATTTTTGGACTGTTGAAAGCACTGAGACAGCAAATAAAGAGTGAGTTTTTCATTCCATTGTCTACTGGCCTATTTAAGACCATATAATGACTTCTAAAGTTTACAAACAGCATTAGGTACAGAAGATTCAACCCCTGGTGGCAAGTCCATATAAATCTCCTGGTATAAGTCAACATGAAGAAAAGCATTATTGATATCCAGTTGATGTACATGTCAATTATTCACAGATGCTAAAACAAGAAGACGACGTACAGAAGTCATTTTGGTCACAAGAGAAAATGTATCAGCATAGTCTATATCTGGCTGCTGAGTGTAGCCCTTAGCTACAAGCCATGCCTTGTATCTTTCTACCAAACCATCAGCCTTTCTCTTTATCTTATACACCCACTTACATCCAATAGGCTGTTTCCCAGGTTGTAAGGGAACAATACTCCAAGTATTAGTGGCCTGCAATGCTGCTAGTACAACTTGCATGGCTTGTTGCCAGGATACTGATGCAGCTGCCTGTTGATAAGTCACAGGTTTTTGCTCAATGCTAATATTAAGAGCGTATGACTGACATTCAGGAGACAGACCTTCTAGAGAATATTACAATTGTATGGGATAAGGTGTAGAGAATGAAATAAGTGACTGACAAGAAGAAGGAGGTGAGAAAGTAAGGTCACAGTAATAATCCTGCAAGTAAGAAGGGGCATGTCTAGATCTGGCAGGTCTTTGATTAGAAGCCTCATGTGATGGCACTTCAATGGGTGTTATGAGAGGCAAATGTACTTGCAATTGCATAACTGGTATTTCACAAGGAGAAGAAGAATCATTAGTGGATGATGAAGAAGTAGGTGAAGTTGAAGGTGATTCAGTATTTTCTGAGTGTGATACATCAGGAGTGTGAGGAAGATGTGTAAAGGGTTCAGCTGAGGAGGAGTTTGAGAGGATGATGAAGGGTTGCCTACTAACCCCTGAGTAGTTGGCGTTGAAGTTGCTGGAAAGGGTGTAGCATCAGAAAAGGGAAAAGACTCCTCATGAAACAAAACATCCCTGGATACAAACCAGATTTATCAGCAATGTTCTGAAGAATATAACCCTTCACATTCATGGGTATCCTAAGAAACACACAGGGTATAGACCTAGGCTCAAATTTAGGCTTCTGTGGACTGTTATCACAAGCAAAAGCTAAGCAACCAAAAACCTTTAAATGACTATATGTAGGCTGTGTCTGATGGAGTATTTCATATGGAGTCTTATGCTGGAGAATAGGTGATGGTATGAGATTTATCATGTATGTGGCATGCTGAAGACAAAATCTCCAATATGTGATGGGCAAAGAGGCATGAAACCTGAGAGTTCTAGCCACAATAAGAAGATGTTGATGTTTCCTTTCTACTACCCTATTTTGTTGGGGAGTGTATCTACAAGTGGTTTGATGAATAACCCCATATTTCATATAAAAGTCCGACATCTTAAACTCAAGCCCATTATCACTTCTGATCATTTTGATATGAGCATTAAATTGATTAGAGGCATAATGAAAAAGACTTTGTAAAATTGGCCTAACTTCAGATTTTCTTTTCAGTAGATATATCCAAGTATATCTAGAAGAATCATCTACTATGGTCAGGAAGTATTTTTGATTATACATAGTGGGATGTCTATAAGGACCCCATATGTCTACATAAATGATATCAAAAGGAAGTTTAGAGCTAGTAACAGATGCAGGAAAAGGAGTTCTTTTCAATCTTGCCAAGGGGCAAACAGTACATTTATTTTCTGAGCTAAAAGAAGGAACATCTGGGTACATCTTATGTATTTCTTGAATTCTGGCTAATGAAGCATGTCCAAGCCTGGCATGCCAGAGATATGGGTTTGAATCCAAGCTGGTTGAAGAGAGAACAAAGGGCAATACAGAAAGTTTTGAGTCTTCAGATTGAACAAACAGACTAGAATCATACAGATAGTAGAGACCATGACACTTTTTAGCTGAATCAATCATCCTCCTGGACAATTGATCCTGAATAAAATAGGAAGAATCATAAAATGAAACAAGCAAATGGGGGGGGAATCAGTGAGCTTACTGAGTGAGACAAGATTGAAAGAAAATGAAGGTACATGTAAAACATCCTTCAGAATAAGTCCGGTATTCAGTCTGATTATAACTCTGTGAGTTGCATCCACTGTTATATTATTTAGAAGCTTAATAGCAACATGATCAATAGAATAATAGGAATGGAATAAGGACAGGGAAGAAGGGATATGGTCAGTAGGACCTGAATCCAAAATCCATACACTATTAATATTCTCAGAATATCTACCTGTAGGCCCATCAACCTATGCAGTCATCACATCACCATGGAACTCCTTATTCATTGTTGTTCCTGAAACAGATTCATCAGTATCCAACAATTTTAAAAGCTTATTAAACTGTTTTGGTGTGAGGCCAGAAGTTTGCTGCGTTAATAAAACAGCAGAATTCATAGACTTCTGATCATCACTGCTAAGCCCAGTCTTTTCTTCTATTACTTCAGATACATTCACCTGCTTTCTAAATTTAAATCCAGGAGGGAAACCATGCTTTCTGTAACATCTGTCACTAGTATGCCCAATCATACCATAATAAGTACACTGTAATCTTTTGTTCCCTTCCTGATTAAATCTTCCATTCCCTCTCCTATAAACTGGTCCCTGCCTTTTGTTATTATATGCATTGGCCACAAAACTCTCCTGTTCATCATAATTAATCATCAAGGTTGTAGGAACATTGGAGAAACCAACTGGTGCATTACTGTCAACAAGCTTCATCTCAAGTTTTAAAGCCATTGAAAATACAGTCTTAATGTCTGTCATTGGTGTCATCACAAACACCTGTAATCTCACAGGAACGAATTCTTCATTCAAACCTTTTACAAACTTTATGACACAATCACTCTCAATGAATTCATTCACTTTTCTAGTAATATCACAGGTACATTTGAGACAATCACAATTTGGAATAGATCTTAGTGCAGTTAATTCTTTCCATAACACCTTCAGTTTCGTAAAGTAATCATTGACGCTAAGACTCTCTTGCTTCACAGCATAGAAATCAGAAAGCAAATCAGACAATATAAACGGATCACCACTACCATACCTCATGGTTAAATCATTCCAAACATCTAATGCATTATCATACCACATAATGCTTTGTGCAATCGAGGGAGAAATGCAATTCATGATCCATGATTGAATCATAGTGTTTACCTGCCTCCAAGCTTGAAACTGAGGATCATTCTGTGTTGGCTTCGGCATAGAACCATAAATAAAGCATGTTTTATTCTTCACCAGCAACGCTATTTGGAAAGTCCTGCTCCATGAATGAAAGTTATGGAGATTGAGTGGTGGCTGCACAAGCACAATTGCTGGACTATCATTTGGATGCAAGTAATATGGATTGCTTGACGGATTCTCATTGTATGTATGATTGTTATGAGAACTAGAGGAAGCTGCGCTCGTATTTGCCATGATCAGATCGTAATTGCAGGTTGATCGTCTATGGAGTAAACTTTTGCAAAAAAGAATTTAGACTAGGATGAACATAGAATCAATGATGGATAACCAGAGATCCGATACCATGTTAAAATCAGCTCACACGCTAGATTGAAGTGATGAGGAATAGCAAACACAAAGCAAAACTAAACAAATTTGGAAGAAATCGAAAGTTTAACAAAATGGTGCCAAAGTGCGCATATGCATGAACAGAAACCGTTCTTAGAAGATATGTTGTGTCTTCTTCTAGACTCTTCTTATTTACAGCTACATTAAGTATTTATACTAGTTATAGAACTAACTAGAAGGTAATTAGCACGTGTAGAACAAGAGTTGGTCTGCTGCGGCACGTACGCGCCTATCTTCGATCTCCTAGTAGCGTGCCAAGTCCGATTACCATGCCAAACGCGCCTGCCGTACCAACTGCGTGTAGCTTCGTGCCAAGCGTGCCAATTGTGTCAAGTATTGTGCCAAGCGTGCCAACTGTACCAAGTACCGTGCCAAGCACACCAGGCGTGTCAACTTTTCATGCCATCAAACCAACTACTGCACTAGGCCTCCTACTCTGGTCTGATGCATCTTTTCTTCTGTTTTGTTATCTCATCATCTTCAACAAACGCTGCATCTTGTTAGGTCTGTGACAATCACTCTAGAGGTTTATATAGTGCTGAACTATTTTTTTGTTATTTTTTGTCTTTATTCCAACCAACTTAAATACTCTCCAAAATATGAACAAGAATAATGAAAGGAGACACAAGATTTAGAGTGCTTCAAATCTCTTTGATTCTAATCAACTACCACTTTGTTTTCAAAGTGGATTTTCAACAACTTTCTTATTACCTTCCATAAAGAACAAGAACAAGAACACCAACAATTGAACCATAAACTAGTGCAACTGCGATAATAACAACTATTACATCAATAACTTGTACAACATCAACTACTACAACAGCTACAAGCAAGAACCTTGATACTTTTCGATTTGTTTTTCCGCAACTTCAACAAGGTTCTACTGAATAACTTTCACCAAATGAGTTTTGAAAAAAAGTGAAATGACAGATTCAAATAAGTTTAAATTACAAATAGGAGATTACATATGTTTAATTCCTCTTATGTTGGACTTCAACTCTCACAATACACCAATTAAAACTACAAACAAGACTTTAAAGATCTTTAAGCGTTTTGCACCTTGAGAGCTTTTGATATGAATGAGAGATGGAGCGTGAAGAGGATGAAAGTGTGTAAGCACCTCCTCTAAACTTCTTCGATATATAGAAGGCGTGAATCTCGTTCTGCAGCCTCTATAGAAGTCTCACACTTCATTAATTGCTTTTTAGAAATCCAACTTGCCTTCGACCATCCTACACGTCATTTTGATAATCCATAGCCACCGTGGAGAAGATTAGACAGATGTATGATAGTCAAGCAAGCATTATGGGCGTTAGTCAGAAAGGAACAATAACTTTGGAAAAGATTGGAGAAAAAACACTTTATATCTGGCGTAGATCTGATTGCAACGGCTATAAAAATTTAAATTTTACATAACATCGGTCAATCTTGACCAATCGATATCCATGGCTTCAATGGATCAGCAGGAGATGACATAGTCTGCCATAGCTGCCTTTGCAAAACTCGACTGCATTTTGCATAAAATAAGAATAAAAACTGTCTTCGAAGATATAGGAGGTTGAGCTGGTATAGTACCTGTAAAGATAAAGGCTGACCAGAAAATCCAAATTTTATTTGAAGCATTTGCAAGGTCTCCTTCATACTTGAAGCACGTACAGTGTCTAATCGAGAAGATTCCACCATAGGCTCATGTATGTGCAATAAGCCTAATTTAAATTCTGTTTTTAGCTTCTTTATTCTATGCACAATAACAGTTTCAGCAATACCTCAAACGTTTCACCATAAATATGCTATGAGAAAATTATATTTTACCATCAAACATTTACGTTTTTTATAAAACATCCAAATCTAATTTTATTATAAATTTTATCGAACTTTCTACGAAATACTCACAAAAAATTAGATGACTTATCGATGACATGTGATTGGAAATTGTCACATCCATCTATCTCCTCTTCCTTCCTACTCATTCCTCCATCCCTACAATGCCGCCCCTCTCCCTTCCCCTTCCATACCTCTCTCAGTGCCACCTCTCTCTCTTTTTCTTACTTTCTACTCCCTCCTCCTCCTAAACTCGCCCCTACAGGCTACAGCCTGCCCCCTACGCCTCCCCACCAATCTCGTCATCCCCAGCATCTTAAATATCACACAGCATAACTATTGATGATTTTATATCCTTCTGCTATGGACTTTTATCAAACTCTCATTTCTGGACTTTTTCAAAATACCCAATTCCATCAATTATGTATGATTAGCTATCTCAAATAATTCGGACAGCGATAGTTAGTTATCCTTCTAGATTACTTAAAGATAGATTCCATCTTCGCATGGTTTTAAAAAAAAATACACTAACTAATCGTTTTTCTTAATCTATCCAGAAATCAGGAATAAAACAATATATTTCTTACTAACAGACTAAACAAAACTGTTGAGAAGCACTTATTGTTTCTTTGTTTTTACAAAGTGTGCTTTTGCTGCTAAAGCATTAAGATCTTCCCTTGATAGTGATCTTTTGCTGTAAAGACGCATTTGGCTTCTATGTGGAGTTCAGAATGAACCCATAGTATTGACGTCGAATTGAATCTGTCCCAGGCTTTCAGACGAATGATTATGAGCTACGTTGCTTGCTGTTGGATATAAAGAGAAATCTGAGGGAATGAGGGTTAAAGGTGGCAAGCATGAGAGAGATGAGGCTTAGGGTGGCGCGAGAGAGGAAACAGGACGGGCTGCAAGGGAGTCTGGAGGAGGGAGAAGGGAGAAAGAAGAGAGAGAGTGAGGTGGCACTGAGGGAGGTGGGGGAAGAGGAAGGGAGAAGGGCGGTGTTGCAAGGATGGAGAGAGCAGGAGGAAGAAAGCAAGAGGTAGATAAAGATGGCAACCTGCAATGACAGGTCATCGACAGGTCACCTGATTTTTTTTTGAGCATTTCATAAAATGTCCGAATCAAACTTATAATAAAATTAGGTTAGAGTATTTTGTGAAAAAACTAATAAAAATTTAGTTGAAAAATGTAATTTCTCAATATGCAATCATTTTGTAAGTTTAGAGGTAGACAAAACTCTCATGTTTTTGACTTCTCGTGGTTACACGGAATGTTGGCATTGCTCCAGCACATGGCTTTTCCTTGGTAGTATTCTCCACAACACATAAAACTCGCAACTTCGGCAGAGCCATCAAAACGTCCATCATATCATCTAACTCCTCCAATCTGATTTACGACTAAGATGATCAAGTGGGTGAACCTCCGATGCCTCATCATCACATTGTTTTCTCTAACGCCACAGGGGGTGCGGTTAGGGCAAGTAACTCAATAGATAATCCTATAATTGGCGCTATCATCGAATTTTTATTCGCAGCTTCTGTATGTCTACCTCCTGGCGCCTTCTTCTTCTCTTGTGTCAGCATCTTCAACGTTAACCACGGGAAGTGATCGTGGCTCATTGCAACCTCTACCCACAAATTTTCTCAGGGCACAAGACTCTCAAGAGCATCTTTCACCATTCCACTTGTTGATAATGTACAAGGTGCAAAAACTCATAGATGAGGATATGCATGGGATGGATGATGGCCTCGACTCATGTCTAAACATGTTTTCGTTTTGTTTGTTTTGTAAAAAGGTCTTGTAAGACTTTATTGTATGCCTATTTGACTTGTAACTATTTGACACTTTGTTTCTTATTTTTGGAGTCATTTTAGAATGCTTTTGAAATGTTAAATCGTGTGTAAAAGTTTTAAGACTTGCACTTTCCAATTTTAGAAACAAGGATTTCTAGAAGGATTTCATCATGATGACCCTTGGATGGTTATTTGTCGATATCTCTCTCATCTGATGTCGTACTGAGGTGATTTAAAATGATATGGATCCTTATCTATAACTCTCAACAAGACATTATTGGCAAATTTGACTTGTAAGACGAGCATAATCCTCGTTCAAAATCAGACATGTCCAAGAATTCTAGTTGGAGCAGGAGTCATATGTAGAGTTTGACCAGTTGACAATTATTCCACCATATCTCGAGCTACATGCCTTGGATTAGCGTTATTCAAATTGGATTAGAAAGCTAACATCTGTGACTACAAATGTTAAGCAGATTACGTCTTCAAAATCAGCTTTTAGAAGTGTCAAAAACGCGTCACAAATCGGTGTAAATTGCAGAGTTATAGTTTAAGCAGGATTTTTGTAGTTTTGTAGCTAGTTTAGGTTTTTTAGGTTTTGTCTTCTATATAAGCAATGTAACAGACGTTTTTTGCAGGGCGAGTTGAATAACATACTTCATATTTTTGTCCTAAGGCTGTTCTGAAAGGTTTTCATTGTGTTGTTTATATTTGATCAAAGTTAGATTCTACATCAATGTCTTGAGCAAGCGTTGTGGGGGAATCGAATCTTTCAAACTTGAAGACATGTCCCAAGGGTAAGAAATTGTTCTTGGATCACGAACAAGCTGCAAGGATAGAGGATCTTGCTCGTTCCAAATGAAGAAGCACACGGCTAAGGGTGGTTGAGACCGTTCCTGGCAACCGCACATGGTGACTTATGGATGATTCGTTAAAACAAGGAAAGGTCAAATCTATTGCATCGTCAAACACAGATCAATTTGTTATCAGAGTTAAAGTTCTTTGTTCTAATTCTTGATGAGGTCCAAGGTGCCAAAACTCATGATGATGTGCATGGGATGGAGGGTGTAAGTCCAAACATGTTTTTGTATTGATTGTTTGCAAAAAGGCCTTGCATGACCTTATCGTCTCCCTATTTGTCTTGTAAATGTTGTACACTTTGTTTATTATTTTTTGAAGTCATTTTGGAATTTTTTTGAAATGTTAAATTGTGTGCAAAAGTTTTAGGAGTTGCACTTTCCAATTTTGAAAGCAAGGGTTTCTAGTAGGATTTTATGAGGATGATTCTTGGGTAGTTATTTACCGATATCTTTCTTATCTGATATCGTCTTGAGATTATTCAAAATTTTATGGATGGCTTACATCCTTATCTATAACTCTCAAAGAGGCATCATTGGAAAATTCATCTTGTAGAATGAGCATAATCCTCGTTCAAAATTAGACATGCAAGAATCCTAGTTGGAGCACGAATCCTGTGTACAGTTTGACCAGTTGACAGTTATTTAACCATATCTCGAGCGGCATGCCTTGGTTTAACATGATTCAAACTGGATTGGAAGGCTAACATTCATGGCTACAAATGCTAAGAAAATTACGTCTTCAGAATCAGCTTCTACAAGGGTCAAAAAGGCCTCAAAAATTACTGTAAATTGCAGAGTTATAGTTTAAGCAGTATCTTTTTAGTTTCCTAGCTACTATAGGTTTTCTTGGTTTTGTTTTCTATATAAACCTTTTAACAGACGTTTTTGACAGAGAGAGTCGAATAACATGCTTCATATTTTTGGTGTAAGGTTGTTTTGCAAGGTTTTTCTTATTTTTTAATCTTTGATCAAAGTTAGAGTATACATCAGCTTCTTGAGAAAATGTTGTGAGGGAATCGAATCTTTCAAACTTGAAGACACATCTCAAGGATGAGAAATTATTCTTGGATCACGAACAAGCTGCAAGGTGGAGGATCTGTTAGGTCCCTTAGAACACAGTGGAAGGGGGGGTTCAATAGTGTATTCACCAAGTATGGATATTTTATGGATATTTTTCTTTTTGGAGTGCAACCAATACTTGGGTGTGTTCTCTAGAAATAATAAAAACTTGCAAGGAAGTAAAGAACACAAGTATGTATAGAGGTTCAGTCGAATGACTCTACACCTCTACCTTCTTGATTTTTTACAAGAAAGATTTTAAAAAAGGGATTGTTATTTCAGTGGGGGAAACAACAATCAAAAACAAAATCCAACAACTGAAAAACTACGCAACTCGCCTAGACCACAACCGAGAGATCTAACCCTTTGAAGTCTAGCCTCCAAAGATCTTCTTTGCCCTCAAAGAAATCTTGTAGGGAGAATAGTGCACCACACACTATCAACTAACCCTTCAAAGTCTAGAAATCTCAAACAAGAAGCACCATTGCTCCTTGACCAACTATCTACACAATCTCTCAAAATATTACTCACCAAGAAGAAGACTCTTCTTCTTCTTCTAATAATCACTCTCAACAATAAAGTAAAATATACAATGTTTACAAGTATCTTGAGAGCTTGAGATTGAGAGAAAATCTGACAGCATCAATGGTAGAAAGTTAGAGAAGAAGAGAAGAAACCCTTGTTTTTATCACTCTAATAAATCTTCCCGTTTGAAAGCCCTGCAGAGCCAATAATGGGCTTTGGCAGCTTGTGATGATACCTTATCATCCTTGGAGATCATCCCTTGGCATGTAGCAAAACTTTTAGAGAAATTTCAAAACCATAGCCAAGAATGGAAAACTGGCAACTTTAGGTTTGAGGGAGAACCTGTGAAAATAACACTAAAAGAGGAGGGTACAAAGAGTCAATTGATGTTAAAAAATGAAGTATAAGACCTTTGTGACGTTTGTCACATGAAGCGCCTAATTTGCTTAAAGCACATGCGTTCGAAGTGACATAGAGCGCTTAATGTGAAAATGAACTGTCGTTCGAAGTCACATTAAGCGCCTTAAGTGGGCAGCTGAAGACGTTCGAAGTAACATGAAGCGCCTAATGTTACCCTTCATGCTAGTTTGAACTAAATCTAACATTTTCTCAGAAAAAGTACTTGGATGTGCGTTCCCATTCTAGGAAAAAGTACTTTTGACTTGGTGGACCACTTGAAGCGTCTAATGTAGGCGTTCGAAGTGTTCACACTTTTCATCAGAACACATGAAGCGCCTAATGTAAGCGTTTGAAGTGTTCTGACTTCCATACACTTCACATGAAGCGCCTAATGTAGGCGTTCGAGGTGTATGCACATCCAGACACTTCACATGAGGCGCCTAATGTAGGCATTCGAAGTGTACTAGATTCCACCAAGGCAAATTAAGCGCCTAAAGTGAGTGTTCGAAGTATACTGACTTCCAACACACAACATGAAGCGCCTAATCTATCGTTCCAAGTGCCAAACATGTGCAAATCATCAAAACTCTAACATATTCTAACATTCTCTCACTTTTTGATGATTTCACAAAATGCATAACTTTTAAAATTGACTCCCCCTTAACATATGCTCCCCCTCACAAAGTGCGATATTAACTTTTTAAGAGAACCATATAATCCAACAAAAACATTATCATAACCTTAAGCACAGAAAAAAAATTTCAATAAACACTGAAAGGAATGATAAGTTTCTAGCCATCAAAAGATAAAAATTTTCAATCCTGTTGAGAAATATGTTTGGATAATTTTCAAAGTCATGATTTTAAGTGATGAATATTTAAAAATGTCACACATGGTGTTATATGTGATTAAAAGTTGAAAAAGTTGAACAAGTAGACATCGATCTCTAAACCTAAGACACATCGATCGATCAATGTACATCGAACTCTCTCTTCGATCGATCGATGTAGGTCAGAGACAAAACCTGAACCTTTATATGAGACATCGATCTATGAAGCTGAGGCACTTCGATCGATCGATGTCTAGAGTTTTTAGAAATAATTTTCTAAAATGTGATAAAATGGTTGTTTTCATTTGTATATGATTTATACATGCTCATTATGTGCTTATTATGTGTTTTTGGTGATTATTATTGTCTTGTGACTAACGTGCCTTAGAAGTTTCTACAACTTACCAAAAAGGGCAAAATTGGTATTTTAAGTTTTTTAGGAACATCATGTGGTGAAAAATATTTCATGTGCATATTATTATCTTGGTTATCATGACAAAGGTGGTATTGTGATTATTTCTGACCATCGGGGGCATTTCTGGAGTTTTCTCACACCAGGGGTATTTTGGTCATTTTACCCCCAAGGGTATTTTTGGTATTTTCACTCAAGGAATCTCTTGAGCATATTATTATCTTCATTCTGGAGCTGTGTTATTATTATTTTGAAGATTATATGGTGATCTTATATCTTATTCTCTCAACCGATGATATTATTGACTATAGCTGGATATGTGACGATTTGAGATGTCACATTCTATTTTTTCTTGAAGACCCTCTTATATATGTTATAAGAGGATATTAATCATCATCTTTTAGAGATTACAAGGTGTCCTTGGTGCAAGATTCATCACAATATGTAAAGGAGAAGAAAGTATGAATTTTGGTGTTATATGTTGACATAATCTTGTCAACACTTATTCATTATTTTTTATTCACAAAATTTGAGTTGGTATACATACATACAACATCAAAAACGTCCATAAACAGGTGGAGAAGGTGGTGTACTCATTTTATGACTTTTGGACAAGTGGACAATTCAAAAACAAGCTAGTTGGCAAAAGTTGCCAACTTGAAATTTCAAATTTGAATGTAATGGAGACAAGATTGTTGGAGATGATTATGGAGGTGCTTTAATTCAAAATTCTCAGCCATCACATGGTCTAAAAGTTGGAGAGAATATGCCATCTATTCACACTATAAATAGGAGGCAAGGTGAAGAAGAGAAGACACACACTTGAAAGCAAAATTGAAGATTGTTGTCTTGCTATTCTCTTCTCATATTTTCGTTCATACTTTGTGTAGCTAAGGTGTTCCAATTTTCTTTGTTGTCCAGCTACACTATACACACCTTCTTGAGTTGGATTTGTATGATTGATTAGCCAAATTTATAAGGCTACATCAATAGGTGATAGAGGTGTTGTAACCAAGAGTTGCATAGAAGTGATTATCCAAGTCTTGAATAGGGTTGGTGCATAACCCAAGGATCAAGCTTGGCTCTTGTTGTAAGGTGTTCATTTGATAGTAAAATCCAAGGAAAGGTGTTCCTTGGGACTGGAGTAGGTCACATTGACCGAACCAGGATAAATTTTCGGTGTTCTTCTCTTGTTTTTTTATTTCTATTTTCTGCCCTTTTTTATTGCAGTTTTCACACAACTTCTCACAATTTGAAAAAATAGCTAAACATTTTCAAAATTCGTGATTTTTGGTGAAGTTATATTTCAGACTGTTAGCTTTCATTTGCAACAAGAATCACTTGATTTGAGCAAGGGAAAGTTAGTCTTTCAGTCTTTGCAAGATAACTGCTTCAATCTGGATGCAATCTGACCAGTTTTGAGAAAACTTAAATTCTGTATTTTTCAAGAGTTGGTTAAGGTCAGGGCCTTTTTGAAACTTCATCTACACATCCCAAGGAGTGTTTTGATATAAAGATCAACCTTTTTGGTTGAGTATTCAAAGATAAACACGTTTCGCAAAATCAGCAACATTCTGTCCAATTCTGTCCAGATTGACCATCTGAATCTTTTTATTTATTTGAAGGGCCAAACGATCTTATTTTTGTCTGATTTTTGGATAGAGTCTTGTTAACTCATTGAGGTTAAATTCTAGAAAGTTTTATAATTTTTGGAGTTGTGTACAAGTATTTGTAAATTTTTGAAAAACGGGTTCTGAATCTGAGGTGGTTTCAGATTCTGTTTCAAAGGGGATTTTAACAAAGGGTTGTAGTGTAATTTCCGCTAACCAATATTCACCCCCCTCTAGTGGTGTTTATTACAGGTGCACGGTCCAACAAATCCATCCGAGAATAAAAAAATCTACAATCCACCGCCGGAGCCAGCACCACTTCCACCAGGGGGCAAATCCCCGAAACTGAACCGACTAGATGCATATTCTGAAAACCCACCCATTTGCTGACCGCTTCCGCCAGCATGTCCACTTCCACCAATACCAGTCTCTGCACCTCCAGCAGCAGCAGCAGTATTTCCAGCATGTTCTCCTCCTAAATCATCAAAATCAGGAGGAACGTAGGCCCATGGAAATTCATGGAGAATGGCTGCTTTAAGAACTCCAAATCGATATTCATGTCGTGCATCTCGAAGCTGAGGTTGTTGAACAGATTGTTCCAGAGACTGGATTCGTGCAAGCGGCCCTACATCAGTACTGGAACTTCCACCTTCCTGAGGCTCTTCTTCCATCTCATCAGAAACATCGGGCAGGGTGGTGGCTTTGCGTTTTTGAGAGTCGATGGCTTGGGCAATATTGTAATTGTCATAGAAATCCGTCTTAGCCACCGAGGTGAGTTCATTTTCAGGAATGACAATACCTTTTGATTTTAGAAGGATGGTAATGATATTTGCAAAAGGTAAAGCCTTGGAAGCTTTCCGAAAGGCAGCAAACATGACTTCAATCATAATCCAAACAAAGTTGAGTTGGGTTCCATGTTTGATTCGGTAAGTGACGTAGAAATCCATGTTACTTGGATTTCTTGTCGACTTACCATTGACACAGTAAGTGACAATGGCCAACAAGATACGGTCCATCAGAGACATGTTCTGAGTCTTTCGTGAAGGAAAGAATCCCAGATCAAACTTTACATCTTGTTCACTAATTCCGTATTTACTGCTCCAGTCAAACACATAAAAGTCACTCAGCCCTTCGTTTCTTATCCGGAGGACCTCACAGATTTCAGAAATAGAAAAACTAAGAGTCGTACCATCAATGACAGTATTCAGAGAAAAGGAATGAGATGCGGACTGTGGAGTAACCCACAGATTTGCATAAAACAGCCTGGTATGCTCCCGGAAAAATTTCTGCATATCAATTCTGGACCAGAGAAAGGTCCATCCTTGATTCTCGAGCAAGGAAATCAGCTGGTCCACATTTCGAGTCTGAGATAAATCAGAAAGCCTGAGCAGTTTGAGTGGAACAACAGGCCGATGATTTGTAAGCCATTCATCAAACAGCATGTTTGAGTACATAGATAAATGCACTCCTTTGCCCAAGGGACGTGGTGATTTTTTGATTTGTGGGTCGAATTTCTTTAACCAAGGAAAATTTTCCTTGGTGAGCCCTTCATGAATAGATTTGATTTCTTTTGGCTCCGTAGTATCAAGCCCAGCAGTTTGCTTGCGCTTTTGACTGCGAGGGCGTTTTGAAGGGCCTGCAGAATCCATTTTAGAGAAATGAGTGAGGATTAGAGAAGAGGAAAAGAGAAAATGTTGCATGGCGTTTGGTGTGATCAGAGGAAAAGAAGAGAGATAGGTTTATAAGGAGATTGAAGGAAGATGATGTAGCGCCCCGCTCCCGAACCCTAGCGTCGAGAACAGTGCACCCGCCGTATCTCACTAAGGAGAATACGAAGCGTCGAAATCAATTTCCAACATGTCCGAAAAGACGTAAAATTGTTTTTCGCGGAAACGTAATACCAAAACATTAATTCACATGAACAAAAGATAATCCTCCATGGAAACAATAAATATGTCACGACAATAAAGTCCACACGCTAGCATCTAGAGACTATCACACTAAACAAGGTAATGACTGATAAAATCCCAATAAAATATTAACGAATGACAGCACGGTCTCCTCATGTCCTAGATGCGGCCATCGTCCGCCCACTCCACTATATCAGCCCCGTCCTCAACAAAGACATAATCGAAAGCCTCTTTCTGCTCACCTGGAGGGGGGGAAGTAGGGGTGAGTGACTGGAAAATCACTCAGTAGGCACCTGCCTCCAAGTAGTACAAGACAAACATACAATAATGATATAGCACATAGCACATAGGACATGGTATCACATAAGCATATGAATACGGAAAAGTAATTCACTCCAGATAAGAATGCGCAACAACATGATGCATGCCCTACTATGCATGTCACACGCAACAAAGTCATGTCACACAAGATGCCGATAACTCCGCCATGCAATGCATGATCCCGGGACCTAACTGAGTGGCTGTGGGTCGTACCCACCCACAGTCACCATCCTGAGTGTACTTGGCCCCACCACCGTACACCATCCTGAGCGCCCGTGACCCGTACGTCACGACCCACCATCATGCAATGCACGTGCCATGAATGCAAACAACACAATCGCCTGAGGCCCCTGGCCCATCCTCACCATCCTCCGGCACTCAAATCTAGGTTCATTTATAATCCGAGCAATGATCTAATGTCATTTAACATTAAAACTATTTTTCCATGGCTTGCATACATTTATCGTGCATTTTCTATATTTTTCCTTATTTTCCCTAATTTATTTATACTTATTACCTAATTATCCAAATTAAATAAATTATCATAATTACTGAAATTTAATGAGAATATTTAAACCTCAGCATTTTATAATTTCTGGAATTTATTTATTTATTTTCCTAAATTTATTACTAGTTTAAATTAATTAAATAGCTAGTATACCAATTAAGAATTTATACTAACATATTTAAAGAAAACCAACCTTGGTGCTGGCCCTATTCTATTCCTGCCAGCCCCAGCCCGCACTCGCTCCAAGTCCGGCCCGCCAGGGTCCGGCCTGCCTCAGTATACTTTTTTTTATAATATAGCTTATTTGGGCCGACCAACAGCTGGCCCGGACCGTTGGCCATTCGGCCCGGTCCGCGAAGCTGGCACCCCTCTCTCTCTCTTTTTTTTATATAAACTGATCTTGGGCCAGGACTGCTGCAGGAGCAGCCAACCCACCAAAACCAGTCTCCACCATTAAGGGCCTTCGGCCCTTTTTGTTATCCAGGTGCAGAATTTTCTTTAACAAACAAACCAATTCCAGCCCTTGATAACAGGGCGCGTGCAGCCACGTGCTGCCGCTTCCGGCGGCGTGTGTGGCGCACCGGCGGATTCCGACGACCGTTTTTCGATCCCGATCTATACTTCCTCCTATTTCCAATCTATGGGAACCTATTCTAAGGCCAAAACAAATTGAAAAATCTCTAATCATGCAACAGTTTTGCTATTTTGATTATCAAATTTTTCCCTAAAATCAAAAGCAACGCACGCAAATATCAGCAACGCATTCCACAGTCTGCAAGATCTCATGCTTTTTACAGATAATTAACATGCTATAAATTGCAACAATTAAAACAACAAAAACTCATAATATATACCACCAAGGCATGCTTGAATTTGTACCATTTGGAGGGAGAAAAGGGAACCTACCTGGATACGGACAATTTGTACGACTAATCTCACTAACTTGAACAAGTCGAAAAATCTCTTACGCTTTTCTTCTTCTCCTTCTCTCTTTTCTCTCTCTCCCCTTTTCCTTTTCCTTTCTGCCGACTCCCTCTCCGTCCTCTCTTTTTCCTTTTCTTTGGCTTTGTCGTTGCTTTTTCCCAGCAGTAAGTAAAAACAGTTTATAAATTAGTGCAAAGAGAAAGTTGGGGGGTTTGTTACCCCCCACAACATCCACGATTGCCCCATTTTTTTTATTTTTATTTTTATATTTTTTTTTGGTTTAAGTCCATTTATCCACGGCACCCTTATCTTTTCATATTTTAATTAATTTTTTTACTTTATTTACTCTTACTTTATTATTATTATCTTTATTATTATTTCCTTTTACTCTTCGCATAAATAACCATTTCATCCAAGTATACAAATTACTTGGATCTAACTGCACGCTACATTTTATTTAATTTCGAAGGGTTGTTACACTCAACGGCTACTTAATTCCAAATTGGTACGTAGCAACTAGTTTAAATTTTTTTCCGGGTGTAACATATGAAGAGTGATAGGAAGTAATGGAGGAAAGAGAGAGATAATCGAAGAGTGGGATAGTGGGAGAGAGAAGTGTGAATGAAGAAAATGGAGAGGTGAGGGAGATAGTGGAGAAGAAGATTGGGAATTAAAGAGGTGGTCAACGTGGGAAAGAATGGAAGAAGAAAATGGCGGCAGGAAATTGATGACCCTTGAATGGCGCAAAACCTGAAGAGACGGCGGAAATGATAGTGAAGAATTAGGGTTGAAGCGCCTAAAGTGACTTCGAACGACTTCACAAAATAAGATGAAGCGCTTAAAGTCACATTAAACGGTTGTGGAGATGCTGATTGAGCGCTTAATGTCACTTTGAACAAGTGAATTCAATCAGATAAAGCGCTTAATCTAACATCAAACGCTAGTGTTTATGAGCATAAAGCGCCTGATGTCACTTCGAACGAGTGACATCCTTAACATCAGGCGCTTGATATGACATTGAACGCCTGAAGTAAATGTGATGAAGCGCCTTATGTATACTGACATTGAAAATTTGAAAATTTTCTTACTCAAAACTCAAGATGGGTTATCATCAACCCATATTGAGCAACCCCAACCTACTTCTTACAGATGCAAGTACATCACTAGATAAGGGTTTCGTGAATATGTCTGCTAATTGGTCTCGTGTAGGAACAAATTCCACACTTACCAAATTCTTTTATACACAATCACGGATGAAATGATACCTCACTTCAATGTGCTTAGTCCGACTATGTTGGACGGGATTTTGTGCAATATTTATGGCAGACGTGTTATCACACAAAATTGGCACCTTAGAGAAGTGAATGTTATAATCATTTAACATGTTAGTCATCCATAATAACTGTGCACAACAAGAGGCGGCCGACACATATTTGGATTCCGCTGTAGAAATAGACAAACTGTTTTGTTTCTTGGAAAACCAAGAAACGAGACAATCTCTAAGAAACTGACAAGTTCCAGAGGTGCTCTTTCTATCAACTATACTCCCCGCATAATTTGAGTTACCATATCCTCTTAAATCAAAACATGCATTCTTAGGATAAAATAAACCAAATTTCAAAGTACTTCTAAGGTATCTAAGGATGCGTTTTACCGCAATAAAATGCATCTCCCTAGGATCACTTTGAAATCTAGCACATAAACATACTGCATGTAAAATATTGGGTCTACTAGTCGTCAAATAAAGTAGACTACCTATAATGCCACGATACAAGGTTACCTCGACATGCTTTTCTTTTTCATCCTTGTCAAGCTTGGCACTTATGCTCATAGGAGTGTTTACCTCTCTTCCTTCACCAAAGTTGTACTTTTTGAGCAAATCCTTTGTGTATTTGGTTTGGGAAATGTCACGCCTTCTTTGGTTTGCTTGATTTTTAATCCAAGGAAATAGTTAAGTTTGCCCATCATGCTCATCTCGAACTCACCTCGCATAAGACTAGCAAATTGCTCACAAAGACAATTGTTAGTAGCACCAAAAATAATATCATCAACATATACTTGAATAATTAAATGATTTCTACCTTGTTCTTTTATGAACAAAGTAGTGTCAACTTTACCTCTTGAAAAGCCATTATTAAGAAGAAAAGTACTTAACCTCTCGTACCAAGCTCTTAGAGCTTGTTTGAGGTCATAAAGAGCCTTTTTAAGTTTGAAGACATGATGTGGTGAATCATAACATTCAAACCCGGGAGGTTGTGCAACATACACTTCCTCTTGAATAACACCATTCAAGAAGGCGGATTTAACATCCATTTGGTAAAGTTTAAAATCCCTATAACAAGCATATGCTAACAATATTCTAATAGCCTCAAGCCGTGCTACGGGTGCAAATGTCTCATCAAAGTCGATACCTTCTTCTTGACGGTATCCTTGAGCAACTAACCTAGCCTTGTTTCTAGTGACATTACCTTGATCATCCATCTTGTTACGAAAAACCCATTTCGTACCAATAATAGGATGATCGTGTGGTTTGGGAACTAACTCCCAAACATCACTTCTTTCAAATTGGTTTAATTCTTCTTGCATAGCCAAGATCCAATTTTCATCAAGAAGTGCATCTTTAATATTCTTAGGCTCTATAAGAGAGACAAATACATTCTCTCTATATTGCCTTCGTGTGGTGATACTCCTATTTAGATCACCTATGACCAACTCTTGTGGGTGAGAACTTTTGTGCTTAAATGATCTAGGAAGATTGGAGACATCTCCTCCAACTTCCTCATGATCATGTTCCGGAAGTGATGAACCTTCATCATTCACATGACTCTCATGTTCCGGAATATGTGATGCATTATTTACATTTTGTGTATCAACAAGAGTATGAGAAATATTTCTATTTGACTCACTAAGTTCATGCACACAAGGTGGAGGAGTACCTTCAATAGGATCAACTCTCAAGTGAATGAAGATGTTTCCATTTGGAGGATCATCAACAATCTTTTGTTGAGGAACAACCATAGGAATATCCTCAAGAATTTTTTCTTGAGGAGTCACATCTTCATTTTCTTCACAATCCTCATGAAGTTTAGGTTCGTCACTAAGTGACTCATTAAACTTAACATGGATTGATTCTTCACCCTTTTGACTCCTATTGTTGAAAACACGAAATGCCTTACTATTTGAGGCATAACCTAAAAAGATACCTTCATCCGCTTTGAGGTCAAGTTTGTCCAAAGTATCCTTGGTATTAAGTATGAAACACTTGAAACCAAAGACTTTGAAATACCCAATGTTGGGAACTTTTCCATTCCAAAGCTCATAAGGTGCCACATTTAGGTATGGTCTCAAATAGACACGATTGATCACATGGCAAGCGGCATTTACTGCTTCGGTCCAAAAATATTTGGGCAAACCGAACTATTTAACATTTCTCTACATATTTCTTGTAGAGTTCTATTCTTTCGTTCGGCCACACCATTTTGTTGAGGAGTTCTAGGTGCCGAACGGTCATGAGAGTATCCTTTGGATACACAAAACCTTTCGAAATCACCATCAAACTCACCACCACGATCACTACGGATGGTTTTAATGGTGTCACCCACATGATTTTCCAATCGTTTACTTAAACTCATAAACTCACTACATGCATCACTTTTCTTAGCTAGAAACATCACCCGTGTATAACGAGTATAGTCATCTACTACCACGAAGGTATAATGTTTACCACCCAAACTTTTAGTTCCAACATCCCCATACAAATCCATATGAAGCAATTGCAGGGGCTTGGAGGCGGAAATATTTGTCTTGGGTTTGAAGCTTGTTTTCACAAGCTTCGCCTTTTGACAAGTGTCACATAAGTCATGGTTTTCGAAATTCATTTTTGGAAGGCCTCGGACTTTATTATTTTCGCAAATAAACGTAAATGTTTTGAAACATACATGTCCAAGACGTCTATGCCATAGTTGCGTCAAATCATTCTTAGCAACTAAGCAAGATACATTTTGAGAAACCAAATCGTTGATGCTAAGTTTGTAAATATTTTTGAAACGCAAAGACTCAAATAAGATATTATTACCCTTTTTCACAACACACTTTGTTTTCAAAAACGTTACCTCATAATTAGCATCACATAGTTGACTGACACTTATCAAGTTATACTTAAGACCTATAACATATAAGACATCACTAAGAGAGAAGAAATCGTTACCCACAATACCATGTCCTTTGATTTGGCCTTTGCTTCCGCCAAAGTGGACAACTCCTCCATCTTGCATAGTGAGTCTATGGAAGAGACGTTTGTCTCCCATCATATGGTTGGAACACCCACTGTCCACGACCCATTTGACCTTCTTGTCTTCGCTTTCTCCATTGAGTGCTTGGACCTACAAGTACCCTTTTTGTTTTGGGTCCTTGAAGGTTAGTTACCTTCATCTTTCCTTTCGGCACCCACACAAGACTCTTGTTATTTTTAGCCCTACATACTCTTTCTACATGACCTTTCTTATTGCAATAAAAACATGTAGGAGTATGCTTGTGAGATTGTGTATGCTTGTGTGAATGCTTGTGCGTAGGCACATATCGTGTTTCCTTTTTAGGAGCAACCTTCTTTGGAATCGAAGAAGGTTTTTGTCTCATGACATGAACCAAAGGTTGTGATGCCTTTGGTGCATTAGCCTTTGGCTTAGGCATGTGCCTTTGTTTCTTCAAGGAGGTTTTAGACTCCTTGACTACTTGTGCTTGATCTTTTTTCTTTCCCTTCTTAGATGCATACATGGCACTAGGTTTGATTTTAGTTTTCAAGTTCGGCCTAGATGCATCCTTAACCTCTATCTTTGTAGCACTTACCCTTAAATCATTTTTCTTCTCATCAATGGTTTGAGCACATGATTTCATCAAATCATGTTTCTCTTCAAGTGCAATCACATGCATAGTCAAAAATATATCATGCTCAACTTGTAATGCAAGGTGATCTTCTAACGTGTCATTATATTCATTTAAGCATGCTCTAAATTCTTTCTTAACACGTTTGTACTTTAAATCTAAGAGGTCATTTCCTTGAATTAAATCATCTCTTTCTCTATTAACCTATAGTGAGATGAAATATTACATACCTCCATGTCATCGTCGATGGCCATGAGTGCAAAGAACTCCTTGTCAAGATCATCTTGAACCACACCGGTGAGTCCAAGATCATCATGGTCGCCATTGTCGCTTTCGGAACCGGAAAGAATGCTCTCCTAATGGGCTACTTCCGCTTGCAAGGCCTTCTTCCTTTGGTAGATGGCCTTCTTGTCCTTGAGTTGCGGCTCCTTCACCCGGCAATCCTTCATGAAGTGACCAAGCTTCCCATACTTATAGCATTTATTTTCTTGGTCCTTCACCTTGTCCTTAGAGAATTTATCCTTGATAAATCTTTTAGCTTCATCTCCATTCTTTTGCGCAAAACGTCGGAATCTTTTAACAAGAAGTCCGACTTCATCATCTGAGTCCTCTGACTTGCATGCAAGAGCTTTAGTGGAGTGGCGAATGGGGTCATTCTTTTCTTGCGCATCTAGATAAATCTCATAAGTGATGAGATTCCCATATAACTCATCCAAGGTAATGGTCTCCAAATTCTTGGACTCCTCAATGGCCATCACCTTTGCGTTCCATTCTCTTCCTAAACTGTTTAGGAAGCAATGATTGAGATCCTCTTGTTCTATTTTCTTGCCAACCGCTGTGAGAAGGTCGACAAGCTTGGTGAATCTTTGAATGAACTCTTCTATTTTTTCACCTTTGGGGACAGCAAAGTTGTAAAATTGTTTGATCAACTGTCTCCTCTTTGCCTTCCTTACTTGAGATGTTCCTTCATGGATCATCTCAAGCTTTGTCCAAGCCTCATGTGCAGATTGGACACCTTGAATCTGAGCTCTCTCATTTGGAGTAAGAGAGCTATTCAAAATAGCAAGAGCTTTGCTATTTATGTCAAACTGTAACTCCTCTTCAGGAGTAGGATCATCAATATCAACAGGAATAATGGAGCCTTTTGAAACTTCTCTCCATATCCTGTACCCACACGAACGTAGATATGTTTCCATGTTGGACTTCCATAGTGGGTAGTTCAAGGGGTCAAACATTGGAACCTTGACATGTACACTGGAAATGGAAGGGAGCAGTGTCTCTTGCCTCCTTCTTCTTGAGGCATCACCACTAGGGAAACTAGCATCATCATAGACAAAGGGATCCATACTCTAATGATCAAATCTTGTTTTTGGACTCAAAAGAACAAGATGTGGCTCTGATACTAATTGTTAGGTCCCTTAGAACACACTAGAAGAGGGGAGTTGAATAGTGTGTTCACCAAGTATGGATATTTTATGGATATTTTTCGTTTTGGAGTGCAACCAACACTTGGGTGTGTTCTCTAGAAAGAATAGAAACTTGCAAGGAAGTAAAGAACATAAGTATGTATAGAGTTTCAAGTCGAATGACTCTACTCCTCTACCTTCTTGATTTTTTACAAGAAGGATTTTGAAAAGGGGATTGTTATTTTAATGGGGGAAACAACAATCAAAAACAAAATCCAACAACTGAAAAACTAGGCGACTTGGCTAGACCACAACCGAGAGATCTAACCCTTTGAAGTCTAGCCTCCAAAGATCTTCTTTGCCCTCAAAGAAATCTTGTAGGGAGAATAGTGCACCACACACTATCAACTAACCCTTCAAAGTCTAGAAATCTCAAACAAGAAGCACCCTTGCTCCTTGACCAACAATCTACACAATCTCTCACAATATTACTCACCAAGAAGAAGACTCTTCTTCTTCTTCCAATAATCACTCTCAACAATAAAGTAAAATATACAATGTTTACAAGTATCTTGAGAACTTGAGCTTGAGAGAAAATCTGACAGCATCAATAGTAGAAAGTTGGAGAAGAAGAGAAGAAACCCTTCTTTTTATCACTCTAATAAATCTTCCTGTTTGAAAGCCCTGCAGAGACAATAATGGGCTTTGGCAGCTTGTGATGGTACCTTATCATCCTTGGAGATCATCCCTTGGCATGTAGCAAAACTTTTGGAGAAATTTCAAAACCATAGCCAAGAATGGAAAACTAGCAACTTCAGGTTTGAGGGAAACCTGTGAAATTAACACTAAAAGAGGAGGGTACAAAGAGTCAACTGATGTTAAAAAATTAAGTATAAGACCTTTGTGACGTTTGTCACATGAAGCGCCTAATGTGCTTAAAGCACAGGCGTTCAAAGTGACATAGAGCGCTTAATGTGAAAATGAACTGTCGTTCGAAGTCACATTAAGCGCCTTAAATGGGCAGCTGAAGGCGTTCGAAGTAACATGAAGCGCCTAATGTTACCCTTCATGCTAGTTTGAACTAAATCTGACATTTCTCAGAAAAAGTACTTGGATGTACGTGCCCATTCTGGGGAAAAGTACTTTTGACTTGGTGGACCACTTGAAGCGCCTAATGTCGGCGTTCGAAGTGTTCGCACTTTTCATCAGAACACATGAAGCGCCTAATTTAGACGTTCGAAGTGTACGCACATCCAGACACTTCACATGAGGCGCCTAATGTAGGCGTTCGAAGTGTACTGGATTCTACCAAGGCACATTAAGCGCCTAAAGTGAGTGTTCGAAGTATACTGATTTCCAACACACAACATGAAGCGCCTAATCTATCGTTCCAAGTGCCAAACATGTGCAAATCATCAAAACTCTAACATATTCTAAAAGGATCTTGCTTGTTCCAAATCTAGAAGCACATGGCCAAGGGTGGTGAAGACCGTTCTTGACATCCACACACGACATCTTGTAAAGGATTCGTTAGAATAAAAAAAGCTCAAATATTTTGCATCGTCAAATACGCATCAATTGTCCCTATTTTCTCTGTTGGTTTTTGTCTAACCAATAACGAAGGTCATCCGTAGCAGAGAGACAAGCATCTCCATGAATCTACACCCCTCGCCTTGTGTGATCTTATGCGGCGCAGATCTTCCATGAATCTCCACAACATAAAATACAGCCGCCCTTCCCATATCAGCGGGTGTCTTATTAACTGCGGCAACCGGTGTCGTATCCACAGCTGGACCCTTTTTAGGTACGCCTTTTTGATTATTAGGTAGCTTTTCAATATCCTGGGATTTTTGTGCTCCTTCCTTGCGATTTCCCTTGTGCATGCAGTAAGCTTCATCATGGCCAATATTGCTACAGAACAAGCAGTAAGATGAAGGGATTTTATAATCAATATCCAGCCAGAATCCTGTCGAAGCCGCGACACCTGAAGCATCATACTTACTAATCCAAACTGAGTCAAGTCTTGGCCTTAGAAACATCCAGTTCGATGCAAACATTTGCTACACTTAGTCGAGTTCCATTCACGGTCTTCCGAATTTTCAGTGTCTTCCCAATTAAATTTTCTATGGATAAAAGTGTAGTCTTATGAAACAAGTGTTGGAGAATTTAAGGTTGGGCCTTGGCCCATCGTTGGAGATTGAAGATTTGGGCTTCGGCCCGTTAATGAAAGTTGCAAAACTTGGTTGTGCAACGTACTATGAGCTTAATGAATCCTTAACGAGTAGTTAATGTTAGGATGTGAACTCACTCAATTATGTATTGTGTGAATGTGAAATTAATGCTCAAAGCAGATGGAAATGTTGTAGATGGGTGAGGTGTCACCCGTATGGAGGAATGCCACGTTGGAAGTGTCCATGTGGCGGAAAAAGGCGTCTGACGGACATCGATCGATGACATCGATCGATCGATGTCACTTCGATCGATCGATGTCATCGATCGAAGTGGATCAGGCAGCTTAGATCGATTGTTGGATCGATCAAAGACGATCAGAGGACATCGATCGATCACTTCGATCGATCGATGTCACTTAGATCGATCAAAGTGATCGATTGAAGTGCTCTGTCAGACATCGATCGATCACATCGATCGATCGATGTCACTTCGATCGATCGATGTGATCGATCGAAGTCGGACAGCGGACAGAATCTCTTCTGATTGTGCGGTTAGGTTTCAAACTTGAAACTAACACTATCCTCCGGTTTAAAATAAGATCAATCTGTTGTGATCTAACGGTGGCAGGGAAGATAGCTTTGATCTAACGGCCGAGATTTAAACTGTCTTAACCGCTTAACCGAATATGGTTTCCATCTAACGTTCCAGGTTCAAACCTGTTAATCTATCTTCGATCTAAAGGCTGAGATTAAACCATCCTAATCTGGATAGGAGGTTTTAATCCAACGGCTTAAATCAAACTTCGGTTTTGATCCAACGGTTACGGTACCTCCGACTCCCCTATATAAAGAGGGTTAAGGGCTCATTCATTTACACCACTTACAACACAATCAAGCATTAAAGCATTTTGTATTCGTAGCACGTGAGTCTTGCATATCGTCCGGGAGAAGTCAGGACACTCTAGAGTTCGAAGGAGTTCAAGTTCAGCAGTGCCGCTCAACTGAACAGGTACCCGTTGTATCCTGGGAGACGATTGCTCATACCGGTTGGGCACAGTATACCGGAGCAATACGTCTTAAGGACAGAGTCCTTGACTCGCCCCGGGTTTGATTTATTTTGTTGTTTCATATGCACACAGTGAACGACTGCGTCTTGGTACAGGATTGATTGTGCCAACAATCTTAAGACGTATTTTATTCAATTACATTCTGTACCTTTTTGTTTATTTACGCAAAGGCAGTTTCGTACTGTTTTGCAGTCTCTTTCTACTCATTCTTGTACCTGTGACTGTTCTGATCTCTACGTTTTGATCAAACTGAACAGGAATGGAGAACGAGAGCTCAAACTCTGTTCACGGCTTCAATGGTGCTCACTCTGTGTCCGCACCAGAAGGGGCAAACAATGCTGCTACCGGACCACAGTTCAATGCGGTTCCGTTGGCACCGACTGGAGGGCCTCAAATGAATCCGGCGGCCACTGCTGCTCAGGTGGAGAAGCCGGAGAAATTTGCTGGAAGCTTCTTCAAGAGGTGGCAGCAAAAGATGTTGTTCTACCTCACTGCGTTGGGGTTGGCCAGAATGCTCAGCGAGGATCCACCTGTGGTTGAGCCTGTGGAGGATCAACAGCAGAATATGGAGAATGCCTTGGGTGCTGAGGCCTGGGCATACACAAACTTCTGTTGTTTAAATTTGATTCTTGGTTGCCTAGATAATTCTCTCTATGGCATATTTTGTACTTTTAAAACTGCGAAAGTATTGTGGTTGGCTTTAGACAAAAAGTACCGCACAGAAGATGCGGGTACTAAAAAGTTGATAGTTGGGAAATTTCTCGACTATAAAATGTTAGATTCCAAAACTGTAATTTCGCAGGTGGAAGAAATACAGATGTTGGTTTCTGAAATGGAAGAGGAGGGCATGACGCTCAGTGAATCTTTCCTAGTTGCGGCTGTGATTGAGAAGCTGCCTCCTTCGTGGAGGGAATTCAAGAGCTATCTCAAACACAAGCGAAAGGAGATGAAGATGGAGGATTTGATAGTCCGTCTTCGTATTGAGGAGGACAACCGTCGCTCCGAAAGAAAGCCATCCATGTCTTCTGGTCAAGCCAAAGCTCATGTTGCTGAGGCAAAGAACAAGAAGAAGCATAACACTTTGAGTGTGAACTCCAAGGGCAAGGAAATTGCAAAGAAGTTCACAGGTAAGTGTTATAACTGTGGTAAACCAGGGCATCGAAGCAGTGAATGCAGGAAGCCCAAAAAGAATCAGAATCAGAATAAAGCGAAAGCAAATCTGGTCGACGCAATGGATGATTTGAACCTGTGCGCGGTGGTGACCGAGTGCAACGCAGTGGGAAACCCACGAGAATGGTGGGTGGACACAGGAGCCACTCGACATGTTTGTGCGAATAGGGCAATGTTCAGAGAGTACGTGCCCACGACAAACAATGAGCAATTGTTCATGGGAAACTCCAACAGCTCGAAAATTGAAGGATCGGGCAAGGTAATCCTAAAGCTGACCTCAGGAAGGGAGTTGACTCTGCAGAATGTGCTGCATGTTCCCGATATAAGGAAGAATCTGGTGTCTGGCGCGCTGCTAGTCACGCATGGGTTCAAGCTTGTATTTGAGGCAAACAAATTTACACTTTCTAAGAATGGGGTGTATCTGGGGAAAGGGTATCTTTCGGATAACATGTTTAAGTTAAATGTTATGACCATTGTACCCAAAAATGTTGCGCCCATTGTGGCTAATAAAATTGTTTCCTCTTCTGCTTACATGCTTGAGTCTTCCTGTTTATGGCATTTTCGTTTGGGACATGTAAATTATAAGTCAATACAACGTATGATTAATCTTGACTTATTGCCCAAACTGGACTTTAGTAATAAAGAAAAATGCCAAATATGTGTTGAAGCGAAATTAACAAAAGCGCCTTTTCCTTCAACAGAACGAAACACTGAATCGTTGGATTTAATTCACACAGATTTGTGTGATTTAAAGTTTGTGCAAACAAGAGGTGGTAAAAAGTATTTTGTAACTTTTATCGACGATTGCACACGATACTGTTATGTATATTTGCTAAGTAGCAAAGACGAGGCCCTTGATGCTTTCAAGGATTATAAAAATGAAGTTGAGAATCAACTTAGCAAACGAATTAAAACAATTCGTAGTGATAGAGGTGGCGAATATGATACACCGTTTAATGAATTCTGTTCAGAACATGGCATTATTCATCAAACGACTGCGCCATATTCACCTCAATCAAATGGTATTGCTGAACGCAAAAACCGTACTCTAAAGGAGATGATGAATGCTATGTTGATAAGTTCGGGTTTACCTCAGAACTTGTGGAGGGAAGCAATCCACTCAGCCAACGTCATTTTAAATAGAATTCCGTCCAAGAATACGGATAAGACCCCATATGAATTATGGAAAGGCTATAAGACTAGTTACAAATACTTGAAAGTGTGGGGGTGTCTGGCGAAGGTTGCTGTACCTAAACCAAGACTAGTTAAAATTGGGCCTAAAACAATTGATTGCATATTCATTGGTTATGCAACAAACAGTAGTGCATATCGTTTCTTAGTGCACAAATCGGACATTCCTGAGATACATGATAACGTTGTCATGGAATCAAGGAATGCAGTGTTTTTTGAGAATGTCTTTCCAAAGAAAGACAAAAACAGTGAAGAAGCTAGCTCAAGTAAGCGAGTGCGTGAGACGACTCCTCAAGATACTGAGGAAATACGTCAAAGCAAACGAGCCAAAATACCGACGTCTTTTGGACCAGATTTTCTAACCTATATGGTAGAAAATGAGCCAAGGAATTTTTCCGAGGCTATGTCAACTCCAGAAGCTCCATTCTGGAAAGAGGCAATTAACAGTGAAATAGACTCGATTCTTCAAAATCACACTTGGGAGTTGGTTGAGATTCCACCTGGAAGTAAACCGCTTGGTTGCAAGTGGATTTTCAAGAAGAAACTTAAAGAGGATGGGTCTATTGGGAAGTATAAAGCCAGGTTGGTAGCCAAGGGCTATAGACAGAAAGAAGGCTTTGACTTCTTTGACACCTACTCACCAGTGACTAGGATCACTTCTATAAGGATGCTAGTAGCCATTGCTGCGGTCTATGATATGGAAATCCATCAAATGGATGTAAAGACTGCCTTTCTTAATGGTGAGTTAGAGGAAGAAATTTACATGGAACAGCCCGAGGGGTTTGTCGTTCCAGGACAAGAAAGGAAAGTGTGTAGGCTTGTTAAGTCTTTGTACGGACTTAAGCAAGCACCCAAGCAATGGCATTTAAAATTTGATCAGGTAATGTTGTCAAATGACTTCAAGATCAATGAATGCGACAAGTGTGTGTACATTAAGAGCACGCAGAACGCATTTGTGATAGTATGTCTCTATGTAGACGACATGCTTATCATGGGTAGTACTCGTGACATCATCTTAAGTACAAAGAAGATGTTAACACGAAACTTTAATATGAAGGACATGGGAGTTGCCAATGTCATTCTAGGAATTAAGATCTCTAGGATGACTGAGGGACTCGTGTTGTCACAAACACACTATATTGAGTCTGTTCTAAAACGGTTCAATATGGATGATGTGAAACCGGTGAAAACCCCGCTCGACTTAAGTATGCACTTAAGAAAGAATCGAGGCGAACCTGTTGCCCAGTTAAAATACTCTTAGGTAATCGGGAGTCTGATGTACATAACGAATTGTACAAGACCAGACTTAGCTTGTTCAGTAAACAAGTTGAGCAGATTTACGAGTAATCCAAGTGATGATCATTGGAAAGCTCTTAACAGAGTGATGAGGTATTTAAAATACACAATGTATCATGGATTACATTACACGAGATATCCAGCGGTGTTGGAAGGATACTGCGATGCAAATTGGATATCAGACAGTAAAGGCTCGAAATCCACCAGTGGATACGTGTTCACTATTGGTGGTGCTACTGTGTCGTGGAAATCCACGAAACAAACCTGTATAGCTAGGTCCACTATGGAAGCTGAGTTCATAGCGTTGGACAAAGCTGGGGAAGAGGCTAAGTGGCTTCGGAATTTTCTGGAAGATATTCCGTGCTGGCCTAAGCCAATTGCTCCTATTAGCATACACTGTGATAGTCAGTCAGCTATAGGACGTGCTCAAAGCAGCATCTATAATGGTAAGTCACGACACATACGTCGGAGACATAACACCATTAAACAGTTGATCTCTAATGGCGTGATTTCCATAGATTATATAAAATCAATGGAGAATCTTGCGGATCCGCTTACAAAGGGCTTGCCTAGAGATCAGATGTTAAGATTGACAAACGGAATGGGACTGAAGCCCATAATGCATGAGTCTTTGTAATGGTAACCCAACCTTGTTGACTGGAGATCCCATAATCTTGGTTCAATGGGACAACTAAGTTATGAAGGTTCAGTTAGCACTTACTCATTCCGCCTGGTAAAAGTGTTGTCTGCAGAGATTTCAGGGTAAGCTAAGGCTTTTAATGATGTTCTATATCTTGATACGTCAAGTGGAGTATGGCAGAATACTCTTGATAGGAATCACCTATGTAAGTGTGAAGTGGGGCCGCTTCTATGAGAAAGTCTGGGTGGCAAGATTTCTCTAAAACACTTTCTGAAACCAGGTTGTTCATGGCCAAAACGAACACAACCATGAGAACCAAAAGGGTGTTAAAGAAAATATTGTGTGAGTATCATTGTCTTGGTTCACAACAAAGGCTGACTAGTTCAAGACATCAAGTCACTACTTAGCCGAGTGGATCCGATGGTATATCACTATGAAAGGTTCAAAGCCAGAAGCTACCTCTTCTGATGCAATATTTTCTTGTCTGACTTCTCCTCAGAGTCTGCATATGGGTCTGCATTAATTTCCATTCATGTGGGGGATTGTTGGAGAATTTAAGGTTGGGCCTTGGCCCACCGTTGGAGATTGAAGATTTGGGCTTCGGCCCGTTAATGAAAATTGCAAAACTTGGTTGTGCAACGTACTATGAGCTTAATGAATCCTTAACGAGTAGTTAATGTTAGGATGTGAACTCACTCAATTATGTATTGTGTGAATGTGAAATTAATGCTCAAAGCAGATGGAAATGTTGTAGATGGGTGAGGTGTCACCCGTATGGAGGAATGCCACGTTGGAAGTGTCCATGTGGCGGAAAAAGGCGTCTGACGGACATCGATCGATGACATCGATCGATCGATGTCACTTCGATCGATCGATGTCATCGATCGAAGTGGATCAGGCAGCTTAGATCGATTGTTGGATCGATCAAAGACGATCAGAGGACATCGATCGATCACTTCGATCGATCGATGTCACTTAGATCGATCAAAGTGATCGATTGAAGTGCTCTGTCAGACATCGATCGATCACATCGATCGATCGATGTCACTTCGATCGATCGATGTGATCGATCGAAGTCGGACAGCGGACAGAATCTCTTCTGATTGTGCGGTTAGGTTTCAAACTTGAAACTAACACTATCCTCCGGTTTAAAATAAGATCAATCTGTTGTGATCTAACGGTGGCAGGGAAGATAGCTTTGATCTAACGGCCGAGATTTAAACTGTCTTAACCGCTTAACCGAATATGGTTTCCATCTAACGTTCCCGGTTCAAACCTGTTAATCTATCTTCGATCTAAAGGCTGAGATTAAACCATCCTAATCTGGATAGGAGGTTTTAATCCAACGGCTTAAATCAAACTTCGGTTTTGATCCAACGGTTACGGTACCTCCGACTCCCCTATATAAAGAGGGTTAAGGGCTCATTCATTTACACCACTTACAACACAATCAAGCATTAAAGCATTTTGCATTCGTAGCACGTGAGTCTTGCATATCGTCCGGGAGAAGTCAGGACACTCTAGAGTTCGAAGGAGTTCAAGTTCAGCAGTGCCGCTCAACTGAACAGGTACCCGTTGTATCCTGGGAGACGATTGCTCATACCGGTTGGGCACAGTATACCGGAGCAATACGTCTTAAGGACAGAGTCCTTGACTCGCCCCGGGTTTGATTTATTTTGTTGTTTCATATGCACACAGTGAACGACTGCGTCTTGGTACAGAATTGATTGTGCCAACAACAAATGGATTGGTAAGGGATCGCGAAACATACCGGTGTGAGCGGATAGTCTCGGTGAGATGAAATACCCCTTTCAATCCGAAGGTCGCGAACTGCCACCAGATAACATCCACTGATGGCTTGCCATGAGAGAATTTGCCGACTAGAGTGAATCGATATTCAGCCAATTTTGAATCCTCCTAGGTGGCGGAAAAAACAACACGTTTACCACAATAGACCTGCGGCTCTTATGATAGAAAATACTAATCAATTCTATGACTACCATCAAGAAAGATGATAGAGGAATCAAATCATGTCTATAGCTACAATCAATGAAGGAAAAGTATTCGTGTATTCAATGTATTTAGTGTTTACTATAATTAACATTAGAATTGTATTATATATAGGACTAGTATACACAGACAAAATCGATCAACGAAAATAGAAACATTCCGCTCCAGAAAATCTCTTTTACCATCTTAAAATAGTACCACAACAATGTTTTCGATTCTAGAGATCTCAACATCACAACAGTGTTTATGATTTTGGATACTCAGCAGTGTTTTTTATTTTGGAGATTAACTATGTGGTAGTAATGCTTCTCCATTGCTACCTTTCGCATGACATTTATAGGAAAGAGATCATTGGACGTAGTACTGAACAAGGAGGCCTTTACTGCGTTGACGAGGTGTCTGGCCAGGTCATGCTAGCTCATGGAAAAGACATCTGGCACCTTTGGTTGTAGCACATACGTCAAGGCCGTCTTTTAGTTATCTCAAGTTTTTATTCTGAGTCTTTCAAAAATAATTCCCCTGATATAACTTATGAGCCTTGCATTCATGCTAAAAATCATATAGTTACATTCCATTCAAATAACACGCAGGTCAATTCTGTTTTTTCCTTAATACATTTTGGCGCATGATGTGTAGCTCCTGTATCTAATAATAGTCGGTATTAGTATTTTGTGTTGTTTGTTTATGATTTCTCTTGCATGACATGGATAAATTTTTTGAAAACAATTATGAGGTAGCTAGGAAATTTTTTGATTTTCTCCAAATGATTCATACTCAGTTAAATACTACGAATTCTCCGATCTGATAACGGATGAGAGTTTGTAAACCAGTTAATGCAAGCTTTCTTCAAAACACACAGCCTGATCCACTGAATCTTGCTTCCAAGTACACCACGACAAAATAGAGTGGCGGAACAATAAAATAGAATACTACATGAAATGACTCATGACATGATGTTTGAATCCAAGTCCCACAAAAATTTTTGGCTCAAAGCTTTCACTACCTCAGCTTACCTCTTAAATCATGGGCCTACAAAATTCTTAATCACGAAACCCTTTGAAAAACCTTACACTCAAACCTCTATTCCATCTATTCTAACCTTATCACCCCATATCTTTGGGTGCATGGTGTTTATTATTCCCCTCAACGAAAGATCTAAACTTGACTCCTATGCAACACACGTCAGAAAGGATATTGATGTTGCAATCCAGTCATTCGTCGGATCCGTGTCACTATGTATTGAGTCTTTCTCGAGTCTGAATACTTCTTTAGACACCAACCTAGCATTCAGAGGGAGAAGATCAGTGAGCCACTAGGTTGTTTGAATAACCTGAGTAGCCCAAAGTCTGTTTTAGCAGAGCAGGTAAATGGAGCCACCAAGTGCACCTATTTCAACTTACAAGGGATCCACGAACCATTACCAAAGACTAATGAGTCTTCTTCATCAGGTGTCTGACGAGAAATAAGTGGATCACACTACTGAAAAATCTTCTATTTTGAATTCTGCAAATGCTATTAACAATGACAATTTAGCAGAAATGCAGGTGTTTGTCCTACACTTGAGGAGAAATAGAGATGTACCACCTGAATGATACTCAACAGATCACGTGTCCCGCGCTTTTAGGTATCCAGTGAATATATACATGGGAAGAATTAAGGATGTTCCAAAGGCGCTTTTTATCTCTCTTTTTCAGAATCCATTCCTAGAACAGCCTAAGAAGTGAAAAAGAAAAGTGGCGGGAAGAAATGAATGCAAAAGTGAAAGCTCTGAAAGGAGTAGAACATGGGAAAAATTTCCACTACCGGTAGCAAAAATGCCAGTTGGGTGTCAGTGGATCTTTACCATTAAGTACAAGACATATGACACTGTTGAACGATGTAAAGCAAGACTAATGCTAAAGGGTACAAATGGACATATGTCATCTATTACTCAGAGACTTTCTCTCTGGTTGCAAACATTGATACCATCAAGGTATTATTTTCAGTAGCAGCAAATAAAGGTTCACCACTCTTAAGTTTAACGTAGAGAATTCCTTCTTGCATCAGGAATGGAGAGAGGAAGTATATATGAAAACACCATCGAGTTTTTTGGATGAATTTCGAGGAAGTGAAGTGTGTAAACATAAAAAGCTCTGTATGGATTAAAACATTCTCTCGTTACATAGTTTAGAAGATTTACAATGGCTATGAAGTAGAATTGTTAGAGCCATAGTAGCGTTGAGCATACTCTATTCTCCACAAAAGTGGATGCTTAATTACTAATCTAATAATATATGTAGATGACATGAGTATAACATAGATTGATTAGAAAGAAATTGCACAGCTCCAGAGGAGCTCTTTTTAATGGAGTTCGAACTGAAAGTTCTAGGTGGACTAAAGTATTTTCTAGGAATGAATTTATCCGGTCAAACAAAGGATTTTTCATATCATAATGGAAGTACGTCCCAGATTTTCTATACCTGAATTGGGATGGTAGAATGCAAACCCAGTGACACTTGTTGGTAGATCCCAATCTCAAAATGACAGAAGGAGCTGGATTGGCAAATTAGGAACAATACTAGAGGGTAGTGGAAAAATTGATGTATTTGTCCATACTAGGCCTGATACTTTATGCATCGACCTCGAGAAGAGAATATAGCGATGACCATGAGGATAGTACGATACTTGAAAGGCACACTAGAAAGAGGCATTATGTTCAAAAAAATAAACATGTGGACATTGTGGCATGTACTGATGCTAAATGGGCCAGTAACCTGAATAGATGATCCACTTTAAGATACTTTATCTTGGTTGGTGGAAACTTAATAACGTGGAAAAGCCAAACACAGAAGATAGTGGCACCGCCTAGCGTTGATGTTTAATTTAATGCCATTTAAAAAGGAAAATGAAGATTCTATGGAATGGAAAGTTAATTAGTGAAATTGGATCAATTTATGAAAGAGAAAATTTAAGAAGAAATCATTGAACTTCCTTTCGTGAGGTCAGAAAGTCGGTTGGCGAACATCTCACAAAGGCAGTCAGTAGAAAGATATTTGACTCAGCACAATTCATGTTGGGTATTAGAGATCTTATTACTCAATTTGAGGAAGAGTAATAGAAGATACTAATCAATTCTATGACTACAATCAATGAAGATGATAGAGGAATCAAATCATGTATATAACTGCAATCAATGAACGAAAAATATTCTTGCATATGATGTATTTAGTGTTTACCATAATTAAAGTTCATAGTACTCATGTACACTGACAAAATAAATCATTGAAAATAGAAACATTCTACGCCACAAAATCTATTTTACCATCTTTAAGATCTTTAAAGGAATTGAGGAAGACGCTTGCCGAGCCCCCGACACCACGTCAGCAAAAGATTTATTTCTTGCCCGGGGAGCTCAAAGGGTTAGGAGGCTTAAATTTGGTCTGGGGCGGCTGCGCCGCGATGCTTGGATGCTCCGAGAGGGTTTTTTGTAGGGCAGTGGCAGCCTTCTTCTTTACTTTCAATTTTATTGTTACTATTAAGTTGTTAAAGCTACAAACATTTATTAACTTTAATTCGTATAGTTGAATTCCCCGTTATTATCATATGAAAAGCTGCAAAAACATAACACACATTTGATTTTGAAAATTAAAAAGGCAACAGAAGGCAGATTGACTCTCAATCAGGACATGGACCAAATTATAATTTTACTCCAGCCACATATTTTAACTCCTCCTGTGCAAAGCATGAACATATCTACCAACCATGGAAATTATTATGTTTATTTAAAATTTTACTAAACCATATTTCTTAGAGAAACAAGTATTTAGTCATAGAAGATAAAATTAAGAAAGTTTCTTAGTTCAAAAGATAAACCATGAGGAGCTTTATCATCTATATTTTGCCTGTTTACTTGGAGGTTTATCTCTTCACCAATTTTTCGTTGCTAGTGTCGCTTTCCCACTTTTATGCTGCTGCAAGTGGTGAATTAGATGACAACAAGAACACCATTGAAGTCCATTGTAAAAGTTTCGCATTGTTATTCTCATTAATTTCATTCTCCAATCAACATTTTTACATGTTTTTATATAAATTTAAAGTGTTTTCTGAAGCACTTTCATGTTCTTTTTCCAACAATGCCCCACATGATATAAATTTGTATATGAACATTCATGAACTATTATAAGCTAACCTCTCTGGTATTAAACGAAGACAATGACACATAATGGACGATGACTCGCGTCTTGAATCACCACTTAATGCAAATGAGAGTATATAAAAAGAAATAAGACGACATAGATGTCTTGAATCATGCTTGACTACTGTTTATATGGACAACCGAAAAACATGTCATTGTCTACTTTATACAAGTTCGCGGGTTGGTGTGAATTCAGCCATACATAACTAAATAGGTCAAGTGTTATGTAACATAAATAGATTTCTCATTCTTGAAATATATTCTATACATAACAAGTTGTGTAAATAAGACCAACTCACAGTACTTATGTAGTTTAATATAAATGCTAACTCCAAACCTAGGAAACTATCTTAAATGATTTCTAAGTTTTGCAAGAAACTCCTTTTGGCATATCCACAAAGACATCCAATACTTAAAACTAGAAATCTTCATGTATATATATCTACCATCATCATAAAATTACAAAAATAATTAGTCTTACCAATTCTATTTTCAACAATAAACTCTAATCTCAAAAGGTGAAAGCAAACTATCAAATCTCTAATTCTTACGTATTTCATTTACCATAGAATCCTTTCAGTAGTATACACAAGTAACATACATCACATTTGAATATTTAGGCAAATTTCTTTTTAGCATAAAATCCAAAGTCAAATGACAAAAGCCAACTACAACACTCATAATTATGGTTTAAATATAAAAGCTTTATTAAGACATCAAGCCAAATCATTGGGTATACTTAAGAGCATTTAGTTACATGCATAGAATTTCCTCAATTAATAAACAAAAAAATTTATTACATGCTTTTGTTCATTCTAATTGTGATAATATATATCTTCTTTATTCTCTTAATAGTATTTGCACTCACATGATCTTATCTAACATAGCACAAGACAAGTGAATCAATCACATATAAAAACTAGATACAAACCTATTAAGAATCAAAAGATCATATATATAGTATAAAATCAGAAAATATTAGCTTGTTTGGTACCGACTCAAAAATCAATTCCTACTTCTAATAAGAACATGGAACACATTGCCACCTTCAGTCTTGTAAAAAGTTAAATTAAAGTGCATTTAACTTTCCAACTATTTGGGTTTATTATGTATTCTCAAAGGAGATTAGTCTGTCATTTTTTATTCTTTGAAGCTCAAGAAATAAATATCTACAATTTGTAATTAATTTGGATCAATTATTCCATTGTGTCACCAACAATAGACACCTCAAAGAAGATGATGATAGTAGTGATATTCTTTCTTTCACCAAGTTAATATTACCATCGAATTTTTCCATTTCATTAGTTGCTACAGATTGTGTTTATACTGCTTCTATTGCATGTTCATCTGTTCCTTTTGGCCTTCCTTTGGTTACTCATTTCCATGTTTAGCTTCGTGCATCTTTGGTTCCCTTTGAAAGATAATAGGTAAAACCATCCATGGTCTTGTTTATGCCCAACCCCAATGTTGATAAAAATTATCGAATTTTGAGATGAGTGTTCTACCAAAATCTATTCCTGTGCATGTATTTCTTGTGGTTCTAAACTTTATGTGCTGCCAATTTTTGAGGAACAATCCCTCTGCCTGCAAGCTTAAGGTAATCTTCGTTTGAGTGGTTATTTTGTTCAAACTCAATATGTTTTCATATATCTCTTTTATTTCTTGGCATTTTCTATCATATCTTTATAATAATTTCTTTGAACATTCAACTACCACGGTTAGATGAAATGGAGAATGAACAATACCAAGAGAATAAAAACATAGATTCTTTCATAGGATTTGACAATTTCAAATCAATCAACTTCCACTATGTCACCCTTCCATATCTCCATTGTTGATTGAGAACTTCATCTCTTGAGGTACTTGCCATGAAATAGTTCCAACATGGACATATTGTAGGGGGAACAACAAGTAGGATACAACACCTACAAGGATTAACTTCAAGACAACCAACCAAAGCTTAACCAATTCACCACAATTGATTCACCAAGCAAATATCAATCACACACCAAAACCTCAAGCAAATTATCCAAGATAAAGCTTCACACAACACAAGAAATTTATACGTGGAAAAACCCCTTCAATGTGAAGGATAAAAAACCACGGGACTTTTAAGGAGTCCACCCTTCTTCTTCTCTTATTATGAAAATTGAGGATAAAAACATCCAAATCAGTCTACGAGGATGTTACAGTCCACCAACAACAACATACATAAGAGACAACAATTGAGGGAGAACAAAAATGCAGAAATTTCGCCAAAATTGCAGCTGACACCAGCAGTGATTAAAAACGATCCAGAGCTCGGATTGAAATTCTGAACGGTCAGAATGTAGCCCTGTGTGTTCCAAAGATGCTGTCTAAATTTCAGCAAAATCGAACGGTTGGATCTCCGGCGATCGTCAAAGAAGCAGAGGCTGCCTAGAAAATCTGCACCCACGCGAATTTGTTTCTCTCTCCCTTTTCTCAGTTTTTGTGTGTTCTCAGATGTTCTACAGTGCACTAATTTCAGCCAGAAAAAAAAGCCTTATAGGGCTTCTAAGTGAAAAACTCCCAAATGCCCAAACCATTTGGGTCTCACAAAATAAGTGATTGGTCTATCACTTACAAAATGTCCAATAACAAATGTACTGGACTAATGCCCCAACAATCTCCCCCTCCAGTCCAATTTGGGGAAGACCATACGCAAAGCTCATCAAAAAGACATACCTGCAAGCTTGGAACAAAATTCAAGCTTGCTTTCAGGAACTACCTTTGTCAACATATCAGCACCATTCTTATTGGTGTGAATCTTCTTCAACTTCATTAGTTGTTCTTCAATAACATCACGCAACCAATGATACCTCACATCAATATGCTTTGTACGGGCATGATACATGCCGTTTTTGCTCAAATCCATAGCACTTTGACTATCGCAAAACACAACATACTCCGTTTGCTTTAAACCCAACTCTTGAAAGAAACGTTTCAACCAAAGCATTTCTTTACATGCTTCCACAGCTGCTATATACTCTGTCTCGGTTGTAGACAATGCTACACACTTCTGTAGCTTGGATTGCCATGAAATGGCTTCCCCTGCAAATTTGAACAAGTAACCTGAGGTAGACCTTCTGTTATCAAGATCACCAGCCATGTTAGCATATGTAAATCCCTCAAGAATATGCTCACCACCTCCAAAACACAAACTCAATTTTGAGGTGCCATGCAAATATCTCAAGATCCACTTTACAGCTTCCCAGTGAACCTTGCCTGGATTAGCCAAGAATCTGCTAACCAATCCAACAGCGTGTGCTATATCCGGTCTTGTACACACCATAGCATACATCAATGAACCAACAGCAGAAGAGTAAGAAATATGTGACATACTTTCCTTCTCTTTCTCGGTAGTAGGAAAACACTACTTGCTCAACTTGAAATGACCTGCAAGTGGTGTATTAACTGGCTTGGCATTCTTCATATTGAACCTTTCAAGCACCCGTTCAATATACTTCTCTTGTGACAACCAAAGCCTACCAACTTTTCTATCACGAACAATTTCAATGCCAAGAATTTGCTTTGCAGGACCCAAATCTTTCATATCAAAGGACTTTGACAAATCCTCTTTCAATCTGCGAATCATCTCAACATCTTGACCCACTATCAGCATATCATCAACATACAAGCAAAGGATAATGAAGTTACCTTCAGAGAACTTTCTAAAATAAACACAAGGATCTGCAGAAGTCCGCTTGTACCCATTAGTACTCATAAAGGAATCAAACTTGCGATAACATTGCCTTGGTGCCTGCTTGAGTCCATATAGACTCTTTTTCAACTTGCAAACAAAATTCTCCTTACCTTTGACTTCAAATCATGCTGGCTGCTCCATGTAAATCTCCTCATTCAAATCACCATGTAAAAAAGCAGTTTTTACATCAAGTTGTTCAAGTTCAAGATCCAAAATGGCAGCTAGTCCCAAAATTATTCGAATGGAAGTCATCTTCACCACTGGTGCAAAAATCTCATCAAAGTCGATGCCTTTCTTCTGGTGGCATCCCTTCACCACTAGTCTTGCCTTCCGCCTCACTAGCTTGTGGCCATCTTTCTTGTTCTTAAACAACCACCTATTCTTCAAGACTTTCTTCCCTGTTGGACGCTTCACCAAGTCATAGGTTTCATTCTTCTTCAAAGAATCCATCTCTTCTTGCATAGCCTTAAGCCAATGGTCTTTGTCTGGATGTGACAACACCTCTTGAAGGCTCTCAGGCTCCCCCTCATCTGTGATTAGGATATACTCTGAACTGGGATAAAGTCTTGAAGGTTGTCGAACTCGGGTTGACTTTCTAACTGTTTTCTCTTCCACCTGTGGGCTGAATTTCTCCCCCTGATTAGAAGACTCTCCATGTTCAACATCTACATCTTCATTTTCAGGTTGTGGTACAACAACTTCTGGTTGTACCTCTTCAATATGGTCATGTTCATGAATGGTGTCATGACCATTCTCGGGAGCATCACCTGTTTTTTGATCATCTGGAACAGAAATAGGAGACATATCAATAGCATCATGAGAGAAATCAGTAGAATAAGTCTTACCAGCACCTAAGAGATGAAAACCCATCTCGTGCTCATAAAAGACAACATCTCTACTCCTCACAACTTTTTGCTTTGCTGGATCATAAAGCCTGTAACCAAACTCTTCATCACCATATCCAACAAACACACAAGGAGAAGTCTTGAAATCAAGCTTCAATCTATGTTCCTTCGGTACATGCATGAAAGCCTTGCATCCAAACACCCTTAAATAAGAATAAGAGGGATCTTTCTCGAACCAAACCCTCTCAGGAATCTCAAACTCCAAAGGAACAGATGGTGCTCTATTTATCAAGTACACAGCGGTTCCAACTGCTTCTCCCCAAAACGACTTAGGAAGATTGGACATCCTAAGCATACATCTCACTTTTTCAACAATAGTTCTGTTCATCCTCTCGGCAACACCATTGTGTTGTGGAGTACCAGGTTCTGTTCTTTCATGCCGAATGCCATATCTTGAGCAATATGCTTTAAACTCATTTGAAGTGTACTCACCTCCATTATCAGTTCGGAGACGCTTCAATTTGCAATCTGACTCCCTTTCCACCATGGCATGAAACTTCTGAAAGATACCAAACACCTCGCTTTTGTTCTTCATCATATAAACCCAAGTTCTCCGAGTAGCATCATCAATAAAAGTAACAAAGTATTTGTTACCACCAAGTGATTCCACCTCAATAGGACCACATACATCAGAGTAGACCAACTCTAGCTTCACTTTCTTTCTTGTGGATCTCCTCGGAAAAGAAACTCTATGTTGCTTTCCTGCTAAGCAATGATCACAAGGGTCAAGAGAGATGGTAACATCAACAGGAATAAGAGACTTACCAGCCAGCAACTTTATACCCTTCTCACTGACATGCCCTAATCTTCGGTGCCATAAGTTAGGTGAAGTTTTATCCTCAACAGCATTCAACTCACTAGTACACACTTTCAAGTGTGTCTTATACAAGGTGCAACAGAGCTTGCCACGAGCAACGGTCAATGATCCCTTAGACAATTTCCATTTACCCTCGCCAAAAGTGTGCTTGTAACCTTCTTGATCAAGTACATTAGCAGACAATAAATTGAGGCGTAAATCTGGAATGTGACGAACATCTCTCAATGTCAAATAACACCCAACACTGGTTTGTACTCGAATATCTCCAATTCCAACAATACTAGCTGAACTTTGGTTTTCCATCTTCACACTACCAAAATCTCCAGCTCGGTAGTCAATAAAGTACTGCTTAACAGGAACACAATGATAAGAAGCCCCAGTATCAACAAGCCATTCAGAACTGGAATTGTCAACATGACAACAATCCCCAGTAGTACAAATCAAAGAAACAGAATCATCTGAAGTAGAAGCTGTCGCAGCTGTATTCTTGTCCTCACCCTCTTTGTGATGATCATTTTTCTTCTGTTGCTGATCTCTTTTCAACTTATAGCAAAATTTTTGAATATGGTCAGGCTTGCTACAATAGTGACATATCGTGGGTTCTCTCCCATCCTTGGACTTGGACCTGTACTTTGACTTGCCACGCCCCTTGGGACATCTACTCTTGCTTCTTCCTCTATTCTCTACCACAAGTGTCTGTGAAATATCAACACCCATCTCCTTTCTTCTAAGCTCTTCATTGAACATGCTCTCTTTAATGACATCCAATGAAAGCGTACCATCTGGAGCTGAGTTGCTGATGGACACAACCAGGGTTTCCCAACGTCCGGCAGAGAACTCAATAGGAATAAAGCCTGCAACTCATCATCAAGAACAATCTTCATCACAGTCAACTTGTTAATGATATCTTGAAAGTCACTTAGATGCTCAGAAACTGACTTCCCTGGCTTCAACTTGAGATTAACAAGTCTCTTAATCAATGAGGCCTTGTTGTGAGCAGTCTTTCTTTCATAAAGACCCTCCAATTTTCTCCACAACTCAAGTGGCTCATTCTCTTGGGACACATGATTGAATATGCTAATGTCAATCCACTGTCTAATTGTTCCCAAGGTCTTTCTCTTTAGCTTTTCCCATTCTTTATCCGACATCTTCTCTGGTTTAGTGGGCGTGTCATCTTTCTTGGTTTTATCCACATCAATTGGGTCAAACAAATCTTTACAGTATAGCAAATCTTCCATCATCGGACGCCAAATGGAATAATTGGTTGATGTCAATTTAACCATAGAATGATTTCCAGATTCCATATCTACGGTTTAACCAAATGCTCTGATACCAGTTGTAGGAGGAAACAACAAGTAGGATACAACACCTACAAGGATTAACTTCAAGACAACCAACCAAAGCTTAACCAATTCATCACAATTGATTCACCAAGCAAATATCAATCACACATCAAAACCTCAAGCAAATTATCCAAGATAAAGCTTCAAACAACACAAGAGATTTATACGTGGAAAAACCCCTTCAATGTGAAGGATAAAAAACCACGGGACTTGTAAGGATCCACCCTTCTTCTTCTCTTATTATGAAAATTGAGGATAAAAACACCCAAATCAGTCTACAAGGATGTTACAGCCCACCAACAACAACATACATAAGAGACAACAATTGAGGGAGAACAAAAATACAGAAATTTCACCAAAATCACAGCTGACACCAGCAGCGTTTAAAAACGATCCAGAGCACGGATTGAAATTCTGAACAGTCACAATGTAGCCCTGTGTGTTTCAAAGATGCTGTCCAAATTTCAGTAAAATCCAACGGTTGGATCTCCGACGATCGTCAAAGAAGCGGAGGCTGCCCAGAAAATCTGCACCCACGCGAATTTCTTTCTCTCTCCCTTTTCTCAGTTTTTGTGTGTTCTCAGATGTTCTACAGTGCACTAATTTCAGCCAGAAAAAAAAAGCCTTATAGGGCTTCTAAGTGAAAAACTTCCAAATGCCCAAACCATTTGGCTCTCACAAAATAAGTGATTGGTCTATCACTTACAAAATGTCCAATAACAAATGGACTGGACTAATGCCCCAACACATATCAGGAACCATGAGTTGTTTTGTAACCACATTAAGAATTTTGCTTAATATGGAAGACGATGAAAGAAAAAGAAAAGGTTATTTAGGTTTTTCATAAAAGTATTTCAAAAAGTCTCTGTTCAAAATCTTAGGATTTTTATACGTATAAACTTTAATTTTCACAAGGAAGAAATTAATTTAGCACCTCTCTTCAGAATTTAACTTCCAAAGGTATTTTATGACCCCTTCATGGTTAAAAAGTGATGTTCCAAATTGCAAAAGTTGCATAATTTCATAAACAAATGGTAGAAAATTCTATTGCTTAGCATCCAAAAAACATTCGGTCCCTCAGGCCGAACTTGTGATTTGAAATATATGAACATTGCAACTAAATATTTGAAACCGAACTACGGACCGAATGTTCGAAAAACCAGATTATCAAACGTTCAATCCGGTATTTAATCAGAAACAGAAATTTGAAAATCAGACCGAACTCATAGACAAAACTTAGGAATTAGTCCTCGATCGTTTAGCCTCCGACACCGAACTCTTGAATAGTCTCGCTCAACAAATTCAAAACTTCGTGGGCGCTATCAAGAGAGTCCTTGTGAGCAACCTTTAGGTCTGCAAGTCACTCCCAAGTGTAAACGGTGCTTTTTTGTAGGCTCATTAGTAGTTGCAGCCTTCACGGCTCCTTGGAGGCGATAAGTATTTTTTTCCTCACAGATTTGGAAGTAGCTTTTCATTACCTATCATTATCTAGCAGTGTAGTGAATATATAAATCAAGCATTAGTTTTTCTACTTGTTTCGGAAATATGGATCCAGGGGATTCTGATCAATAGCTGCCATAGCCTCTGTTAAAATTGCATTAAAAACCGAATTTAAACATCAAAGTAACATGATCAAAACGGTAATGAACAAAACTGCAAAGAAAAACTTTGAATGTTGCGGAAAATAACGCCAAGTGCGTAGGTTGAAGAACAAGAGGAAAAACGAAAGATGTTTTTCTGTTTCTAGTTACTTCCGATATTTACATCATCATCATGTATTTATTCTAGCTAAAGAAATAACTAGAAGGTAATTTGGCACGTGAAAAATCCTCTTCGCTCGATGCAGCAGTTGTAGCATTTGCGCGCCAACTTCACCATCAGCATGCCGGGCGTACCAAGCGTGTCAGGCGTGCAAATCGTGCCAAGCATGCCAACTGTCGTGTACCCACAAGCTATCCCACCAGCTGCTCTTTATTCTTGCTTGACACTTTCAATTACTCCTCTACATGGTTGCTGAGCTATACATTCCTTGCATCAGATTACCCCTACACTTTGATCCAATTATTGAAGGTGTGATCACAGCAGATCATACCTCTGAATACTATACCAACTCCTGCATCAGATTGCTACCTCTTTCCTTTCCTTTGTTTTGCACCATCAATCCACCATCTTCAACACCCCCCTCCCTCAATTCTAGCTTCTTATAAATGTTGCACACTCCTAATGCTGAAGTCAAAAATTACAATCTCTGTGAACCTAATGCTTTAGTAAACAAGCCTGCAACTGAAAATTCATTTTTAACTGGCATTGGTTTAATCACTCATTCTTGAAACTTATCCCTAACAACATGGAAATCCACTTCTATATGTCGAGCCATCTCATCAAAAACTGGATTTTTCACTATATATATTGCACTCTTGTTGTCACAAAACAACTCCATAGGTTGTCTTTGTTCTACTCCAAGATCTTTTAACAAATAAAGAAACCACTGTATTTCACGAATTGCTGCAGCATGTGACCTATATTCACCTCTGAGGAGGATCTAGAGACAGTAATCTGATCTTTAGCTTTCCAAGACACCAAAGCATTGCCAAAGAACATACAATATCATGTGACAGACCTTCTGGTCTCAGTGCATCCACCCTAATCCGAGTCTGCATAAGCTTTGAGCAATTTCGATCCTGTACTAGTGAACAGCGACTCCTAACCAGGATTTCCTTTTAAGTATCTCAGCAATCTGTGAACAGCTTTCATATGTAATTCTGTAGGAGTGTCCAAAAACTGACTTAACTGTTGAACACTATATGAAATATCAGGCCTAGTAATGGTGAGATACAATAACTTCCCAATAATTATTTTATAACAAGACACATCTGAAATCAGTGGTGAATCATTATGTTCTAATTTCAGATTTTGTTCCATAGGAGTCATTGCAAGTTTAGCAACTAGGAATCGAGTCTCTTGTAGTAGTTCCATTGTGTACTTCCTTTGGCAAATCATAATCTCCCCTGAGATCCTGCCACCTCAAGGCCTAAAAAGTACCTGAGAAGTCCGAAATCTTTAATCCAAAATGTAGAATGTAAGTGCTGCTTAAGCTGCTGTATCTGAGATAAAGAATCACTTGCCACGATAATATCATCAACATAAATGAGCAAAACTATAAAAGAATCTGGAGATCTTTTTGTAAACAAGGTGTAATCATTTTTAGATTTTTGTAATCCTTGAAACAACAGATACAATGTAAGCTTCTCATTCCACTGTCTGCTGGCCTGTTTAAGACCATAAAGAGATTTTTGAAGCTTAAAGACAGCATTAGGAACTGATGACTGAACTCCTGGTGGTAAATCCATATAAATCTCCTGATATAAATCACTATGAAGAAAAGCATTATTGATATCTAATTGATGCACATGCCAATGATTCACAGAAGCTAATGCCAGAAGGAGACGCACAGAGGTTGTTTTTGCCACAGAAGAGAAAGTATCAGCATAGTCTATACCTGGCTATTGGGTGCACTATTTTACCACAAGCCTTGCCTTATATCTCTCTATTAAACCATCAGCCTTTCTTTTATATTTATAGACCAATTTACAGCCAATGTGTTGGTTACCAGGTGACAAGAGAATAATGCTCCAGTTATTAGTGGCATGTAATGCTGCTAACTCTACCTGCATAGCCTGTTGCCATGCTGCTGATGAAGCTGCCTGTTGGTATGTCACAGGTTCATGCTTAGTACTTACATTAAGAATGTAGGACCTGTACTCAAGAGTTAAAGCATCAAGGAGTGATAAGACTGAATAGGATAAGGCAAAGAAGCTGATGGAATTAGTTGGTAAGATGAATGACTGAGATTACAATAGTAAACTTGCAAGTAGGATGGAGCATGTCTTGGTGTGGTAGGTCTATAATCAGAAGGCTCATGTGATGGTAATACAGAAGATGATACTGGAGGCAAATGGACCTGTAACTGTGTGATAGGTATCTGACCAGAAGGAAAAGAATGAGGATCATCACGTGATAAGGAAGGGGAGGATGAAGTTGAAGGCAATGATGACACTAGAGATGACTCAATATCACCTGAATGTATAGGATCAGGTGTAGAAGGTAGCATATGTAAAGGATGCAACTGTAGAGGAGTTTGATATGAAGTTGATGGATTATCAGTCATGCTAGAAGCCATTGGTACTGATGCTGCTGGCAAGGAAGTATCATCAGAAAAAGGAAAAGAGTTCTCATGAAACAATACATCTCTAGATATAATAACAGACTTGACATCTATTTTTTGAAGAATATAGCATTTCATATTTATAGGTTTTTCAAAAAAACACAAGGCATAGATCTAGGTGCAAACGTAGCCTTATGAGGAGTGTTATCACAAGCAAAAGGCAAGCAGCCGAATATTCTGAGATGATCATAAATAGGTTATACTTGATGCAGAATCTCATAAGGCATTTTATGTTTAAGAACAGGTTATGGCATCAAATTTATCAAGTATGTAGCATGCTGGAGACAAAAACCCCAGTAAATAATGGGTAATGAAGCATGAAATCTGAGTGCTCTATCCACAACAAGAAGATGCTGATGTTTTCTTTTTACCATCCCATTCTGTTGAGGAGTGTAATTACATGTAGTATGGTGAATAACACCATGTTGCATATAAAACTCAGGCATCTTAAACTCAAGCCCATTATCACTCCTAATAACCTTGACATGGACATTAAATTGAGTGGAAGCATAATGAAAGAAACTCTGTATAATTTGTCTAGCTTCAAATTTGGCTTTAAAAAGATATATCCAGGTATACCTTGAACAATCATCCATTATAGTCAAAAAAAATTTTGATTGTACAATGTGGGATGTTTATAAAGACTCCATATGTCCATATGTATGATATCAAAAGGAGACTTAGAAGCTGTAACAGATACAGGAAAAAGGGCCCTCTTTAATTTTGATAAAGGACAAATTGTACAATTATTGTCTGGGCTAAATGATGGTATATCTGATGTAATCTATGTAATTCTTGAATTCTGGCTGATGAAGCATGTCCGAGCCTAGCATGCCACGGATATGAATGAGAATCTTAGCTTGATGAAGAAAGAGCAGAAGGCAATACAGAAGGATTTGAGACTTTAGACTGTATAGGCAGGCTAGAATCATGCATGTAGTATAATCCACGATGCTTCCTAGCTGAACCTATCATCCTCTTGGATAACTGATCCTGAATAAAATATCCAGAATCACAGAATGAAACAAGCAAATGAGAGGAGTCAGTAAGCTTACTGAAGGAAAAAAGGTTGAAAGAAAACGAAGGAACATTTAATACATTCTTTAGGACAAGGCCACTGTGTAGCTTAACCACTCCTTTATGAGTTGCATCAACTGTGATATTATTTGGAAGCTTAATCGTGACATGATCAATGGGATAATAAGAATGAAACAAGGTCAAAGAGCAAGAAATATGGGCAGTGTCCCCTGTCAAAGATCTATACACAATCAATACATGTTGAACATTTACCTGCAGACGTATCAGCCTGTACAGTCATGACAGCACCTTGAAATACTTTGCTCATACTTGTTCCTGAAACAACATCATCAACATCTAACAATTCCAAAAGTTTAGTAAACTTCTTTTGCGTAAGAGAATGTGTGGACTGTGGGGGCAGACAAGGAGAAGCCTGAAATGTCTGGTCAGCACCATTATTCTGAGGCTTCTCTTCCATTGCCTCAGCTGCATTTACTTGGCTTCTGAATTTAAAACTAGGTAAAAATCCATGTTTTCTATAACATCTGTCACTTGTGTGCCCTATTATACCAGAATGATTACATTACAAACGTTTGTCTTCCTCCTGATAGAATCTTCCATTTCCTCTCCTATAGGTTGATCCCTGTCTTTTGTTTACATATGTATTGGATATAAAACTTTTCTGATCATCACAGTTACTCATTAGAGCTGTAGAAGCATTATTAAAACCATCTATTGCATTGTTATTAGTAATCTTCCTCTCAAACTTCAAAGCCATTGAAAACACAGTTTTAATGTTTGGCAATGGTGTCATCACAAACACCTGTGATCTAACTGGATCAAACTCTTTGTTCAGTCCTTTGACAAATTTTATAACGTAGTCATTTTCAATGAACTCACTCACTTTCTTGGTAACATCACATACACATCTAAGACAATCACACTTCGGTATGGATCTTAAAGCCATTAGCTCTTCCCACAAAACTTTCAATTTTGTGAAGTAGTCATTCACGCTGAGACTCTCTTGCTTTACAACATAGAATTCAGATTGTAAATCAGACAGTTCAAATGGATCACCACTACCATACCTCATAGTCAAATCATTCCAGACATCCAAGGCACAATCATACCACATTATATTCTGTGCGTTAGAAGGAGAAACACAATTCATGATCCAGGATTGGATCATAGTATTTACCTGCCTCTAGGCTTGAAATTGAGGATCATTTTGTGTGAGTTTAGGCATAGATCCATCAATGAAACATATCTTGTTCTTCACCAGTAACGCCATTTGAAATGTCCTGCTCCATGAGTGAAAATTATGCGGATTGAATGGAGGCTGAACTAGTACGATTGCTAAACTATCGTTTGGATGTAAGTAGTGTGTATTATTTGCTGGATTATCATTGAGTGTATGATTGTTACGGGAACTAAATGATGCTGCACTCGCGTTTGCCATAACCAAAACTTCAGCTGTGATATATCGTATATGAAGAAGAATTTGTACGAAGCAAAATCAAATTGAGAACAATAGAGAATCGATGGTGAATCACTAGAGCTCTGATACCATGTTAAAATTGCATTAAAAATAGAATTTAAACATCAAAGTAACATGATCAAAACTGTAACAAAAAAACTGCAAAGGAAAACTTTGCATGTTGCAGAAAATGACGCTAAGTGCGCAGGTTGAAGAACAAGTAGAATTACGAAAGATATTTTTCTATTTCTAGTTACTTCTGATATTTACATCATCATCATGTATTTTTAATAGCTAAAGAAACAAGTAGAAAGTAATTTGACACGTGGAAAATCATCTTCGCTCGATGCAGCAGTTGCAGCATTTATGCGCCAACTTCAGCCACCAGCTTGCTGGGCGTGCGAAGCGTGCCAAGCGTGCCAATCGTGCCAAGCATGTCAACTGTCCTGTACCCACGTGCTATCTCACTGGCTGCTCTTTATTCTAGCTTGACACTTTCAATTACTCCTCTACATTGCTGCTCAGCTATACATTCCTTGCATCAGAATATCCCTACACTTTGGTCCAATTATTGAAGGTGTGATCACAGCTGATCACACCTCTGAATACTATGTCAACTCCTACACCAGATTGCTACCTTTTTCCTTTCCTTTGTTATGCACCATCAATCCACCGTCTTCAACAGGCTCAGGCTTCGTGACAGAAAAAGATTCAAAAATAAATCAAGCAATGATGGAAGCGACTTAAATCTCCGAAACAATTTAAAAGAACTGAACTTGAAGGAGCAAAACATAAGAAAACATAGAGAAGGGGAAAGTTGAAAGCACATATTAATACATATTACAGAAACCAAACCGTGCTACTTTGAATATTAATCATTAGGATTCTTAGTTAATAATCTTTCTTATAATAAAATATCATAAAAGGTAGATATTTCTGATCATTCAAAATCTACGTGCATCATTTGATGTGCTAATTTACGAACTTATCATTAGTTAATTATTTAATAACTGCTTACTATAATAACTAATAATCGTTCCTACATCATAACAACGTGAGGAATCTGCACCCGTTCTTTTTCAAGGGGGGGGGGGGGGGGGGGGGGCATTGATTTATGTGGAAATTATTCGCATTAAAGTCTAAATCAAGTTCAACGTCACCAGATTATGACGTGTACCCAACGGAAAAAGGCAAGGCAGATAAGTACTCAATATATATTTTTCTTAAATGCATGGGTATATATTACGTAACGAAAGAACTACTCTACAACGTGGAGAGTGCATAACCGGCGAAAGGCCACCTTGCACCAAAATGTCATCCGTGATAACATATTTTTCCTCGTTGTTCGGAAGCCCAGTCATAGATGGATCTCCGGACATACTCCAAAACAGTCCTTCGAGGCCCGACACTGTCACCAAAAGTGATAGATGTATAAGCTTTCTAGAGTTCCCACGTAATTATACCCGGAATAACAATACGAAGATGGCCTCTAATGATCTAGCTTTAGCTTTAATAAGTATGAATGAGGAGATACCCTGACACCGATGGTCCGTCAAGACATTGACTATTATAATGCCAGATAAAGGATACCTCAGGACAGCTTAGAAAAATATGTTCCTTTGTCACTTCGGCCGATAAACAAAATGGACAACACGCGAGACAAACAGTAGTGAATCTGATAATATCTGAAGAAGGGGTAAGGCATCATGATAGAGACGCCAAAGGAAAAGACGAATGTTAGGACGTAGAAGTTTACGCCAGACAAATTGATGTGATCAACGACGAATCCCCATAGACCGTATTTGATCATAAGCTATACTGATTGAAAATTTTCTTTCCGCCATCCCCTGCCATATCATCTCCGCATGTGATGTGCAGAGAGAATGTACCCGACAGATACGCTTTCATATAGGAGATTCCGTGATTCGCAAACAAAAGTTTGAACGATTACCATATTTTGATCAAAGATATGATATCAATAACGAATTTTGTGTATGATATCGCCACCATAAACGACAAGAATATGCAGTCTGTATATCCTCCAAACGTCTTATGCCTAAACCCCCCTTCCATGGTAGGCTTAAACAATTTTCCCACCAAAACCCATGAGTGTCTTAGGCCAACATCAGACATCCCCCAAAAGAATTTACATATTAACCGGTGCAAAACTCCAATCGTGCTTAAGGGGAGAGAAGCAGTGGCCGTTATATGCAATTGAATTGCTCCAAGAACATGTTTAATTAATAACAGCCTGCCTACATGACTCAGAAACTTATTTTACCACATATGCAATTTCGCCTGAAAGAAAGACGCCAAAGACAGGAAAAGAGAAGGGCGTGCCGTCCCCCCTAAATAGTTGAATCCCCAAATATTTGATTGTCAAATTAACAGATGTCATTTGAAGTGCACTCTCCATTCTGCTGACTTGTGCCACTGAAAGATATTATGGGGAACAAAATGACTTTTGCGAAAATGTACAGCCTGATCGGAAGCACTTTGATAAAGCTGTAAAAATTTTCTAAACCTCCACAAGTTCATCAAGCTTCCATTAAGGAAAATAAGCATATCATCGGCGAAAGAAAAGTGTAATACACGGACTAGCTCTTCTGACATTATAAGTTTGGATAGTACCTTGAGAAACCAAATGATTCAATCTCCTGGAGAAGGCTTCAGAAGCAAGAATAAATAATAGTGGAGATAATGGATCCTCCTGTTTAATCCCACGAGTGGGCAGAAAAAACCCAGTGGCAACTCCATTAATTAAAATTGATATATAGGTACCCTTCAAATGGTTAAATGCTAAAGAGATGAACCTAGAATCAAAATCAAAACATGCAAGCAACTGGGTTGAGAATTGTCAATTGACTCGATCAAACGTCTTCAACTTATCTAGCTTGATCATAATATTGGAACCACGAATTTTCTTATCAAGCAGGTGAGTCATCTCCCTCGCCATCACAACATGGTCCGAAATATCTCTACCTTTCAAAAAACCCCCTTGCTCAGCGGAAATGATCTTCAACATCAATGGTTGCAACCTTGAGGACAGAATGTGTAGCGCCCTGCTCCCGAGCCCTAGCATCGGGAACAGTGCACCCGCCGTATCTCACTAAGGAGAATACAAGGCGTCGATACAAATCAACTACACGTCATCATAATAACACAAATTGATGTCAGCGGAAGTCATTGCTAATATCCTCGATAAAATGATCATCATCATTAATACAATGTCTAAGAATTTCTAATCAATACAATAGTCAAATGTATGTAAACACTAATCTCGAAAATACATAACCTCGAATATCGAAATAACTGTCTCATCCAATTCTCGAAGGTCTTTTCTGAATATCCTTAGTTTCGAAACCTCTCGTCTCGATCTTCCATCGTATACTAACTCCTTTGTAAGCATACCCTAATTTCTCATGCCTGCGAAACTGGTGAGTGGTGGTGTGAGCCAAAATCAACGGGCTCAGTAAGCAACCTACTTATACTTGTTATAGGAATCATACATGCAGAAGTAAATACAAATAACATTTACAGTTAACATACATGTCCTTAATCCATAATAATTTCACTCGATTATCTTTAACAGTTAAGACTTCGAAAATAAATACAAAATAAATAGCTCATCAGCCCAATCTACCTTACTGTGATGCATGCTCTTCTCAAGTATGACACACACAACAAACAAATAATCACATAAACAAAGAAAAAGACAATGTATACCAACGAAGTAGATAAGCCGCAGAAAGTAAGTCACTCCACATAATAATGCGCAACTTCATGATGCATGTCCTATTATGCATGTCACACGCAACGAAGTCATGTCACACGGAATGCCGATATCTCCACCATGCAATGCATGAACCCGGGTCCTAACTGAGTGGCTGTAGGTCGTACACCCCATAGTCACCATACTGAGTGTGCGTGGCCGCGCCACCGCACACCATCCTGAGTGTCGTGGCCTCGCCATCGTACACCATCCTGAGCGCCCGTGACCCGTACGTCACGACCCGCCATCATGCAATGAACGTGCCATGAATGCAAACAACACAATCGTCTGAGGCCCCTGGCCCATCCTCACCATCCTCCGGCACTCAAGTCTAGGTTCAATTATTTCTGGAATTTATCTCTAATTTTTCTGATATTTATTTATATTTTCCTATAATTATTACTATTAATTAAGTTACATTTATATTATGTTCTGGGTCGAGGCCTGCCACGCAACCGGCCCGTTGGCCATTCGGTCCGGTTCGACAGCCTGCCTGGACCGACTCTCTTTTCTTTCATCTTATTTTCATTTTCATGCTCATTTCTGTTCTTCTCATCTTTCTTTAATCTGGTACATCCACACTCATATATACAAACAGTTCACATATATCACATATGCACACAATTCACATATAGAGGAAATCCAGTTACAGATATGCAACAAATAACACAATGATGCATGATAAATATAACAAGAACAAATATACCGCTCACATCTGATGCATGACACATAACGAGCATAAATAGACCATTTACCTCTGATGCATGACAGTATAACGAGTATAAAAAGACCACTTACCTTTTATCGGTCACTTGACTTTCTTACTCTATGCTCGAAAGTGAAGAAGGTTACCATAAAAGTCTCTGCTTCTACATGTCCAACTTATCCTCTGGAAATCTCCAAAATTTGAACCTGTAAGTTAATTATTTGCTTATTAAATTGTCTCTTCGACTTCACCCTCACACCACAAATTCTTTCTACTTTGAATTATTCTTATTCTTTCACTGTAATTGTTCGACCATTTATTTATTAAAATAATTAATTTCAATTCCAAAAAAAAAATAACATAACAAATAGACATCTCATTCCAAAGGCACTTTATGTAATTAAATATAATCTTCGTCTGAAAGTAATATGCTTAAATTTATAAATCTACCCAAACCGAGAGTAATATAATTAAATTCGTATAATTACCCAAAATCAGTGGATATAATTGTATATAATAATAAGTACATAATCTGTCGGCCAGATTAAATGTAATTTCACAAATGCTAATTATGCAAATAGTTTACATATTTTCCATTAATAATAAAAAAAAACTGAAAACGGAGTTTAACAATATGCACTATAAACGAAACAGTGACTCACAAATCTCTTTCATATACTCATATACATTAAACTATACTTCATAGTTTCTACATTCTTTATATAGAAAACATCATACATATATAGTTCCACTGGACTATATTCCATTTTGTTTTACAAATTTTGGATCGGAAATTAACATACTCAAATAAAATTCAATTGACATTTTTCTTATACGTAGGCATAATAAATCTGAAAACAGTAAACAATCATATATATATATATATATATACATATTTTAAACCAGTACGTATATGTGCATATGCAAATGGTTACCTAAACAGCTTAATATATACAAATATATATTGCTGGAATCCAACATAAATTATGTGTGTGTATATTTATGTACATCCGTCCAAAATATTTATATATGTATATATTTGTAAATTAGAATCAAAGGCGCATATATAAATGTAACAAATCCCAAACAGTTTAATATTAATTAGAAAAACAATTCTGGTAACATAAATTGCATATACTTATATGTATGATCCGAAATCAATTTATTTATGCACATATATATGTAAATTTCAACACAAAAGAAATACATACCTGTATTCATTAAAAAAGCAGTTTGATTATTCTTAAGAATGTTCTAGAACCGTGAGTATGTATATGGGTAAAACTGCCCACAATATATATTGATGCATATATCTACAAAAATTTTGAAACGGAATAGTGTGCATATATATTTAATTCCCGAAACCAATATATATCATAACTTTATTGAAACATTAACTTTATGTAGATATAGGATTTTTCAAAAATATATATATACACACATTATTATAAAACAGTTTGTATATATTTGTAAATTAGTGATTCTATTCAAAACACAATACATGTAAATCTAAGTTTTTTTTTCTGAAATAGTGAATTTACTTATATATATTACCGTGAATAATATAGATGTATCTACGTGAATCGATTAGAATATAACACCCAACGATTTGTAAAACTGCTCAACTATCTTTATACTCTCCCTTTTTTTCTTGAAACTACAAATGTATATATGCCTAACTGGACAAACAAAAGAAAAAAAACACAACTATACATATATAAATATAATCCGAAGACCATACATATACGTATATAATTCCTCAAAAAAATACAAGTCGAGAGAAGAGTAATTACCTTTTTGGATTATACAATTGATGTTGGGATTGGAATCAATCAAAAGGATCTCTCCTTTCACTCTCCTTGGCTCTTGGCTTCTGTGGGTTAGCAGGGAGAAGGGAAATTTTTTTTTTTGGTGGAGGAATATTTTCAGCGGTAGAAAAGGGTTTGTGGAAGGAAGCATGACCTTTTTTTTATAATAAAAAGGGTGTGCTGAAATTGAGGGAGGTGGGGGAGATTTTGTTGGCAACAATTAGGGAAGTGGTTAATGGGGGATTTTATCCCCTACTGCCGTTACCCTTTTTTTTTCATTTTATTTTGTTTAACATACACAGTTTAGAACACATTTTTTTTACATTTAACGGTTATAACAATCTATCCCCTTACAAAAAGTTTCGTCCTCGAAACTTATATATTACGTAATCAACAACTTAATATAGTCCCACTTAATTCATTCACCTAGATAATACCCGAACTACATATTCATTGCGTATTCCGATATGCCAACTATTATCCTTCCTTGACAACAGACTAAGTCTTCCAAATCAGTCTTTATGCACCTACAAGGTAATTTCTAAGTCCAGTGTTCTCCGTTTGTTTAATCACAACCTAACTTTTCTATAACTCTCGAATCAAACTTAAGGATATTGCCGCCATGCTGAGGGTTCCATAACCCAGCCTTCAATCTATATTGTCACTTCTGATGTCATCAACAATCCTCTATGATCAGTACTTAAGTGTACTACAACCTTTAATTTAACGTCTTGTTCACAAGACTCCTCCCTTTAACCATATGTATTTTTAGAACCCTTTTTTTTATTCTAACACGATTCAACTTAATCATCACTAGCATCACACAAGATGCTCTTGTCCTTATAGGGTTCAATCCTTAATTTACTTCTCCTGTAGTTATAACTTAGAACTTCCCTATGCCATCATGTGTGTTCAAGCCTACTTATCTCTATCGATTGTTATGCTTAGTAGCGATATCACAACTTATTGAGGTAATAATAGCTTAGCTCCGCGTGTTCTATATTCTAAGATTCAACTTAAACGATTACTAACTTAACCATCCTAGGACATATTAATCCATCACGTTTCTGCGCTCCACTTTGATCCATAATAATTTCTTATTTGCTTATTGCAACAACTAAATTTATTCCCGTTAAGTCTTACATGAAAAGCAACCACTACTTGTACATACTTACTCTATTTTAATTCAAGCCTACTAGATTCAAACCAAGGAACTCGATGTTCCTAAGAATCGACACTTAATCAAAGATTCGCGATAATATATCATTCCACTATATTTACTATAGTAGCACGCGCTTATCACCATCAATCAACATCCCTTATAATACTAACATCATCGACCTATTTTGATAACTTTACGTTCTACATCTTAATCATAATCGATAAATCCCATTTGAACAATATACTTCACTGAACTCTACTGATTGTAGCGCTAATGCATCATTTCTTAAAAACTACAGTCCCAACTTAGACCTATTCGCGCTCCGATACTACCATCAAAAGCGAAAGCATGGACTCACCTCATGATACCGGGTCCTATGCTGCTGTTACGGAGATGCAGCCTGATTAGTCGCACCCATCAAAATTCATACACTAATCACCGTTTACGGTGGGGCATCCTGGTTAACATTACAATTTATGTAGTTTAACTATATACTATTCACTTAGGGTCACTATGATCACGGCTATGGGACATGCATAAGGTTATGATCAAAACTTAAACAAAGAAGTAAGTAATATCGTATGAGATACCCTAGGTACACGTGTCCCTTAACCGATCTTCCCTTTAAGTCTAGGGTCATAACTTACCTCCAGGACCGTTCTTAGTATAATCATTTCTTGAGTCTAAAATCACGTCTTATTTCCACAATCATGCTTAGTATATAATCATCCTTATGACTAAAGCTGTACTTATGTCCAAGATCAACTCTTAATCAACATCGTAACTTATGTCCAAGATCATGGCTTAAAGACAAAATCATAACTTAGTGTCTACGATCATGGCTTAAATATACGTTTTCACCGTGGATCTAGAGCCATGCTCTGATACCAACTGTAGCGCCCTGCTCCCGAGCCCTAGCATCGGGAACAGTGCACCCGCCGTATCTCACTAAGGAGAATACAAGGCGTCGATACAAATCAACTACACGTCATCATAATAACACAAATTGATGTCAGCGGAAGTCATTGCTAATATCCTCGATAAAATGATCATCATCATTAATACAATGTCTAAGAATTTCTAATCAATACAATAGTCAAATGTATGTAAACACTAATCTCGAAAATACATAACCTCGAATATCGAAATAACTGTCTTATCCAATTCTCGAAGGTCTTTTCTGAATATCCTTAGTTTCGAAACCTCTCGTCTCGATCTTCCATGGTATACTAACTCCTTTGTAAGCATACCCTAATTTCTCATGCCTGCAAAACTGGTGAGTGGTGGTGTGAGCCAAAATCAACGGGCTCAGTAAGCAACCTACTTATACTTGTTATAGGAATCATACATGCAGAAGTAAATACAAATAACATTTACAGTTAACATACATGTCCTTAATCCATAATAATTTCACTCGATTATCTTTAACAGTTAAGACTTCGAAAATAAATACAAAATAAATAGCTCATCAGCCCAATCTACCTTACTGTGATGCATGCTCTTCTCAAGTATGACATACACAACAAACAAATAATCACATAAACAAAGAAAAAGACAATGTATACCAACGAAGTAGATAAGCCGCAGAAAGTAAGTCACTCCACATAATAATGCGCAACTTCATGATGCATGTCCTATTATGCATGTCACACGCAACGAAGTCATGTCACACGGAATGCCGATATCTCCACCATGCAATGCATGAACCCGGGTCCTAACTGAGTGGTTGTAGGTCGTACACCCCATAGTCACCATACTGAGTGCGCGTGGCCGCGCCACCGCACACCATCCTGAGTGTCGTGGCCTCGCCACCGTACACCATCCTGAGCGCCCGTGACCCGTACGTCACGACCCGCCATCATGCAATGAACGTGCCATGAATGCAAACAACACAATCGTCTGAGGCCCCTGGCCCATCCTCACCATCCTCCGGCACTCAAATCTAGGTTCAATTATTTCTGGAATTTATCTCTAATTTTTCTGATATTTATTTATATTTTCCTATAATTATTACTATTAATTAAGTTACATTTATATCATGTTCTGGGTCGAGGCCTGCCACGCAACCGGCCCGTTGGCCATTCGGTCCGGCTCGACAGCCTGCCTGGACCGACTCTCTTTTCTTTCATCTCATTTTCATTTTCATGCTCATTTCTGTTCTTCTCATCTTTCTTTAATCTGGTACATCCACACTCATACATACAAACAGTTCACATATATCACATATGCATACAATTCACATATAGAGGAAATCCAGTTACAGATATGCAACAAATAACACAATGATGCATGATAAATATAACAAGAACAAATATACCGCTCACATCTGATGCATGACACATAACGAGCATAAATAGACCATTTACCTCTGATACATGACAGTATAACGAGTATAAATAGACCACTTACCTTTTATCGGTCACTTGACTTTCTTACTCTATGCTCGAAAGTGAAGAAGGTTACCATAAAAGTCTCTGCTTCTACATGTCCAACTTATCCTCTGGAAATCTCCAAAATTTGAACCTGTAAGTTAATTATTTGCTTATTAAATTGTCTCTTCGACTTCACCCTCACACCACAAATTCTTTCTACTTTGAATTATTCTTATTCTTTCACTGTAATTGTTCGACCATTTATTTATTAAAATAATTAATTTCAATTCCAAAAAAAATAACATAACAAATAGACATCTCATTCCAAAGGCACTTTATGTAATTAAATATAATCTTCGTCTGAAAGTAATATGCTTAAATTTATAAATCTGCCCAAACCGAGAGTAATATAATTAAATTCGTATAATTACCCAAAATCAGTGGATATAATTGTATATAATAATAAGTACATAATCTGTCGGCCAGATTAAATGTAATTTCACAAATGCTAATTATGCAAATAGTTTACATATTTTCCATTAATAATAAAAAAAACTGAAAACGGAGTTTAACAATATGCACTATAAACAAAACAGTGACTCACAAATCTCTTTCATATACTCATATACATTAAACTATACTTCATAGTTTCTACATTCTTTATATAGAAAACATCATACATATATAGTTCCACTGGACTATATTCCATTTTGTTTTACAAATTTTGGATCGGAAATTAACATACTCAAATAAAATTCAAATGACACTTTTCTTATACGTAGGCATAATAAATCTGAAAACAGTAAACAATCATATATATATATATATACATATTTTAAACCAGTACGTATATGTGCATATGCAAATGGTTACCTAAACAGCTTAATATATACAAATATATATTGCTGGAATCCAACATAAATTATGTGTGTGTATATTTATGTACATCCGTCCAAAATATTTATATATGTATATATTTGTAAATTAGAATCAGAGGCGCATATATAAATGTAACAAATCCCAAACAGTTTAATATCAATTAGAAAAACAATTCTGGTAACATAAATTGCATATACTTATATGTATGATCCGAAATCAATTTATTTATGCACATATATATGTAAATTTCAACACAAAAGAAATACATACCTGTATTCATTAAAAAAGCAGTTTGATTATTCTTAAGAATGTTCTAGAACCGTGAGTATGTATATGGGTAAAACTGCCCACAATATATATTGATGCATATATCTACAAAAATTTTGAAACGGAATAGTGTGCATATATATTTAATTCCTGAAACCAATATATATCATAACTTTATTGAAACATTAACTTTATGTAGATATAGGATTTTTCAAAAATATATATATACACATATTATTATAAAACAGTTTGTATATATTTGTATATTAGTGATTCTATTCAAAACACAATACATGTAAATCTAAGTTTTTTTTTTCTGAAACAGTGAATTTACTTATATATATTACCGTGAATAATATAGATGTATCTACATGAATCGATTAGAATATAACACCCAACGATTTGTAAAACTGCTCAACTATCTTTATACTCTCCCTTTTTTTTCTTGAAACTACAAATGTATATATGCCTAACTGGACAAACAAAAGAAAAAAAACACAACTATACATATATAAATATAATCCGAAGACCATACATATACGTATATAATTCCTCAAAAAAATACAAGTCGAGAGAAGAGTAATTACCTTTTTGGATTATACAATTGATGTTGGGATTGGAATCAATCAAAAGGATCTCTCCTTTCACTCTCCTTGGCTCTCGGCTGCTGTGGGTTAGCAGGGAGAAGGGAATTTTTTTTTTGGTGGGGGAATATTTTCAGCGGTAGAAAAGGGTTTGTGGAAGGAAGCATGACCTTTTTTTTATAATAAAAAGGGTGTGCTGAAATTGAGGGAGGTGGGGGAGATTTTGTTGGCAACAATTAGGGAAGTGGTTAATGGGGGATTTTATCCCCTACTGCCGTTACCCTTTTTTTTCATTTTATTTTGTTTAACATACACAGTTTAGAACACATTTTTTTTACATTTAACGGTTATAACAGAATGCGAGCAACAACTTTTGAAATAAAATTCGCAAGACTTATGGGTCGAAAGTTTGAGAGCCTCTGAAGGCTATTGATTTTTTGAATTACCGCAATCAAAGTATTGCCCATTGCACACGGAAGTGGAAATCCCAGGAAAAATTCTTGCATAGCCTTCAAAATATCATACTGAATGTTACTCCAGCATGTTCGGAAAAAGTGACCATTATAACCATCCGGTCCAGGAGAACCATTAGGGTCTAATGACCAAACATTATCCTTGATCTCAGCCATAGCTGGAAGCGTAATAAATGTATATTATCCGGAGGCGAGACTTGCTGTGGAATAAACTCTAGTAGAGTGCCTTCATTAGTAATGGGTTCAACAGAAAAAAGATTAGTATAAAAGGAAATTGCTTTCTGCTGAATAGATTCCATTGTATCGCATAAAACACCCTCCTCCGTACGAATAGCAAAAATAGATTGACAGTGATGATGATCCCTCACTATATTATGAAATAAAAAGTATTTGCATCACCAGCTCGTAACCACTTAACCAGAGCCCGCTGCTCCCAATACAATTATTCAATTCTAGCCGCAGTCTTATATTGAGCCTGAGACGCTTGATATGCCATGCGTGATGTCGGTGTTGGATCCTGGTCAAACATTCGCTGACAGGAAATTAAGTCTTGTTCCACAGCCCTAAGTTTGTCAAAGACATTTCCAAACACTGCTACTTTCCAGCTCCGTAAATCCTTCTTTAGAGCGTGTAATTTATCATACAAACCGCGCATACCTCCTCTAGTTGGATAAGATTCCCATGATGCTCGCACAAAATCAAGAAAGTCTCCATGCTCCAAACATTGAGAAACCAAAAAGATCTTGGACAATGCACATCCTATTGAACACACCGTAAGAATAATGGAGCATGATCGGACATCAGACGAGGCAAATGACGGACCCTCAGATTGAAGAAGTGATGATTAAAAGATTCAGAGCATAAGAAATGGTCCAAACGATGTTTAAGAGTCCCTAAACCATGTCCACTCGACCATGTGTACATTGGGCCCTCATAAAGAAGATCAATCAGTGAGCAATAAGCGACACAGTCATTAAACTCCTCAAATGACGAGATCACCGTGGTTGACAAACCAACATGCTCATCCACAGGTAAGAAAGTGTCAAAGTCTCCCCCAATAAGCCATGGATCTGAATGAGTGTTATAATGTCATTGAAGATCATACCATAATCATCTCCTAGCTATAATTGTATGTAATCCATATACAGGAGTGAACTATGTTGAGAAATCAAAACCAACCAGTTGATAATGAAAATGTGAACATTGTTCACCATGAGAAAAAGACAACAATCTAATAGCCGAATTATACTAGAATACCCAGATTTTACGGTCACATGTAACCTCAGCATGAGAAAACTTGAGCTGCATACGAAAACAGGTAAGTTGAGTACTTGCCTTCTTTGGTTCAATAATTGCTAGCAATTGAATGTTTTGATATATTAATAAGCGTTTCAAAAGCAGTAATGAGGTGGATAAACCACCGACATTCCACACAAGACAATTAATTGAGAAGAGGAAGATTTTGAGTGTAAAGAACGGGCCACCCTTCCTGTCGAAGGTTGGTACAAACATAGCATCTCTTGTTTAGTACGGCATCTCCTTGGTGCTGTGTGAGGAGATTCCAGATCCATAATGAGAAGCTCATCTTGAGGTTGTGCATCAGGCTCCAACGAACCCATACGCCGCTGGAACTCTTTAGAGGATGCCTTCATGTCAGCCATCCATGTCAAAGAGATCACGGAGACCATATCATCAGAAATCGCGCCCATTATATCAGCACCTGCGCATGCATCTTCCCTCCTAGACCTCCCATCCTTGGGAAGCTCAATATTAGAAGCATTAGCACATAAAAGATCATCAGGCCCCTCCACAACATTCTCCAACGAAACCCCAATTCTTTGCAAACCATGCTCCTGGATCTCGCTTGGTGACAAAACACTAGAGCCAATAACAGCACTAGGCAAACCCTGATCTGGCAAAGGACTCAGTGGGGCCTCTTGCTTTTCCTCGACTGGACATGACGAAGGAATAGAAATTTTTGTGGATAAATTACCTACATGGTGTGAAGTCTGTTTCTCAGAAAGAGTTGTTGGAGCATTAGTAATTACATCAATATGTTGTGCCATGTAATACGTGTGTATCCTTCTGAACAGCAGAGTTCTTCTTATGCATCCACCGTTTAAAGGCTGCCCCCAAAGGTCTCGATGCTGAGATATCAGGCTTAGCAGTAACTTCATGCGATTCCACCACCAGAGTGCAATCTTTCTGGTCATGTCTTAATGTCTGACAAGAAGCGAAAAAAAGTGGCACATTTTCATATTCGACTGTCGAATAAATTCATGATCCCCACCATGAACATACAGCCACGAAGGAAGAGGCTTTGAGATATTCACCTCAATACATAGTCTAGCTATACAGGGACGCAAGGCCATGTGACGTAGCAGAATCCATTTTTAGCGGAAAACAAATCATATGAGCAATATCCCATAATGTTGCTTTATTATGCAGTTATAATGGCAATCCTCGAATAGAATCCCAGATTGGGACAATTAGTGTATCAACTTCTGGACCAAAATCTGGTGCCCATTTGGTAACACGCATTGAATAACCATTCAAAGTCCATGAACGTCGTAGAAAACATCTCAAATAATCGTGCGAGTTTGAAAAAGTAATCAAGACATGCTTATCATCCAAAAGATCTAGTTTTGACGTTGCTTTAAATCCAATCTGTTCCATACAGAGTGATAATTGCTTCATATTAGGACGCCCATTCTAGAATAAGTGAATGAGGGTATATTGGAATGGAAGAGAGTATATGTTAACCTCATCTGATGAAAATTGAATAGATGGCAATCCTTTGTATCAGTGCTTGGGCGTGGAGAAGATGATAATGCCGGCTCCAGGATTTTCGGTGCTACCACCTCAGAGAAAGATTTTGTCAAAGGCACATGATCAACCGACGGTGGATCGTGACCCATCATAATAGGCGCCATACAAATCGCAGATAAAGAATTGCAGTAGAATTTTGCAATTCGCAGAATATCAGAGTTCGCATAAGAAAAATGCAATTTACGGAAATAGAATACTGAAGAAAATTGCAATTAAAGAAGAAATCGATGGTGAAAGCGGTGAAGACGATGAAGATTCATGCTGGAGCTGCAGTCGCCAGAGCCGTCGCCATATCAAGATTTCATATTGTATATGCATTAGCTATATATATATATATATGTATTTTTTTAAAAAAAATGCTAATTTTATTGAATAAACCTCACTTGTGGCAGAGAAAAACCATATTACAATCGTCATTGTATGAAAATAAATGAAACAGCGAGCTAATGATGGCTAATCTCCAGTCGTATATGATATGCCACATTAAAACCTTGCCAAGTAAAACCACCCTTGTGGATAAAACCTTGGCGAAGGAAAAAGCGTACATATTTATACGGATGGTATTGAGGCTAAAGCTAAATAAAAGTGAATACATTTGTGATCCTCCTTTATGGTAAATAACGCAGGCGGGCCATTCGTCATGCAGAGATCCGAATGCTGCTGGAGACCAGCGCTGTGACTGTGTTGGATCCTGTTTAACATGCACCTCGTCAAAGTTAAAGTAAGCGGATATTAGAAAGACAATGATAATATAAAGTAATGTAATCAGTCGAACCAAAGCCATACCCAAGTCGCCTTGGCTCAGCGCGAACCAAGGCGACATCAGCGGTAGCATGCCACTGGATATTAGTTAAACAATCTGCTGGATTGTGTCCGATGAGCAGTTGCGTTCCCTCGTAAGTGATGATTGCAGCAGTGTCCACCATGTCATAGGCAACACAATAGTCAGCCAAAGATATGCATATGAAGTCATGTTTTGAATTTTCGCATGCATAACATGAGAACTTATGAACAGTAAACGCACCAGTGTTGCCTGTGTATGAGGGCACAGGCAACGACAATGATGTACCGCCAACACAATGTGAGACATGTATCAACCTCGGAAAACATGTAGATGAAGATCCGTGAGCAGAGCTCCGCGAACTTCACACGGCACTTCATGAAGAGACTTGTATCGCTATAGGCCCGCTGTTCTGTAACCGTATCGTGCCAGCCAATGGCCTGCGGTACTGGCTTCACGGGGACGATACTGCAGTGTTGAATGGTTTAGACTTAGGAATTGCCTTGCACGCTGAATATCCGTCGTCAACCAGCCTGTTAATTACCGAGTTTCAGCCAGCAAGGTGATCATCGATTGGCAATCCGTTTCCAATATAATGTTGTCATATTCTTGTGCAAAATGAATCAATGCAAATGTCACGGCTAGTATTTCCGCCCTTAGAGGCCCGACCAAAGGCAATGAAAAACAAATAGCCGAAAGCAAATGGCCTTGATCCGTTCTCAGAACCGCCCCTCCTGTGGCTAGCTTTTGTCCTACAGCGGCATCAACATTTAACTTCAGTCTGCCCGACGGTGGAAGCTGCCAATAGACAACTGTCAACCGTTTCACTAGTAGTATTGGAGAAAAATTAAGGTCAACGAGATGAGGGATTGATGCGGCGAATTTTTTCCCATTCATAGCGGAACACCATATGTATATTGATCCCTTGATCTTAGTATATAAACGATAATAATTGAAGTGCTCTTCACCGAATCTGCAAACTGCATATGCTTTCCATATTTCCCAAGCTACCATGGAAGGTACTGTCGTCTTAAGTTGGCCCATCATCAATTTCTGAGTGGATGTTTGCCACCAGCGAAATAGATGAGCTTTTATTGTACGAGATAACGACATTGGTCCAGAAAATGTAACTGCCATTTCCACCCAAAATGGTCGGATTTTTGAGCATTGGAGAAATACATGATCTTGATCATCATTATTCTGACGGCAAAAAACACATTGTGATGGATATGCCGTCAACCAGCAACGAAGATTATTGACCATTGGGAGAGAGCGATTCCAAAGACGCCATAGAAATATTTTTTGTCATGGATGAGAGTTTTTCCACCATATATAGCGTGTTTCAACCATAGAGAGGCCATCTGCTGCGATTAGTGAATAGGTCGATCGTATGGAAAACTGGCCATTATCATCTGGCACCCAATGAAGTATAGCATGTGTTCGGCGAGTATTCATCTCCATAAAATCGTGAATGCTACACAATCTCTTCCATGTTGATGAATCATAAATGTGAGAATATATAGAAGATCGATGTCCATATTTGGTTTTACAGAATTCGGACCATAGCATATTGGAGTGGAAATATTTCCACCACAGTTGACAATCATAAGCTTTTTGAACATATGAAAGGTTGCGAATACCTAATCCGCCTGCTTCAACCGCACGACAGATTGAAGGCCAAGAATGCCAATGATGTCTATCTTTCCAAAGAAAAGATGCCATTTTACGATTTAAAATATTAATCACACCTTTTGGAAGTCGCGAGCTGGCAATGAGATGCGTGGTATCGTGTTGAGCACGTATTTGATTAGTATGATTCTACCCGCCATCGAGAGTAGTTTAGTCGACCATGCAGACAACTTAGCCTCAAAATGATTGATAAGAGGAGAACAATATATGGCTTTGTTGATTCCCTTATACAAATATGACCCAAGATACTTAATAGGCCATGATGTCGATCGCATGCCCAAAGCTTCTAGTGAAGTACTAACCGAAACTCCTTGACCTGCCACAAATTGGCTCTTGTTATAATTTACCAGTTGCCCAGAAGCCTTCTGATATGCTTCCAAAAATTGGCAAAATGTGCCCAGGTTGCAAGCAGACCCATTTAGAAAAACTAACAAGTCATCAGCAAAACCCACGTGCGAGATACACGGTACTCTTCCTGCCTTAAACCCTGTGATAGCACCCGTCCTCGTAAGATGTTTCAACCCTCTTGAGAACCCTTCCAATGATAATATAAATAATAGTGGCGACTGCGGATCGCCCTGTTTCACACCTCGACCAATGGAAAAGGATCCCGTCAAATTACCATTTAGAAGGATAGAACAGTGCGTGGCACACAAATTATTGATTAGTATGCGAACTAGGCGCACATCCATTCCCATCCGCTGCAACAGCAAGTCAAGGTATCTCCAACTTACACGATCGAATGCCTTGGCCATTCTAGTTTAATAATGACCTGTCCTCCTCTTGTGCATTTGTCCATAACATGTACCATCTCTTGTGCCAATAATACTTGCTCTGTGATGCCACGGCCTTTCATGAAGCCTGCTTGTTCTGGCGAAATAAGCTTAGGCAGTAGCATTCCCAGTCTAGATGCTAGCAATCTTGTAATTACCTTGGAGATAAAATTTGTGAGACATATAGGACAGTAATCCGCAAAAGTTTGAGGATTAGTAACCTTTGGTATGAGAATGATGGTGGCCGACGCTACTGGCTTTGGCATCCTAATACCCAAATAAAATTCTTGTACTGCTTTGAGAACATCATGTTGTATCAAATACCAAAATTGCCTATAGAACGACCCCGGGTATCTATCTGGGCCTGCAGCACTTGTGGGGCTAAGATCCCAAACAGATTCCTTGACTTCTGCCAGCGAGGGAAGCTCCTACAGCATACAGTTATCCTCTAGCGTTATCAATGATGGTATATACTGCAGAATAGAATCACAATCTACCACTGGTTCCTCTGCAAAGAGATGCGAAAAGTAGCGAATCGCTTCGGCTTCTATCACTTGTTTGAACGCACTCAGTTACATCCAATGTCAATATTCTGCAAATGTGTTGCCTGTGGTGCTTTTCTTTAACTGTTTGATGGAAAAAGGAAGTATGGGCATCGCCCTCTTTGAACCACATAACATTTGCTTTATGCTTCCAAAAGAAAAAAGCACGATTTTGAGCCAGCTTCAACTCTGCTATGCAACGATGATATTGTGCGCGTGCAGTGTCCGTAGGATCCGCATCATAAAGTATTTCTGCTGATTTAACATCCGCTTCTACCTGGGACACTGCATCGAAGATGTACCAAAGACCTCTTTATTCCACTGCCTTAAATCTTTTCGAAGACGAGACAACTTATTGTGAAATCCCCACATGCCGCCAACTGTAATTGCCATCGGTGTGTAACAAAAACGTCGAAGTCCTTGTGTGTTGTCCAAACGTCTAAATAACAAAAAGCTGCTGGATTTCTAGATCCATCCGTATCACATGTCATAATAGTGGGGCATGATCAGATGTAGCCCTTGAAAGGTGATGAACTTGTGAGATGGGAAATATATCAGAGAAAGATGAAGAGCACAAAAAACGATCAAGTCGACACCATACTCGACCTAGACCTCGGCCATCTGACCAAGTGAATACTGAACCTTGAAAAGAGACTTCCGGTAAGTGACAGTGCTGAACAAATTCGTTGAAGTCCTGCAACGTGCGCAGTGATGGTTGCGCTCTACCACGATGGTCTAACATGCGAAATGTATTAAAATCACCTCCGATAAGCCATGGCACTGTAATGACCGTGTGAAATTGTTTAAGATCTTCCCATAATATACGCCTCTAATATCGAATGGCGTCCATATACTGCTGTCAACCAAAAACAATCTCCGGAGGCTAGCCACCGATATTTTATCGAATGATGCTGATGACCATCCTGTTCCTCTTCCAAAGTCAAGATTGATTCCTTCCAAAAAAAATCATATTTGATCATCACAAACTGACATAGCTTTTGAAAAACCCAATTGTAATTGATATGATAGTAACGATGTAGCTCTGAGTTTTGGCTCAATGACTATTAAAATGTGTAAATTATGCTTTCGAACCAGTGACAGTAAACAAGTAAACGAAGTACGGATACCGCGGACATTCCACAACAGTAGCTTCATTAAGATAATACATCAAAAGAGTTTGAGAGGTGCGCTGCACGTAACCTGGTTAGACGAGGAAAGGTGGGGTTCGCTTGATTGCGTCTCAATATCCTTGGCCCCTGATTGGGCTGTGGATATGCGGTATCCACAGGCACATTTTCATGAGAGTGTGCGTCGACATACGTGGCTTCAATTATGTTTGCTATATTGTCATAGCAATCCTTATCTTGCATATCCAACTGATTAACATCTAATGGAATTTCTAATTCATTGTCTGAGTGAGAAGCGAACAACGTTGACTCCGGGAGATCTCCCAACATGCAACCATTAACACCTTTTAATCTTGAGAGATCTTGCATGTCTGTTACCGCATGAGCTGCTACCATATCCGGTGATAGTGGATTCACTGATTCTGCATGTGGCTCAATATTATTAGTTTGGTGTTCTGCGAACGATAGACCCACTTTTTTGGCATCCAGCGCTGGTTTTTGGTTTTGTCCGATGGCTTTAGCCTGGGATTGTCCGTTGGAGGAGTGACTTTTTCGATGGCCAGCCTAGGGTTGGCATTATGTGTTCCGCAATTGGAGGCAACATGCCCTAGTCGATAACAACCTGTGCAGTATGGTGGAAAATCCTCATATTCAACATTATGCATGATCACTCTAGTTGATGTCTGAATGAAAACTTGTTGAGGCAATTCTTTTGAGACATCTAATTCAATGCATACTCGCGCCACCGATGGTCGGTTCGTTATGGCGGTGGCGGTGGCGGTATCCAACTTCAGCGGCTCTCCCAGCATAGCCGCCACTTGAAAGAGAGCATCATTACGATGCAAATGAATGGGAAGACCCGGGAATGACATCATATATAATCCTGCTCTTCCGGAGATCATCCAACTTCGTCGTGAAAAACATCATATATAATCCTGCTCTTGATCAAAGTGGAGAAGAATGTGTGTGGGATCCAAAAGTCCCACCTTTACCAATCCCGTGAATCCGATGCGATCAATGGTTGATCAGATCGTTACCAGCGGCGGTCTTCCATACCAAAAGGTACCGACCAATGTGAATCGATATGGAGAGGCTAACGACTAAATTTCTTCGTCAGTAAAAGTAATCATTGGGCTGCCCTGAAATTTTTGGATTGGTTTCGGCTGAATGCGCGATGGTGTGGACGTGAAGAGCAAAGCGAATGAACATGGTGCCGAAACCGGTTTTGCCGTTGGAGCGACCGAAGAGGGCTGGACTGCCATGAGAATAGCGATTGGTGAAGAATTGAGATTACGAAGAAAGAAGGGGCTGCAGCAGGTGGCTGACGGCGGCTATGCCGCTAGCCATGGGAGATCGCATGCAAGAGAGGAGGGCAGCATTTATATATATATATATATATATATATATTTTAAAACGAAATTTATTTATTCATGTAAAGCCTCACTTTTGGCGGAGGAAAACCATATTACATTGTCAGAGTACTCGAAATAATGAAATAACGAAACAATAATGACATATCTCCAGTCATATATGATATGCCGCATTAAAACCTTGCCAAGAAAAACCACCCTTGTGGATAAAACCTTGGCGAAGGAAAAAGCGTACATATTTATATGACTGTCATTGATATGATGAGAATATAATATGGGGTACAAATCCTTGACTGTCATTGGCGTGTATAGTAAAATGCTGATGGAGTTTAGGTGGCCACATCTTTGTCTTGTAATATACTTGAAAATCCAAACCTCAGAAGACGTCCAGAGAGAGTAGTGGTCAATGTAAGTATGAAGTTGAGCAATCAAACACTGATAGAGCAAGCACATACCGGAGCCACCTTGGCAGTTGAAGTGCCAAGGCGACAAAGAAGAAATAATAGCCAGTGCCTGCCACGTTATAAGGTCCGAAAATGCAGTGTCCACGTCCGGAATAAGGCTCGCCATTGTGATTTGAAACTCGCACAAACAGGAATAGGACATAAATAGAGCATTAGTGTCCAAAAGAAGAAACATTAACCAAGTATGAAAATGCATACCCGAGTCGCCTTGACCAAGAGGCCAAGGCGACAATGGTAAGAATCCTGTCATATGAAGCCCGAAAAGATCCACCATGAGCGCAAACCGTGCGCAGCGATGCACCCAGCTACTTAGTTTGTCCATCCCCGATAAGTAAGAAGATAGTTGAGGATATATCCAAAACACTCCCATGAAACAAAAAGGCACGTTACACATGAAAATTATAAAGTATGAAACATAGAGTAATGTATGTTGAACCATACTGCTCCTGCCTGTCACCCAAAGGTAACAGGCAGTAGAAGGGAACTCTGGCCAATCCTTATGGAAGACTGCTGTCATGGCACCCGCAAATTAACAGAAGTAAGATCCAGTGTGACCGCCGCACGGACCAATGAAGGTAGAGTGTTCGATGTAAAACGTTCCATGCATGGGTGTATCATTGCATGCTGCGCTAAATAATGTGCCGACATGTTCGCTTCACGATAAATGTGATAGCAAGGGAGACGATGTGAATGAACAAGAGATTGTAGCCGTTGAAGATGTGGACTACCATGGACAATGGTTTGTCGAGTCAACCGGTCTATCAATTGGGCGCAATCAGATTCCAGGATGATGGATCGGTAGAGTGGTAAGAAATAAAAGAGCCCAAAAACTGCTGCTTGAATCTCTGCTTGGAAGGGTGTGCTTAAAGGGAGGCGAAAGGAAAGTGCACCAATGCAGGATCCCCTGTGATCACGCAGTATTGCTCCTCCAGCTGCGTGACTTCGACCCGCAGTTGCGTCAACATTTAATTTCAATCTCCCTGTAGGTGGCGTGATCCAGCGAACAATCAATGGACGAGGAGGTCGAACTGCAGGCAGCCAACCGAAAATATGCTGTGATGTAGCAGACAACTTAGTGCCCGCAATCTTTTTGTGCCACAAAGTAATCTCATATTGTACAGAGAACCGAAGAGAAGACGCTGTGATATGTGAGCTTTCGCCATAGATCAGGGAAGTATAAGCACACCAGATACGATGAACAATTATAGCAGGGATCACGATTTTATAAACGCCAATAAGTGTGGAAAGGGACGAGCGATACCACCATGAGAGAAGATATTGACGAAGCTGTATTGATGTGGGAATAGGACAATGTAGCTCACTTGCAAAATAGCACCAAATCGAACGCACAGAAGGACAATATAAAAACACATGATCCACCGTAGCCGACTCATTCTTGCAGAAGGGGCATTGTGTCGGTCGAGCCATTATGTAGTGACCAATATAATCCTCAAAAGGAAAAGCAGAATTGAAAATACGCCATAAAAACAATCTTATGGCCGGAGAATGATGCTTCGACCAAATAAATGAGGCAGAAAGCAGCTTTGGAGACGCAGTTCTACATATCTCATAAGCACTTTTTAGCGAGAATTCCCCCAGCTGATTCGGCAACCATGATAACTGGTCACCCTGCCGATCTGTGTATATTAAACAAAAGGGATGAATCCGACATATAATTTTCCAAATAGGAGAGTCTGGCAATCGAGGAAGATAATCATGACGATGTCCATATTTTGCATGCATGTATTTGCTCCACAGGGTGGAATTCTGATGATATGACCACCAGATGCGGCAACAAAAAGCCTGTTGTAAACTCTGCAAATCTCGGAGACCTATTCCTCCCTCTGCCTGTGGTTTAGTAAGCTTAGACCAGGAGACCCAATGATGTCGAGGACCCCAATAAAAAGTGGCCATCTTACGATGGATGATCTTAATAACCGATTTTGGTATACCACCTCCTGCCATAATGTGAATGGGTAATGCAGCGATGACTGATTGAAGCAAGACTAGGCGTCCTGCAGTAGATAATAATTTGGAGTGCCACACTTGAAGCCTATCATCAATATGTTGCAGTAACGTAACACAGTGTTGTGAACGTGGAATGCCTTTATGCAAATAAGAGCCAAGATAGCGGAATGGAAGACTGGAAAGACGCATACCCAGAATATTCGTAAATGTCTGCCTCTGATGTGGAGTGACTGTAGTCGAAGGAATAATACTGCTTTTCTAAAAGTTCACTTTCTGATCAGAAGCAACTTCATATTACGTAAGAAATGTCTGGAAACGTTGGAGATTCCGCTGAGTGCCTCGAAGAAATATCAGTAAGTCGTCTGCATATGCTAAATGTGTAATGGTAAAGGGAATGCGGCCCAAGCGAAAAGGCTGCAACTCTCCTGCTGCTGTCAAGGCTTTCAAGCCCCTACTAAAACCCTCTGCTGCTAAAATAAATAATAAAGGAGACAAAGGATCACCTTGTTTAACCCCCCGATGTGGCCGAAAGTATGAAGAGGGCTGGCCATTAATTAACACCGCTAGTGTTGTAGCCCGCAAGTGATTCAAAATTATTCGAGTGAAAAATCCCGAGAACCCGAACGCTTGGAATACAAGCTCCAAATATTCCCAGCTAACTTTATCAAAAGCCTTCATCATATCCAATTTGAGGCATAACTGTGAGCCCCCTCTGTCAAGCATATGGATCATTTCACGAGCTAATAAAATCTGCGTAGAAATGTCAGTACCTGGTAAAAAGCCTGTCTGCTCTGGGGAGATTAGTCTTGGCAATAATTTACACAGGCGGCTAGCAACAATTCTGGTACAGACTTTACTGATAAAATTAGTGAGGCATATTGGACGATAATCACCGAAAGTTACAGGAGCGGATTTTTTTGGAATCAAAGTGATCAAGGCGCTAGCCATAACTCTAGGCTGAGGCACACCAAGGAAGAATTCTTGTACTGCTAAAACAACATCCTTATGAATGATGGACCAGCAAGATCTATAGAAATTTCCATCAAAACCATCAGGTCCCGCTGCACTATGGGGGTCCAAGTGCCAAACTGCATCTTTTATCTCATCTGGTAATGGAAGCTGCGTTAGGGCAGAGTTATCATCTGCAGAGACAAGTACTGGAATATTCCGAATAATTTGCTCACAGTTGACAGCAGGTTCATGTGCAAATAAAGCTGTATAAAAGGACACAGCTTCTGCGCTGATATCTTCAGGGGCTGTACAAATCGTGCCATCCGCTCTTTGTATTTGTTGAATCCGAAGATTTAATCTGCGGCCCTTAACAATAGTATGATAATAGCGAGTATTTGCATCT
>AP025074.1:15503649-15677826 GCA_036186865.1 Eustoma russellianum | reverse complement strand
AATAGCGAGTATTTGCATCTCCTCCTTTAACCATCTAACTCTCGCCTTTTGTTTCCAAAAATGCATCTCATAAGAAGAAGCCTGAAGAAAATCTGTCTTAGCACGATTATACTCCATTCGATTTGTCTCTGTGGGTTGCATTTTCCAACATTCTTCTGCACGAGTAAGGAGAACTTCAGCCTGTTGAACTCTAGAGAAAATTTTCCCGAATATATCTTTATTCCATTGTTGCACATCCTTTTTGAACTTAAATAACTTTATATAGAAGCCATGCATACCACCCGTTGTAGGATATGAAGCCCATGCATTTCGCATGTAAGTATAGAAATCTGGATGGAGAAGCCAAGAGTCCAAAAAGCGGAACGAACGATGAGATGAAGATGCAATGGTTCGGCATTTGAGCAACAACGGAGTATGATCTGAAGTAATTCTGGGAAGATGTGTAAGTTGAATATCTTCAAATTTATCATGGAAATCAGTATTCAGAAACAACCAATCTAGACGCCGGCGAACCCGACCGAGACCGCGACCATCTGACCAGGTGAATCTAGAGCCCTGGAACGGTGGCGACATCAAAGCACATGACTCTATACAATCATTGAAATCTTGTAAAACAGATAAGGATGGTCGCGAACGTCCTTCATGATCGGATAGAGATCGGAATGTATTAAAATCACCACCGAGAACCCAAGGCAATGCTGTAGTCGCAGAGAAAGTGCATAAAGAAGCCCATAAAGATCGACGTAGAGATGGGGTATGATTGCCATATACTGCCGACAAAACAAAAGTATACTGTAGAGGCCGATATGTCAAAGTAAAGTGTACCACCTGTTCTTCATCCTACACTGTGACCAGCTCAAAGTGAGAGTCACGCCAGAAAAACCAAATACGCTCAGAAGACGATGCATATGAATTAGAAAAGCCGAACTCCAAAGCATAACGAGAAATAGTGACTGATGTATGTTTAGGTTCTATAATAACAAGTATGTTTAACCGATGCTCATGAATTAATTGATGCAGACGTGGTTTTGAGGCCCTTAAGCCTCTGATGTTCCATATCATAATATTCATTGTAAAAGTGTAGAGTCACTTCCCTGTATCGCATGTGATGCACTGCGCGTAAGAATGGATGATGGAGGCAGTGGAGGAAGATCCTTCTTAGCTCGCCGTTTTCTACGAGGAACCACCTGTATAAATTCTTCTGTGGAATCTTGTAGGCGAGAGATTAAAGTGTCCGTGTCAGGCGAAGGAGGGTAACAGCTGGATGCGGCAGGCAACCTCTTCTGGAACAGTAGGTATCTCTTGAGTATCTGTCTCTGGTAAATCATTATCCGACGAATGTCCTATTTCCCCAGAATCCTGATTATCACGCTGAGGCTCCACTGGCTCGTCGAGAGTATCTGCGATAGGAGCTGCATCTGGAGTGAGGGATCGCAGAGGAGCTGGTGTGTCAGACGATGGTGGAGTAGTCTCTGGAAGATCTTGCTGCACAGGGGGGCGCTTCTTAACCGGAGTCCAGCGCTGAGCTGGTTGACGCCGCGGAGGTGGAGGAGGGGGAGGTGGTATGACGGACTCTGACGGTGGTGTGCATGACGCAACTGCATGACCTAAACGCCGGCAGGAGGTACAAAACAAAGGCAAGTCTTCATAAATTATGGTTTGCAATATAAATCGGCCCTTCTCTTGGAGATAGATCTTTTGCGGTAAGTCTTTTGAAACATCGACTTCCACACATACACGAGCAACCAAAGGTCGCAGACCATCTGTTGTTGCAACATCAAGTTTGATTGGACATCCTATGGGTTTAACAATCTCAAACAATGCCTCTTTGCGATGAAGATGGATGGGAAGACCAGGCAAGGCTATCCAAACCGGAACTATTGGCACATCCGTTGATGGATCAAAATCAACCGTCCATTTTGTTATACGCATATGACATCCTGAAATAAGCCATGATCGTCGATAAAAGCATCGTAAATAATCTGCTTCATTGGTAAAATTTAGCAGTATATGCGCCTGATCAATAAGAGTTATCCGAAGATCTTGATGAAAACCGATTTTCTCAAAAAACATCTCTAATCACCTTCAATGGAGGTCTCCCATACCAAAAAGTACCACCAATGAATATTTGAAAGGAGCAGCAAGGCCATCAATTTCCGAATCTGAAAACGAGATTAAAGGAATACCTTTGTATCGAGAAACAGTTTTGGGTGAAATGTTGATGGTTTGAGCCAAAGAAGGACCGGCGACAATGTCTGCGAAGGTCGGCGCTAGTGTAGTCATGATGATCGCCGGGAATGAGCGAACCGATCAAAATAATCAAAGCAATGTAATCAATTAATAGAGTAATATATGCTGAAAGAGATGCCGGTGAAAATGAGAGTATACTCCGGCAGCAACAGCGGCGGCAGACGCTGCAAATCCAATATCGGCGACGCCGTCAAATTTCGCCAGACATATATATATATATATATGTATATATATATATGTATATGTATATATATATATATATGTATATGTTTTTTTATGAAAAGAAAATTTTATTAAGTAGCAACCTCACTTATGGCGGAGGAAAACCATATTACAAAAGTCAGAGTATGTGAATAAATGAATTAACGAACTAATGATCTCATATCTCCAATCGTATATGATATGCCGCATTAAAACCTTGCCAAGTAAAACCACCCTTGTGGATAAAACCTTGGCGAAGGAAAAAGCGTACATATTTATACAGCTGTCATTGATATGATATAGATGGAATATTGTGTACAAATGAAGAGATGCTGCAGGCGGATGTAGTATTAATGTGAGGCTGCAGACAGTGTAATCGCCAACATTTGATCTTAGATGCCCTTTATCGAACCAACCCTCAGAGTCGCCATGGAAAATTTGATGCCACCGTGACAGAAGGATGAAAGGAAAAACTTGGTCAATCTGAATGTTAATGTCCTTGAACGCAGAAAGATAGTACGCCACAGGTGGAATCTCGCGCGGATGAAGTGAACATATTAAAAGAGTATAAAGTCCAAAAGTAATAAGCGTAAGCATAATGCCAAAATGCATACCCAAGTCGCCTTGACTAGGAAGCCAAGGCGACAGTGTGGAGATTCCAGCAGCCAAAAATATGAAAGTATCTGCTTCTTGATGTAATCCTATGAACCAGCAAAATAGCCCTCCAATCGCCAATGCGGAAATAAGGATGTGACAGATGCGCCAGTGCGATGTCCAAGTCGCTCCAATTAAACAAAACAACATGTTATGTGCATGTAAGAAACCGCGTAAGTCGTAGGAAAAAGGATGTTTAAACATACCGTGCCTGCCTGCAACCCAATCGGTGCAGGCAGGTGATGCAAAACAGCGCCAATCCATATGGAAGACCGGATAAATGTCAAGGAACTCGTAAGTGAGCAGATGTGAGATCCAAAGTGACCGCCGCCCTGACCAAAGAAGGGAGAGTAGACGATGTATAATATTTCGTCCTTGGGTATAACATTGCCTGCTGTGCTAAGTAATGTGCTGCCATGTTTGCTTCGCGATAAATATGACTGCTAGGGAGCCTATGATAATGAACGAGCGTAAGAAGCCAACGAAGATGGGAATTCTCATGGACGGCGTAGGAGTGCGCGAGCCGATCAGTCAGTTGGGCGCAATCTGACTCGAGTGTAATTGAGCGATAAAACGGAAGGAAATAAAGAAGGCCAAAAAGGGCAGCTTGGATCTCTGCATGAAGAGGTGGGCATTGCGGGAGTCAGAATGAGATTGCTCCGAGACATAAACCCCTATGATTACGTAATATAGCACCGCCTGCTGCAAAGTGCTGCCCCACTGCAGCATCCACATTTAGTTTCAGTCGTCCCGAAGGCGGTGCGATCCAACAAACTATGACTGGTCGAGGTGGTCGAGGAGGAGGAAGCCAACTGAAGATCTGCCTTGGGTAAGCAGAAAGTTTGGAGCCTACTATTGTGTTGTGCCACAGATTAATATCATACTGGATGGAGGATCGTAGGGTAAATGTTGTAAAAGTTGTTTTGTCCCCATATACCATGGAAGTATAAGCACACCAAATGTTGTAGACAATGATTGCGGGAATCACTATTTTATAAACCCCAATAAGAGAAGAAAGAGATGACCGATACTATCATGCAAGAAGATACTGACGTAGCTGCAATGAAGAAGGAAGAGGACAATGCAGCTCACTGGCAAAGTAATGCCATATAGGGTGAACGTAAGAACAAGATAAGAAAACATGGTCTATCGTGGCCGAAGCTCTCTTGCAGAACGGGCATTGTGTTGGCTGTGCCGCTATATATCGTCCAATATAATCCTGAAAAGGCAATGCTGAATGAAATAGACGCCATAAGAACAGTCGGATAGAAGGAGAATGATGCTTGGACCAAATAAAGGATGCAGACAGCATGGTTGGAGAAGAGGTCCGGCAGATGTCATAGGCACTCTTGAGTGAAAATTCTCCCAGTGTCGTTGGTAACCATGTGAGCTGGTCACCCTGTCCTACCGTGTGCATTAAGCAGAAAGAATGAATCCGGCAAATCTTTTTCCAGATAGGTGAGTCCATTAGCCGAGGAAAATAGTCCTGTCGCTGGCCATATTTCGCATGCATGAATTTGCTCCACAATGTTGAATTCTGATGATACAACCACCAAATACGGCAATGATATGCCTTTTGTAGCACATTTAAATCCCTTAGGCCTAAACCTCCCTCAGCCCGCGGTTTAGTAATGTTAGTCCATGAGACCCAATGATGTCGATGACCCCAATAAAATGCAGCCATTTTGCGATGGATTATCTTTATAACCGATTTCGGTATGCCACCCGCTGCAATAACATGAAGAGGTAACGCAGCAATTACAGATTGTAACAGCACTAGTCGGCCTGCAGCAGATAGTAATTTGGAGTGCCACCCTTGAAGTCTGTCATCAATATGCTGTAGCAGCGAGACACAGTGATGAGAACGAGAGATACCCTTGTGTAAATAGGAACCAAGATATCGAAATGGAAGATTTGAGAGACGCATGCCCAGAATATGCATGAAATGTTGACGTTGTTGTGGAGTGACAGCAGCAGAAGGAATCATACTACTTTTTTGGAAATTCACTTTCTGGCCTGAAGCAGTTTCATATTGTTTAAGAAATGTATGAAAGTGTTGTAAGTTCCACTGTGTACCTCGAAGAAATATCAGAAGGTCGTCTGCATAAGCCAAGTGCGTAATTGGAAACGGTATTCGTCCCAAACGGAATGGCTGCACAACACCTGCTGCTGTCAAAGCATTTAAGCCTCTGCTAAAACCTTCTGCTGCTAAAATAAATAGTAAAGGAGATAAAGGATCTCCCTGCTTGACGCCTCTAAATGGGCGAAAATAAGTAGATGGCTGGCCATTGATTAACACTGCAAATGTGGTAGCACTCAAGTGATTCAGAATAATACGTGTGAAAAAACCTGAAAATCCGAAGGCCTTATGGAGTAATTCCAAATATTCCCAGCTAACTCTATCAAAAGCTTTCATCATATCCAACTTAAGGCAGAGTTGTGAACCCCCTCGATCTAGCATATGAATCATCTCACGAGCCAATAAAACTGGAGTAGAAATGTCCATACCCGGAAGAAAGCCCGTTTGTTCTGGAGATATCAAACGTGGTAATAATTTACTCAAGCGACTAGCAACAATTCTGGTGCAGACTTTACTGAGAAAATTAGTGAGACATATAGGTCGATAATCACTGAAGGTAGTAGGGGAAGCTTTCTTTGGAATTAATGTGATCAATGCACTAGCCATAACTTTGGGCTGTGGAACGCCAAGAAAGAATTCCTGAACTGCTAAGACAACATCCTTGTGTATAATTGACCAGCAAGATCTATAAAAGTTACCATCAAAACCATCAGGTCCCGCTGCACTATGAGGATCCAATTGCCAAACCGCCGTCTTGATCTCATCAGGCATCGGAATTTGCGTTACTGAGGCATTGTCCTCTGAAGAAAGCAGCGATGGAATATGGCAGAGAATTTGATCATAGTTGGTCGTAGCTTCTCGCGCAAATAAAGATGTATAAAAAGATACAGCTTCATTCATTATATCATTAGGGGCAGTACAAATAAGACCAGTAGATGTTTGTATTTGCTGAATCTTAAGATGTAGACGTCGGCCTTTGACAACAGAGTGATAATAGCGAGTATTTGCATCTCCATCCTTTAACCATCGGACTCTTGCTTTTTGTTTCCAATAATGTATTTCATAAGAAGCTGCTTGTAGATATTCTGCCTTTGCGCGATGATACTCTGTACGATTTTCCTCTGTCGGCTGCATGTCCCACTGTCGTTCAGCTTGTGTAAGCTGAGCCTCAGCGTGTTGAACCCTAGAAAAAATATTACCAAATATTTCTGTGTTCCATCGGCGCACATCCTTTTTGAACTTAAATAATTTGTTATAAAAACCAGACATGCCTCCCGTTGTTGGATATGCAGTCCATGCATCATGCATGTAATCATGGAAGTCTGGGTGTTGCAGCCATGAATCCAAGAAACGGAATGTGCGACGCACCGAAGCCATACTCTGCCGACATATGAGAAGCATTGGCGTATGATCCGAAGCAATTCGAGGGAGATGGGTAAGTTGCAAGTCTTCAAATTTATCATGAAAATCAGAATTGATAAACAACCAATCTAAGCGTCTACGCAATCTGCCAAGACCTCGACCATCCGACCATGTGAACCTAGAACCCTGAAACGGCGGTGACATCAAACCACATGACTCTATACAATCATTAAAATCTTGTAAAACTGAGAGTGAAGGCTGAGAGCGTCCTTCATGATCTGAGAGAGAGCGGAATGTATTGAAGTCTCCTCCTAAAACCCAATGCAGTGTTGTATTTTCAGAAAAAGTACATATAGAAGCCCACAAAGCACGACGTAAAGTTGGAGTATGATTGCCATAGATTGCCGAGAGGACAAAAGCATACTGAAATTGTCGAAATAATAGTGTAAAATGTACCACTTGTCCTTCATCCTGTACTGAGACCAACTCAAAGTCAGAATCACGCCAGAAAAACCATATACGTTCAGACTGTGATGCATATGAATTTGAAAATCCGAACTCTAAAGCATATCGAGAAACAGTATGAGATGCATGTTTAGGCTCAATGAGAACAAGTAAATTTAATCGATGTTCACGAATCAGTTGATGCAAACGAGGCTTTGAGGCACGAAGACCTCGTATATTCCATATCATAATATTCATTGAGACAGTGTAGAGTTACTTCCCTGTATCGCATGCGAAGCGCTGCGTGTAAGAATGGACGATGGAGGTAATGGTGGAAGATCCTTCTTTGCCCGACGTTTTCTACGTGGTACAACCTGAATAAAATCATCTGCTGAGTCCTGTAAGCGTGAGATTAAGATGTCCGTATCAGGTGTAGAAGGCAGCCGCTGGATGCGATTGGCTACGTCCTCTGGTACCGCATGAATCTCAATGTTATCCGTCACCGGAAGGTCTGTATCAGATGAGTGACCAATGTCACTAGTCTCGATAGGCGCTCTCAGTGGTTCCAAAATATCCTCTGCAATACCTTCGGCAGGTGCAGCTTCGCGAATGGGGGAACTTTCGTGGGGAGGATTGTCTGACAACGGGGCCTCAGTCTCTTGTAGATTAGATTGAGTAGCTGGGCGTTTTTTTACCGGAGTCCAACGTTGCGCCTGTGGACGACGCGGAGGGGGTGGCGGCGGCGGTGGTATATTTTCCACGGAAGACGGCGTGCACGACGAGGCTGCATGGCCTAACCGTCGACAGGAAGTGCAAAACAATGGTAAATCTTCATAATTGACAGTTTGCAAAATAAATCGACCTTTAGCTTCAAGGTAAATCTTTTGCGGCAATTCTCTGGAAATATCTACTTCCACACATACACGTGCAACCGATGGTCGTAAACCCTCCGTTGTTGCGACATCAAGTTTGATAGGGCTCCCAATTGGTTTCACAATTTCAAATATTGCCTCTTTGCGGTGGAGATGAATGGGAAGTCCAGGAAAAGCTATCCAAACTGGTACTATTGGCACATCAGTTGACGGATCAAAATCTACTGTCCATTTGGTTATCCGCATGTGACATCCAGAGATATGCCATGATCGCCGGTAAAAACAACGTAAGTAATTTGCTTCATTTCGAAAATTGAGCAGTATATGTGTCTGATCAATAAGAGTGATACGAAGATCTGGTTGAAAACTGATCTTTTCAAAGACTTCCCTGATCACCTTCAATGGAGGTCTCCCATACCAAAAAGTACCCACTAGCGAATATTTGAATGGAGCAGCAAGTTCATCGATTTCCGAATCCAAAAAGGATATTAAGGGAATACCTTTATACCGAGAAACCGTTTTGGGTGAGATGTTGATGGACTGAGAGGAAGCGGCGCCGGAAACCACTGCAGCAAACGACGGCGGCGCCTCGGACATGTTGGATTATTAGAGAATGGAACCCAAGGAGCAGTGAGTCAATACCGATAGGAAAGAAAGCAATGCCGGTGATGGAGTGAAGCCGGTCCGGCTACAGTAACGGCGGCGGATCGCCGCGAAGTGATCGGCTGCGCCGTTATCGCATGCGCCGCTGGAGAGAAAATTGTATCCGTTCATATATATATGTATATGTATATATATATGTATATGTATATATATATGTATATGTATATGTATATGTATATATATATGTATAGGTATATATATATATATATGTATACACATGTTGGATAAGGGTGGACCTCAACTATGCTTGAAGCTAGATATGATGAAGGCTTTTGACAGAGTAAGCTGGGAATATCTAGAGAGACTATTTCGGGCTTTCGGGTTCTCAGAGTTTTTCATTCGGCTTATTTTGAATCATCTGCGTGCTACAACATTATCAGTGCTAGTTAATGGTCAGCCCTCAGCTTCATTCCGTCCATATAGAGGTGTTAAACAAGGCGATCCTTTATCACCGCTGCTATTTATTATTTCATCTGAAGGTTTTAGTAGAGGGCTAAAATCGTTAGTCTCGTCGGGTGTGTTGCAACCTTTCCGCCTTGGGAGGGTTCCTTTCACTGTCACTCACTTAGCCTACGCAGATGATCTCTTGGTATTCTTACGCGGAACTCAACGTAATCTCAGCAGGTTTCACATTTTCTTAACACAGTATGAAAATGCCACTGGTCAAAAAATAAACTTTCAGAAAAGCAGCTTTATCTCCTCGGCTGCAATTACCCCACACCAGCGCTGTGCCTATGAGACTATCTCGGGAATGCGAGGCTCACACCTTCCATTTTGCTATCTTGGATCTTATTTGCATAAAGGTATCAACCGGGCAAGATATTGTGTTTCATTATTACAGCACATTGATGATCGGCTCCAAGGTTGGCATTCCAAACTATTATCTTCGGCCGGCCGACTTTTTTTGTTACGTTCAGTTGTATCTTCTCTGCCATTGCATATTCTTGCAACGGGAGGTCTGCCCAAATCGGTCATTAACATTATACATCGTAAGATGGCCACGTTTTATTGGGGGCTTAGGCATCATTGGGTATCATGGACATCCATTACAACGCCCCAAGAGGAGGGTGGATTGGGCCTTAGAAACCTCTGCGTGTTATAGAAAGCGTATCATTGTCGTATTTGGTGGTCATATCAACGCCAGACTACATTTTGGAGTAAATACATGTACGGCAAATATGGTAAACGTGGGGATTATCTACCTAGACTACCTGACTCTCCCGTGTGGAAACTCATTTGCAGGATACACCCTACCTGTATTGCGCACACTATTGGGGAGGCAGAACATCTTACATGGACTCCGACGCAAATAGGAGAGTTTTCTCTCCGTAGTGCATATGATATATGTCGACATCCCGGGTCCACGCTTCTGTCTGCAAAATTTATTTGGTCTAAACATCATTCGCCTACCACTCAGATATTTCTCAGGCGCATATTTCACTCGGCGTTGCCTTTGGAGGACTATACTCGTAAGTTCTACGCAACATGCCCTACACAATGCCCATTTTGTAAGCATAATCAGCTACGGTAGGCCACATATTCTTACGCTGTTTGGGCATACGATCGATATGGACATATTTTGCCAGTGAGTTACACTGCGCTCTCCCAACATCCTTGACACTCCGCCAATATTTGCTATCTTGGTGGTATCGTTCGACATCTACATCTTTAATTGGTGTGTTATGCATTGTTATCCCGGCAATCATCACTTATAATGTGTGGCACTCTTATGCATCTCTAGTATATGGTGAGCAATCCACTTTTTCGGTATCCTCCTTAAAGTTCGTCATACAGTACGACATCAAAATATAGTGTAAATCCTAGCTGGTTCTAAATTGTTGACTGGATCGAGTCAGCCCTTTTCTTGGATTCCCCCCGCTTCAGCACCCACGTCCAATTCTGATCTGATGGAGGTTGCCACCATCTGGTCGATTCAATTTAAATACAGATGCTGCGGTTGGAAGACACTATAGTGCAGGTGGTGCTATATTACGCGACCATGCTGGTGCATGTGTTGGTGCAGTTTCCTTTCGTTTACCACCTAGTTCGCCCATTCATGCTGAGATACAGGCTGCCGTTTTTGGTTTATTGTTCTTTCTACCACTATATCGATCGATTATATTAGAATCAAATTGTGCGCTGCTTATCACACGGTTGTCACATCCGCAATTGGTTCATGGAAATTATTGCCTTCAATTGCTGCACACGTTAGTGCGTCTGCACCATCTGGACTACCATCACATTTATCGGGAAGTAAACATGGCGGCACATTATCTTGCACAGCATGCTATGTTACATCCGTGTACTCAAGTCTACAGCTCCCGTACGCTTCCGCCACTAGTGCGCAGTTCAGTCTCTTTGGATCTTTCTTCAGTCCATTTGCGGGTTCCATGATATATACGTCTTCCATATGGATTGGCACGAGCTCTTTTTCCCTGCCTGCGCCTCTCTAGGTTCAGGTAGGTTGGGTATGATTTTTTGCCTGCTAATTTCTTTTCTTGGCATATGCTGGCTGGTTGTCGATAACATTGTTGTTTTCTGTCTTAATGTATGGTTTGGACATTTTCATATCATGGTCGAGTGGACTTTGGCTGCCATGCTGCTAGGACGTTGGATCCATATGGCTACAGCATATGTTTCTTCTCCATCGTCATTTGTCGGGGCAGGCGGACCTGACTCCAACATCCAAGCGCAAATTCCTTTACTGCTGCATGTCTTCCACATGGATTGGCGTACATTCACTGCTTCTGTCGGTTCCTTAATAGGTGCCGGCAGACCTGGTATGATCATCATTTCGTTTACCCTCACCTTTTCTGCAAGTCACCTGTATCGCGCTTACTCACTTATACTTTCCTATTGTGCATGGACGGGATCCTGTTTCTCTTTGGCCTCCAATATCATCAACGGCGATGTTCTTTATGGTGGATCACAACTTCGACATGTTTGTTTCGCTAACGGAGTTGTTTTCTGTTGCGGAATTGGCCTGCACCATCACGCTTGGGGTTTACTGCGGTTTCTCCATCTTTCGTTCCATATGTGTCATTTGTGGCTTACTGTAATTACCTTCTTACACTGTAACGTCTATCAACACTCCACACATATAAATATGTACGCTTTTTCCTTCGCCAAGGTTTTATCCACAAGGGTGGTTTTACTTGGCAAGGTTTTAATGCGGCATATCATATATGGTTTGGATGTTGATAACACTCATTTTCTTTGCGCATTATACTGTTTTTTGATGTAATAAGGTTTTCCTCCACCATAAGTGAGGCCCAATCTTTAATAAAATATCTCTTTATATAAAAAATATATATATGTTTTTTTAGAAGAAAAATTTTATTAATGATAAGCCTCACTTTTGGTGGAGGAAAACCATATTACAATCATCACAGTATGCGAATAAATGAAATAACGAACTAATAATAACATATCTCCAGTCGTATATGATATGCCGCATTAAAACCTTGCCAAGTAAAACCACCCTTGTGGATAAAACCTTGGCGAAGGAAAAAGCGTACATATTTATACGGCTGTCATTGATATGAATTGAATCTAAGATTGAGTACAAATGTGTGCTTGCTGTAGATGATGGTGTGGACCGAGTTCTCCAGAATAAACAGTGGAATTCGTTGCTTGAGCTTGACTTGTCGGGGAAATGCCGTACCTCGGAAGAATCCCAGGGAGAAGTTATACCGATGATAGAGAGAATCCAAAGAAAATAAAAGAGAGATGTTAAACACATACCGATGTCGCCTTGGCAAAGTTTGTGCCAAGGCAATGATTTTATGTAAGGACACGACAGTGGAGTCTTTGCCGCTGAGTCCGCCGGTGCAGGATAGAAAAATCTCGCCATCAAGATATATAGTCCAAGCCATGCGAAGGCAAGCATAAAGAGGCAGTGATTAATCAGTAGGAAACAGTATAAAATCCAGGCCAAAAGATAGCAACACATACCGAGCCTGCCTGGATCCCGTAGGATACAGGCAGTGAGATTGTTGAAATGTCAATCCATGTGGAAGACTGTAGTTTGTCAAGGGACACGCAATTGAACAGAAGAAAGATCTAACGAGATAGCCGCACGCACCAACGAAGGAAGAGTATGCGATGAATAATAATGTGTGATGGGGTCCATCATTGCGTGTTGAGCCAAGTAATGAGCTGCCATATTAACCTCCCGATAGATGTGATGATAATCAAGCCGGTGGAGATGAATAAGTGTGTGAAGTAGCCGGAGATAATAGTTGCCATGAACCATCTGCGGGCGGGCCAACCGAGATATCATTTGGGCACAATCCGATTCCAAGGTGATGTTACGATTTAGGGGAAGAAAATATAAAAGACCAAATAATGCTACTTGAATCTTCGCGTTTAGTGGCGTAGTTGGGGGCAGCCTGAATGAGATTGCGCCCACACAAGATCCCATATGATCGTGCAATATAGCACCCCCTGCTGCATACTGTCTGCCAACTGCCGCATCTGTATTCAATTTCAACCGGCCTGGCAGTGGATATAGCCAGCGAATCAAAGAAGGCCGTGAGAGTGTCAGCGATGGAAGCCAAGAGAAATTTTGTCTAGGATCAACAGCAAGTTTAGTTCTTGCTATTTTTTTGCACCAAATGGTAATGTCATATCGAATTGAAGCCTGAAGGGATGTTAATGTAATGTTCGTTTGCTCTCCGTAGACTAAAGATGTATATCCACGCCATATATTGTACATTATAATCGCTGGAATGATAATTTTGAAAATCCCAAGAAGAGACAAAAATGATGAACGATACCACCAAGCAAGTATATACTGGCGCAGTTGCAAGGACGATGGCAGAGGACAGTGTAATTCTCCAACATAATAAAGCCATATTGGGCACACATGTGAGCAATGCAAGAAAACATGATCTACTGTAGCTGACTCTCTCTTACAGAATGGACATTGCGTTGGTTGAGAAGTAATGTACCTGCCAATATAATCCTCTAATGGGATCGCAGAATGGAAAAGGCGCCATAAGAAGATCTGAATAACTGGGAAATGCTGTTTAAACCAAATGAACCTTGCCGAAAGGAGGCGCGGATGAGGCGTGTGGCAAATATCATAAGCACTGCGCAAAGTAAACTCTCTTGTTGGCGTGTGTAACCATGTGAGATGTACACCTTGGCCAGCAGACTGCGACAGACAGAAAGGATGTATACGGCAAATAATTTTCCAGATTAGAGAATCTGGTAAATGAGGCAAGTAATCTCCACGATGACCATATTTAGCGTGCATATATTTGCTCCAAAGTGTGGACTGCTGTTGATATGACCACCAAATACGGCAATGATAAGCTTGTTGCAACTTGTTGAGGTCTCGAATCCCCAAGCCTCCTTCCTCCTGAGGTGCACAGATAGCACTCCAAGAGACCCAGTGATGTCTACGACCCCAATAAAATGACGCCATTTTCCGATTTATGATCTTAATAACCGATTTAGGCAGCCCACCTGATGCGAGGATGTGTAATGGTAATGCCGCTATAACAGAACGTAACAAAACTAAACGACCAGCAAAGGAAAGTAATCGAGAGTGCCATCCATGAAGCCTGTCATCAATATGATGCAATAAAGGAACACAGTATCTGGCGCAGGAAATACCTTTATGTAAGTAGGAGCCGAGGTATCTGAAAGGTAAAGAAGTACATATCATGTTGATAATATCCTCTAAATTCCGTCGCTGCCGGGAAGATATATGAGTAGATGGAATCATACTGCTTTTTTGAAAATTGACTTTTTGCCCAGAAGCAGTTTCATATTGAGTCAGGAAGGCATGAAACCGCCGAAGATTGTGCTGTGTACCCCGTAAAAATATCAACAAGTCATCCGCATAGGCCAAATGTGTTATGGTAAATGGAATTCGGCCTAAGCGAAAAGGTTGCAATTGCCCAGCTGCTGTTAATGCCTTTAATCCTCTGCTGAATCCCTCTGAAGATAAAATAAACAGTAATGGAGATAAAGGATCTCCCTGTTTTACGCCTCTATATGGCCAAAAGGTTGAGGAAGGCTGACCGTTTATTAGGACTGCTAATGTGGTAGCCCGCAAGTGGTTAAGTATAATGCGAATGAAAAAGTCAGAGAAGCCAAAAGTGTGCAATAATTTCTCCAAGTATTCTCAACTGACTCTATCAAATGCTTTCATCATATCCAGCTTTAAACATACCTGTGAACCACCCTTATCCAACATATGTATCATTTCCCGAGCCATAAGAACCTGTGATGAAATGTCGGAGCCTGGTATAAAACCTGTTTGGTCCGGAGATATTAAGCGTGGAAGCAAAGTACTCAAGCGACTAGCAATAATACGTGTGCACACTTTGCTCAGAAAATTAGTTAAACATATGGGACGAAAGTCACTGAATGTAGCAGGCGACTGTTTCTTAGGAATCAATGTAATTAGCGCAAAAGCCATCACCGCAGGCTGTGGGATGCCAAGGAAAAATTCTTGAACCGCTTTTACCACATCAGTATGAATGATAGACCAACAAGATCAATAAACCTGACCATTAAAACCATCAGGACCGGCTGCACTAGTAGGATCTAGTAGGGTATTATCATCCGAAGAAATCACCCGCGGAATATGGCAGAGAATGTCATCATAATTATGCGTTTGCTCACAAGCAAACAAGGATGTGTAAAATGATACTGCTTCAGCCATAATCTCATTAGGTGTGGAGCATAAATTGCCGTTAGGGGTGTGTATTTGTTGAATGTGTAACTGCAACCGATTTCCTTTGACAATAGAATGGAAATATCGGGTATTGGCGTCACCCTCTTTTAACCACCGGACGCGAGATTTTTGCTTCCAAAATTGTAGTTCATAGGAGGATGCTTGAAGATAATCGGCTTTTGCTTTATGATACAGGATCCTGTTTGCTTCAGTAGGAGATGCATCCCAGGCACTCTCCGCATGTGAGAGTGCTGATTCAGCCTGCTGGACATTTGAAAATATATTATCAAAGATCTCCTTGTTCCAACGCTAGATGTCTTTCTTTAAACTGAATAATTTTTAATAGAAACCATACATGCCACCCGTAGTAGGATAAGCCGCCCAAGCATTCTTTGCATAAGTATGAAAATCCGGATGTAGTAACCATGAGTCCAGAAATCGAAAGGAACGACGAACCGTGGACTGATTTGTACGGCAAAGAAATAACAATGGCGTATGATCAGATGTAGTGCGCAGAAGATGAGTGAGCTGTAAATCCTCAAATTTATCCTGAAAAGCAGAGTTAATAAATAACCAGTCTAATCTCCGACGTACCCTGCCAAGTCCTCTACCATCTGTCCAAGTAAACTTTGGCCCATGAAATTGCGGTGACATCAAGAAGCAAGACTCAATACAGTCATTAAAATCCTGTAAAGCAGAAAGAGATGGATGTGAACGGCCTTCATGATCAGACAAGGACCGAAATGTATTGAAATCTCCCCCAACAATCCAAGGCAATGTAGATGTTTCTGAGAATGTACATAAAGAATGCCATAATGCACGGCGTAGCAAGAGCGTATGCTTTCCATAAACTATAGACAGCACAAACGAATACTGCATTGGCCGAAAAAGTAGAGTAAAGTGTATCACTTGGTCGTCATCCTGCGCCGACATCAACTGAAAATCTGAGTCACGCCAGAAAAACCAAATGCGTTCGGACAGTGAAGAAAAAGAATTGGAAAAACCAAAATCTAAAGCATAACGAGTAATATTGGTAGACGAGTGTTTTGGCTCTATTAAAGCAAGTAAATTTAAACGATGATCACGAATTAGCTGATGCATTCTAGGGAGAGAGGCATGCATGCCCCTTATATTCCATATCATAATATTCATTGAGAAAGAGTAGTGTCACTTCTCTGAATCGCATGAGACGCACTGCGTGTAAGCATAGTAGATGGCGGCAACGGAGGAAGATCCTTTCTAGACCGACGCTTTCGACGTGGAACAACAGGAATAAATTCTACTGAGTCTGTCGTTTCCTGTAATCGTGAAATAAGAATATCTGTGTCCGGTGTTGGAGGCATGAGATGTATACGACGGACAACCTCATCCGGGACTGTCGGAATGTCTGAGGGAGGTTCTTCGGTGGGAAGATCATTATCCGAAGAATGGCCTATATCACAAGTATCCAAAATATCCTGCAAAGTACTGGTGACAGGCTCATCAGGTAAATCTGCCGGGATATTAGCTGGGGAGGCCGATGGGTCACTGTGAGGTTGTGACACTTGAGCGGTCATTGGATGATCCACAGGAGATGTGGCAGGCGTTGCTGGTGGTTTATTTTTTACGGGGGTCCAACGCTGCAAAGGACGACGTGGCGGTGGGGGAGGCGGAGGAGGAGGCACCGTGGTTGATTTTTGCAGCGGGCATGAGGCTTCTGCATGGCCTAAACATCTGCATGATGTACACAATAACGGCAAGTCTTCATATTCAACAGTCTACAGTATAAAACGATTCTTTGCCTGCAGATAAATTTTTTTGGGCAACTCTTGAGAAACATCAACTTCCACACAAACCCTAGCGACTGAAGGTGTTAATCCATCGGACGTGGCAACATCAAGTTTTAGGGGGGATCCAATCGGCCAAACTATCTCAAACAGTGCCTCTTGACGATGAAGATGAATAGGTAAACCAGGCAGTGCTATCCAGACAGGGACAATAGGAACATCAGTGGTTGGATCAAAGTCCACTGTCCATTTTGTAATACGCATGTGGCAGCCTGAGATATGCCATGATCGACGATAAAAGCAACGCAAATAATCAGCCTCATTCTAGAATTTTAGCAGTATGTGAGTTTGATCAATTAGGGTAATCCGGAGATCCTGATGAAATCCGATTTTCTCAAAAACTTCTCTTATGACCTTCAAAGGAGGTCTCCCATACCAGAATGTACCCACCAAAGAATACTTGAAAGGTGCAGCTAGGGCATCAATTTCCGAATCCAAGAAGGAGATTAAGGGGATACCTTTGTATCGCAAGACTGTCTTTGGCGAAATGTTTATCTTTCCTGCGGAGGAGGCGCTGGCGACAACAGCCGCAAATGATGGCGGCATGGTGTCCATATGCAGGAACGATCAGAATGGAGATCGAGTGAGCGTAGGTATGCGGAATCGATGACAGCGAAGGCAATGCCGGAGTCAGCGATCAATTCAGCGGCGCGAACTGGCAGCAGGAGCGTGTGCGGCGGCGGCTAAAGCCGCCGGAGTGCGTGATCACCGGAATTTCTGTTTTCGCCGGAGCGTATATATATATTATGTGTATATATATATATGTATATGTATATATATATATGTATATGTATATATATGCATGTATATATATATGTACATATATGTGTATATATAGATGTATACATATACATACATATATATATATATATTCATTATACATAAAAAATGACGATTCTCTGGTGATCATGGGCCATTTCTTCACTGCAATCACCATCGTTCTCATCAGCATTCCTGGCGGTGTCTTCTCCGGCCTTCTCGTCACCACTAATTGCCGAAAGTTTGTTTTTTATTCACTCGATCGCAATGGCCACCACGCCTTCTTTCGCCGCGGTGGTCTCTGGTTCATCATCAGGTAACATCTCCATTTCACCGAAGACAGTCTCGCGATATAAAGGTATCCCTTTAATCTCATTCCTGGACTCTGAAATTGATGCGTTGTGCTGCTCCTTTCAAGTATTCATTGGTTAGAACTTTCTGGTATGGCCGCCCTCCATTGAAAATTATACGTGAGGTCTTTGAAAAGATAGGCTTTCATCATGATCTGAGAATCACTCTTATCGATCACATGCACATTCTGCTGAATTTTCATAATGAAGCGGATTATTTGCGCTGTTTTTACCGACGTTCATGGCACATATCGGGCTGTCATATGCGAATAACAAAATGGACAGTTGATTTTGATCCCTCTGCTGATGTCCTAATTATACCTGTATGGATTGCATTACCTGGTCTCCCCATTCATCTCCATCGTCGTGAGGCCCTATTTGAGATTGTTCGTCCAATCGGATCGCCTCTCAAACTGGATGTCGCTACATCGAATGGGCTACGGCCATCCGTAGCTAGGATCTGTGTTGAAGTTGATGTCTCTCAAGAACTCCCGCAGAAAATTTATTTACAGGCGAAGAATAGATTCATACTGCAAACAGTGGTTTATGAAGATCTTCCACAGTTTTGTACATCATGCCGCAGATTAGGCCATGCGTAATGCTCATGTTCCACTAATGTTGCATCCTCAGTACCACCCCCGCCTCCGCCTCCGCCACCTCGCCCAAAAGCTCAACGGTGGACACCTATCAAGAACAAACCACTGGCTGCTCCATCAGCAAATATCCCGTCATCGGATATACCAAATCAGGGCCCTTCAGCAGCTAACCTTCCACCTCCGGATACCGCCATTCTACAGGACCCTGATACAGACTTGCAGCCAGACGTCTTTTGTGATGCGTCGGAGCCTCTGTTACCAAATGACTTCGTAGATTTGGGACACACTTCGGATACTGACTTACCCACTGAAGTCCCCTCTGGTGACTTTCCACCTGTTCCAGATGAAGTAGTTCGTCGCATGCAGTTAATCCCTCCATCACCAGATGAGGAGGTATTGATATCCAGGTTGCAAGAACCTGCAGCGGATACTGAATTTATACCTGTTGTTCCTCGTAGAAAACGTCGTGCAAGGAAGGATTTACCCCCTTTGCCTCCGTCAACTATATTGACGCATAGTGCCTCGCACATCTTGCAGGGAAGTGATTCCACTCTTTCTCAATGAATCTATTAATCTGGAATATTAGAGGCATGCGTGCCTCCCTACCTCGGTTGTTGCACTTGATTCGTGACCACCATTTACATTTACTTGCGCTTATTGAGCCAAAGCATACTCCATCACGCATTACCGAGATTAGTTTACGTCTTTGTTTTTCCAATTGTTTTTCATCTCAGTCGGAAAGAATTTGGTTTTTCTGGCGTGATTCAGACTTTCATCTGCTTGCCTCGTAGGATCAAGAACAGGTAGTCCATTTCACTTTGTTACATCGTGCTCTTCAACTGACGTTTGTTTTGTCCATAGTATATGCGAAACATGCAACCTCTTTGCATCGTTCTCTCTGGCAATCTTTATGTGGCTTCTCTAGCACATCTGTATTCCCCTGGGTGATTGGAGGTGATTTCAACACTTTTTGAGCACTCGATGACCATAGCGGCCGGTCGCAACCCACTCTTGCGGGCTTGCAGGTTTTTAATGACTGTATTGAATCATGTTATCTTATGGTGCCACAACATCATGGACCCCGTTTTACTTGGGTGGATGGAAGGGGTCTAGGTCACGTACGTCGCAGATTGGACTGGTTATTTGCCAACTCTTCTTTTCAAGATGTGTTTGAAAACATGCAACTAACGCATCTTACGAGAGTTTCTTCGGATCATACTCCCTTATTATTTGTGTGTCAGTTGAATACACCAGGAGGTCATCGTCCCTTTCGATTCTTGGACTTTTGGTTGATTCATCCAGATTTTCATGACTATATGCAGAATGCGTGGTCGTCGTATCCTACTACTGGTGGTATGTATGGCTTCTATACAAAATTACTTTCTTTGAAGTGAGACATTCAGCGATGGAATAAAGAAATATTCGGCAATATTTTTACAAATCTAATGCATGCGGAATCTACTCTCAATAGTGCTGAGGTTATTTGGGATACTAATCCTAATGATGCAACCCGTGAGGCCTATCACAAGGCAAAAGCCGATTATTTTCGTGCCTCTACATATGAGATGCATTTCTGGAAGCAAAAAGCACGAGTAAAATGGCTCAAGGATGGTGATGCTAACACCCGATATTTTCACTCTATAGTCAAAGGGCGCAGATCACAATTACGTATACAACAAATACGTACAGCCAATGGTGAGCTACACACGTCACCCACCGACATTATGACCGAAGCGGTTTCTTTCTATACAACATTATTTGCTAGAGAAGCAACATATAATCATGCAGTTGTTCTTTCATATATCCCTTGTCTTGTATCGGAGGTGGATAATCGCATGCTTACTCAGATGCCGTTGGAGTTTGAGGTAAAGGAAGCAGTGTGGCAGTTAGACCCCCAGAGTGCAGCAGGACCGGATGGGTTTCATGGTAAGTTTTACCGATCATGTTGGTCTGTTATTCATTCTGATGTCTTTAAAGCGGTGCAGGAGTTTTTTCTTGGCATTCCACAGCCCTCAGTAATGGCTAGTGCATTGATTACTTTGATTCCAAAGACTCACTCTCCTCAGACCTTTAGTGATTTCCGCCCTATCTGTCTTACAAATTTTCTGAGTAAGGTTTGTACACGCATTATCGCTACACGCATGAGTAAGCTGCTTCCCAAATTGATATCTCCAGAACAGACAGGTTTCTTACCTGGACATGATATTTCCACACAAGTTTTAATGTACGTGAAATGATTCACATGCTCGATAAGGGTGGCTCTCAATTATGCTTGAAATTGGACATGATGAAGGCCTTTGACAGAGTAAGCTGGGAATATTTAGAGTTGTTGTTACGTCAGTTTGGCTTCTCAGATTTCTTCATTAGGATAATCCTCAATCATTTACGTGCCACAACCTTGTCTGTGTTGATTAATGGCCAGCCTTCAGTGTCATTTCGTCCATATAGAGGTGTTAAGCAAGAGGACCCGCTGTCACCTTTGCTCTTTATTCTTTCTTCCAAGGGTTTCAGCCGAGGCATCAAATCTTTGGTTGACTCTGGGACACTGCAACCTTTTTGCCTGGGACGGGTTCCATTTGCTATCACACATTTGGCGTGCGCAGATGATTTGTTGGTATTCTTGCGTGGCACGCAACGGAATTTAAAAAGATTTCAAAATTTCTTAACTTTGTACGAAACTACTTCTGGTCAGAAGGTCAACTTTCAGAAGAGCAGTTTTATTCCCTCTGCCAACACCTCTGTTCAACAACGGCAATCTTTTCGGAATATGTTAGGCATGCGATGTACGGCCTTGCCGTTTCGATACCTTGGCTCTTATCTACATAAGGGAATCAATCGCTCCAGATATTGTACTTCCCTTCTACAACATATTGATGACCGTTTGCATGGATGGCACTCCCGACTTCTCTCTACTGCGGGTCGCCTTGTTTTACTTCGTTCAGTGATTTCAGCACTTCCCCTTCATGTTTTGGCAGCAGGGGGTCTGCCCAAGTCTGTCATCAAAATCATTGAACGGAAGATGGCTTCTTTTTACTCGGGACATCGGCACCATTGGGTGGCTTGGTCCACTATTACTACACCTATTGAAGAAGGGGGTTTGGGACTTCGCGATATTAGCATGTTGCAAAAGGCACACCACTGTCGAATTTGGTGGTCATATCAGTAGCATCATACACTTTGGAGTAAGTACATGCATATTAAGTACGGCAATAGAGGGGGTTATCATCCTCGTTTACCAGATTCACCTGTTTGGCGCCTTATCTGTCGCATTCATTCTACCTGCCTTGCTCAGACTGCGGGCGACGGTTCTCATCTCACCTAGACACCCACAGCGTCAGGAGAGTTTTCTTTGCGATCAGCATATGACAATTGCCGTCCAACACAACCAACTTTGCTCTCTGCTAAGTTTATTTGGTTCAAACACCACTCACCTGCCACTAAGCTGTTACTATGGCGTGTCTTCCATTCAGCTCTTCCATTTGAGGACTACATCGGCAGGTACTCTACAGCTCGTCCCACGCAGTGTCCTTTCTGTAAACATGCTTCGGCCACAGTGGATCATGTCTTTCTATACTGCGACAGCATTCGGTCCATTTGGAATTTCTTTGCATCGGAATTACACGGTTTGGCACCTATTGCATTGCATCTTCGACAGTATTTATTATCTTTGTGGTATCATTCCACTTTTTTGAATATTTTTGGAGTTCTTCAAATTATTGTCCCGGCTATTGTGGTGTCTAACATATGGCGCACCTATGCTTCACTGATATATGGGGACTCAACCACATTTGCTCCTTCCTCCATTCGGGCTTTCATACATTATGACATCGCAATGTGGGTTTAGAAAATACATGGCACCAAGCTTGCAGCGGGACCCACGCCACCGCTTACATGGATTCCACCAATTCGGGCCCCACGCCCTCTGGTGATTCGTTGGCGCACTCCTCCATCCGGCAGATTAAAACTGAATATTGATGCGGCGGTTGGCAGACATTATGCAGCCGGAGGGGCTATTTTGCATGATCGTTTGGGTGCATGTGTGGGGGCGATCTCTTTTCGCTTACCACCATGTGCGCCATTTGCTGCAGAAATACAGGCGGCACTATTTGGATTGCTGTATTTCCTCCCGCTTTATCGTTCTATTACCTTAGAATCCGAATGTGCCCAAATGATTACTCGCTTGAGACAACCACACACCGTTTTTGGGAACTACCATTTCAGATTATTGCAGTCTTTACTTCACCATCATCGGCTGGAATTTAATCATGTTTATCGCGAAGCTAACATGGCTGCCCACTATCTTGCTCAACAAGCGATGCTGTTTCCTCAGACACAATACTATTCATGTCACGATCTCCCATCCTTAGTTCGTGGCACCGTCGCTTTAGATCTCTCTTCAGCAAATTTGTGAGTTCCTTGAGCTTTTTGGTCTTCCATATGGATTGGCATGTTTTACTTTTCTCTGCCTGCATCCTTGTGGGTGCAGGCAGACTCGGTACGCAACGTATATTCTTGGTCTTATTACTTAGATTATGCTTCATATGCTTGCTTAACACGGCATTTTATTTCTCTAATGCATGGATGGAGTCACGTATCCTGATCGCCTGCACCAATGCGGACTATGACGTGTTCATTGAGAAGCGACATCAGCATCACGTGCTTGATGATCGATGGCGGGACTTCTCATCATTTTTACTTGGGTTCACTTGGATTGGAGTTTCATTTGCATTATACTGTAACGCTTATCACTCCTCCAAACAAATAAATATGTACGCTTTTTCCTTCGCCAAGGTTTTATCCACAAGGGTGGTTTTACTTGACAAGGTTTTAATGCGGCATATCATATATGATTTGGCGGATGATAATCAACAGCTTTCTACTTTCGCATTATATACCAGCTTTGTAATAAGGTTTTCCTCCGCCATAAGTGAGGTTTTACGTTAATAAAATCTGTTTCGATAATATATAAATATATATATATATATATATTGTCAAAAAGAATATTTTATTAGTAAGCCTCACTTATGGCGGAGGAATACCGTAGTACAAAGTCTCATCATCAAAGGAAAAAAACCAGTGCAAAGATCTGAGTAGTGCCAATCGCTAGTAGTATATGATATGCCACATTAAAACCTTACCAAGTAAAACCACCCTTGTGGAAAAACTTTGGTGTAGGAAAAACCGTACATATTTGTACGATGGCCGAAAAAACATAATACATGTAGATCGTAGATGATAAAGAGAATCAAAATGAGCGCAAGAACCCAGAGGATTTGCCGACCAGCACTCGGCAACGATTAATCAGGATGTTGTGTAGGAGAGATATTAGACAGTAGTTGTCCCCAGTGTTCCGTAGATAATGTAATGTAGCAGGAGTGTAGAACTGAGTATAGTCAGCATGCCATCACTGGGAACTCCGCCACTGTGTTGCCTGTATCTAAGGACACAGGCAACAACTGGCTCAACAAGGCCATAGTCTGCCGCGGTAGATAATAAAAATAATAAGCATGCACAATGAGGGAGTATGACATTACCTGGGTTGCCTGTGTCAAGTGACGACAAGGGCAACTACCCAAGTACAGCAGCTATAGATAACATACACGGCCGTCATGAACGTAAATATGAGCTTGCTCTATCTGTATGTAGTGTAGCTTTAATGAGGGAGGGCAAATTGTCATATCTCCAAAATGCACCGAACCCAGGATGAAGCTGCCCATAACGATCCAACATATGTGCGACCATATTTGTCTAACATGGAACATGTGTAATCGTGCAACTACCCAATTGTAAGAAACTAGTCATGCGGATATGAGGACGAGTGCGAACATAGGCCACAACGAGGAGTCAACTTCCAAATCTATATTGTGAAATCACTGCAAGAAATAAATTTTAGCCAATTTAGCGCCTACAATTCAGCCTGAAATGGAGTGGAAACCAGAAGATAATATATGATAGCTCCACGAAAGGTGCCCGCTGAATCACGAATTACTGCACCACCCGCTGCCGAGACCATGCCAATCGCCACATCCACATTTAGTTTAAGTCAGCCAGTTGGCGGTGCTAACCAATGCACCACCCGTGGTCTTCTACTACAAAGTCTAAGCGAAAGACCATGCGTCAATAAATGAAGATCAAGAGATGCATGCTTGGTGCCAGCCTGTGCGGTAAACCAAAGATAGAGCTGGCGGCGGACTTTTTCATACAACTTATAATAAGACCATGTCTTCTCCCCAAATACAATAGAGGTGTACATACGCCAAACATCCCATAGAATCAAGCCCGATGAAACTAGACGAAGACAACCTCTGAGAGTAGTAGTTCGGGTGGAAGTCCACCAAGAGATATGGGAGCAAAGTATGATGATGCGGCTGCGGTGTGTCAAACAGGGAAACTAAATTGCGACCAAGCAGCCTAGTAAATGTACAATCCAGAAAAGGATGAGCAACCGTCGCAGAGTCCGCCCGACAAAGAGGACAGCAAGTGGGTCTAACAGTCATTAATATGCACAAGTTATCTTGGACAGGAATGGCACCATGATACAATTTCCATAAGAAGACCCGTACTATGGGGAATTGTAACCAATGCCAAATAAACTGATGTGAAAAAAGCTTAACCCATGCAATACGCACTACCTTATAAGCCGACTTCAAAGTAAACTCACCCTTATCCAAAGGCCACCACACATAATGAGTAATATCACCATCAACATGTGTCAAACAAATAGAATGAATCCCACAAATCTGTTTCCAACATGAAGAGTCAGTAATCCAAGGTTGAAAATGACTACCATACTTGGACCACATAAAAATCGCCCACAAAGAACGGGCTTGATGATATGAACACCACAATTTAGCCGAATAAGCCAAAGACAAAAACCCAACATCTCTTAGGCTGAGACCCCCTCCTCACATGGCTTAGAGAGAGTTTGCCACTTAACCCAATGGTGTTTATCACGGTTAGCAGCATCACCCCAGAGAAAATGTCAAATGCGACGTCGAAGTGCATGTCATGTACTCTTTGGCAAGAATAAAACATGCAGAATATGAACTGGCAAAGCACTCAGAACATGTTTAATTAAAATAATTTACCTGTTGAGGACATAAATTTATTTTACCTACTAAGAAGCCGTGCATCTACCCGACTCAGCAAATCTAAACAGTGTTGTGGCTGAGTACGCCCGTTTGCAAATATAAACTCCAAGATATTTAATGGGCAATGAAGTTGGAGACATGGCTAACACCTACGCCAACCGTTGTGCCGTAGGTGAAGACACATTTGAATATGGAAGAAAGTGGCCTTTCTGAAAATTTACGTGTTGTCTTGAAGCCTCTTGATATAAATCTAGAAAAAGTCGGAATCTCTTAAAGTTAAGAACAGAACCATTAAGAAATAACAATAAATCATCCGCAAAGGTAAGATGTGAGATTATCAGTTGTATCCTCCCTATAAAAGATCCAATTAAGTCGCTCGATCTTACTAAAGCATTAAGGCCTCGGGAAAATGCCTCTAATGCCAAAATAAATAACGATAGAGAAAGCGGATCCCCCTGTTTGACTCCACGATGGGCTGAAAAAATCCACAAGATTTTCCATTAATGAGGATAGACATATATGTACCCTCGATATGATTAAAAAATAGATGCTGGAAATGTGCATGAAATCCCATCCTGTCCAGCAGTTTTTGAAGAAATTCCTAGCTAACGCGGTCAAATGCCTTCATCATATCGAACTTAATCATTACATTATCTTCCCAAACTTTTTTGTCTGTAAGCTGTGTCATTTCCTAGGCAATGAGGATATGCTCCGATATGTCGCGACCACATATAAACTCGGCTTGCCCCATCAAGATTATGCGAGAGAGTATACTGGCCAGTCTCGTCGTTAAGATTATTGTGCCCACATTGGACATAAAATTAGATAAGCTTATAGGACGGAAATATGCGAAAGTCATAGGGGAATCTTTTTTGGGAATCATTACAAGCAATGTGCTACACATCGCTCGGGGTATATGAAAGCCCAAAAAATAATCCTGAACTGCCTTATGAACATCCATAGAAATGATATTCCAACAATGACGAAAAAATCCGTTATATCTATTCGTGCATGCAGCACTCCATGGATCAAGGGACCATACAGCTTCTTTAATTTCCTCCATCGTTGGCACAGAGAACAATTGGTCATTCATATCCGAAGTAACTAGACTAGGTATGCGCTGCACTAAATCATCAATCCCACTGATTGGCTCCACTGTAAATAAAGTGGTGAAGAAAGACATAGCCTCCGCCTGAATACCTTCCTGTGTATGACATAGACCAACCGCGGATGTGTAAATACAATAAATAGCTTGTCTTTGTCGTCTGTCTCTAACAATGCTGTGAAAGTATTTTGTGTTAGCATCCCCACTTGTTATCCATTTCACTTGTGTTTTCTGTTCCCAAAACCGCAACTCGATATGTGCAGCCCTATTATACGCGGCCTGTGCCTCATGTACTTGCGAGCGCATCCTGGGTGTAGGATTTTGCTCATACAAAAGCTGAAGCCGGTTTACATGTTGTTCGGCCGTGGACAAGTTATCAAAGACAAAGCTTATCGTAGATACCATGCATACCGCCTATAGTGGGTTACTCCGCCCACCTAGCCCGTACATAAGGAAACAAAAGCTCATGCTCAACCCAAACATTAAGGAAGCAGAAAGATTTAGGCCACGGTTGTTGGTTCTTAAGACATATGAGAAGAAGCGATGCATGATCCGAAGATGCCCGTGAGAGATGCTGCACTTTGAGGCCAGGAAATTGATCATATAGTTCAAAAGAACTGAAAATGCGATCAAGTCGTCGCTTAACTATGCCCAAGCAACGTCCTTTAACCCAAGTATATTATGGCCCTTCATAAGGTAAATCAATTAACTCACAATAACTGACACACAATCAACAAACTCCTCAAGTGAAGGAAGATATAGCATAAAAGAACCAAGATGTTCATCTACAGATAAATATGTGTTGAAATCTCCGCCGACTAGCCAAAGAGGTTAACGCTGATCATATATATTCTGAAGTTCTAATCATAACCGCGCCTATATGTGACTGTATGCATACCATAAACTGGACTGAAAGAAAAGATCTGCTGAGAAATAGGTAGAATATAGTGAATATGTGAGGCCTGCTCACCATGAAAAATATCCAGCAAGCTAAGCGACGAATGCTGCCAAAATACCCATATTCTGTTGGATCTGCAAGGCACCACTAGAAGGGAGGGAGTTGAATAGATGGTGCGGAAAGTGTGCTTTTTAAAATTTCTTTAAACTTGAACAATTCAAGTTCTGAAAACAGATTCTGTTTTCAGGACCAGTTTTAAAACGTTTTTAAAACTAGGTTATAGGTCTCCAAAAATTATAAAATTTTGAGAGAACTTAGCCTCAGATGTTATGAGGGTCTCCTAAAAATTTCAAATTAAAATTCAACCTGTAACCCCTTCAAAAACCGTTGGTAATCAGATTGTGCAAATCTGCCAGAAACGGTAGATGGTTTTGAAAAATTAATTCCTATTTGTGTGAACGTCCAAATGCTCTGAAAATTTGACCACTAACTCTTTATATACTATATTTAAATGGATTGAAACATTTTTGGAAAATTCTTTTGGGAAGTAGGTCAACTACAATCAAAGTCTCAACCTTTGCAAGTCTGAAAATCAGACTGCACTAGTCTCAGAACTTTTGATGTTTGATTGACTTATACTTATGCAAAAGGGTTGAAACTTGTCCCAAATTAACCCTAGAACGTGTAAGTATATTTCTGGAAATTTTCGTAATTTTTGAAAAACGTTTACTATTTTTACAGATGCGAACAAGACGGGTAAACAGTGCAATAACTGAAAGGTAAATGCAGAAAGTAAATGGCACCAAGAATTTTATACTGGTTCGGTTATAAACAACCTACTCCAGTCTTCAAGGAACACTTTCCTTGGTTCACACTAATCACACACACGCAGTACACCTTACCGCAGGGTTGATAGAGTTACACCTAACTCCAACCCTTTACAAACCTTGTATTGTAGGTACAATTCGCACGAACACCACCACCTTGCTAGAGTGAAGATTGATCACACTTTGATCAATCTTTTACAAAGATATATGAATGGTGATTTATCTCAAGCCTATTCAAGATTGAAAGATATGAAAACAATAGGCTTTACAAGAAGAGAGAAAGAAAGAGAATGTAGAAGAAGAAGGCTAGAACACTTTTGATCTTTCAATTTGCAACACTTGTTCTTGTTCTTGTTTTGCTCTTCTTCTCTCCATTTTAATGTGCAGGCCGTCCCCTTGGTGTAGCCTCCCCCTCTTGAAAATTATCTTTTAAGTCCTTGAGAGAGTGTAAGACATCATTGTGACAAGGCCTTGCTTACTTGGCATCCTCCTGTTGGATCATTATTTAGTCTTCGCTTACTTGGCACCTCCTTATTGGCTCAACGTTGTCATCATGATGACATGGAAAAAATCTGAGATATACACTTTACCATGTGCCAAAAATCAATCATAAAATCATACCATAAATCAAGAATTACATCATAAATTGCAAGACCAAAAAATCCTTCCATATTCATGCCAAAAAATCGGCCATAACAATCTTGCCATGCTGAATTTTTCAGCATGTGCATCATAGGGATAAAGTTCAAATCATTACCATTTTTCTTTGAATTTTCATCATAAAAATGAATCAACAACTTATGGTAGGTATTGCTACCAATTAAGAAATGAACTTAGACATGTTTTGGCACTTAAATTCGGCCATCAAGATTGAACACATGCTGAAAAATTTTCAGCATGTGTGATATGTAAAATATCACCATTTATTTATTTAAATTATATTCAACACCTTTCCATTTCTTCTTCCAATTAATCACATAATAAAAGATGACAAAATATGTCACATTGAATAGCAAATTTCGGCCACCCTAAGTTTAGTATGCTGAAATTTTCGGCATGTGACATAAGAGAGGTATACCTTGAATTCTTATCATTTGTAGCTTCTCTCTTCAATTCACCAACTTTGTATGATTGATCCTTGACCAATCAAGATGCCAACAAAGCTCCACATATGCTCCAAATCAGCTATATGTGACGTTGAATGATGTGTATACATGTGCTGAAATTTATTTTTGCTAACTTTGTAAAATAGGGCACATTTAATAATACACACATGTAATATTCCAATCAGCCCTTAATTTAATTTTCTAGAACACTTTAAGATGTATATCATATGTAAAAAGTGTCTAGATACGTGCCACATGATGTACAAGAAAAACGTTCCATGTTATGTGCGTAGAAAACCGAATTTTCGATATTTATCGATTACCTGATTTTTCTCTAAGTTAAATTCCAACTTTTGCACATGTTATATATATTATGTTATACATAATATATATAATATATACTTTAAATCTCAGCACTTGACTGGTTTAAAGTGGTACCATTAACATGTGACAAAAATTAAACTTGGAATCTTCACATTTTGGACTTAATGTGGAGTAGTTTGTGTGTGCCAACATGGAAAGTATTTTTGGCTGAAAATATCATGCATGGCACGAAAATTATGATGATTTTTGAAGTATAAGGGCTGGCCATTTATTTATGGCAAGTACGTGACACATTGGCGAAGTTTCGGTATTCGCCCGATACGACAAATTTCGGTTTAGAACCTTTTATCGTGTCATATTTAATTTGTCATCACCATATCTTATATCATATGATATAAGACCTGAATATACTCATAAATATGAGTTAAGTACGGTGGTGTGACGTTAACGTACGTACGTAAAATATATAACGTGTCGGTAGTACGTTGGAATACATGTGTATGTGCCTTTTTCAGAAAATCTGAAAATATATATAATATATGTATATGTGGCGTGTACAATTAATAAAAGGATGAGGAGAAGACTTTCCTTCCTTAGCCTTGTTGCCTTTGTGCCTTTTCCAAATGTGGCTTCCTTTAATGAACTACTTAGTTTATTAAACTAAGTACTTCACTTAATGAACTAGTTTAGTTCATTAATGGTGGCACCTGAAAATAGTATAAACACAACAAATGTTTGCCATATGATGTAAGCTTTAATGCTTCATGGCTCATTAGTACGGCAACATAATATATAAGCTAAATAAGGCAAGTAATGGCAAGATATCATGCATTCATGTACACGTTTATATATATATTTGTACACGTTTATATATATATATATTTGAGTCACTTATGTTGAAATCACTCAAACCCCTAATCTCTACAATCTCCCCCTTTTGATGATTTTAAAAATAACTTGTGTACATGATTTAAATGCTATCTCTCCCCCTTCAATCATGCATAAAATCAAAACTTGAATTTTAAATTCCGAGTTGCTCCCCCTTAATTTATGCAATTAGTGTCTTTCTCCCCCTTAAATCATGCTTTCTCTCCCCCTTTATTTTGGAAAGCAAATCAAAAGATGCCTGAAAAAAATCATGCATTTCATCTACGTGCGTTCGTAAGGGTCATTGATTCAACCCTTTGAAAATGTCCCTTTTGGTACCCACATTTGGGTGACCTTTCTAGGTCTTCCAAAAGGTGTAAAAGGTGATGAGAAGGCAACATAATATATGTTAGGGACAAATGCGTTTGGCCTTTGGCCAAGAATCCCATCATGCATGTAGTATGGTTTCTGATAAGCATTTCGTTTTGCATGTACGGGACGTGATCTAGATGCATTTTTGTGATATGAGTGTCGTGTATGCATCACTTGTTTCTTCTCATATCTATATGGCACATAATTATATTTTGCATGATATGAAGAAGAAGCACATTGAGATGTCATAAGAAAAGGCCTATGCGTCTTCTTAGATGCCACATATGTCTTTGATGCATCTATTTTCTTAGATGAGATGAATTTGGTTGGTTTATTTTGTAGCTTACTTTTCTCAACGTATCCTAGTCCAGTTTTGTCACCATCATGCTTTTGAGAAGAAATGATGTGATCTAGCATGTTCGATCCCGTATCAAATTGTTTCACCTTTTTCTCTACATCCGCATTACTTGATTTCAAGTTTGAAATTTCGGATTTCAATTCAGTGTTCTCGGATGTCAGTGATGAAATTTCAGATTTTAATGCATTGATGATGCATGATGACTCTTCTTTAGAATCGTTTAATTGAGCGACAAGATTTTCGTTAGAAGATTCTAACAATTTCTTGTCTTCAATTAATCGTTTCTTTTCTTTTGCAAGAGTCTTTGAAAACTTATGCAATTCTAAATATTGACTAAATAAATCATCATATGAGCATTCAGAATCGGAATCAGAGTCGGAAGATACCTCATTTGATGCTTTAGATGTAAAGCATACTTGTGCCTTGTGTTCTTCCGTATCATCAGTCTCAGAGTCGGATGTATCACTCCAAGTGGAGGCTTTGAATGCTCTTCTCCTTTGCTTAGATTCTGAGACGAGTCTATTCTTGTTCCGATCCTTGTCAGGGTATTTATTAGTTTGTTTTTCTTTATTAGGACAGTCATACGATAGATGTCCAAGTTTGCCGCATTCATAGCATTTTATTTCCTTATTTTTATTTTTATGATCCTTAGATGAGGTAGACTTATGTTTAATCGATTTTCTCAATATTTTTCTTAATCTTTTAGCCATTGTGATTAAGTCCTCATCATCGGAATCTGTGTCACTATCATCTACGACGTATTCATTCGATTTAAAAGCTATAGCCCTATCATTATTAGAAATGGACTCAGAATGTCTTAAGGCAAGTTTGTTTTCATATACCTTAAGTGATCCGATTAGTTCTTCCATTTTAATCGATTTGGTCTCTTTGCTTTCTTCTATGGCCTTACTTTAGGGTCCCACTCGGATGGAAGGCTTCGCAACACCTTTTGTACCTTTTCCTGCATAGTGAAGGCTTTGCCAAGAGACTCGAGAGAATTGTAAATGTTAGTCAAACGTAAATCCATCTCAACAATAGACTCATTTGGCAATAATTTAAATGACTCAAGTGTGGACATAAGCATATTGATTTTGGACTCCTTTACTTGGCTAGTCCCTTCATGTTTCATTTCAAGAATATGCCACATCTCTTGAGCACTAGAACAATTAGACACGTAACTAGCCTCACTTTTACTTAGGCCATTTAATAGTAGTTGCATGGCTTTAGCATTCATACTCAACTTCTTTTTGTCATCACTAGTGTATTCTTGTTTCGTTTTTGTAACCTCTAGTGTGACACCGTCTACGGTGGATAACTTAGATGGAACAAAAGGACCATCTTCTATAATCGACCAGAGATCAATATCTATTGCCATAAAGAAAAGTTTCATTCTTACCTTCCATTTAACGAAAGACTCACCGTCAAAGAGAGGAGGCCTTATGGTTGACATTCCTTCTTGCACGGTTGTGGTTGCCATCTCACTGAATCGTTGGATTCTTCGAAGTGAGTGTTCCTGCGCTCTGATACCAATTTTAGGACCTCAGGTGCTACCAACTCTCCCAAAACCAATTGGTGACAGGAGATGCGCATACCCTAGCCTTATAGTGCATTTAGCACATACAAGCGCCCACGGCATTCGACTGTGACTTGGCCCACCAGCCTATGCACCACGGGACAATTGCTGCACCTAACATATTCGATCACGACAAGTTGAAATAGAGTTTGAAAAAGAAAGCCGTAACTGGTCCCGAAGCAAGTGAGAAACATCTAGTTTTGATTCAATTTCAACTAAAAGTGTAAGTCGGTGCTGCTTTATTAATCTTTTCATACGTAATAAGGAGGTACATAAACCTCTAACATTCCAAATAATACAATTCATTGAGAAGGCAAAAATGAAAAACTTCAAGATGATTGTGTAGTAGAACGCATCACCCGGGAAGATGGAGGGAGTAGCGGCATCTCCGATTTTGTGCGACGTGGCTTTCGGGAATGTATAAGTCTAGCCTCCGCAGATAGATTAGATTCTGGATCATGATCGGCCAACAGTAGACGATGAGAAATGTTAGCTGCTGTTGGTTGAATTTCATGCTTACATACTGTCCGAACAAGGACTTCAATACCCTGCTAAAAGGAATTTAGAATCTCACCATCCGACTAAAGACTCGTGAGAAGAGATACATACTGGTCCGTACGAGCAACATGATCCAACTCAGAATCAGATACATTCGCTACCAATGAACCATCAGCTAGTGGTTTAGGAATATCATATGATTTACCAAGAACAGAAATATCCTGCACAGCAAAGATAGGCAAATTATCCAAGCCATCATCCAAATGACATTGAAGAAGAATCTCATAGTGGGGTTTGATGAGTTCGAAAATGCTCACCGGGTGGATTAAGGGTGATCCTTGTTGTATGTCGTTAATCCTCCGTCTTTATCCGTCAGTGGAACCTGAGAAGGAAGAGAAACGTTAGAGGCACAGGGCGTTGTCCTGAGAAAACCCTCTGACGCTCAAGTCAGTTATGGGTGTTTTTTATGCATTTTATGCTGGAATAAAGATTTAGGATAAACCTGGTTCAAGATCTCACTGAGAGTTAGGCTGCCTAGAGGTCAGCCGAGATGGTGCTTTTGGAAGATCCCTCACTGAAAGATCTTCCTCTTTTGGAAGTATGAAGTCCTTTCCTTAGAGAAGAAGGCTCCGAAAGTTGTAGTTGAAGTTGGGCTTAAGTTCGATCCCCCCTTTCATCTGGAAAGAGGTCTTTTATACACAAAGTTAAGGAGGTATGTCCCTCTGCCCAATGATGGGATTGTTGCGTGTCTGAGATGGCTATCGTGTCCGCTGTAGGAGCGCAGTCTGATAGGACAAGTGCCTACGACCGCCGCTGTGTTAGTGGCTGACTCTATGATATATTGGTTGGCCAGCAATGATAACTTTGTACTTAGCCAAGGGATGTTTGACACCTGGAAAGTACTTTGCAGAATTGTCTTGGTGGGTCCTAGACGACAGTTGATAATATCTTCTCCGATCTTATCCGAGATACTCTGAGCAACAGCCTTTGTGAGAGCAAGGCCGAGGCTAGAGCTCGGTGCTAATAAGAAGCTGAGCCGAAGCTTTTCCGAGGCCGAGCTGAATAAGCTTCCTTTAGAAGTTGTGTACTATTGATCAGATATTTGCATATTTACTTGCTGAGGTTGATCATAGGCGGTTGCCTTGACTAAAGCACTGCTGAGCCGAGGTGCAGTATGTCAAACTATTCTTATAAGATTCACTTCGTTTATAACCACTCTTGGTCATATTAAATAAGTGCCGACCTGACTCGGGCATGCGGCCGAGCTGACCAAAGGTTATAGTTGAATCTGCCTTAGCCACTTTAATAATCTTGCTTTAACTAAAGATAGTAGTGGCCGAGGCTAAGGCCTTCTAGTCGAGGCTAACCAATCAAGTAGCTGAACCTGAACTACGTTGACTGTTTGACTAACGGATGATTTTTGTCTTTTCTGAGCGGATTAATTCTGGCTCAACCCTTTGCCCCTAGATTAGTCTGGCCGAGCTGAGCAGGAAGGGCAGGCAAATCGATTCAGAGCTTTTAATGCATTGTTCTTTCAAGTGATGACGTGTCTGCCTCTGATTGGACCGTACAACGGATTTACTTTTTGCGCATAGTACGAGGCGTCAGCTATGCATCTTTTCATATCCGGCGGTTCAGGAATCGAGGATGAAACTTTCGAGATGTCGCTTGGGATGTCCGAGCTGGGGCTATAAATAGAGATCGCAGAAGAACAATTCACTTCTTCTCCAACGTCTATCCTTCCAGTTCTCTCCGGTGATTTTTACTTCCTTCTTTCAGCCTATCTTCACTGTAACTTTCCTTAAGAATTTCTCCTAAATCTAACTTTCAAACTTGTCGTTGCCAAACTTCAATGTCGGCCTTGCACTTGGTAGATTTTTCCCTTGCAGTTAGTTTCTTTAACAATTAAACTAAGTCTACAAGATTTAAAACATAGAAAACCTATTTTCTGCCAAGCTGAGCCGAGAATTGGCAATGAATGAAACTTGTCTGAGCTAATAGTCTTGATCTGCTTTAGCCGAGATTCAAGCTAAATGGTGCTTAGAAATAGACTAAGTCTTTAATTGCTGCCAGATCTGGCAATCATCTTCCTCTGTTTTGGCACATAGGCCGAGATAAGATTATACGGCCCAGGTTTCCCTTGTAGCGGCCGAGATAAGGTTATACGGCCCAGGTTTCCCTTGTAGCGGCCGAGATAAGATTATACGGCCCAGGTTCCCCTTGTAGCGGCCGAAATAGGATTATACGGCCCAGGTTTTCCTTGTAGCGACCGAGATAAGATTATACAGCCCAGGTTTTCCTTGTAACGGCCGAGATAATTCTGTGTAATGCCTTGAGATAAGTTACTTAGAATAATTATAAGTTTTTACACCGCCATCAGTCTAACAGTTGTATCCAGCTCTGCTTGTTTATTCAGCAATTCTTTGAAGTGAACAACTTTTATAGGACCGACCTGGACTCTAGGATCTGTCCTGCCGAATATTTCTTGGAATCTTCAAAGCATTGACCGATGAGTCACTTACTTTTATAGGACTGACCTGGACTCCAAGATCTGCCCTGCCAAATACTTCTTGGAATCTTCAAAGCATTGACTGATGAGTCACTTACTCTTATAGGTCCGACCTGGACTCCAGAATCTGCCCTGTCGAATATTTCTTGGAATCTTCAAAGTATTGATTGATAAGTCATTTTGAACCGAGGTGTGAGACTTGTCACACTCGGGTTTCATTAAGATCATTATGCAGATAGCGAATAGTTGAGCCCCCATCATGGGAGGGCATTTTGTCTAAGCCGAGGCCTTGTCAAGCCATAAAGCAGAGGCCTGGAGAGAATCAAGGTAAACCCCTGACAAATCTTAAGGCCGAGACCCACTGCAGGATGGACATGCACGCCGAAGTGAACCCCTGACAAGCCTTAAAACCAAGGTGAACCTTTGCCGTTGTTGGAAAGACAGTATATTATTTCCTTGATCTGATGAGCCATAAGAGAGAAGTCACCGAGATGAAAAAGTTTGTGTCTCGAGTCCCTTTATGAGCCATAAGGCAGAGATCGGCTAAGCGCGAATCCTATCGGGCTCCAATTCTGTTACGACTCACAAAGTGAACGTCAGGTAGGCACAGAACTTTTCTTACACCTGGATGAATCCCTCTGTATGAACCATAAGGTGAAGGAATAATAATTATACCCCCCAACTCAGGCTAAATGTTGGAGAATGTCAGGCCGAACTGACCCAAGTATGAAGATTGATGTATTGATATCATACGGCCGAATTGATCTGGATCAGATATTTGTGTAGAATAACCAGGGAATGTCTTTGCCTTGTTGACCCAGGTAGAGTTCTTCATATTCCATGAAGAAAAAGGTCTTCTGGACAAACATATTGCCGAGCAGAAGAAGGTGCCGGGCTGAGTAGATTGAAGAACTTGGTTAAGATGATGGGGAATTTAAGTCCCATTTGTCGAGAAAAAGCACTGCTTAATGTCTGGACAACTCTTTTGCAATAGCAAATTTGAAAACAATTTATTTAAAGTACGCTTGCGTACATGGGGATTTCGAGTACAAGCCAAAAAAGTGAACCAGAATTCTTTGTGGGCTCCTGCTTTTAGGTCAGCTGTATCCTGTCGGACACCCGCAATCTCTGTCCCTCCGAATCTGAATCCTCGCCTCTTGGCGACCTGTGCTAATGTCCAGGTCGGCAACTTTCATCTTGAGGAGGCTGGCCAAAATCCAGCCTATTGTGCAGCCTCGACCTCGGATTGTAGAATCGTTGTAGGTGGCCGAGCTCGATCAGATGCCCAATCTCCTAGGCGAGCTGCCTGCAGTCCTCTGTACATGCCCGATATCATGATGATAGAGGCAGTACAGTTGAGGATTCTTTTTATGGATAGGTCCTGTAAGGGGCTGAGGATCTCTTGCTAAACTCTTCTTCCTCATGTAGAGAGAATATGAGCCTTTGAGGCCAGCAGAGAATTTCTTTTTTTTCCTCGGCCTCCCAACCGAATGTTGACAGAGCGCCTTTCTTGTGGTAGAGCTCTGCCTTTCTTGTCAACTTCTCTGCCACGCCTGAGTGACAGCAACGCTTTTCTTGCGCAGTTCAAATGATAGTCCAGAGCCTTTACAGGCTCGGACGCAAAGAGCTGATGACCAGACCTTTGTCCTGAACGTCTAGCCTCAGTCATGAGTCCACTTGAAGCCCCAGTATGATATTCTGGCTGAGTTGGAGAATATTCCAGTTCTTTTTTCGGAGGAGAATTACTGGGATGGAACCCACTGGGTCCTGCCATGGGGGCTTTTCTCTTCATCTCTTTCACCACAGCCTAGAATACATGAGGATTCTAGGCCACGTAGCGAATGGCTCGCATATGTTCTTCATAAGAGAAGGCAGCAGTGGGAGTTGAAGATTCTGCTAGTTCCGGGGAACACTGTTCCGATTGAAGAGATTGCTGATGTCTTCTAGGAATCATAGGTCGCTCGAACCCTTTCCCATCTTTTTTATCCATTCTCTGAACGTTGATTTTGTTGGCTACTCGCGTAGAAGGCCCTTGAAAGGCTATTTTTAAGGAATACGGAGGTAAATGCCCTCCTTCTAGCGCCAAATGATGAGTCCAAAAATGCTCACCGGATGGATCAGAGGTGATCCTTGTTGTATGTCATTAATCCTCCGTCTTTATCTGTCAGTGGAACCTGAGAAGGAAGAGAAACGTTAGAGGCCCAGGGCGCTGCCCTGGGAAAATCCTCTGACGCTCAAGTCAGTTATGGGTGTTTTTGTATGCATTTTATGCTGGAATAAAGGTTTAGGATAAACCTAGTTCAAGATCTCACGAGAGTTAGGCTGCTTAGAGGTCAGCCGAGATGGTGTTTTTGGAAGATCCCTCACTGAAAGATCTTCCTCTTTTGGAAGTATGGAGTCCTTTCCTTAGAGAAGAAGGCTCCGAAAGTTGTAGTTGAAGTTGGGCTTAAGTTCGATCCCCCCTTTCATCTGGAAAGAGGTCTTTTATACAAAAAGTTAAGGAGGTCTGTCCCTCTGCCCAATGATGGGATTGTTGCGTGTCTGAGATGGCTATCTTGTCCGCTGTAGGAGCGTAGTCTGATAGGACAAGTGCCTACGACCGCCGCTGTGTCAGTGGCTGACTCTATGATATATATGTTGGCCAGCAATAATGACTTTGTACTTAGCTAAGCGATGTTTGACACTTGGAAAGTACTTTGCAGAATCGTCTTGGTGGGTCCCAGACGGCAGTTGATAATATCTTCTCCGATCTTATTCGAGATACTCTGAGCAACAACTTTTGTGAGAGCAAGGCCGAGGCTAGAGCTTGGTGCCAATAAGAAGCTGAGGCCGAAGCTGATCCGAGGCCGAGCTGAATATGCTTCTTTTAGAAGTTTTTCACTATTGATCAGATATTTGCATACTTACTTGCTGAGGTTGATCATAGGCGGTTGCCTTGACTAAAGCACTGTCGAGCCAAGGTGTAGTATGTCAAACGGTTCTTATAAGATTGACTTTATTTCTAACCACTTTTGGTCATATTAAACAAGTGCCGACCTGACTCAGATATGCGGCCGAGCTGACCAAAGGTTATAGTTGAATCTGCCGTAGCCACTTTAATAATCTTGCTTTAACTAAAGATAATATGTGGCCGAGGCTGGCCAATCAAGTAGCTGAACCTGAACTATATTGACTGTTTGACTAACGGATGATTTTTGTCTTTTCTGAGCGGATTAATTCTGGCTCATCAGGGTTGAAGCTCATGCGAAATGTATATATTTTTGTCATCGTGATCTAATGCAGCGGCCATGTTAGGAACATCCTGCTGTATGTGAGGCGGAACAGAAGTTAGGCCACCCTACCCATCCTTTTCTGGAGTCCATCTAGTTTTTGGCTTAGAGGGACGCTGCATTTGAGGAGGGACGTTCTCGACTGACGAAACCTGACCATCAACTTTTGGGTATGTTTTGAGATCATGCCCCAATACGCTACAATCAGAACAAAAAACCGGCACATCTTCATACTCAACGGTTGGATAAAAATCATGCTCACCACCAAGTATATGCAATCGGCCTGGCAACGGTTTAGACAAATCAATTTCCATGCACAACCGAACTACAGAAGGATGTATACCTTGCGATTTCGTGGAATCCATGCGTAGAAGTTCACCAATTATGGAGCAATATCCCATAAGGCAGACTTACTATGAAGGAAAAGCGGCAGTCCGCGAAGTGAAATCCAAACGGGGACGATGGGTGTATCATACTTCGGATCAAATGATGCCGTTCATTTAGTCACGCGCATGTAGAAACCATTAAGCGTCCATGATCGTCGCATAAAGCAGCGCTGATGATCTTCTTGATTGTCAAAGTGATCAAGATATGTTGATCATCTAGCAATCCTAAGCGGGGTGTTTGTTTAAAGCCAATCCTTTCAAAACATGTTTACAATTGTTTCATCGTTGGCCATCCATTCCAGAATGATCCAATCAATTTAAAACGTTATGGCGCAGAAAAATTAGATACCTCGGCGGCTGTAAATGTGATGGAAGGCATTCCTTTGAATCACGAAATTGCTTGCAGAGAAACTGGGGGCTGCATGGTTTTGGACGCAAGAACCTTAGCGAATGAGGGCTTCTTAGCAGATGCAGATGGCGGAGCATCCATGTTGCCGCAACTGTTCAGCTTTTCTGTATGAAGAATAAATAGTGATCAAGAATATATGTAGAAATGTAACAAGAGAGGAAGATGACCACCGAATCACCGGCGGCCGCCATTGATCGCCCGCAACTGTCAAAATTCATTCAAATTCGTCCAGAACGGAACCATACGAATGTAAAATGCTAGAGAGGAACGAAAAACTGAACTTTCTAGATGAAGAATTATTCCATTGATCTCAATTGAAATGCAGCTGAACTCTGCATTTTATACACTTCGGCTAAGGCAGAAACGAAGAAAGCAAAAGGAAAATTACTTGACTAGCCTTCTATTTACAAATGACCCAACTATCTCATTAAGGGCAAAATGGTCATTTTCCAGCATTTAAAATTTGCCGCCTGCAAGCTTCTTCCCCAAATCTTCTGCTTGGCTGCTCCTTCACATCAAAGTGCAACGCACTTCATCCCAGCACAGCCCCCCGCAGTCTCCTTCACTAAATACCACTCCATAACTGCTCTTGCCAGCTCATCAACCAATCATCTTGACCTTTGATCATCAACCCTGATCCAACGAACTAAGCTTGTGCTTGTCCTGCTTGGCCTGATCAGCTTGCAACTCATCACCATCTTCAACACCCCCCATCAATCCTGACTTACCATATATATTACACACTCCCATCGCAGAAGTCAGGTATTGCACTTTTCTCGAGTCAAGTGGCTTTGTGAACAAATCCGCCAACTGCAATTCAGTCCTGATAGGCATGGGACGAATGATCCCTTGCACAAACTTGTCCCTAATTATGTGACAATCAATTTCTATATGCTTGGTCCTCTCGTGAAACACCGGATTTTCAACAATGTAAATAGCACTCTTATTATCACAAAACAGCTCCACAGGTCTCTCTTGCACTACCCTCAAATCCTTCATCAAATACAATATCCATTGTATTTCACAAGTAGCAGATGCCAAAGCCCTGTACTCAGCTTCTGAAGAGGACTTGGACACGGTGGTCTGCTTCTTTGCTTTCCAAGATATCAAAGACTCACCCAAGAAGACACAATATCCAGTTATTGACCTTCTAGACTCAATGCATCCGCCCCAGTCAGAATCTGCAAATCCCTTTAGCTCCACATTCCCAGACCTTGGATATAGCATCCCCTGGCCTGCTGTGCCCTTTATGTACCTCAGTAACCTATGTGCCGTCTTAAGGTGAAGCTCAGTAGGCTGATCAAGAAACTGACTCAGCTGCTGTACGGTATACGTAATGTCTGGCCTTGTTATAGTCAAGTATAACAGTTTGCCAATCAATCTCCTGTAACCTGAAACATCTGCTAACTGTGGGGAGTCTTTATGTGCTAGCTTTACATTTTGCTCCATAGGTGTCTTGGCTGGCTTGGACCCAATAAAACCAGCTTGCTCTACTAGTTCCAGTGCATATTTCCTCTAACACAACATGACCCCCCTTTGGGACCAAGCCACCTCTAAGCCCAAAAAATATTTAAGAACACCAAGATCTTTAATCTGGAAAGCCTGATGAAGGGCAGATTTCAATGTTAAGATGTGAGATAAAGAATTACTGGCCACAATAATATCATCCACGTAAACAAGTAAAGCCAAAAAGGAATCTGGAGTGGATCTAGTAAACAGAGTATAATCTGTCTTGGACTGAACATAACCCTGAGAAATCAAAAAAGTAGTAAGCTTATGGTTCCATTCTCGGCTAGCCTGCTTCAGACCGTATAAAGACTTGTGTAATTTACAAACAGCACGAGGTTGATCTGAGGAAAGACCTTCGGGCAACTGCATATAAATCTCCTGCGTAAGATCACCGTGAAGAAATGCATTATTCACATCAAGTTGATGCACATGCCAGTGTTTGATAGAAGACAAGGCTAGTAACAGTCGAACTGTGGTAAGCTTAGCTACTGGAGAGAAAGTATCGGTGTAGTCCACACCCAACTGCTGTGTATAGCCTTTTGCAACGAGTCTGGCCTTATATCTCTCTATATTGCCATCTGGGTTGTATTTAATCTTGTAAACCCACTTACAACCAATGGCTTGCTTACCTGGAGGCAAAGAGACCACTGTCCATGTGTGATTGGCTGCTAAAGCATCCAACTCCGCGTGCATTGCCTTCTGCCAGTGAGGAGAACTGGCTGCTTCATGGTATGAATTAGGCTCCTGCTGCAGACTAATATTGAGAATATATGCCCTATAGTCAGGAGCTAAAGCATCAAATGACATGTAGTGCTGAAGAGGATGAGAAGTGGAACAAGAAGATTGGAACGAAGGTGTGCGTTGAAGAAGGTTGCAGTAGTAATCTTGCAGATATTTAGGAGGCTTACAAACTCTAGAAGAAGAAGGATCAGGAAGCAAAGGCAAGCAAATTTCAAGACCAGTGCAAGGATGGACGTTGTTATGAGACTGTGAAGCTTCAGATGAGTAATAATCCGTTCCTGGAGTGCTGTCATGTGATGGAGTAATGAAGGAGCTATTATCTTCAGGAAGAGTGTTTAAGACATCCAGTGTGCTGGGAGCAGGTGATGCTTCTGAAGAGACAGGAGGATGTTGGTAGGGAAAGTGACCAGCTGATGAGGCAGGTCCAGATGATTGATCAGGGGAATGGTCATGGTTGGGAGGCATATCAGTGTTGGTAGGAATCTCAAATGGAAAGGTGTGTTCAAAGAATTGAACATCCCTAGAAATGAAGATAGATTTGGAATGCAAGTTTAGCATAATATACCCTTTGACATTGTGAGGAATACCTAGGTAAACAGATGGTATGGACCTTGGTGCAAACTTAGACTTGTGAGGAGTAGTGTCTGCAGCAAATGCAAAACAACCAAATGTCTTTAACTGATTATATGAAGGAGTGGTCTGAAACAGGAGTTGGTGAGGACATTTATGATTGAGTAATGGTGTAGGTAATATATTTATGAGATGGACAGCATACTGAGTGCAAAATCCCCAGTAGCCTATAGGGACATTGGACTGGAACTTCAAGGCCCTAGCTGTATTTAGGATGTGTTGATGCTTCCTTTCAACAATCCCATTCTGTTGGGGAGTGTTGACACACGTAGTTTGATGAATTATGCCCTTGTTCATATAAAACTTAGGCATATTAAACTCCTGGCCATTGTCTGATCTCAACACCTTAATGCACTTATTGAACTGATTTTGAACAAATTGGCAGAAACTCTCAATGACATTTCTGGTTTCTGATTTTTGTTTAAGAAGATATAGCCAAGTAAACCTTGTAAAATCATCAACTATGGTAAGAAAATACCTTTGCCCGTAAATAGTGGGATGTTTATGAGGTCCCCATATATCAATATGTATGAGGTCAAAAGCTGAAATTGAAACAGAGACAGAGACTGGAAACGGATGTCTTTTCATTTTTGCCAACGGGCATATGGAACAAGAGTACAATTGATCAGGCAAAGTAATAGAAGGATCAATCTTTTGTACATCCTTTATTCTAGGCATAGGAGCATGTCCTAATCTATAATGCCACAATAAGGCAGGAGAATCCGAAAGTTTGGCAGCAACTGACAGACACTTTGAATGTGATGAGGAAGAATCTGGTTTGGCATGGCCAGAACCTTGCAAATAGTATAAGCCTTTGATCAATTCAGCTGAACCAATCGTCTTCAGAGAGACTTGGTCCTGAATTACACAAGAAGATCCCATGAACTGAACCAACACAGATGACGCAGAAAGCAACTTACTGAGAGACAAAAGATTATATGCAAAACTGGGAACGAACAGCACATTGTGTATAACAAGTGAAGAGTTAATCATAACTGAACCAATGTGTGTAGCTTCAACTGAGGTCTTATTAGGAAGTTTAATGAACATGTTATGAACAGGCTGAAAAGAGTGGAACATGCTGATGCTACATGTAATGTGATCAGTAGCTCCTGAGTCTAGAATCCATATATTCAAATTATTAATACAGCCATTACCTATTTCATTACCTGATAAAGCAGACATTACTGCTCCCTGGCTTCCACCAAACTGCACTGGAGCCACAGCAGGCTGACTAGGATCCTTGACACTTAACAATGACATCAACCTCTGAGTCTGTTCCTGCGTCAAAACTGGGAGCTGGCATGACTGTCCATTCTGATCATGCTGCTGTGAATCACACTCAACATCATGAGCTTCAATTACATTTGCCCTTGGCTTGTACCCCGGGGGAAAACCGTGCTTCTTATAACACCTCTGTTCGACATGTCCAATCATGCCACAGTGAGTACACTGCGGTCTCTTAGATCCTTCAGGATAGAATCTGCCATTTCCTCTTCTATACACACTACTTCCTCCTCTACTGTTAAATGCATTCACGCTAATATTCACACCTTCGTTATTCTCAGACATCATGGCAGTAGGATTATTCATGAACTGTACAGAGGTAACACTATTACTTAGCTTCCTTTCGTATTTCAACGCCATGGCAAATACAGTATCCAAGCTAGGCATGGGTGACATAACAAACACTTGAGATTTTACGGCATCATAATCATCATTTAGACCTTTAACAAACTTGATAACACAATCACTTTCAACATAAGCCTTCATATTCGCTGTGACGTTGCAATTGCAACCACGACAAGTACAACGGGGAATTGGCCTTACAGCCATCATCTCTTCCCATACTCCTTTCAATTTAGTGAAGTAATCACTAATGCAATCCGTCTCTTGCCTTATATTATAAAATTTTTCAAGTAAATCAGAAAGCCTAAAAGGATCACAACTTCCATACCTTCGCTTAAGATCATTCCATACATCTGCAGCCGTATCGTACCACATCACGCTTTGTGCAATTGCAGGAGATACACTATTCATAATCCAAGAGTGAATCATCGAGTTAACTTGCCTCCAGGAATTGTATTGCGGATCAGCTGGATTAAGAGATGCAATAGTGCCATCCACGAATCCGATTTTGTTTTTCACAATCAATGCCATTGAAAACATTCTACTCCAAGTGTGGTAATTATGAGAGGTTAAAGGAGGTTGAGCGAGGATTATCGCTGGACTATCATTCGGATGAAGATAGTAAGGATTAGCCGCCGGAGCATCTGCCGGCTGATTACCATTTTGCACATTATTAGCCATTTCCAAACAAACAACAACGACTAGACTCAATGCCTATTACAGATCAGAGGTTAGAGACTATAATCTCTGATACCATATCAAAATTCATTCAAATTCGTCCAGAACGGAACCATACGAATGTAAAATGCTAGAGAGGAACGAAAAACTGAACTTTCTAGATGAAGAATTATTCCATTGATCTCAATTGAAATGCAGCTGAACTCTGCATTTTATACACTTCGGCTAAGGCAGAAACGAAGAAAGCAAAAGGAAAATTACTTGACTAGCCTTCTATTTACAAATGACCCAACTATCTCATTAAGGGCAAAATGGTCATTTCCCAGCATTTAAAATTTGCCGCCTGCAAGCTTCTTCCCCAAATCTTCTGCTTGGCTGCTCCTTCACATCAAAGTGCAACGCACTTCATCCCAGCACAGCCCCCCGCAGTCTCCTTCACTAATTACCACTCCATAACTGCTCTTGCCAGCTCATCAACCAATCATCTTGACCTTTGATCATCAACCCTGATCCAACGAACTAAGCTTGTGCTTGTCCTGCTTGGCCTGATCAGCTTGCAACTCATCACCATCTTCAACATAAAAACCCTTTCATTATATTTTTTTATTTATTGAAGGACGGACAGTGCCATTCGGTGTTTTTATTAATAATAAGCTCTCACTTGTAGCGGAGGAATACCGTGATTACATATTATGTAGGAGACTCCCCTACTGAAAAGTAAATGTAATGCATGAAATATGTACATCTAAACCAGCAAAGAACGAAGCGTGGGTTGTAAAGTGTGAATGACTGAATAAAAATATAAACTGTACAAATCGAAGTCTAGTGCTAATGCTACGACTTGCTTATATCCAGCGCTAGATGCTGCAGGGACATTGTCATTCCATCGACCACTCGCCGGTAGTATATGCCACACAATGAGCAGAATCAACAAACCAATGAAAGCATGCGGATAAGTAATAAAGATGTGACGATGAATATACTGATGTTGCCTGCATTCATAATGAATACATGCATTCATAATGAATACATGCAAATAATATGCTAAACCAGCCATTTAGTAGTTCATTGAGGCCTGCATTCATGCCATGCTGCCTGCTTTTGCTCCATTCGGACCGTTGTTGCCCAATCTCAAGGATGAAAAGTTATGGTTAACAACGAGATGTAGTGATACATGTATGATTGCAAAACGGACAAATATAAGGAAATAATGATGTACACATGTTGCATGTACCAGCCAGTGACATAGACAACAGTGTAACAGTAATGCCAATCCATTGGAAGACAAACTCATCCATTCATACGATTATTGAATGCGATCTCAGCAATATGATTCAATGGAAGCAGGCATGTGATATTATCCAACAGTAGATATCGCCTCATTAAACACATTGAATAAAACAATGTTAACCAAATAGCGAAATTGAAACTGATGTAATCCAAAGGAATAAGAGAAAGACCATACTGATGTTGCCTATGCCAAAGATTGACATAGGCAACTATATGATGAACTCGCCAACCTATTGAGAGACACAAAGAATCATAGACGGATATTTGGAACAGAAGTATCTAACGTAATTGATCCACGCACCTCACACGGTAAATCATTGGAAGATGTATAGAGAGTCAAACCTGCCGATTGATAATCATATCTAGATAATACATGTGCATCGTATTTGACTCCCGTGGGCAATAGGAAATTGTGGCTGCATTAAGACACAGGAACTAGACTGTGACACCAAAGAACCTGCATATCGCTCGGGTGTTGAGAGATAATGTAGCAACATACGACAATCCGTCTCAACGAGTAGTTGATCATACGCTCGAGCATAATAAATAAGGGCGTACTGAAGATCCATTAACTCAGTAAGGGAGATGATGCTGGTAATGAGAAACAAATGCAGACAAAATCACCTTGATAATTTCGAAGCACAGCCCCAGCTGCCGCTGCAGTACAGCCTACCGATGCATCCATGTTGAGCTTTAACTTTCCTGTCGAAGGTAATATCCAACGGACTACTCTATGACGATGTGCTCGCAAAGAGGGAGAGAAATTCCTTGCTACCAAATAAGCTATATTTTGTGAAAACTTATGCCCCTGTGCGGACGCACACCATGTATAAATATGATCACGCACTCGTTCAAATAATCTCATATATGAGAAACAATTATCCCCAAAGCGTACACTTGTATACTCCTTCTAAATAACCCATGTTACCAAAGACGGCGCCACCACCCTTAACTGCTCAAGCATATGATGCTTTTAAGAAGTTTGCCACCATCACAATAAATAACCTTTAATAGTTGAGTTGACAGGCATTGGACCGAAAAGATGATGGATATTTCTTGCAAACCCTTTCATTATATATGTACACACACACGATATAATTGATTTTTATACATATATTGCTACTTGATATTTACAACATTTAGGAACTTTATTGGCTAAATCGGCGTAAAAAATGAATTAATTGACTATTTTTAGTTCTCGTCAAAATAATTGAAAACTATTGACTTTTACCTAAAATAACTACATATTTTGTGCTTCATTGATTTAGTAATTGAATGAGATTATTTTCTTTGTTAGTTCTGCAAACATATTATCTTTCATTTATTACATTAAAGCTACATGTTTTTATTTAGTTTGCAGAAGATAAAAATCTGACGGTGCCGATAAGGAGCAAAATGAAGATAGAAATTAATTTCAATATGATATTGTAGCACCCCACCTGGAACTAGGATTTTGGCACGGTGCACCCGTCGTACTATACTATAAGAAGTACAAGGCGTCGATACTATACATGTGCATGTCGACATGAATAATGACTTGATAAGCAGAAGTAACATAAAGATCAACATCCGACATGCATATAATACGAATTGTAATAAGTCCGTACAAATCATAATATACACCCAAAAATAGTCTAAGTACATCATGTCAACATATCTAACATATCCAAAAGGTAACTCTGGCATACTTCTTCTCTCACGGGTAATCTAGCCACGGTTTGTCCTTTGTGAATAGCGGGTCAATGTCCTTGTTTTCTGCAATATGATAAGGCAAGTATGAGCGATAACACTAATCGCCCAGCAAGTAGTCCGTCTAGATACGTCATGTGGATCATGCATGGGAGACAGGGTAATAAAATAATGATACGTAAATAAAGAACGTAACATTTCACATCTCCAACTTTAATAAATAAAGTGCATAACATAAATGTAAATGAATAACATGTAACACATATATCATCATCAAAGCAAATATTATATACTATAAGTCCCTAAAACACCATTTCTATATATGTGCATACTTAAAGTCTCAATCAACGTCTAAGATAATCATCATGCTTAATCTTATCGACTAAATGTATCAAATGCCTAGACGATTCATGTAAATGCGATATTCTAACGATGCGATGTCATAAAACAATGGCATAAAAATTCCATAATAATGAATGATAAAACATGATATCCATATCCATTTTCCATAAACATGTCTAGAACATAACTTTTCATAAACATGGCATTTTCATATGATGGTTATGACACTTTACTTTGCATGCGAATGATATTGTCATAGTAATGGAATAATCCCCCATATGGTCACATGGACAAAATATGAATCCTGATGAGTCCACATGGTGTTACATCATAATGCATATATAATAACGGTGACTCGATATGCCAGAGATCTCTTGTCCTTGACAATGTGTTAAACTCGGGCCTATAAAGAAACATACTATATGCCCATGACGTCAACCCCCTTGGATTCCGATGTCATGCCGGCCTCCAACCATCGACAACATACTATATGCCCATTATACCAACCACATCAGACATGGTATTATGATGGCCTCCAAATGATCATATACTTACGATAAACATGTCATGAGATATCCGACTATGCGGTATGATTCGATATGCAAGGGGGAACTTTTAAAAACATTTCATGATATGAACATAGATGCATTCAGCCTACTATGCTATTTCATAATATTTATACTCTAAAATTTTCTCATACCATCATGTCATGAATCTCAACATATATGTACACAGTCCATGCATTAAATCACAAAAGTATACCCTCAAATCCTATAACCATTCTCTAGACCAAGACATCCTAAAATAGCCCACTTTTCCCCAATTTTCATCCATCCATGTTTCTTCAAAATACATATCTTACACTTAGTTAAATTGGCCAAAACCCCTAATTTAATGTTCATTTCTACATACTTTCATATTTCATAAGAATATACATAAAATAATCATATTTTCTATCATACTTTATTTTATGCATATATCCATAAACATGTACCAAGTTATTTATTCCATATCAAAATATATATATTAGGCCGTGTGTCTATATATATATATATATATATATATATATGTATGTATGTATGCAAAATGGCTCTTTTGCCCGAAATATATATACACACATATATATATTTTTCTTTTTCATGTAACACACTGCTTTATTTCATATTTTAGACTTATGGTCAAATCTTTATGTGATATACGTATCTATATTTATAACGTGTAACCAAGTTTATTTTCCATCTTTTTGGACCATATGGACGAATACATATGAGGTTGTATATGTCACATAAATCCTTTCTTTATCACATCTCTTACTTACATATTTATTTTGATATTTCTTCCAACTATATGCATACTTGTTTCCATCAACACAGTGACTTCCAAAATCATCATAAAATACATAAACATGCCAAATTATGGAAACCATGAAAATAAAGTTAGTAGGATATAAAACCCTACTTGTGCCCGAGTATATATATGCATGAAATCAACATGAAGATGATGAAGAAACATATTTTGTGAACTAGAATTATAGACATGAATATGATTGCCTCATAACATGCTAAATCAAGGACCCAAAAGTTCATGCAAACCAAAATAGTAAACAAACACATAAATGATGATCTTCATAGAAAACATGTGAACACATGTATAAAAATGTCTTCTTAGTGAACTTCTCTTATCATTTCATATGGCTTCATATTCTTTCTTTAACTTCTACATACATCACCTAAGAGTGTTCATTTCATTTCATTTACACATATAAGTCCATATTTAGTCATTGTGGCCAAATGCATATATATTATATATCACACTTTACACATCACATAGAAACATAGCTTTTTCATATTCTTGATACTAACACATTGAACATACATCATGAATGAACTGACTTTATATGACCATATATACTTAGATCTTTGCAAATCCTTGAAGGATCTAGAAAAAATACTTGTCTTTATCACTTAACCTTAGTATGAAAGTTAAGATTCCTTCACTTGGCTTGAAGAAAACCTTATCATTCTCCTTTATGTAACCCATGGTTTTGACAAAAATGAGTGGGGTTAGTGAGCAACCATGGAAATGGATAAACGGAAAAGGACAAACTTATTTTAGATGATATTCTTACCTTCCTACTCCTTGGTTCTTAGCTCAACTAATCTTGGTCTACTTAGTTCTTGGATGAAAGAGGATGTTGTAGGTATTGTTTTAGATGAGTGTATAAGATGAAGAGAAAAAATTTCCTCCTTGTTTCTTGCTGGTGGAGGCTCGGCCAAGAGGAGAAGAATTAAGGCTTGGAAGACTTGTTTCTTGCTTGGAAGAGGAAAGAGAGTGTTTTAGGAAGATGAAAACTTTGCAAAGTGTTGAATGGTGAAGAAAGAGAGAGTTTTCTCTTTCTATAGAGAGAGGGGGCGGTTGAGATGGCTTGGAGTGATAAGGAAGACTTCATCATTAGCTTGGAAATTTGATGGAAGAAGATGGGGCAGTTGTTAGTTGTCTTGACCATTTTGCAAGACAATGGAGTGAAGAAATGTGTAAGAATAAGAAAATATCTCCTTCTCCCTTGGAGTGTAGTGGGCGGCCAAATAGAGAGTGGGGAGGGAGTGGTTTGGCTTGGTTGAGTAGTGTAAGACATGTAAGAAGATGTGTAATGGGTTGGAAGGCTTTATGGTATATCTTATGATTACTTGAAACGAGACAAAATATTCTCTTCCTTGTTTAAGGGGGCGGCCTAAGATGAGTGGGAGTGGGTAGAATAGTGCAAAATTTTATCATTTGGTTTCTACACAAATGTCTACGTTTGGTATTTTGTTGAGGTATTAATCTAACAACAATTTCTTCTTCTTTTTCCTATGCTTCCCACCCTATATACCTCTTGGTGTGAATATTATATGATTTTTTTCTTTTGTCCAAAATATCTAGTCATTTCTTGCTTTCTTTTTCCTTTTATTTAAATACCCTAATTTCTTGTGTCATGCGTTTTGTTTTGATTTAGTTTATCCTAATATTTAAGTAGTTACATATCCAAAAGGTAACTCCAGCATACTTCTTCTCTCACAGATAATCTAGCCACGGTTTGTCCTCTGTGAATAGCGGGTCAATGTCCTTGTTCTCTGCAATATGATAAGACAAGTATGAGCGATAACACTAATCGCCCAGTGAGTAGTCCATCTAGATACGTCATGTGGATCATGCATGGGAAAAGGGCCAATAAAATAATGATACATAAATAAAGACATAACATTTCACGTCTCCGACTTTAATAAATAAAGTGCATAACTTAAATGTAAATGAACAACAAGTACCACATATATGATCATCAAAGAAAATATTCTATACTATAAGTCTCTAAAAACGTTATTTCTATATATGTACATACTTCAAGTCTCAATCAAGGACGAAGATAATCGTCACGCTTAATCTTATCATCTAAATGTATCAAGTGTCTATACGAGTCATGTAAATGCGATATTCCTACAATGCGATGTCATAAAACGATGGCATAAAAATTCCATAACAATGAATGATAAAACATGATATCCATATCCATTTTTGGTAAACATGTCCAAAACATAACTTTTCATAAACGTGGCATTTTCATATGATGGTTATAGCATTTTACCTTGCATGCAAAATGATATCGTCATAGTAACAGAATAATCTTCCATGTAGTCACATGGACAAAATATGAATCCCGATGAGTCCACATGGTGTTACATCATAATGTACATAAAATAACGGTAACTCGATATGCCGGAGATCCTTTGTTCTTGATAAGGTGTTACACTCGGGCCTATAAAGAAACATACTATATGACCATGACATCAATCCCCTTGGATTCCGATGTCATGCCGACCTCCAACCATCAATAACATACTATATTTCCATAATACCAAACACATCAGACATGGTATTATGACGGCCTTCAAATGATCATATACATACGATAAACATGTCATGAGATATCCGACTATACGATATGATTCAATATGCAATGATGAACTTTAAAAAACGTTTCATGATATCAACATGGATCCCAACATATCTGTACATAGTCCATGCCTTAAACCACAAAAATATACCCTCAAATCATATAACCATTCTCTCGACCAAGACACCCTAAAACAGCCCACTTTTTCTCAATTTTCATCCATCCATCTTTTCTTAAAATATACATCTTACACTTAGTTAAATTGGCCAAAAACCCTAATTTAATATTCATTTCTACATAATTTTATATTTCATAAAAATATACATAAAATAATCATATTTTCTATCATACCTTTTTTATGCATATATATATCCATAAACATGTACCAAGTTATTTATTCCATATCAAAATATATATATATATGAGGCCATGTGTGTATATATGTGCAAAAATGGTTCTTTTGGCCGAAATATATACATACATATCTATATTTTCCTTTTTCATGTTACATATCTGTATTTATAACATGTAACAAAGTCTATTTTCCATCTTTTTGAACCATATGGATGTATACGTACATAAATCTTTTCTTTATCACATCTCTTACTTACATCTTGGTTTTTATATTTATCCAACTATATGAATACTAGTTTCCATCAACATAATGACTTGTAAAATCAACAAAAAATAAATAAACATTTCAAATGATGGAAACCATGAAAATAAAGTAAGTATGCTAAGAAACCCTACTTGTTGCCGAGTATATATATGCATGAAATCAACATGGAGATCATCAAGAAACATCTTTTGTGAACTAGAATCATAGACATGAATATGATTGCCTCATAACATGCTAAATCAAGGACACAAAAGTTCATGAAAGACAAAATCGTAAACAAACATTAAGTGATGATCTTCACAGAAAAACATATGAACACATGCATAAAAATGTCTCCTTAGTGAAATTTTCTTAACATTTCATATGGCTTCATATTCTTTCTTTAACTTCCACATACATCACCAAGAGTGTTCATGTCATTTCATTTACACATATAAATCCATATTTAGTCATCGTGGCTGAATGTATACATATTATATATCACACTTTATAAATCACTTAGAAACATAGCTTTATTATGTTCTTGATACTAAAACATTAAACATACATCATGAATGATCCAACTTTTTATGACCATATATGCTTAGATCTTGAAAATCCATGAAGGATCAAGAAGAGGATTTGTCTTCATCACTTAATAGTAGTATGAAAGTGAAGATTTCTTCACTTTGCTTGAAGAAAAACTTCTCTTTCTCCCTTATTTAACGACGGTTTTGGCCAAAAATAAGAGGGGTTAGTGAGCAACCATGAAAATGGATAAACAGAAGAAGATACACTTATCTTATATGATGTTCTTACCTTGCTTCTCCTTGGTTCTTGGCTCAACTAAGCTTGGCCTACTTAGTCCTTGGATGAAGAAAGATGTTCTAGTTATTATTTTGGATGTGTGTATGAGATGAGGAGAAGATATTTCTTCCTTGTTTCTTGCTTGTGGAGGATCGGCCAAGAGGAGAAGAAATGGGGCTTAGATGGGGCTTAGATCTTGGTAGTCACCCGATACGACAATTTTTGGTTTGTAACCTTGTAACGTGTCGTTATAATTTTGTCATCACCATGACTTATATTATATGATATAAGACCTGAATATACTCATAAATATGAGGTAAATATAGTGGTGTGAGGTTGACGTACGTTTGTAATATATGTAACGTGTCGGTAGTACGTCAGAATATATGTGTATTGTGACTTTTTAATAAAAATCTGATTACATAATATATATATATATAGACGTTTATAATTAGTGAATAAGGAGACTTTCCATTCTCAATTTGTTGCCATCAAGCCTTCTCAAAATACGTATCCATTTAATGAACTAGTTTAACGTTCATTAACTTAAGTACTTCACTTAATTAACTAGTTTAGTTCATTAATGATGACACCTGAAAATAGTTCAAATACAACAAATGTTTGCCATATGATGTAAGCTTTAACGCTTCATGGCTTGTTAGTATGGCAACAATATATATAAAGCATATGAGGCATGTATATCACAAAAACGTGTCAAGTAATAATTTTGACATGCATTTCGTAAACTCGTACTATTTAAATCATGCATTTGTAAATCATTCAAACACTTTTTCTTAACAGGTTTCATATGGAAATTAAAGATTATAGTTTTACATTCAAAGGATGTGAAGGGGGCACCTACCTGGCAACTAAAGGCAGTTCACTACACGTTTGAAGGGTTGATCAGGGTTGGTGGTGCTCCTCCTGAAACTGGTGGCTTTGTGGATTGAAGAAAGAAGAGAAAAACGTCTTTTTTTCTTCATGGATAGGGCGACTGAAAGTTTGTGGGGAGAGGAGAAGAATTCACGTGATTAAAAAGAAATTTGATTAGGGTTTAGGGAGAATTTTCCTAATCTAATTAGGTTTAGTAATTAATAAGCCTTAATGACTCTTTTGCCCTTCATTAAAAAAATGGTATATAACATTCTCCTTCCCCCCTTACAAAAAGCTTCGTCCTCGAAACTTGTGTGTTACATAATCGGTAACTTAGTATAATCCTACATAATTCATTTACCTAGATAATGACCGAACTTAGTATCCCTTGTGTATTCCGATATGTTACCCATTTCACTTCCTTGATATAGGACTAAGTCCTCAAATCATTCAGTGTGTATATATACAATGTAATCTTTAAATCCATTGTCCTCCAACTGATAGATCGTAACCTATTCTTTCTATAGTTCTGGAATCGACATTTAGGGTATCGTCATTATGCTAGCTTCATAACTTAATCGTCGGTCTATATCGTACTTATATTTGCTATCATGAGCAACCCTATCAGTCCTTAGGTGTAGTACAATCTTTAACTTAACGCCTTGTTCACAAGACTCATTCCTGAAGCTGTATGTATGTTTCAGAATATGTTGTACTCTAATACGATTTAATTTAGTCATCACTAGGATCTCACAAGATGATCTAGTCCTTATAAGGTTCAATCCTTACTATTAGTGCCTACAAACTTCCACTTATACTACTTGACGTGTATCATTTGACTTATCGCAATCTACAATACCGGATTCTTAAACTTATCACATAAGATTCATCTCCTAGATAATTAACCATACTAACATCCTTTGTGTATGCCAATATGGTAACCATTATCCTTCCTTAACACAACCAAGTCTTCAAAATCAATTTTTTTTATATACTTACGAACTAGCTCTATGATCATGCTCTTGATTTCTCAGAGATATCGTCAGCAGCCTAGTATATGAAATATGTGTATGAACATATCTTTCTTCAAGTTAAAAGAAAAGTAGCTTCATCATCATCATCATCGTCCAGACCCAGTATATCCCAACGACAGCAAAAGCTATCGTTAGGGTCTGGGGAGGGTAAGTGGTAGGCAGACAATACCCCTATCTCAAGGGATAGAGAGTCTGCTTCCAGTGAGACCCCCGGCTCTACCTGCATAAATGACATGATAATAAAGATATGTTGTGCTAGTGTGTTAGTGAGCACATTCAAGAAATACAAAGAAAGGTCTTTCGATATTAAAATACACATCACGTATATATGTACATGTAATGTAAAACAACGGTATAACATATGCCACCAAGTGGAAAGTCAACCTAAAGCGTAGATACTGTCTACGCCTATCTATGTCCCTAAATATATTCTTAAGTGTCCCTATATGACCTATACTTCATTAACCTTAATCTTATGTCTCCATGAACTCCTATCCTGGACCATGTCCTCAGAGAGGTGCAAATCTAGTAAGTTGTACCTTATCTGCTCATCCCAAGTCAGTTTGGGCCTGCCTTTACTCCTGTTTCCCTCTATAATGAGGCTTTCAATTGCTCTGACCGACGCCGTTGTCTGTCTCCGCATGACATGGCCAAACCACATCAATCTTCCCTCCCTTATCTTATCGGCTATACTAGCCACGCCTAACCTTTCGCGAAATACCTCGTTTCTAATCCGGTCTAGCCTTGTATGCCCACACATCCATCTTAACATTTTCATCTCTGCCACTTCCATCTTCTGTAATTCTGACCTCTTGATGGCCCAGCAGTCTGTCCCATATAGCATTGCCGGTCGCACTGCCACCCTATAAAATTTTCCCTTTAATTCAGTTGGGAAATTTTTGTCACACAGCACTCCTGAGGCCGCCCTCCATCTACACCAGCCTGCTTGAACTCGATGTGCTACATCATTATCTATGTCGCCATTCTGCTGCACAAATAATCCTAGGTACTTAAACTTACTTACTTGTGGTACCACTTGACCATCGATGGTGAGCGGGCTATCCTCACTGTCTGCTACGCCGCTAAAGTCGCGGTGCAGATACTCGGTCTTAGAACGGCTAATCTTTAAGCCTTTTCTCTCTAAAACACCTCTCCACTGCTCTACTCTCATACTCAGGGTATGTCTACTTTCTGCGACTAATACAATATCATCAGCAAAAAGCATACACCACGGAACTGCCTCCTGTATCGGCTTTGACAACTCGTCCAGGACAACTGCAAAAAGAAATGGGCTCAACGCAGACCCTTGATGGAGACCTACCTCCACCGGAAAAAGTCTGTATTCCCCACAGCCGTACGAACGTTTGTTTTTGTTCTAGCATACATATCTCTAATTATGTCTATATACTTCATAGGGATCCCTCTTGCCTCAAGACTATCCCATATCAGGCTACGCGGCACACTATCATATGCTTTTTCAAGATCGATGAAAACCATATGTAAAATACTAAACCTTTTAAATTTTATAAATACAAAACCCAAAGTATCATAGATTTGCTTTTGCAACGCGATATCTCAAATGACCATTTTAAAAACGATGATATAACTTATTCGCAAGGCGTTTTGGTAAAAATTACATCAAAACAGTTGAAAACTTAATAATGTAAGTTTTTTTTTGCAACGATTTGAATACGGTACCTTCTGTTTTCAAAAACAGGTATATATTTTGAAAGATACTCTTTTTTTTGCCTTCATGCAAGTTAAGTAAGTTCATCGCAAGGGGATAAATAACTTTGAAAATATTTAAACGGTTAAACTGCTTGCGATATCGGTAGTCATCAAATTAAATTAATTTTGACTAAAAAAATAGATGTAAAAAACGGAAATTTGAAATATTCGGTAAGAAATATATATATAAGCACATCTTGCAAGAACATAATATTTTAAAAGTTTTTCCCTTTTCGTCAAAAGAATTGAAAATTTTTTTATTATACTAATTTACAAGTACGGGAGAAAAAATTAGCCTCGTAAAATTTAGTAGGCTATATAAAGAAATGAGACTCAATAAGTTACTTTCAAAAATAAAATGTCTTTTGAAGTCCCTGTAAAATATGGGTATAACTCGGTGTACGTGCTTATATGAAATATTCATCTGCTAGAGAAATAATATTCCAATATTTCGTATAATTTCTATAATCTATCCTTATTTTAAAAAGAACAATCCGTCTATGTATCGTTTCTTAGAAGTCTAACATTCGCCTACTATGATAAAGTCCCTAACTTAAATAGTCCAATCCTAGCATGGCACGCTAAATATTTATCAACTTAAGGTTTTAATTCGCCATTCTTCCGCACGCCATACTGATCCACTGTATTTCTTTGTTTGGTTATTTGAACCGCTAATTATCCTAGTTAAATCTCACCCGAACAAGCAACCATTACTGATTCATGCTTACTCTATTTCAATTCAAGCCTACTAGATTCAAACCAAATGTTCCGATGTCAATACTTAACCCACAATGTGTAATGATATAGTATTCCAAGGCACATACTATAGTCGATTCTCGCATGTCGCTATTGTTCAATACCTCTAATAAGACTAATATCGTCGACCTAAATTGATTACCCTACATTCAACATCTTAACCCTAGACTATAAATTCCATTGTACAATATCATTAACTAAACTCTAATGATTATAACGCTAATCGTTATTTAGTTTCTATCATTATACTATAAATCATCTCTTAGTATTTATCATACTATTATAATTCATTTCTTAGTAGCTATGGTCCCAACTTAGACCTAAGTCTGCTCTGATGTTACCGTCCAAGTAGGGATATTGACCCCCTTTACTTTACCCCAATGGTACTGAGTACCATGTTGCAGTTATGGTAAGCAGCCCGAGTTACTGCTGACCCATTAATATGTCAACTAACGTTTTTAGTAGGATAGTCTGGTTAACATCGTAATTCATTCAAATCAATTATATAGTATTCAACTAGGGTAGCTAAGATCACAGCTTAGAGAGTTATGATCAACCTTAGATAAGGGAGAATTGGATGGGATATCCTAGGTATACGTGTTTCAAAACCGATCGTCTTCTTAAGTTTAGGATCATAACTTATGGCTAGGATCGTTCTTCGCATCATTTCCTACATCTAAGGTCTTATTTCCAAAACATAATTAGTACATAATCAACACTTATTATAACTCGGTGTACGTGCTTATTACTAAATCACTTATAACTGCAATCAGTACCAATGTTCATGATCATCGCTTATGTTCAAATCATCGCTTATGTCTAAGATTGTGACTTAGAGGTAAAATCGTAACTTATTTTCTAATATCATTGGCTAATTCTACATTTCCACCATGGATCTAGAGCCATGCTCTGAAGATAGTACTGTCGGCACGTAATACCTCTTGAACTCATTCTGAAATTAGATCCAAGTGATCGGCGGTGTCAGTTGTGCTGAGCCACCACTCCTCCGCATCTCAAGTCCGAGTGCGGTGATGGTGAAGCCTGTGGCTGCTGATGTTGTTGCGCCACAGCTTGGGCCATGACCAAGAGTGCGTCGGTTAGGCCTTGGGAAGCACAACTTCTGGTGGGGTCCCATTCTCAGAGTGATTCCTATTGTCGTTCCTACCATTCTCTTCTCGGTGGCATGTTTGCTACGACAAGGAAAATTCTCAGTTTTGATCAAGGGCATTTCCGAAAATATATAAACTTAAGAAACAGAAAACAGTTACATACAAGTAAATAAAAACGAAAATAAAAACCAACCGTGCCCACAGTCTGATCGTCACTTAGTCTAAATCAAACCTATTCTAAGGTCAAATTTAGTCTCAGATCACAGCTTATGTCTAGAATCAAACTTAGTCTAAGATGAAACTTACATCTACGATCAAAACTTGAGTCTATAGTCATCTCTTACGCCTAAGATCATTTCTTAATTCTACATTTTCCACAGTAGATCTAGAGCCTCGTCTCTGATACCACCTGTAACGCCCCGTCCCGAACCCTAGGGTCAGAACCGATACGCCCGCCGTATTCCGCTAAGGGATATACAATTCTTCAGATACACATATAATCCACTCAACAAACATCTATACAAGCAAAAATACATATGCATGATCTTGGTTTCATATGGAAATTAAAGATTAGAGTTTTACATTCAAAGGATGTGAAGGGGGCACCTACCTGGCAATTGAAGGCAGTTTACTACGCGTTTGAAGGGTTGATCGGGGTCGGTGGTGCTCCTAGCAAAACTGGCGGCTTTGTGGCTTAAAGCAAGAAGAGAAAAACGTCTTTTTTCTTCCTCGAGAGGGTGACCGAAAGTTTGTGGGGGAGAGGAGAAGAATTCACGTGATTAAATAGAAATTTGATTAGGGTTTAGAGAGAATTTTCCTAGGTTTAGTAATTAATAAACCTTAATGACTTTTTTGCCCTTCATTAAAAAATGCGATATAACACCAACTCTCTTGCTCGTTACTCTACAATTGTAACTAGTGTATTTTTAAATTAGTGGTGAGAAATTATGTATCATGTTTTTATCGTCGTTGCCGGATATTATATTTTAATATCATAGCATGATTTATAGCCTTGAGATTAAACTAAAAAGAAAATAAAAATAAAAAATTTACTTGCCGTGTTTCTGTTTTCTACTTTTCTTATTTTTCTGAGACTTTCGTTATCTTTCTCCGTTTTCTGTTTTTATTTTTTTGTTTTTTTTCTGAGACTTTCGTTATCTTTCTCCGTTTTCTGTTTTTATTTTTTTGTTTTCTTTCTCGGTTATTTTTGTATATTAAAATAATATAAATAATGAAATATTTATTAGAAAATTTGTGTCAACTGATTCTTTCGGTTCCGTTGCGTTTTGGGTTTTTTTTATTACTTGCTGTGTTTCTGTTTTCTACTTTTCTTATTTTTCTGAGACTTTCGTTATCTTTCTCCGTTTTCTGTTGTTTTATTTTTTTTGTTTTCTTTCTAGGTTATTTTTGTTTATTAAAATAATATAAATAATGAAATATTTATTAGAAAATTTGTGTCAACTGATTCTATTGGTTCAGTTGCGTTTTGGTTTTTTTTTTTATTATTATTTTTGAACTAAAAAACAAACAAAAAAAGGCAGCAAAACCTCCCCACGTCTTCAATCTCATAGGGGGACCCAATCCAACAGGATTAGGCTTGCGTTTATTTTCTGTTTTTATTTATTTGCCTAATTCTGTTTTTTTTTTCATTTTCGTAATTGTTTTAGTAAGTGTCTTAATTTCGTTAATTGTTTTTGTTTTTGCGTTTGTGTCGTTTTTGTCCTCTGCGTCTATTTTTCTTTTATTTTCTGTTTAGTTTTAGTTTTGTTTTTTTAGTGTTTTATTTAACGTTTTATGGCCCGTAGTTCTGGTGATTGTTATTCCATTCTAATATTCAATATACTGTTAGACAAAATAGAAAGAAAGTAAGGAAAGCTAAGAAAACTTAGAAATTTAAAAAATTAAAGAAGAGTTAGAAATTAAGGAAACTGAAATGGTGGGTAAAAACGATGAAGCCTCTAGGTGTCTTCAAAATTATGCAACTCTCAAAGTAGACGGAGTTACATAGACACACTATAGCCCCTAATAATGTGAAAATCAAACCATAATTCAAATGATTCAACAATCGGTACAATTTTATAGTTTGTCGAGCAAAGACCCAATGCTCATATTTTTAATTTTTTAGAAATATTTGACACCTTTAAACAAAATGGGGTAAGTGATGATGCTTTAATATCATGACATTTTCCTTTTACCCTAAAAGATAAAGCGAATGAATGGTAAAATTCTCTTCCCTCAGGTTCTATAACTGCATGGGACCAATTAGCTTCTAATTTCTCAATTAAATATTTTCTACTATTTAAAACCATGAAATTAAGAAATGATACAACAAATTTTGTTCAAGATAGAGCGGAATCATTGTATGATGTTTGAGAAAGATATAAAGATTATTTGAGAAGGTGTCCACATCACAAACTATAGAAATAAATGCAAGTTCAAATTTTTTATAATGGCATTGAAAGTTGCACTAGGGCAATTGTAGACATGGCAAGTGGAGGTAGTATAATAGAAAAGTCATCCAATGATGTTTAGGATTTATTTGAAGAGATGGTTGCTACGGGATGTCAATGGCCAAATGAGGGAAGTAATCCTACGAAAGGTTCTATGCTAGAGCTATATACTACCTCTGCTATTATGGCGCAACTCTCTTTGATCACTAAAAGTTCAGAAAAATGAGGAAAAATAACTTGTGAAAATTGCAGAGGCAGTCATATGCTAAACCAATGCCTGCATAATAATTTGGCCAACGTATATGAAAATTTGTATCTGAATAGTGAAGCTAAGTTTGTAGGCCAAAATCAAAGGTGTAACAATTCTTATCCTAATACTTACAATTCGTCATGGAGAAATAATGCAATGAAATAGAACTCAAAATGTATGGTATCCTTCTGGTTTCCCACAGACTCAAGAGAAAAAGTTAGATGTTGAAGGTGTCATGACAAAATTTATATCAAGTTCTGAAACTAGATTTAAAATCCAAGGGTTCGTAATTAGAAGCCAATAATCCTCAATTAAAGATTTAACAAACCAAATTGGTCAGATAGCAAATTCATCATCAAATAGAATTAAAGGAAATTTGTAAAGTAATACTGAGATAAATCTTAAAGACTTAAAAATTATAACTCTGATTAGAGGAGATAAAATAATTAATGAGACAAACTTTTTGAATGAAAAAGATTATACGGAGACGGGGAAAATAATAATGAACAGTTAATTCTTTTTGGTACTAGAAACCAAACCGTGCTACTTTAAATATTACTCATAAGGCTAATTAATCAATAATCTTTGTTATAATAAAATATCATAGAAGATAGAGCTTTCTGATCATTCAAAATCTACGTGGTGCTAATTTACGAACTTATCGTTAATTAATTAATTAATAACTACTTACTATAACAACGAATAGTCGTTTTTATATCATAACAACGTGAGGTATCTGCACACGCACGTTTTCAAGGTGGAGACCATTGATTTATGTGGAAACAATTCCCATGAAAATCTAAATCAAGTTTAATGTCAGCAGATTATGACGTGTTCCCAACGTCAAAAGACAAGGCAGAGTAATCCATACATTTTTTTTTTTCTTGAGCAAATCTTTACCTGTTTAGCAAGTCTCATTTCGGCGTTCTCGGGCCATTATTACTCTATTATATAGGCATATAAATCTATTATATATGTGTATGCATACATATTGTTATAAATATAATCTTTATGAATATATCTACACACACATATATCTACTATTATATATGTGTATACATACATATTGATATAAACATATTAACATATACATATATATAATATTTATGTATATATCTACACACATATATCTACATATACATATATATGTAAACACACACATACACACATATATACATCTATATATATATATATATATATATATATATATATATATATATATATATATATATATATAGGATACAATGTTGCTCCGATATCTGGCGGCGTCGGCAGGATGCGTTTGATTCTCTGCTATTGCGTTACTTTTCTGTTCAATTCCCTTGATTTGTATAGCATCTCCAATCTCACATTGCTCTGGGAGTTTCATTCCTGCGATCGTTTGATCGCAGCATTCGAAATTTGCTGGCGGCGCAATGGATAGAGCAAAGCGATCCTTTGCTTCGGTTCTTACGGCTCCTGCGACGAATCTTTCTCCTCGTGAGATAACTCGTTTTAAAGATGTGTCGGCAATCAAATTCACTCATGAAGAGACAAGTTCGCTTGCTGACTCTTTCAAATACTGTCTTGTAGGAACCTTTTGGTATGGCCGACTGAAACTCGATGCCATCCGTAAATGTTTCGACGAAATTGGGTTCAAGGCGTCAGTTAAGATCATTTTATTAGATTCTACTCACATTCTGATGCAATTCGATGCTGAAGAGGATTGCTATAGGTGTTTTGTCATTTTTCGATTGCTTGAACAAGATCAAATTAAACTCAAACGTAAATTGCAAATGAGTGCAACGAATTGAAGAGAGAACAACAGAGAGAATGAAGAGGGATCAAATGGGATTCCCAATGAACTTGTCAATAACTGTCTGCGAAATTACAACATTTAAACGAAGAAGAAACACGCAAAATTACAATAATGCCCCTAATTACCACGCATACTAACATACTAACTGAAGGCTATTTCCGTCATTTCATACGTTTAAACCATTTGCCGCCTAAGGGAAATTCCCTCCTTCGACTGTTGCAGCAGTTGCCAACTGCTGCAACTGCTCTCTCTGGCCCCTTCACCTTGATCACGTGGCCTCCAACCAATCACACACCTCTTTCTTGACATTGCGTGTTCACTTCAACCTCCAGCATTCTCTTCCGTCTCATTTCTTCTCTCTATCCTTCTTAACCGCAGGTGTTTGATGGACTTGTGTAGGTATTCGACCTAATGCGCATCCATATTGTTGCTGCATCTCTTCCTCAACTTCAACACCCCCCCTCAAGTTGCACTTGCCATAAATGTTATGTACCTCTAATGTATCCAGGAGGCTCTTCATTCTCTTGAAATCCAACGCTTTTGTGAATATGTCAGCTAGCTGCAGATCCGTCCTAATTGGCATCAGCTTAATCGTCCCATCCTGCACTCTCTCTCTCACAATATGACAGTCTATCTCTATATGCTTCGTCCTTTCATGAAAGACTGGGTTTTCCGCAATATGTATGGCACTTTTGCTGTCACAAAACACTTTGATTGGCGTTTGCTCCTCCAGTTGGAAATCATGGCATAGATACAACAACCACTGCAGCTCACAGACCAATGACGCCAAGGCTCTGTATTCAGCTTCCGCTGATGACTTAGATACGGTTGTTTGCTTCTTGGCTTTCCATGAAATTAAAGCCTTGCCCAAAAATGCACAATAGCCCGTCACACTTCTCCTAGTCTCAGTACATCTAGCCCAGTCCGAGTCCACGAATGCCTTTAGTTCTAGCTGAGTATTAGAAGGATAAAAAAGTCCCTGACCACTTGTCCCTTTGATATATCTTAGTAATCTGTGGGCAGCTTTAAGGTGTTGTTCTGTTGGAGAGTCAAGAAATTGACTAAGTTGTTGAACTGGAAAAGCAATGTCGGGCCTTGTAATGGTCAAATATATCATCTTTCCCACTAAGCTTCTGTAGCCAGAATTCTCACTCAGTGGAGGTGAGTCATAGTGAGTGAGCTTTAAATTCGTTTCCATGGGCGTTTTAACAGGCTTGGACCCCAAAAAACCAGTTTGCTCCAAGAGTTCTAACGCATACTTTCTCTGGTTCAATATGATCCCCCCTTGGACCTAGCTACTTCAATCCCCAAGAAGTAACGAAGGTCCCCAAGATCCTTAATTTTGAAGGTATGATGAAGCTGAGACTTGAGAAGCTGTATGGGTGAGACTGACGAAGAAACTAAGATAATGTCATCAACATAGACCAGGGCCAGGACAAAGTGATCAGAGGCTTGCTTAATGAACAATGTATAGTCATTCTTTGATTGAACAAAGCCAAGGGAGAGCAGATAGGTGGTCAATTTAGCGTTCCACTCTCTACTGGCCTGTTTAAGGCCATAGAGAGATTTCTCAAGTTTACAAACTAGGCTACTATCAGGTATCACCAAGCCAGGAGGTGGAACCATATATATTTCCTCATGCAAATCACCATGGAGGAACGCATTGTTAACATCCAGTTGCTGCAAATACCATCCTCTGCTAGCTGCCAGTGCTAATACGAATCTAATGGTAGTCATCTTAGCCACGGGAGAGAAAGTCTCCTGATAATCAATGCCATATTGCTGGTTATACCCCTTTGCCACCAATCTGGCCTTATACCTCTCCACACTCCCGTCTGCCTGGTATTTGATCTTATAAACCCATTTACAGCCAATGGGTTTCTTTCCCATAGGCAGCTTCGCCAACTTCCAGGTTCCATTGGCTTCAAGTGCTGCCAACTCAGTTTGCATAGCTGTCTGCCATGCTGCAGAACTAGACGCTTCTGAGTAATTAGCAGGCTCTATGTTCATACTAGTAGCTAAGACGTATGCTTTGTATTTAGGTGCCAATGACTCGAGGGAAAAGGCTTTTTCAAGTGTGTGAGGAGTGGAAGCACTGTGACGCTGCTGTTCATTGGATGCCAAGAGGGATTGATTACAGTAATACTCTTGGAGATATGATGGTGGATTTCTTGCTCTGGAGGGTCTATTATTGGTCAGGTTGGGTAAACAAATATCTATGGAAGAGATGGGAACTTGGTCAGATGCTGGAGGATCAGGGCCTTGACATTGGTGAGATGATGTTGAGGTTGGTGACCTTGAATTTGCAGTGGGTGAAGGTGTCTGAATGAAGCCAGTGGTGTCATTAGTGGGAAAGGAATTCACGTTTGCTGAGTTATCAGATGAGGCTGAAGGGAAGGCATTGGTAGTGTTTGGACAAAGATCAAATTCAGTGGTTAGCTCTGCTATTGGGGTGGTGAGCTTGGCAGGTTGGTTCAAGGTTTCAACACTGGGTATGACAGGTGCATAAGGGAAGCTGTGTTCATGGAAATCAACATCTCTGGACACAATGATGTTATCTGTACTCAACTCTTGAAGGATGTAGCCCTTAGATGTATGTGACATCCCCAGAAACACACACTTTCTGGATCTAGGCTCAAATTTGCTCAGGTTTGGTTGAGTGTTGACTGAGAATGCCAAACACCCAAAGACTCTCAAATATTGGTATGAAGGAATTTTATTGTGCATTATTTGATAAGGTGTTTTGTTGGCTAGGATTGGAGAGGGAGTCAGATTTATTAGATACACGGAGTGCTGGATACAAAAACCCCACAATCTGATGGGTATATGGCTTTGAAACATGAGGGACCGGGCTATATTGAGTATATGTTGATGCTTGCATTCCACGATCCCATTCTGTTGAGGTGTGTGGACACAAGTGGTTTGGTGGATTATGCCTTTTTCAGCATAGAAAGAGTTCATCTGAAATTCTAGACCGTTATCAGATCGAATGATCTTTATTCCTTTTTCAAAATGCACAGAAACGAAGGTATAGAAACTTTGTATGATATTTCTGATTTCTGATTTGTTTTTCAACAGATATATCCATGTATATCTACTATGATCATCCACAATGGTGAGAAAATACCGTTGTTGATACAAGGTGGGATGTTTATAGGGTCCCCATATATCAACATGAATCAAGGAGAATGGGGATTTAGCGTATGTAACAGAAACTGGGAATGTCTTTCTCCTTTGTTTAGCAAGAGGACATATACAACAAGGAATGTAACTATCAGAAATCACAACTAATGGATCTAGTTTACAGATCTCCTTCAATCTTGGCGGGGATGGGTGTCCCAGTCTTGAGTGCCAGAGTGAGCCTTGATATTGTGCATTTGCTTGAAAGGAGTAATGTGGAATTGGTTTGGTTTCTGACCCATGGCATTTCAGTGAGCCATGGATTTTGTACAGTCCTTGACTCACTTTAGCTAAACCAATCATCTTCATATTCATCTGTTCATAAAGTATCCAGTAATCAGATCGAAATAAGGCAGAAACGTGATTCTGTTTAGTTAACTTGCTGAGTGATAGCAAGTTGAAGCAGAAAGATGGAATGTATAAGACTTTGTCAATGGTCAGGCTAGGACTGAGATTCACAGTACCTACATGTGTGACTTTAACGGATTGATTGTTGGGCAATTTGACTATCAAAGAATCAGTGATATAACAGGAATCAAAGAGACTCAAGGAACAACATATATGATCAGTGGCACCTGAATCCAAAATCCATAAATCAGAGTTCCTAGATGTCATATTACCTGCTTTCTTACCAGAGGTGACTAGCTGTTGAGCTGACATGACAGCATGCTGGCTCTCATTCTTATCATCTGAGCCTGTTCTTCCCTTGCATTCCTTCATCTAAAAATCTCTCATCATCATCATAAGCTGCATATACTGCTCCTGCGTAAATGCACTGGGAATTTGATGCTGTTCAACAGAATGCTGCATCCCTTGGTCATTATCAGAAGTCTCATCCTGCTGTGGGCAACAGTTATACTGTGAACTGTCATCATGACTCACATAGTTCACTTGTGACTTAGGCTTATAAACGGGGGGATACCCAAACTTCTTGTAACATCTTTGCTCTATATGACCTACCATGCCACAGTAATTGCATATAGGTCGCTTTACATTTCCTTGTCCAGACTTCTTATAACTGTTTTGTGCCTTAAATCCATATTTAGGTGTCTGTGTTCCAGACTGGCCAGATATCTGTCCAGCAAATACACCATTATCTCCTCCTACGTTAGGCAGAACAGAAGGATTGTTCAAGAATACTGACTGATTATTTGAGTACACCACTTTTCTCTCAAACTTTGCTGCCATTGCAAACGCAGTATTGATATCAGGTAAAGGACTAATAAGCAGCACCTGTGACTTAACAGGTTCGAATTCATCCGACAGTCCTTTCAAAAACTTGATGACAAAGTCATCCTCCACAAACTTTGAAATTTGAGTTGTCAAATGACAAGTACATTTCTACATGTACACGACGGAATAGCCTTTAAAACAGTTAACTCTTCCCAAACTACTTTCAATTTCATGTAATATTCAGTTACGGTCAGATTTCCCTATTTGATCATATAGAATTCTTCCTGTAAATCTGACATCCTAAACGCATCAGCGTTACCGTACCTAAGTTTGAGGTCTTTCCAAATTTCTATAGCACTATCAATCCACATAATGCTTTGAGCAATTGAGGAACTTACAGAATTTGTGATCCAAGACGCTACCATATTGTTGTCCTTGATCCACGAAGCATATTTGCGGTCACCTTCTGGAGGTTTGACTACCGTACCATCAATAAATCCAATTTTTTTCTTCGCCTCTAGTGCACGCCTCATGACTCTGCTCCAGCCATGGTAATTCTGATTTGTGAGAAGATTTTGAGTGAGGACAAGTGATGGACTTTCCAAAGGACGAATGTATAGCGGATCTTCATATGGATCCGTGATACCAAATGTAACGGATGATGAAGCCATTCAGGGAAATTTTCGAACTCCTGATGCAAGCACACTCAGCTCTCACTGACGCATGATCAAACGCTCTGATACCATATCATTTTTCGATTGCTTGGACAAGATCAAATTGAACTCAAACTTAAATTGCAAATGAGTGCAACGAATTGAAGAGAGAACAACAGAGAGAATGAAGAGGGATCAAATGGGATTCCTAATGAACTTGTCAATAACCGTCTGCGAAATTACAACATTTAAACGAAGAAGAAACACGCAAAATTACAATAATGCCCCTAATTACCACGCATACTAACATACTAACTGAAGGCTATTTCCGTCATTTCATACGTTTAAACCATTTGCCGCCTAAGGGAAATTCCCTCCTTCGACTGTTGCAGCAGTTGCCAACTGCTGCAACTGCTCTCTCCGGCCCCTTCACCTTGATCACGTGGCCTCCAACCAATCACACACCTCTTTCTTGACATTGCATGTTCACTTCAACCTCCAGAATTCTCTTCCGTCTCATTTCTTCTCTCTATCCTTCTTAACCGCATGTGTTTGATGGACTTGTGCAGGTGTTCGACTAATGCGCATCCATATTGTTGCTGCATCTCTTCCTCAACTTCAACATGTTTTGCACGTCGTACATGGACAGTTTTAGAATTTCACATGTGTGTTACGAAGTGGTCATATGGCTATGATCCTAAGGTTGATATGCCTATCGTGCCGATGTGGATCTATTTACCCGGACTTCCTATTTACCTTCACAAAGAGGAGACGTTGTCTGAGAGTGCCAAAATGATTGACACGCCCCTAAAGGCAGATTCGGCTACCATGCAGCTTCTTTGTCCCTTTGTAGCCCCTTTTTTCATTGAAACTGATGTATCTCAGGAATTGCCTCAACGGTTATATATTCAGAGTGACGACGTACATTTCTTTTAACCGGTGGAATATGAAAATTTGCCTGCCTATTGCTCATCCTGTCTGGTGCTAGGACATTCGTCCATCTCATGTACTGCTGGTAAGCAAACGGAATCTTTGACCCAGCCACAGGTAACGGTTGTATCGACTTTGCCTGCTAAGCCTTAATCGGCTGCTACCATTTCCCACATTGCACAATGATTGACACCTAAGAAACATGTTCTGGAACATACCACTAGGGACGTAGCGGAGGAGGAGGTCCATGCTTCAGACGCAGAGAAGGAATCTTCTGTTGCATTAACTTCAGTCTCCGTGGATATTGGCCAACCTGTTCATGAATATCCCCCAACTCCCAGGGCAGGATCAAAGGAACCTTCACTTTCGAATAATCCTCAACTTGAGCAGGTTTCACATACCTAAGACTTGGCACGTTTACATTGTTCATCTGCTGATGTTATGGTGCCTATCGAGGTGGATGAGGAACCTATACTGACACATGCCTCAGATTCAGAGCTGCATGATGATCCTTTGATTGACGTTCAAGAATTGCGTACGACGGTCTTGGATGTTGCAAGAGTATTATCTAACACACCCCTGCTGAAGATGTGGTGGATCATCTTTTGAAGACCCGCACTAGACGCCCACGTTGTAAGAAAGGTGATATGCCTGTTGCGCCTCAATCTTCTGTGGTTACCCGTGGAGCATTGCAGCGTTCTTTCACTCAATTTTCTTTTGATACATTTCAATGAAAGTTTTGTTATGGAATATTCGAGGTGTTACTACTTCTTTCACACGCATTATTTCTCTTACACGTCAGTATAGTTTTACATTTGTTGATTTTTTTAGAACCCAAGCTTTGGCCTTCTCGTCTGGACTATGTTCGGATGCAACTTGGCTTTTCTCATGCATGTTCTTCTCCTGATGATAATACTTGGTTTTTTTGGCGTGAGTCTTTTTTGGAGATTGTTGACACTCGTTCAGGTGTACAAAATATGTCTCTTCATGTGCGTTGGTTAGCTAGTGGACAGGATTTTTGGCTTACAGCTGTTTATGCTTGACATACGGTTGCTGCTAAGCGCCCCTTATGGGAACACTTGACAAAATTGCGGACAGGGACAGATTTACTTTGGCTAATTGGTGGTGGTTTAATACATTTCTTTCTTTAGACGAGCATAAGGGAATTTCCATGCTAGCTTTACGGACATTGGCTGATTTTAAGCAGTTTGTGGAATCTAATGAATTGTTGGACCTACCCTTTCAAGGATCACGATTTAGTTGGTCTGATGGACGTGGACTGGACAAGGTATGGCGTCGATTGGATCGCTTCTTTTGTACCCAGGGATTTTCGGATATGTTTGGACATAGCCTAGTGCGACATCTCCACAAAGCTACATCTGATCATTCACCTATATCGTTACAATGTACATCCTTTGATTCAACTGGCCCGTCGTCTTTCCGATATATTGATGTTTTGCTAACACATGAGGATTGTGATGGCTTTGTGCACTCCCACTGGAGGTCATATCCAATAGTTGGAGGCATGTATGGTTTCTATGATAAGCTGCGACGCTTAAAGGTGTTTGGTAATATCTTTAGTGCCTTACTGGTGGTAGCTGAGGAAAATACGATAAGGGAGAGAGGGCTTACGATGCTACACCATTGATTGTTTATCAATAAGCATATCATCTTGCGCAGGCCCATCTCCTGAAGATGCAATATCGCGCATATTTTTATTGGAAACAGAAAGCCAACGTTAAGTGGCTTAAGGAAGGAGATGCTAATACAGCTTATTTCCATCAAACGGTAAAGAAAAGGAGACAGCGACAAGCCATTATCTCCATTCACAAGCAAGACGGCACTGACTGTCACACGACTCAATCTATACAGACAAAGGCCGTTAGTTTTTTCGAACGGCTGTTTTATGCGGAACTGACGTTTGATCATGATAGTCTCTTGAGTCATATACCATGGATTTTGACAGAGACGGATAATGCAAGTCTCTTAGTGCTACCGCATGCTGACGAAGTTAGGAGAGCAGTGTGGCATTTAAGTCCCTCCAGCATTTCTGGACCTGATGGTTTTCCAGGCTCCTTTTATAGACATTTTTGGGAGGTCTTAGACTTAGATGTGCTCCTTGCAGTGTAAGATTTTTTCTTGGGTATTCGAGTTCCAAATGCAATGGCAGCATCCTTGATCAGTTTGATTCCTAAGTTTTCGAACCCTAGTACTTTTCCAGATTTTTGGCCCATATGTTTGACAAATTTTCTTTCTAAGGTGGTCACTCAAATTATTTCATCTCGACTCTCCATATTATTGCCTAGACTGATTTCTCTGGAGCAAGCTGTATTTATGCCTAGCCGTGGTATTTCTGAGCAAGTTTTGATGGTGAAAGAGATGGTACATATCTTAGATCGTAAGTGCCGAGGTGGAAAGGTTATGATTAAGCTGGATATGGCCAAGGCATTTGTTCGGGTTTCCTTGCTGTATCTGGAGCATTTACTTTTGTGGTTTGGAGTTCACTCTCGATTTGTGCGTCTCATCATGAATAATTTAGACTCTACATATTTAGGCCATCTAGAGGGGTGAAGTAGGATGATCCCTTGTCACTCATACTATTTATTTTTGCATCTGAGGTTTTATCTAGGGGACTAATAGCTTTATTCTAGACTGGCAGTTTACGGGGTTTCCAGAGTGGTCGAGCTCCGGTGGTTTCACATCTAGGCTTTGCAGATGACTTTTTTATCTTTTTGAATGGTTCAGTCAGCAATTTGCAATCATTCAAGACATTTCTGGATCAGTATCAAAGGGCCTTGGGCCAGTTAGTTAATTACCATAAAAGTCAGTTAGCAGTTGGTGGTAGTGTCTCTACACAACGAGTGGCGACGGCTCTAGGCATGCGGATATCTTCTTTACCAATTAAATATTTGGGCTCATATCTCTTTGAAGGTATTAATCGCTCTCAATATTGTACAACACTGCTTGATCATTTTGATGCTCGATTGACAGGCTGGTCCCAGAGGCTCTTAAGTATGGCAGGTAGGCTAACATTGATTCAATCAGTTCTCTCTGCTATGCCATTACATATATGGCTACGGCAAGACTACCCAAAAGTGTGATAGCAGAATTGAATCGGAAATTGTCAAAGTTTTTATGGAGACAGCGCCTTCATTGACGTGCCTGGAAGGCTATATGTTATCCAAAGACGGAAGGAGGTTTGGGCGTCCACAGACTAGAGACACTACAGAAGGCCTACAAATGTAAGATGTGGTGGATCTATCAGATATCGAATTCGATTTGGGCACAATATCTGAGGCAAAAATATAGGGCTCGACAAGGGTTGGAAGCATTTATTTATGATTCTTATGATTAGAAGCGAATATGTCAAGATACCCATGACGGGCTATTTTGGTCAAATGATGTGCATGGGCAATTCACACTCAGAGGTGCATATGAATCCTATCGTCTGCAGGGAATCCCTTTTCCAGTAGCCTGATATATCTGGTGGAAATGAACTCCTACTGTGGGTCAATTGTTTTATGGAGATTAATGCAATGGGCTTCCTATGCCGGATAATATTTATGCCTGGATTATGGCTTTTCCTACATGCTGTGTTTTTTTTTGCAACAGAGATTCATCGCTGCAAAACCATATTTTCTATGTTTGCCCAGTGATCCGGGCAATAGGCTTCACTTATCTATACTTTTCTGTGGCCCCCTCCTACTGAGTTGACTTTCAGACGGTATTTACCGGAGTGGTGGCACCAAGCGCATACCACCGCTATGATTGGCCAGCTATTCGTGGTTGTTCCATTGTTTGCTTCTTGGGTGATCTGGAAGGAATACGCCGCAATTTAATTCGGGAGAGATGATTTTTCATTATCACGTCTTCGAGAGCATATTCGGTTGGAGTTTTTTCATGGTGTTCATCTATCTCTCGATGCAAGTTTGCTGTATCACTTCAGGCTTTACTAGAGGTGCATTATTCGCCTCCTTTACGATCACGACGGATACGCATTATTGGATGGAGATTACCATCCACGGGCAAGCTAAAGCTTAATATAGATGCTGCAGCAGACCGCCGAGGTGCGGCTGGAGGGGCAGTCCTGTGTAATGATGCAGACCAACTGATCCAGGCCATTTCTTTTCCTCTACCGGTATTGCCGCCGTTGCATGCAGAGTTGAAGGCTCTGCTATGCTCACTTATTTTCTTTGCGACAGCCGGCTACTATGATCTACAGATTGAGATAGACTGTCTGGCTTTGTTAACTTTGATTAATGACTCGGTCACACTTTCAGCTCGATTGCGCATGGATTACGAACAACTAAAATGCATTTTCACCCTTATGCGAGTGACACTATCATATATACTCGAGAGGGTAATCCGGCAGCACATTTTCTAGAGCAGAATGGACTTATGCGGAATCACCCAGGTATCTTTAACAATCTTTTGGATCTCCCCCTATGGCCCATGGTTGCTTGCAGACGAATACATTCATAACGGTTCCATGGCAGCAACACTCCTATCTTTTCTTGCCTGCATCACGGCCGGGTATGTTTTGCATTATGATTAACTTCTCTGCATTTCACAATTGTCACCTGCTTGATGTCCTATATCTATTACTTGCTGAGATTCGTCCTAAATTCACCTGGGTCCATCAATGACCGCAGTCTAGCTAACAGCCGCTGGAATGGAATACTATTCTTGTTGCCTGTACCTATCTTGGCTACGGGAAATCAGGGTATTCAATTAGCTTTTTCCATAAACTTGGATTTCGGATTTATTCGGCTTTTCACATATGTAACAATTTACATGTTTGTCTTTCTGAGGTACATCATGTATCAGTGGCGATGGTTTCCAGGCCTTGCAACCGCTCCCCTCAAATTGTACTAGATTGTTTTGTAACTAATTTATCAATTTATAGTTTATTAGTGTCTTCTATTTTACCGTCTTTATGCATTTTCATTTATCTTTTCTGTTTAGTTTGGCAGAGCCTCCCTCCATAGTTAGGAGCATTAATGTAAACACGGTATTCCTCTATCACAAGTGAGGGTTTATACATTAATAAAACACCTGGACGGTGCCGCCCGTCCTTCACCAAAAAATATATATATAGACACACAGGCACATAATATATAGACACATATGCGCACATATATATATGTACTATGTGTATATATATTGTATATAAATATATGTATTCTAAAAATAAATATATATGTATATATATTTGTGTGGCCATATATATATATATATATATATATATATATATATATATATATATATATATATATATATATGTATGTATGTATGTATGTATGTGTGCAGACACATATATATAGGTTTATATGAACACACATATATATGCCCACATATAGGAAGAGAGGTACATATAAACACACAGCCAAGCACATATATATACACAAATTTTTTTTTTATTTTGTTCTTTTTTATTTTTCTTGTTTTTCTTTTTTGGTCGAAGGACGGTCAGTATCGTTCAAGTGTTTTATTAATAAAGATAACTCACACTTGTGGCAGAAGAATACCGTGGTTACATGTATGGTCCTAGCGTTAGGGGAGACTCTCTCAAAAAAGAAGAACATATATACACACAAATGTTTTTTATACGAAAGGAGTTTATTTTATTCAGAGAACCTCATTTGTGGCAAAGGGAAACCGTTATACAAGAACTGTATACATAAGATAGAGAATTAAGGACATCTAAGGCTATCTTAAGTAACATGTCTATTCGAAGTGAAACTAAAAGAAATGGCACATTCAACTGCATACGATATGTCCTATTAAAATCTTGCCAAGAAAAACCACCATTGTGGATAAAACCTTGGTCGATGGAAAAACGCTCATATTTATAGGGTTGAAATGTCTAATACAAGAATAATCCATAAGGTGATGTAAAAATGGAACACAAAAGTGTGTGACAATTGCCAGTATTTAGATGACGGACAACTGGGAGGTTCCAAGTGACATTGCATATGAAACGTCGATGTGAGCACTCCGAGCAAGAGAAGGCAGAAGTGCATAAGTGCAAGCCTCCAAAGCGTAAAATCCGCATGTGAAACATGAGTCTTCAAAAGGAACGCATGGTAGGAAGTAGCAACCCATGCAAAAAAAAACACGACAGTGAGTAATCGTAGAAACCAGATAATGAACAAGAGAATGAAGTGAGCACGAAGGTATAAGTACACATGTTGCCTGTATCCATTGATACAGGCAACCATCAACGCAAAATAATCAAGGCAGGAAATAGCACACATCACATCTTAAAGGTAACAACAGAGAGCTGAGGAATAGTAAATACCCGAGTTTCCTGTATCAGTATATGACACAGGCAACGATCCAAGAACTGGTGCCGTGGGACAAAAGCCCCTGTACTACATATATTCACAAATATACATACATATATATATATATATATATATATATATATATATATATATATATAAACAGGCAGTACCGTCTGTGTTTTTGTTAATAAATTGAGCCCTCACTTGTGGCGGAGGAATACCTACATTAGTAGTGATAGACTCTCTCACAAGTATTTTAAAGAAAAAGAAATAATGCAGCATGAATACAAATATCCTGTGAATGCAAATAACAGAAGAAATATCTATAAAAACAGCAAGCTACACAACAATAACAATCTAAATATAAAAACGCAAGCTGGTGCTATCTTCCCCTGAATCGATGCATGTCCGTCGCTATGCTCAAACATTGTCACCTCAGCACGTACAATCAAAAACAGACACAGAAACATTAGTATAGTGCATAACGCCAATAAGAATACATGGTGTGAACAAATCATAGGCAAAGAGAATAATCAAAACATACCGAGGTTGTCTGTATCCGTAGATACATGCAACGTAGAAACAACTTGGCCGGTGTCAAACATGACGAAGATGTTCCAAGGTAACATCTAGTGCAACACAGCTACGAATGAGGGAGAGAAGAGTTGCCATTGTATAGTAGCAAGTCATCGCTGTCTCCAGTCCACATTGCGCTAGATAGAGTGCGGCCTTATTCGCCTCACATTATATGTGCATGACTGGTGTCTGTGCTGGCTGAACAAAGGAGTATAGACGCTATAAATGTGAGGCGTGCAGAGAACAAGTAGTGTGTGAAAGAATCTATAGCAACTCATAACAATCTGTTTCCAAGATGATGCTGGGATAGCGTGGTAGGAAATACAGAATGGCAAAAAGAGTAGCCTGCGTCTCTGCATTGAGCAGCGAAACTAGCGGGAGGTGAAAAGAAAGTGTCCCAACGCATGCTCCCGAGGAATCACGTAATATGCACCACCTGCGCAAATTTGCGGCCCATGCCGCGTCTGTATTAAGCTCCAGTCGTCCATGCGGAGGCACCATCCAGTGCACCACCTGAACCCGCATTGTGCGATGAGGAGGCAATAAACCGGCGTGATTTAGCGGAAAAGAATTTGTCGCCAACTTAGTCTCATCAATAGATTTGGCCCACAGATGCATATCCGCTCGGAATGAGGCCACGGTAGTTGTTGTGGTCCAAGAAGTGTCATCACCAAAGAGAATGGACGCATAAGCGCCCAAATATTAAAGACAATAATACCAAGGACAACAATTCGCAACACTCCTTGAAGAGTATTTGACGAAGAAGGCAACACCATGCCATTAAGTGTTTCCATAAAAGTGTAGAAGTCGAGAGAACACTGTCCAAACAAGAAGCATAAAACACCCATATAGGACGGATGTTAGGACACATCAGAAACAAATGAGATACCTCTGCAGATGCCAACTTACAGAAAGGGCATTGTGTGGGTTTAATAAACAAGAAACGGCATATATGTATGTATGTATATATATCCATATATAAATATGTATGTATATATACACACACACACACGCGCACACACACACATACACACACACACACACATATATATATATCATATGTACACACACATATATACAGAGGCATATATAAACACACATATATACACATACGCAAGAGTGTGTGTGTCTTTGTGTATGTATACATCATACCCTACTTCGATTGATCGATATATACATCATACCCTACTTCGATTGATCGATGTATATACCAGCCTCTAAAATTGAACATGGATCGATCAATGTCAACGGATTTTAGAAACAATATCTCCAACATATGACAAACTAATAATCATTATTGGTACACATATGATCTTCTTTACATGTAATGAGTCTTTAAACATTGCATGCATGTTTATCATGGTGCCATTTCTTGAATTTGGTGCGTTTATGTGTTTATATATGCATGTGTTATATTGTTAACTTCCCAAGGAAGTTTTTACAACTTATCCCAAGGGCGAAAGAGTGTTTTTGAGCTTTTGTAGGGCCATAACTCATGAATAATGTCTATATGTAGAAAATGGACAAGGTTTGAGTATTATTGCACCCTTATTGGACATACTTGGTGCTCAAGGGTGTTTTGGTCAAGAGACAAGGTATTTTGGTCATTTACACAGATTTATTTTCTTTGTAATGCTAAAATGGTATCCCTATGGATGTCTCTTATATTGATATATATATATATATATATATATATATATATTATGGTTTTTGGTGTTTTTGGATTTCTTAAGTTGTGAAATGTCATATTATATGATCATCATAGTGTTCTCATACATATATTTTAGGACTTCTTCCATATTATTTTCAGATGAATATTGGTCAAATGGCTGAGAAACAACCAACCACACTTGTAGGAGAGAAAAAGGGAAGTTGTTGGGTGAATGGTGATGTTTACAAGGCAGTTGATTCTCACAATTATCCAGCCATCATGATCTGATTTCTCACTTATTTTGAACATTAAAAACGTTCATATATACGTATGAGAGGTGGAAAAATCAAATTTTTACATATGTGCAAGACTACACCACGTGGACCAACCAAAACTCTCCTAGATACTTGTTGGCAAGGAGTTACATACTTGGCACCTATGGTGATATAAATTTCGGTTTTGGAAGCTCAAATCCAGCAGATTTGTTCAACTATTATACATCCTAAGTTGTTGAAGTTTTTGAGCAAAAGGTGGAGGAAGAAGTAGTCATTCCAACCACTCAATCTTTTCCAAAAATTTCTACAGAAAATGTCAGCTTTATGATAAGAGTTGAAGTGGTCCAATCATGTTTCATGAACGTGCCAACTAAGCAAGGTGGTGAGATGGTCATCTAATCAAGTGAAGAAAAATGTGATTGATGATATTGAAGGTGACATATGTGCATTCTAATCTACAAGGGGCTGCTCACACCTATAAATAGTAGTAGAGTTGAAGAAAGAAGAACACAACACTTGGAGCTCTGTTCTTCTCTTCTTCCTCCTCCATTCTCTATTCTCCATTCTTGCAGCTGATGTTATACACGGTTTAGATTATAATTGTGCTGCATCTACACCTCTTGTACTCATAAAATTTGTAATTGATTAGACGTTCTATAAGGCTACATCAATAGGTAGTGAGGTGTATTCATTCTTGTGTCGTAAGGTGCTGAAATCAAGTCTTGATTAGGGTTGGTGTATAACCCAGGATCAAGTACTTTGTAAGGTGTAAGGTGATCATTTCATAGTGAAAATCCAAGAAAAGGTATTCCTTGGGATTGGAGTAGGTCACATTGACCAAACCAGGATAAATTTTTGTATTCTTGTCTTCTTTACCTTTCTATCTGATTTTTCTAGTTTCTACACTAAATTTCTAAAATTTAAGAAAAACAGAAAAATATTTTAAAAATTCTGATTTTTGGTGTCAATCATCTTCAGAATGTTAGATTTCATTTGCAATAAAAATCACTTGATTTGACCAAAGAAAAGTTAGTCAATCAGTCATTGCAAATTTGTTGCGCAAATCAGACAGAAAAACTGACCTATCGTAAAAGTTTTGCAATTCTGTACTATTTGGGTATGTTACTTGGTCACGCATTTTTGAAAATATAAACTAGACTTCCAAAGCTTTGTTTCTACATAAAGATCACACCTTTTAGATAAGTATACAAGGAGCTCTAATTTTTCAAAATTGAACCGCTTTTCTGTCTCGCTTTAGAAAATATGTGTTACTAAAAGTTTCTACCTTTTTGAAGAATCAAACGACTTTGAATTTTTCTCAAATTTTTGCAGGAGTTATAGAACACCTTGAAGTTCGTTTGTGAAAATTTTCAAATATTTTAAAGTTCTACATAAAGAGAAATAATTCTTCAAAGACAGACTCTGATTATGAGTTTTCCAGAATCAGATTTGAGGAGAGTTTAAGGTTTCTAATTATATAATTTCCATTAATCACTATCCACCACCTTCTTCTAATGGTATTTATTACATGTATTATGGTCCAACACCATCGTCGGATTATGGTGACAACACCTCCTCTTTAAGTATAAGCCATGTGATCTTGACTTTTAACCAACTTTACAGCGTTTGTTTCGTTATCCTTCACTTCTAACATCTAGATCCTTCTTTTCTTTTTTCAATTCACGTGGGTGTATGGGCCATTTTGGACTTACCACGTCTAATCTCACGAGCCTTATAATTAGTACTATGTGAACATCCAATAACCTTTTTGAAGATGTTCGAACTCGAAATATATAGACTGAAAAAACTCACATTAAAAATATAAATTAGAAATATAAAAGATGTCACATATAAAATGGTGACATGATAAGTATAACCTAAATATTAAATGTCAAAAAAATTAATTTTCATCCAACCAGCAAAGACAAGAATCTCGATTTAGCTGATGTTCAATTGTATTTACTATAGTTACGTCGCTGGCCCAAACAGTCATTGGGCCTCAAATTGACTGAGCAAATCCAGAAAGTTCAACAAAATGTCTGGTCATTGTCCAAGTTATCTACAGCCCGAGCAACAAACCATCAGGTTTTCTAACATATATATCCAATGTATACGTGAGGATGCTTAATCGTTTGGTAAAAGGAAAACCTACTTGCATCATTTGATGTGCTAATTTACCAAATTATCATTAATTAATTATTTAATAATTACTTGTTATAATAACGAATACTCGTTTTTGTATCATAACAACGTGAGGAATCTGCACACGCTCGTTTTCAAGGTGGAGGCCATTGATTAATGTGGAAACAATTTGCGTAAAAATCTAAATCAAGTTTAATGTCACCAGACTACGAAGTGTACCCAACTGAAAAAGATAGCAGATAAGTAATCCGTACATTTTTTTTTTCCTTCAGGAAATCTCGGGCTCGTTTCGGCTCTATCAGACCATTAGTAGTCTATTACATATGTATATATAAATATTATTTTAAATATATTAATACATACACATATATCTATTATATATGTACATATACATATTATTTTAAATATATTGATATATACATATATATAATATATATGTCTATATGTATATGTAGACACACACATATACATCTATTATATATGTGTATGTGTGTGTTGTGTGTGTGTGTATGTGTATACCCCCTTTTTAATTTTGATTTTACTTTCTGTTTATTTTATTTTAGTATTTAATTACTTTCTTGTTTTGTTATAATGATTACTATTATTCTCTTATAGTGTCGGTAGTTATATTCCTGTTTGTGATGTGGTATCAGAGCCAATTGGTTCAGATCCACCGACAGCTCATTCAGTTTTATATATCTTTTAATTATATTTGTGTAAATCTTTGGTGAGTGTTTGCTTTTTACATGCTGGGTAATAAGTCTCAACCAAAGAGCAATAAATTATGTATGCGTCAAAGTGTTTGTAGCCAAAGATCCAAACAAATATAAAAGAAAACATATATAAAAATGGAGGATATGTTCGAAGGATCTACTTCATGCAGCTCGGTAACATGGGCAAATAAGAATAAAATTGTCAACACTGAAGAAATAATAATAGAGAATTTTGACAAAGCAGTAAATAACTGAGTCATTCCAAAGATTAAGAAGAATGAAATATATGAGTCTTCAATATTTAATATGTTAAAATCAGATTACATAATTAAAACGGAAGAGAGAGATATTCCACTCTCTAAACCGTTTGAAACAATACAACTTCTATCTTATAAATCACTTGAAAAACATAAAAGAAAGGATATCAATATTTACATGTTGGTCTAATATAGGTAGGTATCAAACCTTTAACAAGAAAAGGTTTGGATACATCAATATTAGTAGTCTTAAGAGATATACAACATAACAACTTTGAACAATCACTTCTTAGTTCTGTCGAGTCCAGTCTGTGTACAGGACCAATCTCTTTTGATTGTTATCCTAATTTTTCATGTTCTTTAAAGGATACACAAATATTGAAAACTTTGGTACTTCAAATAAAAACATATGGATATGATATGTTGCCAGGATCAATTCCATTGGCTTTAATATATCGGATTCATTACAAGGTAATGAGTTCCATGTTTATTGGTCCAAAACCAAAACACTCTTTAAAAAGAGGAGAAACGATGATTCTACATACAGATCTGACCAGATCTAATGCTGTAATTTCAAGATATATAAAATGGAATGATGTAAATCTTCCAGAAGAATGAGTCTTGGAAGGAGCAGTAAAAGCTACAAACAAAAACATGAACCAAATACTAAAATCAACAGAATAAGACAATTAAATGATGGATCAGTTAAATTAAGTTTTGCTTGAAGCTTTTCCACTAAAGAAAAAGATAATGCATCTATTTCTAGCACAATAAATTTAGGAAGATTTTCACAGATACCATCTGTGATAGATGTTCCTTATCAAAAACAAAGATTTTCAACATCAGATGTTGAATATGCCAACTCTTCCTTAAGAAAAGCTGATTATTCTACGGAAATTCCTAGACCAGTTTATTCTAAAACAGAGTATTATTTTAAATGTGATATTAATGCACCTAGTACATCAAATAATATTTACACTAAAACAGATTTTAGTGAACCTAATAGTCCAACACAATCTGCAATAACAGATAACATTACAAATGAATTAAATGTCATAGAAAAAGAATTTGAGGTAAATAAAAATATTTTACGCAATGATTTTTACAACCAAGAAAATACTAATAAAAGAGAATGGTTTTTTAAACATTATTGCAATATTAGGAAACAGATACAAGACAAATATTATGAATTTATACATATTCACAAAATAAATATATATTTCTTTGATTGGTTTGAAATATATGCTTCACAAAATAATATAATATTTTCTTTTAAAACTTTAAACCCAATAATTGAAAAACCAAAAGAGTGGATAACCATCATGTCACCAAAAAAGATAGTGTCAAATCATCCACCTTTAGCAGGGATAAAATTAGATGTATCAGAGAATCCAATAGAGGCTATTCCTTATAAAAATATGACAGAAGATTCTCTTACAAATACCAAACATATTATTCAAAAAAATAATTATACAAATACACAACTCCATACAATAGGAAAACAATTAGATAAGTTAGAAAAATATCACCAAACACAACCAATAAAATCTATAAGTGAAGAATCACATAATCAAAAATTTAAACAACCATTATTCAAACCTTTTCAAATATCATCTTCTAGTATGCAACCTATATCTAATAAAGAAGATTTCAATCAATTTATAAAACAACAATTAAGTCGTACAGAGAAAAGTTTGGAAAATAGTAATTCTATAACAAATGAAGTAGTAACAGATTCAAATATTAATACTTCTATAGCTAGTAGAACTAGAAATAAAGAAAAAGAAGTCACTTCTTCTAAAATTAACAATTTAGAAGAAAATGAATCTTCAAATAATTCTGATAATTCTGATAGCTCAGATAGTAAAATAAGCAAAGCATATGAACAATTCCAGAATAATAATTATAAAGGAAATAAAGTAGAAAAAAATAGAATGGGATAAATCTATAGTGCCAGTACAAATGTCTACCGATTTAAAAATAAAACCTATTTCCCAATATCTTTTTAATGCAATCAATTTATTCTTGGAATATAGATGGAATGTCAGAATATCAAATAATTAATGTATTACAACAAATGACAATGGCAGCAAATGCTTATAGAACTCAGTTAACACCTGATGATAAAGCAATTGCTGAATATCTTATTTCTGGGTTCTCTGGACAACTAAAAGGTTGGTGGGATCATTATTTAACTCCCATACGGAGACAAGAAATATTAAATGCAATAAAAGATGATGAAGAAAATAATCCTATAATTATTGATGAAGGAACAGTATGTGATTCTGTTGCCACACTTATGTTATGTATATCTTTACATTTTATAGGTGACCCATCACATATTAAAGATAAAAATGCTGAATTATTAGCAAATTTATGATGTAGAAAACTTAGTGATTTTCAATGGTATAAAAATACTTTTCTAACCAGAGTCATGATTAAAGAAGATTCCAATCAGCCATTCTGGAAGGAAAATTTCCTTGCAGGATTACCAAATTTATTAGGAGAAAAAGTTAGGAATAAAATTAGAGAAAATTCAGGACAACAAATGATTTCTTATTCAAATTATACCTATGGAGATTTTTTTAAGCAACAGGATGTTTATTAATTTAAACCCTCACTTTTGGCGGAGGAATACCATATTACAAATACAATATACTGTCATCATACGCAAAATCAAAATATAAGGCTATAATGATCTGTATTCTCCAATCATATATGATATGTTGCATTAAAACCTTGCCAAGTAGAACCACCCTTGTGGATAGAACCTTGGCGAAGGAAAAAGCGTGTATATTTATATGATTGGAATGCGTGTCTAGCTGATGTTTATGATGAAATAAATTTCCATTCGTCCAGCCACAAGTTAAGAGATGCGAAGTTGCTAATGTATATCTCCCAAAAAACTTGTCGTCCCCAGCAAATAAGCCTGCTAGTATAGTCCCACTTGCTTTGTTTTTTTGGCAATCCGAAGAAGTCCTGGTAGACATCCATCCTGTATGTAATAATTCCAGTAGTCCTGAGAGTGCTCCTTCTTGGCATTGTTGCGCCAATCCAATGAAAACGGTTGTCATCTTCTAAGTCATTATAATATATGAGAATGCTCGCCAATTTACACCAAGGAGCAGCCATTGTAGATAAGATAAAATAGAAAGTGAATTAGAAAACAGAAATATAGACGACATGATAGTAAAAACCAATATTGAACGATATGTGTGTGCAGCAGTAATACCCGTTCTGCCCGCATCCTTAGACACGGGCAGGGCATATAGAATCTCATGATTTAGCAAAAGCAAGTTGCAGCATAAGAACAATATTACCCGCGATGCCTGTGTCCGCAATTGACACAGGCATTCAAACTGATGAAGTTGGTGCAACATTCCCATGTTAAAGGCGTAGATAAGGAGTAGAGACATCCGTACGTAAAGCTCCTTTAGCGAGAGGCGGTAATGATGACATCGTGCAGAAATAATGAAATTGTTGATGTAATTGTCCATGTTGGGCCAAATAATGTGCCACCATGTTTGCTTGGCGTGGGAGATATGCAATGGAAACATTTCCACATGTAATTAAATCACGAAGTATAGTAGGACATGCTGTAGACTGTATATGCTGAATCACTCCTTGAGAATCCCCCTCCATATCTATATTTACCTATGGAGAATTAATAAGTTTTATAAAGAAAGAAGGACTAAGATTATGTCAAGATATAAGATTACAAAGTGGTTTAAAGAAAGAATTAAGGCAGACTAAGTCTGAAATAGGAACTTTCTGTAAACAATTTGATAATGATCCATATAAACCTTATAATAAAGAATGTCAAGGCGAATGTTCTAGAAAACACTATAATAGAAATATTAGAAAACCCTATAACAACAAAAATAACAACCGATATAATAAAAATAAATAACATAAAAGATTCCAAAAATCCTCTAATGAATTTTATAGGAACAATTACAACAATAAAAATACTAAGACACCTTACAGAAAAATAAATTACAAGAAAAATAAAAATACAAAAGATTACAAAAATATTGAATGTTATAAATGTCATAAGAAAGAACATACTACAAATTATTGTAGATTAAAAACAAAGTTACAAGAATTAAATTTAGAATAATCTATACTAGAAAAAAATATCAAATCTACTTGTTGAATCTTCTCGAGTCGGCTGAAGATCTTCAAATTGATGAATTATACACATCTTCTTCAGAATCATCTGATGAAGAAAAACATATATATGCTCTGACAAAAGAACAAGAAAAAATATTAGAAATGTTAAAACATATTGAAAATCCTCAATTACAAAAAGAATATCTAGATAGAATAATAGATATAAATTCGAAACAAAAAGAAACAAATAAACAGTTATATTACCAAATGTTTCAACCAGTTATTATGATTTAACTAGTATATTAAATAAAAATAAGAATACAAAGAATAAAAATATAATAATCCAAGATCTACAAAAAGAAATAAAAGAAATAAAAATAGAATTAAAAGAATTAAAAAATAAACAAAAACAGGATTCAGAAGTTATGAAATTAATACTTACAAAATTACAGACTGCAGAGGAGTCTGATTAATTTTCAGAAACAGAACCAATAAATATAGATACAAATATCATAGACAATATTTCTAATGTGCCACAGGATTTTTTATTTGTTTTAAGAGAAATAACATCAAGAAAATATTTAATAAGAGTAACCATAATATTCTCAGAAAAATATCATTTATATACAATTGCTCTATTTGATACAGGGGCAGATTTAAATTGTATAAAAACTAATTTGGTTCCAAAATCTTATAGAGAATCTACAACTACTAGACTCTCTACAACAAATAATACTAAATTACAAGTTAAATATAAAGCTGAAGCTTACATTATAAAATCAAATACATCGATAAAAACAATGTTCTTAGTTGTGGATGATATTCATCACGCAGTTATACTGGGAACACCTTTTATGAATTTAATTACACCATATAAGGTAGGAATTAATTCTATTTCTTTCAAAATAAAAAATAAAAAATTACATTTTGAATTTTTGGAAAAACCTAAAACAAAAAATTTAGATTTAATTAAAGCTTGTTCAATACATAAAGAACAAGTAAATGCAATAATTAAAAGTAAAACTTTTCAATTACAATCATTAAAGGACACAGTAAATATCAATAAGATAGAACAATCCTTGAATGATCCTAAGATAATAACTAAAATACAAAATCTTAAATTATCATTTGAAAATGAACTTTGTTCAGATCTTCCAAATGCTTTCTGGTCAAGGAAACAACATATAGTTGATCTTCCATATACTCCAGAATTCAGGGAAGAAGAAATACCTACAAAAGCAAGACCAATTAAGATGAATGCTGAATTGGAACAACATTGTAAAAAAGAAATACAAGAATTAGAATTAAAGGGATTAATACAGAAATCAAGGTCTCCTTGGAGTTGTGATGCTTTTTATGTAAATAAAAATGCAGAAATAGAACGAGGAACACCTAGATTAGTAATAAATTATAAACCATTAAATAAAGCATTGAAATGGATAAGATACCCATTATCTAATAAAAAAGATTTATTAACAAGGTTACATTTTGTATGCACATATTCAAAATTTGATATGAAATCAGGATTTTGGCAAATACAAATATATGAAAAAGATAAATAGAAAACAGCATTCACAGTTCCATTTGGTCAATATGAATGGAAAGTAATGCCTTTTGGATTAAAAATACACCTTCAGAATATCAAAGGATTATGAATAATATATTCATGGATTATTCTAATTTTTGCATTGTCTATATAGATGATGTATTAATATTTTCCAAATCTATAGAAGAACATTTTGAACATCTAAAAACTTTCTTCTATATAGCAAAGAAAAATGGTTTTGTATTATCCAAATCTAAAATGTCTTTGTTTTAAACTAAATAAGATTCTTAGGACATCATTTATCCCAAGGTACAATTTTACCAATAGAAAGATCTTTAGAATTTGCATCTAAATTTCTAGATAAAATATTAGATAAAAATCAACTACAAAGATTTCTCGGATCTTTAAATTATGTTGTTGATTTTATTCCAAATATTATAATAATAGCAAAACCATTACATAATAGATTAAAGAAAAATCCACCGTATGGACTGAAGAACATACTTCAGTTGTTAGGAAAATAAAAAGTCTAGTATTTGATATACCCTGCTTATATATAGCAGATCCAAATCTATTTAAAATAGTTGAAACGGATGCATCAGATATTGGATATGGTGGAATATTAAAACATTAACAAAATAGAAAAGAGTTTATAGTTCAATATACTTCTGGTCATTGGAATGATACCGAAAAATGTTATTCTACTATTGAAAAAGAAATTTTGAGTATTTTATTATGTATTAATAAATTTCAAAGTGATTTGTTAAATAAAAAATTTCTTTTACGTATTGATTGCAAATCTGCGAAAGAAATTTTGCAAAAAGATGTTAAAAATTTAGCTTCAAAACAAATTTTTGCTAGATGGCAAGCTTTATTAAGTATATATGATTTTGATATTGAATATATAAAAGGCGATACAAATTTTGTTCCCGATTTTCTTACCAGAGAATTCTTCCAAAACAGACATAATGCCATGGAAGACAAAAGACAAAGGCAAGCTTCTAGCAAATAACGACAATAATATCCCACGGAAAACGTGGGCAGATAAAGTTGAAGAAGATGAAGAGCTTCTTCAAAAAAAACCCAATAGCCGCAGTTCTAATTACCCAAATATCTCCTAATAAAACACAAATATCCCTTATTGAAAACTTATCCAATAGCCCAGAATTTCAAGCATTGCTTAAAAAATTCAATATACCAAAAACCACAGAAATAGCCAAAACACAATCATCCGCAGAAATATCTAAATCTCAGCCATCCACTTCACTAACCCAAAACTAAATAAAGTCTTCAAACCCCAATCCACAGAGGTGACAAGCAAAATGCCTACATATTAAAAGGCTGTGCAAACAACGCATTTTGTGAAAAAATCCTTCTATCAATATATTACTACTATAGAAAAATCATATTATCATACTAATCCTCTATTTGCTTTACAAAATTATTTTGGAAAAGATTTTTTCTATAAATCATGGAATATTGCGAAAACAACAGAATATTATCAACATTTATTGATAATGACACATTCTGTTGAAATAAAACATCATTTTAATAAAAAAATACAGAATATGCCTTCTCTAACTTTAAAATAGTGTCTATAATGACACCGGAGCAATGGCAAAGACAATTTGGATCTTTATCCGAGGAAATTGATTTTTCTGCAGGATATAATTCAAATTTATTTTCAAATGTGTCTTTTAATTATTGGGATTACCAACAAGCTTGGTATAATTCCCCATATTTTCAAAACTCCAGGGGTTCACACACCTGGTTGATATTTTTTGATACCAGGAAAATAACGACGACAAATATTCCATACTGGTTCGCTGCTTGGTGGGATAATTTTGGGTCTTGCGCAGAATATTTGAATGATGCAGTGAGACCATTACTGTAAGTATTTACGAAGATGTATTCTCCAACAAATGAAGAGAAGATATTTTCAGAAATGATGATATTTCATATGAAGTTCTACCTGCCGTGGATATTCCAATAGAGAGCAGAATATACTCCAAATACAAAGGTGCCCGTAATAAAAAGAAAATTTTATATCAAATGGTGGACAACATTAAATATTCCAGATTCCATTACCCCTCACAGAGTTATGGAACAAATAAAAATATGGAATACACAAAAGCAATGGACGGATAACAGCAAGACAATAACTACACCGGTAAAGCCCAGACATGAACAATTTTTGCTACATAAATCAAGGATGTAATCCCAGCTTACTATGGCGAAGGACCCTGAAGAAATGCAGAATATTTTGATGAAATTTACTCCTCTATTACAAGAAGCAAAACCATCATCATCTTCAGGATCAACAAATGCAGTTGAAGAAGACATTGATTTAATAGAATAAATTAATCATTGTAATATTTGTAATAATGATGTAATGTTTCTTTGATGTAATACTTGTTACATCTCTGATATAACATGAATTTCAAACAAAATTACTAAAATTATTAAAATATTTAGACGGAAATGACCAGGCATCTAATAGTGGAGGGACCCTTATTTTGGCCATATTCTTCTCAAAATTCCTATAAAAGGAGGGGGTATGCAACATTGAAAAACACAAGTTTTCTTACTATCTTTCTTTCACTTTTTCTCTCTCCATTCTCCCTCTCCATTTCCATCCAATATTTTCCCATCATTTCTCCAATATTCTTCCAAACCAAGAACACTTTATTTGTTCTTGAATATCTTCAATAACCTTGAAGCCAATAACCCTGAAGATCTCCAATCTTCAATAATAATTGTATCTCCATATTTTGAAGAAATATTAATGGTATGAATTGAATTCTTTTATTATTGAGTTCTTTAATATTCTGTTCTTTATATTATTTATTGCTTTTGTGTTATATATAGTAAATATATAATTGGGTCGGTATATACCGCCTAAATCCAAATATTATTATTATTATTATTATTATTATTATTATTATTATTATTATTATTTTTATTATTATTATATACATACATACATACATACATATATATATATATATATATGTGTGTGTGTGTGTGTGTGTGTGTATATATATATATATTATATGGTGGAATTAGTTCCACCTAACCTTATTTCCCTACCCCTTTTATATTTATTATTCTTTATTTATCTTCTTGGGGAGTTTAATCACCCTCTTTTTAATTTTGATTTTACTTTCTGTTTATTTTATTTCAGTATTTAATTACTTTCTTATTTTGTTATATTGATTATTATTATTATTCTCTTATAATGTCAGTAGTTATATTCCTATTTGTGGTGTGGTATCAGAGCCAATTGGTTCAGATCTACCGACAGCTCATTCAGTTTTATATATCTTTTAATTATATTTGTGTAATCTTTGGTGAGTGTTTGCTTTATACACGCTGGGTAATAAGTCTCAACTAAAGAGCAATAAATCCTGTATGCGTCAAAGTGTTTGTAGCCAAAGATTCAAACAAATATAAAAGAAAGCATATATAAAAATGGAGGATATGTTCGAAGGATCTGCTTCATGCAGCTCCGTAACATGGGCAAATAAAAATAAAATTGTCAACACTGAAGAAATAATATAGAGAATTTTGACAAAGCAGTAAATAACTGGGTCATTCCAAAGATTAAGAAGAATGAAATATATGAGTCTTCAATATTTAATATGTTAAAATCAGATTACATAATTAAAACGGAAGAGAGAGATATTCCACTCTCTAAACCGTTTGAAACAATACAACTTATATCTTATAAATCACTTGAAAAACATAAAAAGAAAGGATATCAATATTTACATGTTGGTCTAATAAAGGTAGGTATCAAACCTTTAACAAGAGAAGGTTTGGATACATCAATATTAGTAGTCTTAAGAGATATACGACATACCAACTTTGAACAATCACTTCTTAGTTCTGTCGAGTCCAGTCTGTGTACAAGACCAATCTTTTTTGATTGTTATCCTAATTTTTCATGTTCTTTAAAGGATACACAAATATTGAAAACTTTGGTACTTCAAATAAAAACACATGGATATGATATGTTGCCAGGATCAATTCCATTGGCTTTAATATATCGGATTCATTACAAGGTAATGAGTTCCATGTTTATTGGTCCAAAACCAAAACACTCTTTAAAAGAGGAGAAACGATGATTCTACATACAGATCTGACCAGATCTAATGCCGTAATTTCAAGATCTATAAAATGGAATGATGTAAATCTTGCAGAAGAATGGGTCTTGGAAGGAGCAGTAAAAGCTACAAACAAAAACATGAACCAAATACTGAAATCAACAGAATAAGATAATTAAATGATGGATCAGTTAAATTAAGTTTTGCTAGAAGCTAATCTACTAGAGAAAAGATAATGCATCTATTTCTAGCACAATAAATTTAGGAAGATTTTCACAGATACCGTCTGTGATAGATGTTCCTTATCAAAAACAAAGATTTTCAACATCAGATGTTGAATATGCCAACTCTTCCTTTAGAAAAGCTGATTATTCTATGGAAATTCCTAGACCAGTTAAAACAGAGTATTATTCTAAATGTGATATTAATGCACCTAGTACATCAAATAATATTTACACTAAAACAGATTTTAGTGAACCTAATAGTCCAACACAATCTGCAATAACAGATAACATTGCAAATGAATTAAATGTCATAGAAAAAGAATTTGAGGTAAATAAAAATATTTTACAAAATGATTTTTACAGCCAAGAAAATACTAATAAAAGAGAATGGGTTTTTAAACATTATTGCAATATTAGGAAACAGATACAAGACAAATATTATGAATTTATACATATTCACAAAATAAATATATATTTCTTTGATTGGTTTGAAATATATGCTTCACAAAATAATATAATATTTTCTTTTAAAACTTTAAACCCAATAATTGAAAAACCAAAAGAGTGGATAACCATCACATCACCAAAAGAGATAGTGTCAAATCATCCACCTTTAGCACGGATAAAATTAGATGTATCAGGGAATCCAATAGAGGCTATTCCTTATAAAAATGTGACAAAAGATTCTCTTACAAATACCAAACATATTATTCAACAAAATAATTTTACAAATACACATCTCCATACAATAGGAAAACAATTAGATAAGTTAGAAAAATATCACCAAACACAACCAATAAAATCTATAAGTGAAGAATCACCTAATCAAAAATTTAAACAACCATTATTCAAACCTTTTCAAATATCATCTTCTAGTATGCAACCTATATTTAATAAAGAAGATTTCAATCTAGAGAAAAGTTTGGAAAATAGTAATTCTATAACAAATGAAGTAGTAGCAAATTCAAATATTAATACTTCTATAGCTAGCAGAACTAGAAATAAAGAAAAAGAAGTCACTTCTTCTAAAATTAAAAATTTAGAAGAAAATGAATCTTCAAATAATTCTGATAATTCTGATAGCTCAGATAGTGAAATAAGCAAAGCATATGAACAATTCTAGAATAATAATTATAAAGGAAATAAAGTAGAAAAATAGAATGGGATAAATCTGTAGTACCAGTACAAATGTCTACCGATTTAAAAATAAAACCTATTTCCTAATATCGTTTTAATGCACAATCAATTTATTCTAGGAATATAGATGGAATGTCAGAATATCAACTAATTAATGTATTACAACAAATGACAATGGCAGCAAATGCTTAGAACTCAGTTAACACCTGATGATAAAGCAATTGTTGAATATCTTATTTCTGGGTTCTCTGGACAACTAAAAGGTTGGTGGGATCATTATTTAACTCCCATACGGAGACAAGAAATATTAAATGCAATAAAAGATGATGAAGAAAATAATCCTATAATTATTGATGAAGGAACAGTATATGATTCTGTTGCCACACTTATGTTATGTATATCTTTACATTTTATAGGTGACCCATCACATATTAAAGATAAAAATGCTGAATTATTAGCAAATTTACGATGTAGAAAACTTAGTGATTTTCAATGGTATAAAAATACTTTTCTAACCAGAGTCATGATTAAAGAAGATTGCAATCAGCCATTCTGGAAGGAAAAATTCCTTGCAGGATTACCAAATTTATTAGGAAAAAAATTAGGAATAAAATTAGAGAAAATTCAGGACAACAAATAATTTCTTATTCAAATTATACCTATGGAGATTTTTTTTAAGCAACAGGATGTTTATTAATTTAAACCCTCACTTTTGGCGGAGGAATACCATATTACAAATACAATATACTGTCATCATACGCAAAATCAAAATATAAGGTTATAATGATCTGTATTCTCCAATCATATATGATATGTTGCATTAAAACCTTGCCAAGTAAAACCACCCTTATGGATAAAACCTTGGCGAAGGAAAAAGCGTGCATATTTATATGATTGGAATGCGTGTCTAGCTGATGTTTATGATGAAATAAATTTCCATTCGTCCAGCCACAAGTTAAGAGATGCGAAGCTGCTAATGTATATCTCCCAAAAAACTTGTCGTCCCCAGCAAATAAGCCTGCTAGTATAGTCCCACTTGCTTTGTTTTGTTGGCAATCGGAAGAAGTCCTGATAGACATCCATCCTGTATGTAATAATTCCAGTAGTCCTGAGAGTGCTCCTTCTTGGCATTATTGCGCCAATCCAATGAAAACGGTTGTCATCTTCTAAGTCATTATAATATATGAGAATGCTCGCCAATTTACACCAAGGAGCAGCCATTGTAGATAAGATAAAATGGAAAGTGAATTAGCAAACAGAAATAAAAAGACGACATGATAGTAAAAACCAACATTGAACGATCTGTGTGTGCAGCAGTAATAACCGTTCTGTCCGCATCCTTAGACACGGGCAGGGCATATAGATGATGTATTAATATTTTCCAAATCTATAGAAGAACATTTTAAACATCTAAAAACTTCCTTCTATATAGCAAAGAAAAATGGTTTGGTATTATCCAAATCTAAAATGTCTTTATTTCAAACTAAAATAAGATTCTTAGGACATCATTTATCCCAAGGTACAATTTTACCAATAGAAAGATCTTTAGAATTTGCATCTAAATTTCAAGATAAAATATTGGATAAAAATCAACTACAAAGATTTCTCGGATCTTTAAATTATGTTGTTGATTTTATTCCAAATATTATAATAATAGCAAAACCATTACATAATAGATTAAAGAAAAATCCACCCATATGGACTGAAGAACATACTTCAGTTGTTAGGAAAATAAAAAGTCTAGTATCTGATATACCCTGCTTATATATAGCAGATCCAAATCTATTTAAAATAGCTGAAACGGATGCATCAGATTTTGGATATGGTGGAATATTAAAACAATTACAAAATAGAAAAGAGTCTATAGTTCAATATACTTCTGGTTATTGGAATGATACCCAAAAATCTTATTCTACTATTAAAAAGAAATTTTGAGTATTGTATTATGTAGTAATAAATTTTAAAGTGATTTGTTAAATAAAAAATTTCTTTTACATTTTGATTGCAAATCTGCGAAAGAAATTTTGCAAAAAGATGTTAAAAATTTAGCTTCAAAACAAATTTTTGCTAGATGGCAAGCTTTATTAAGTATATATGATTTTGATATTGAACATATAAAATGAGATACAAATTTTGTTCCCGATTTTCTGACCAGAGAATTCCTCCAAAACATGCATAATGCCGAGGAAGACAAAAGACAAAGGCAATCTTCCATCAAACAACAATAATATCCCACAGAAAATGTGGGCAGATAAAGTTGAAGAGGATGAAGAGTTTCTTCAAAAAAAAACCCAATAGCCGCAGTTCTAATTACCCAAATATCTCCTAATAAAACACCAATATCCCTTATTGAAAACTTATCCAATAGCCCAGAATTTCAAGCATTGCTTGAAAAATTCAATATACCAAAAACCACAGAAATAGACAAAACACAACCATCCGCAGAAATATCTAAATCTCAGCCATCCACTTCAATAACCCAAAAACCAAATAAAGTCTTCAAACCCCAATCCACAGAGGTGACAAGCAAAATGCCTACATATAAAAAGGCTGTGCAAACAACGCAGTTTGTGGAAAAATCCTTCTATCAATATATTACTACTATAGAAAAATCATATTATCATATTAATCCTCTATTTGCTTTACAAAATTATTTTGGAAAATATTTTTTCTATAAATCATGGAATATTGCGAAAACAACAGAATATTATCAACATTTATTGATAATGACACATTCTGTTGAAATAAAGTATCAGTTTAATAAAGAAAATACAGAATATGCCTTCCCTAGCTTTAAAATAGTGTCTATAATGACACCGGAGCAATGGCAAAAACAATTTGGATCTTTATCCGAGGAAATTGATTTTCCTGCAGGATATAATTCAAATTTATTTTCAAATGTTTCTTTTAATTATTGGGCTTACCAACAAGCTTGGTATAATTCCCTATGTTTTAAAAACTTCAGGGATTCACACACCTGGTTGATACTTTTTTATAACAGAAAAATAACGACTACAAATATTCCATACTGGTTCACTGCTTGGTGGGATCATTTTGGGTCTTGCGCAGAATATTTGAATGACGTAGTGAGACCATCACTGCAAGTATTTACGAAGATGTATTCTCCAACAGATGAAGAGAAGATATTTTCAGAAATGATGATATTTCATATGAAGTTCTACCTACCGTGGGTATTCCAATGGAGAGCAGAATATACTCCAAATACAAAGGTGCCCGTAATAAAAAGAAAATTTTATATCAAATGGTGAACAACATTAAATATTCCAGATTCCATTACCCCTCACAGAGTTATGGAACAAATAAAAATATGGAATACACAAAAGCAATTGACGGATGACAGCAAGACAATAACTACACCGGTAAAGCCCAGACATGAACAATTTTTGCTACATAAATCAAGGATGTAATCCCAGCTTACTATGGCGAAGGACCCTGAAGAAATGCAGAATATTTTGATGAAATTTACTCCTCTATTACAAGAAGCAAAACCATCATCATCTTCAGGATCAACAAATGCAGTTGAAGAAGACATTGATTTAATAGAATAAATTAATCATTGTAATATTTGTAATAATGATGTAATGTTTCTTTGATGTAATACTTGTTACATCTCTGATATAACATGAATTTCAAAAAAAATTACTAAAATTATTAAAATATTTAGACGGAAATGACCAGGCATCTAATAGTGGAGGGACCCTTATTTTGGCAATATTCTTCTCAAAATTCCTATGAAAGGAGGGGGTATGCAACATTGAAAAACACAAGTTTTCTTACTATCTTTCTTTCACTTTCTCTCTCTCCATTCTCCCTCTCCATTTCCATCCAATATTTTCCCATCATTTCTCCAATATTCTTCCAAACCAAGAACACTTTATTTGTTCTTGAATATCTTCAATAACCTTGAAGCCAATAACCCTGAAGATCTCCAATCTTCAACAATAATTGTATCTCCATATTTTGAAGAAATATTAATGTATGAATTGAATTCTTTTATTATTTAGTTCTTTAATATTCTGTTCTTTATATTATTTATTGCTTTTATGTTATATATAGTAAATATATAATTGGGTCGGTATATACCGCCTAAATCCAAATATAATTTTTATTATTATATACATATATATTATATATGGTTGGAATTAGTTCCATATAACCTTATTCCCCTACCCCTTTTATATTTACTGTTATATTCCTGTTTGTGGTGTGGTATCAGAGAATAATAATAATCAATATAACAAAACAAGAAAGTAATTAAATACTGAAATAAAATAAACAGAAAGTAAAATCAAAATTAAAAAAAGGGTGATTAAACTCCCCAAGAAGATAAATAAAGTACAGTAAATATAAAAGGGGTAGGGGAATAAGGTTAGGTGGAACTAATTCCAGCTATATATAATATATATATTTATATAATAATAAAAATTATATTTGGATTTAGGCGGTATATACCGACCCAATTATATATTTACTATATATAACATAAAAGCAATAAATAATATAAAGAACAGAATATTAAAGAACTCAATAATAAAAGAATTCAATTCATACCATTAATATTTCTTCAAAATATGGAGATACAGTTATTGTTGAAGATTGGAGATCTTCAGGGTTATTGGCTTCAAGGTTATTGAAGATATTCAAGAACAAATAAAGTGTTCTTGGTTTGAAAGAATATTGGATAAATGATGGGAAAATATTGGATGGAAATGGAGAGGGAGAATGGAGAGAGAGAAAGTGAAAGAAAGGTAGTAAGAAAACTTGTGTTTTTCAATGTTACGTACCCCCTCCTTTTATAGGAATTTTGAGGAGAATATGGCCAAAATAAGGGTCCCTCCACTATTAGATGCCTGGTCATTTCCGTCTGAATATTTTAATAATTTTAATATTTTTTTAAATTCATGTTATATCAGAGATGTAACAAGTATTACATCAAAGAAACATTACATCATTATTACAAATATTACAAATATTACAAATATTACAATGATTAATTTATTCTATTAAATCAATGTCTTCTTCAACTGCATTTGTTGATTCTAAAGATGATGATGGTTTTGCTTCTTGTAATAGAGGAGCAAAATTCATCAAAATATTCTGTATTTCTTCAGGGTCCTTCGCCATAGCAAGCTGGGATTACATCCTTGATTTATGTAGAAAAAATTGTTCATGTCTGGGCTTTACCGGTGTAGTTATTGTCTTGCTGTTATCCGTCAATTGCTTTTGTGTATTCCATATTTTTATTTGTTCCATAACTCTGTGAGGGGTAATGGAATCTGGAATATTTAATGCTGTCCACCATTTGATATAAAATTTTCTTTTTATTACGGGCATCTTTGTATTTGGAGTATATTCTGATCTCTATTGGAATACCCACGGTAGGTAGAACTTCATATGAAATATCATCATTTCTGAAAATATCTTCTCTTCATTTGTTGGAGAATACATCTTCGTAAATACTTGCAGTGATGGTCTCACTACATCATTCAAATATTCTGCGCAAGACCCAAAATGATCCCACCAAGCAGCGAACCAGTATGGAATATTTGTCGTCGTTATTTTCCTGGTGTCAAAAAATATCAACTAGGTGTGTGAACCCCTGGAGTTTTGAAAATATAGGGAATTATACCAAGCTTGTTGGTAATCCCAATAATTAAAAGATACATTTGAAAATAAAATTGAATTATATCCTGTAGGAAAATCAATTTTCTCGGATAAAGATCCAAATTGTTTTTGCCATTGCTCCGGTGTCATTATAGACACTATTTTAAAGTTGGAGAAGGCATATTCTGTATTTTCTTTATTAAAATGATGTTTTATTTCAACAGAATATGTAATTATCAATAAATGTTGATAATATTCTGTTGTTTTCGCAATATTCCATGATTTATAGAAAAAATCTTTTCCAAAATAATTTTGTAAAGCAAATAGAGGATTAGTATGATAATATGATTTTCCTATAGTAGTAATATATTGATAGAAGGATTTTTCCACAAACTGCGTTTTTTGCACAGCCTTTTTATATGTAGGCATTTTGCTCGTCACCTCTGTGGATTGGGGTTTGAAGACTTTATTTGGTTTTTGGGTTATTGAAGTGGATGGCTGAGATTTAGATATTTCTGCGGATGATTGTGTTTTGGCTATTTCTGTAGTTTTTGATATTGAATTTTTCAAGCAATGCTTGAAATTCTGGGCTATTGGATAAGCTTTCAATAAAGGATATTGGTGTTTTATTAGGAGATATTTGGGTAATTAGAACTGCTGCTATTGGGTTTTTTTTTGAAGAATCTCTTCATCCTCTTCAACTTTATCTGGCCACGTTTTCCGTGGGATATTATTGTCGTTATTTGCTTGAAGCTTGCCTTTGTCTTTTGTCTTTCTCGGCATTATGTCTGTTTTGGAGGAATTCTCTGGTCAGAAAGTCGGAAACAAAATTTGTATCTCCTTTTATATATTCAATATCAAAATCATATATACTTAATAAAGCTTGCCATCTAGCAAAAATTTGTTTTGAAGCTAAATTTTTAACATCTTTTTGCAAAATTTCTTTCGCAGATTTGCAATCAATACGTAAAAGAAATTTTTTATTTAACAAATCACTTTGAAATTTATTAATACATAACACAATACTCAAAATTTCTTTTTTAATAGTAGAATAAGATTTTTGGGTATCATTCCAATGACCAAAAGTATATTGAACTATAGACTCTTTTCCATTTTGTAATTGTTTTAATATTACACCATATCCAATATCTGATGCATCCGTTTCAACTATTTTAAATAGATTTGGATCTGCTATATATAAGCAGGGTATATCAAATACTAAACTTTTTATTTTCCTAACAACTGAAGTATGTTCTTCAGTCCATATGGGTGGATTTTTCTTTAATCTATTATGTAATGGTTTTGCTATTATTATAATATTTGGAATAAAATCAACGACATAATTTAAAGATCCGAGAAATCTTTGTAGTTGATATTTATCCAATATTTTATCTAGAAATTTAGATGCAAATTCTAAAGATCTTTCTATTGGTAAAATTGTACCTTGGGATAAATGATGTCCTAAGAATCTTATTTTAGTTTGAAATAAAGACATTTTAGATTTGGATAATACCAAACCATTTTTCTTTGCTATATAGAAGAAAGTTTTTAGATGTTCAAAATGTTCTTCTATAGATTTGGAAAATATTAATACATCATCTATATAGACAATGCAAAAATTAGAATAATCTATGAATATATTATTCATAATCCTTAGATATTCTGAAGGTGTATTTTTAATCCAAAAGGCATTACTTTCCATTCATATTGACCAAATGGAACTGAGAATAATGTTTTCTATCTATCTTTTTGATATATTTGTATTTGCCAAAATCCTGATTTCATATCAAATTTTGAATATATGCATACAGAATGTAACATTGTTAATAAATCTTTTTTATTAGATAATGGGTATCTGATCCATTTCAATGCTTTATTTAATGGTTTATAATTTATTACTAATCTAGGTGTTCCTCGTTCTGTTTTTGCATTTTTATTTACATAAAAAGCAGCACAACTCCAAAGAGACCTTGATTTCTGTATTAATCCCTTTGATTCTAATTTTTGTATTTCTTTTTTACAATGTTGTTCCAATTCAGCATTCATCTTAATTGGTCTTACTTTTGTAGGTATTTCTTCTTCCCTGAATTCTGGAGTATATGGAAGATCAACTATATGTTGTTTCCTTGACCAGAAAGCATTTGGAAGATCCGAACAAAGTTCATTTTCAAATGATAACTTAAGATTTTGTATTTTAGTTATTATCTTAGGATCTTTCAAGGATTGTTCTATCTTATTGATATTTACTGTGTCCTTTAATGATTGTAATTGAAAAGTCTTACTTTTAATTATTACATTTACTTGTTCTTTATGTATTGAACAAGCTTTAATTAAATCTAAATTTTTTGTTTTAGGTTATTCCAAAAATTCAAAATGTAATTTTTTATTTTTTATTTTGAAAGAAATAGAATTAATTCCTACCTTATATAGTGTAATTAAATTCATAAAAGGTGTTCCCAGTATAACAGCATGATGAATATCATCCACAACTAAGAACATTGTTTTTATTGATGTATTTGATTTTATAATGTAAGCTTCAATTTTACATTTAACTTGTAATTTAGTATTATTTGCTGTAGAGAGTCTAGTAGTTGTAGATTCTCTATAAGATTTTGGAACCAAATTAGTTTTTATACAATTTAAATCTGCTCCTGTATCAAATAGAGCAATTGTATCTAAATGATATTTTTCTGAGAATTTTATGGTTACTCTTGTAGCGCCCCGTACCCGGACCCGTCCGAATACGGTGCACCCGCCGTACCTCATTAAGGAGAGTACAAAGCGTCATGCATAACATGCGGAAATCCATAACATAAGTCATGGACTCCCATGCTAACACTTAACATGGTAGTAAAGTTTAGGCAGAATTAAAACTTTTCAAAATAAACATGCAATACCAAAGTACTAAGTTCCCAAAAGAAATAGTCCACCAAAATACATCACCAGTACTTCAAAGAGTTTAGCATAATTCATAATACAAACATTAAGGCAACACAAAAGTCCATGAGCTTTGCTCCCCTCAGATTTCCTCGCCTATGGATAAGGTACCCTCGGCTCGTCCTCGATCCACTCTATCTTAGCATTATCTGGCTCTGGGAAAAATAAAAGTGTGAGTGATAAAAATCACCCAGCAAGAATACAATAAACTACCATGAAATACATAAAGAATTATAACATCAATGTAATAACCCAAAGACCTCAAATAATAACTCATACCTGGTCTTCATTCCTGAATTTGTTTGATGATATAGCCTAAGCATAAATCTAGATAGGGATGTACCAATAATGTCTTAATAATCATTAACCATAACCTACAACATGTCAGCGTGCTCATGGATTATGCAAAATGCAATGCATGATGTCATGTCGTGTCAAAACATTATTTTGGTCTCATAAAATAACATGTCATAAAACAGAGTGTCAGATCAATTAACCCCGGATCTGAGCGGATCCAGAACATATCAACAGACCAATTAACCCCGGGTCTGGGACGGGTCCAGAACATGTATCAGATCAATTAACCCCGGATCTGAACGGGTCCAGAACATGTATCAGATCAATTAACCCTGGATCTGAATGGGTCCAGAACATGTATCAGATCAATTAACCCCGGATCTGAGCGGGTCCAGAACATATTAACAGACCAATTAACCCTGGGTCTGGAGTCGGGTTAGTCGCATGCTTAGCCGGCAAAGGAAATCATGAAACTTTCTTTAAAACATGGGACCATAAAAACTTTTCATGCGTAACGGAAAACATTTTCACTTGAAAAGACTAGCTTGCATAACATTCATAAAATCAGATTCATGTGGCATATGGACATGCATGATACATGGAATGATATGCAATGCAAGTCATGAGGTGAATAATCGTAAGCATTTCTTATAACTTGTCACAAGCATGATTTTGGAACTAAGAATTTCCAGATTTTCTACTTTATGTTTATAGGCGGCTAATTAGGCTTTTGAGACCTTAAAATCTTCATTATTTGGATCATAACTTGAAAAAAACCCTAAGGCTTAACCCTTATAAGCCCAAACCGTATATAGAGGTCCATATCCTCCAAATTGAGCCTTCTTAAATTAATCCTATGTTCAGCCCAATTTTCCAGTTTTAGTACATCAACTTCATGTCAATAATTATCCACTAAAACGTTAAGACCAACTTGATTAATTTGCATGTTCATACTCCTTTATGTCTTAAGTGATTGTCATAAAATTTCCAGATCAATCCAATAACCATAAAGGGCTCATTTAATTATTTTTCTGAAATGGGTCATGTGCTGAAACTGGACTGACCCATTTTACTAAAAATTCAAGTTTGGCAAAACCATGATTTCTTTCTCCAAAATTACAACTCTCACATGTCATAAACATGTGAAACTAGCATCCTACCGAAAATTAGCCCATTTTCATGTTCCTAAGGTCCATTTTTGAGCCAAACAACACGTTACCCATTTCTGCCCTGTTCTAGTAATTTCAGCTGGAACAGTTTTACCAAATAATTTCTTAAAAATAATTCATAGCTCATTTTACCAAAATTCTAATTTTCATATTTACTACACACCTAAGGTTGTCACCATACCGAAAATCAGATTTATTGGACATCTACAAGATCCATTTTTAAGCCACTCAAAACGTTATATAATTCTGCCAGGTTCCAGAATTTCCAGCCTGAGCAGTTCTACCAAATATTTTATTAAAAATAATCCGTATTTTATTTTATCAAAATTCCAACTCTCATATCTTCTACACACATAGGGATAACTTTGTACCGAAAATCAGTTTGATTGAAGGTCTTCAAGATCCATTTTTAAGCTGTTAAAAACGTCACTCAATTCTGCCCAGGTCCAGTGGTTTGATGTTTTGTCATTCATTCAAGTCAAATGTCCCCTATTTCCCTTGTTCTTATGAAATAGCTTATTGGTTAACACATACACCCCCTTGAGTCATGAATATCCATATCTTATGCTTTTTATAGAGTCACTTTTTGCATCATACTAAACAGTTTGTAGATTGTACACAAACAAGTATCACATATGCTCAAAATAGATGTTCTTCCTTGGAATCAAGGTTCACCCTTCTTTCCATCCTTTAGGCCGAAACATATGGGGACCTTAAACACATTTTACAACTTATATTCAAACATGCAACATATTCAAGAGTCATTTTAGCCTGATCTTACAAATGACCTCATAGAAACTAACATCCATTACATGCATGCCTTCCTAAGACCTCTCAAGTTTCAACCAAGAATTAATCTTGCCTAGACTCACTTAGATGCACCTTAATCCACCCTAAGATAGCCTTATACCATGTTGCATGTAAGAAAAATTCCATCTTTGAGAGAATAACCCACATGCAAAGCATTTTTCTTAGAAAATCACCAAGATACAATCTTGAACTTAAGATATTCAACTAAAGGTCATATCTTAGGAACTTTTAACCATTCAAGTTACTAATTTTTTAAATAAATCGTGAGAGATTAGTGTATACTTGCCTCTTCAAGCTAAAGCATTTGTCTTAGCTTGGTTATGGAATAAGTTGAGTTGAAATCCTCCTCTTTCTTCACCCTTGAACATACGGTTTTGGAAGAAGAGGAAGGAAGAAGGTTAGTCTTCATTAAATAGTGAAAATAGGATGTATTTGAGGCTAGAACATCTTACCAAAATGAGCTTTGAGTGGAGATTCAAATATCACAAGATAGAACCACTTAAGGGAGTTGAAACTCTGCACCTATTGAATCATGAAGGCCACGGTTTGGGGTGAAGAAAAGAACACCAATGTGAGCTTCATCATTTTGTACGAAAAATCTACTTAAGAACCTTGAAGTGAGGCTTACCTAGATGATCTTGGAGCTTTGAAGATGAAGATGGAGTTGAATCTCCTAACTTCAATGTGTTGGCCGAAAGTTTTATGGTGGAGGGAGATGGAACTTTGCTTATGTGTTTAGTAGAAGATTTCTTAGGAAGATGTTCAAGATAAGATGGAAATGATGTTGCCTTGCAAAATAAAAATAACTATGGGTGTAAGGGAAGGGGCAGCCGGCGTTGCATGGGAGAGGGAGAAAGAGGATCTAGGCCTTGCTTTTCTTACACACTAGCTATTCTTTTCATATTTTAATATTTCTTTTGCATGCAAGTTGTCTATTTTATATTTCAATTATTATGTAATATGTTAATTATGAATTATTTAGAAGAGTGTGGAGAATTCTAGATTCTCCTAGGCCTTGGCCGAAATTAGGAGAATTTTGAGGGGTATTTTTGTCCTTTCACACCTATCAAATCCCATATTTATATAATTTATAATGTTTATTTATTTTATCAAACTATCAATTAGGCTTGCATTCTTATAAACGAAATTGTTCTATGGTTGATCAAGGCCTCTTAACCGAAATTCACAAGGTATTTCAATACCTTGTGACATCCCCTTATTTAATTATTTAGTATCCATTTCAAAGTATCTAAGTAAAGTAGTGCTAAGTTGACTTAAAGAACACACATTTGAATGAATCATCGTTTTCATTAGGTCACTTAGTCATAGTTTCGAGTACATGATCGTTGGGGTACAACATCCTCCCCCCCTTATCATAAGTTTCGCCCTCGAAACTTCAGAAGCTAGTCAAAAAGGTGGGGATATCTACTCATCATGTCTTCTTCGTTTCCCATGTTGCTTCTGCTTCCGAATGCTGCTTCCATTGCACCTTCACCATGGGTATGGTCCTCTTCCTTAATGCTTTCTCTTTCCGATCAACGATCCTTAGGGGCTCCTCTTCATAAGATACATCTTCTTCAACTTTCAACTGTTGATCTTCAAGGATGTGGCTAGGATCATATACATATCGGCGAAGTTGGAAAACATGGAATAAATCATGCACCTGAGAAAGAGATGGTGGTAACGCCAAGCGATACGCAGCTTCACCGACTCTCTCTAATATCTCATAAGGTCCAACAAATCTTGGGATCAACTTGCCTTTGATGCCAAACCTTTTGACTCCTTTGGTCGGAGAAATCTTTATGAAAACTTTCTCTCCTTCTTGAAACTCTAAGGGTCTTCTTCTTTCATCAGCCCATATCTTAGTCCTTTCTTGCGCCGCTTTCAGTCTTTGTTGAACCATCTTGACCTTTTCTCGCGTCTGCTCAACAATGTCGGGTCCCGTGTACATCTTATCTCCAATCTCGTCCCAATATAGCTGAGACCGATATTTTCGTCCATACAATGCTTCGTAAGGTGCCATCCCGATGGATCGGTGGAAACTGTTGTTAAATGAAAACTCAACAAGCTTAAGGCTTTTATCCCAGCTTCCTCCAAAGTCAAAAATGCATGCGCGAAGCATGTCCTCAAGGGTTTGAATTGTTCTTTCTGATTGACCATCTGTTTGAGGATGAAATGCAGAACTTAGTCTGATCTCGGTGCCCATTGCCTTTTGAAAGGCTGTCCAGAATCTCGAGGTAAAGCGGGGATCACGGTCGCACACAATACTTATGGGCACCCCATGCAAACAAACAATCTGGTCAATATACATCGAGGCCAACTTCTCCATAGTTGCCTTGATCGCCATAGCCAAAAAGTGGGCGGACTTAGTCAACCGATCCACAACGACCCATATCGCATCATTTCCATACTTAGTCTTAGGTAGGTCAGTCACGAAATCCATTGTGACGTGGTCCCACTTCCATTCCAGCACTTCTAAAGGTTTTAATAATCCAGCAGGTCTTTGGTGTTCGGCTTTTACCCTTTGACAGATCAAACATCGTTCAATAAATTCTGCTATTTGATTCTTCATTCCGTGCCACCAAAACTTTTGCTTGAGGTCTTGATACATTTTATTAGCTCCCAGATGTATAGATAAGCGGGAGTTATGAGCTTCCATCAAATCTTCATCTTTAATTTCTTTGTTCTTCGGTACACATAATCGTCCTCGGTACCATAAACTGCCGTCATTCCGAACTTCAAAATCATCTCGTGGCTTATCTTTCATCCTTTCCTTGATTTTTCTCAATGCTTCGTCATTCCCTTGAGCCTCTTTGATCCTATCAATCAATGAAGGAATAAGAACTAACTTGGCGAGAACTTCATCCACCGAATCTACTTCTTCTAAGCCGAGCTCTTCCATGTCTCGCTGAAGAGGAGGTTGCCGTGGGTGGCTGGCCTTCCGACTCAATGCATCAGCAACCTTATTGGCTTTCCCAAGGTGATATTGAATTGAGAGATCATAATCTTTAATTAACTCCAGCCATCTGCGCTGCCGCATATTGAGCTCTTTCTGGGTAAAGAGATACTTTAAGCTTTTGTGGTCTGTGTAGATCTCACACTTCTCTCCATACATGTAATGTCTCCATATCTTTAATGCGAAAACCACTGCGGCAAGCTCAAGATCATGGACAGGGTAGTTTTGCCAAATGTCTTCAGCTGCCGGGATGTATAAGCTATTACTTTGTCTTTCTGCATAAGAACACATCCGAGACCATTCTTCGAAGCATCACTGTACACCACATACTTCTCACCAGAAGTGGGCTGAGCTAGGATAGGAGCGGACGTCAACTTTTCTTTTAGCTCCGAGAAACTCTTTTCGCAATCGGCACTCCACTCAAACTTAGTCTTCTTTTGGGTCAATCTGGTGAGGAGGACAGCTATCCTCGAGAATCCTTCAACAAACTTTCGGTAGTATCCGGCTCGTCCAAGGAAACTTCTCACTTCCCGTAACATTTTGTGGTCTGGGCCATTCCGTGATAGCTTCAATTTTCTTGGGATCCACTGAAATCCCATCTTCCGAAATAACATGGCCTAGAAAGGATACACTCCGCAGCCAAAACTCGCATTTGCTAAACTTGGCATACAACTGTCTTGCTCTTAGAATATTCAAGACTATCCTCAAATGGGCTGCGTGAGTCTCTTTGTCGGGTGAGTAAATCAAGATGTCGTCTATGAAGACCACTACGAACTTGTCCAACTGGTCTTGAAAGATTCGATTCATGAGGTCCATAAAGGCGGCAGGGGCATTGGTCAACCCAAAGGGCATGACTAAGAATTCATAGTGTCCATAGCAGGTTCTGAAAGCAGTCTTAGGGACATCTTCTGCCTTAATCTTCAATTGAAAGTATCTGGATCACAGGTCAATTTTACTAAAGATTCGGGATCCCTTGAGCTGGTCGAATAAGTCATCAATCCAGGGCAATGGGTACTTGTTCTTTATGGTGATTTTGTTGAGCTCCCGGTAGTCGATGCATAAACGCATACTTCCATCTTTCTTCTTCACGAATAGCACCGGAGCACCCCAAGGTGAAACACTGGGGCGAATGAGTTTCTTTCCTAACAATTCGTGTAAATGCTCCTTTAGCTGCTTTAGTTCTGCAGGTGCCATTCGATAAGGGGCTTTCAATATGGGTTCAGCTCCTGGAATAAGGTTTATTTCGAAAGGGATCTCACGATCAGGAGGTAGTCCAGGTAAATCATCAGGAAACACATCAGGGTATTCATTAACGATTGGGACTTGTGCAAGGGTAGGGCTAGCTTGCTCAGCACCCAGGATGTAAACAAAGAGTCCTTCATGACCTTTCCTTAACGCTCGGCTGGCTCGAGCGCCATTAACAAAAACTTTCTTGGATGGTTTCTTTAACTTAGCTCCTCCTTGGAATGATATTTCATCTTGAGCTGGGTTCTTAATGATAACTTGCCAGCTTCGCCAATCGATATGAGAATGATTCTTTGAGAGCCAATCCATTCCAAGAATCACGTCAAAATCACTCATAGATATGGGGATCAAATTGGCCTCAAACCGCTGGTCATTAAACTCGAGCGCGCAATTTCTGAAGATATGATGGGAAACAAGCACCTGGTCGCCAGCTGCTTGTACTCTATAGGGTGAAACTAGTCTGACTGAGTTATGATCGATATTCTTAGCGAACTTTCTTGAGATAAATGAGTGGTTAACGCCACTGTCGAACAACACATTTGCGGGTATGCTACACACTAAGATAGTTCCTGAACCATGCACATTTTACTAAGCAATATAATAGGCATGTATAAGTAAAATGTATTGAAGACATAAAACTTTTAAATCTTACCAGTCACTACGTCAGCAGTCTCCTCAACATCAGCATCCGTCATGGCATGCACCCTCGCATTTGCACGTGACCGTTGGTTCTTGGGCTGCTGTTGTTGTTGCTACGCTCTTTTTTCTGGACAATCTTTGATCAGATGACCATCTTTGCCGCATCCAAAGCATTTACCCATCTTCCATTTATACTTACCCATATGCCTCTTCTGACACTGAGGGCATACTGGTATTGCTGGCTGCTGAGATGGAGCCTGATTCTTCTGCTGATTATTCTGGTATTGCTGGCGGCGCTGATTCTGTCCTTGAGATTGTCCCTGTCGAACTGACCCTTTGAAATTCTTCTTGGCCACCTTTCTGTACTTCTCATTTCCGGTCCCTTGTCTTTCTCGCTTTTGTCCCACATCATCTCATCCTATAATGTCTCTCTCAATCCGATAGCATGCGTCTAAGAGTGCTCCAAAATTGGTAGGATTTGCATTTACTAACCACGTCTTGATTCTTGGATTCAGGCCTCTTTCAAACTTCAACATTTTTGTTTCTTTGTCATTCATGGTGACATGCTGAAACCTTCCTAGTGCGATGAACTTATTTGCGTACTCAGCTACCGTCATGCCTGGCTCTTGCTTCAGAGATTCGAACTCATGCCTCTTTTGCAGCTTGACCGATGGAGGGATATAAAACTTGTGAAATTCTTCCAAAAATATTTCCCAGGCAATCGGTCTGGGCAAAGGTTGCAGATTCGTCTTCCACCATTGATTTGCTTCACTGATCAAAAAAGGTCTGACGGCTTGAGCTTTCATCTCTTCTGGGGCTTGAATTAACTCAAAGCAGTTTTCAACTTCATCTAACCACTTTTCTGCGGTATCTGGGTCTGGCTTTCCCTCAAAAGGTGGCACATTAGCCCTCTCGAGCTTCTCGAAGTAATACTAGGCATCTCTTACCGGCTGGTGTGAATGAGGGGGAGCATTCTGATGAATTAGGCCTTGCCCTATCTGAGTGGCAACCTGGCAGAAGGCCTGAAAAGCATTCATGTCGGGAATGACCGGAGGAACAGGTGCCCGCGGTGCTGGTGGTAGATTATTCTGCACAGGAGGATACTGGTCCGGCTGGGGTGGCGGCGGGACCTGAGCTGGTGGTGGAGGGATGGGCTCCTGAGCAGCTGGTCGTGCTCTCGGAGGTCTGCCAAGTGGTCTCACCATCTGCACTATGGGGTTTAACATTTACTTAGAATATCGGAATAAAACTAATTCATTTTGACCAAGGACCATAATTTGAAATTTTTTAAATAAGGGAAGGGCATGTCTTTCGTTATAGACCTGGCTTACATAAATCAGGATTAATTATTAAGTTGCGTCCTAAACCCGGTCTAAGTGGTCCTAGTCTAAGGCCATCACTCATCTAAGATCATGACTTGGGTCAAAGATCAAACTTAGGTTGCTAAGATCATAACTTAGTTCTACGTTCTGCCCGAAATCTAGAGCATGGGCTCTGATACCACCTGTAGCGCCCCGTACCCGGACCCATCTGAACACGGTGCACCCGCCGTACCTCACTAAGGAGAGTACAAAGCGTCATGCATAACATGCGGAAATCCATAACATAAGTCATGGACTCCCATGCTAACACTTAACATGATAGTAAAGTTTAGGCAGAATTAAAACTTTTCAAAATAAACATGCAATACCAAAGTACTAAGTTCCCAAAAGAAATAGTCCACCAAAATGCATCACCAGTACTTCAAAGAGTTTAGCATAATTCATAATACAAACATTAAGGCAACACAAAAGTCCATAACATTTGCTCCCCTCAGATTTCCTCGCCTATGGATAAGGTACCCTTGGCTCGTCCTCGATCCACTCTATCTTAGCATTATCTGGCTCTGGGAAAAATAAAAGTGTGAGTGATAAAAATCACCCAGCAAGAATACAATAAACTACCATGAAATACATAAAGAATTATAACATCAATGTAATAACCCAAAGACCTCAAATAATAACTCATACCTGGTCTTCATTCCTGAATTTGTTTGATGATATAGCCTAAGCATAAATCTAGATAGGGATGTACCAATAATGTCTTAATAATCATTAACCATAACCTACAACATGTCAGCGTGCTCATCGATTATGCAAAATGCAATGCATGATGTCATGTCGTGTCAAAACATTATTTTGGTCCCATAAAATAACATGTCATAAAACAGAGTGTCAGATCAATTAACCCCGGATCTGAGCGGGTCCAGAACATATCAACAGACCAATTAACCCCGAGTCTGGGATGAGTCCAGAACATGTATCAGATCAATTAACCCCAGATCTGAACGGGTCCAGAACATGTATCAGATCAATTAACCCTGGATCTGAACGGGTCCAGAACATGTATCAGATCAATTAACCCCAGATCTAAGCGGGTCCAGAACATATCAACAGACCAATTAACCCCGGGTCTGGAGTCGGGTTAGTCGCATGCTTAGCCGGCAAAGGAAATCATGAAACTTTCTTTAAAACATGGGACCATAAAAACTTTTCATGCGTAACGGAAAACATTTTCACTTGAAAAGGCTTGCTTGCATAAAATTCATAAAATCAGATTCATGTGGCATATGGACATGCATGATACATGGAATGATATGCAATGCAAGTCATGAGGTGAGTAATCGTAAGCATTTCTTATAACTTGTCACAAGCATGATTTTGGAACTAAGAATTTCCAGATTTTCTACTTTATGTTTATAGGCGGCTAATTAGGCTTTTGAGACCTTAAAATCTTCATTATTTGGATCATAACTTGAAAAACACCCTAAGGCTTAACCCTTATAAGCCCAAACCGTATATAGAGGTCCATATCCTCCAAATTGAGCCTTCTTAAATTAATCCTCTGTTCAGCCCAATTTTCCAGTTTTAGTACATCAACTTCATGTCAATAATTACTCACTAAAACGTTAAGACCAACTTGATTAATTTGCATGTTCATACTCCTTTATGTCTTAAGTGATTGTCATAAAATTTCTAGATCAATCCAATAACCATAAAGGGCTCATTTAATTATTTTTCTGAAATGGGTCATGTGCAGAAACTGGACTGACCCATTTTACTAAAAATTCAATTTTGGCAAAGCCATGATTTCTTTCTCCGAAATTCCAACTCTCACATGTCATAAACATATGAAACTAGCATCCTACCGAAAATTAGCCCATTTTCATGTTCCTAGGGTCCAGTTTTGAGCCAAACAACACGTTACCCATTTCTGCCCTGTTCCAGTAATTTCAGCTGGAACAGTTTTACCAAATAATTTCTTACAAATAATTCATAGCTCATTTTACCAAAATTCTAATTTTCATATTTACTACACACCTAAGGTTGTCACCATACCGAAAATCAGCTTTATTGGACATCTAAAAGATCCATTTTTAAGCCACTCAAAACGTTATACAATTCTGCCAGGTTCCAGAATTTCCAGCCTGAGCAGTTGTATCAAATATTTTATTAAAAATACTCCGTAACTTATTTTATCGAAATTCCAACTCTTATATCTGCTACACACATAGGGATAACTTTTTACCGAAAATCAGCTTGATTGAAGGTCTTCAAGATCCATTTTTAAGCTGTTAAAAACGTCACTCAATTCTGTCCAGGTCGAGTGGTTTTATGTTTTGTCATTCATTAAAGTCAAATGTCCCCTATTTCCCTTGTTCTTATGAAATAGCTTATTGGTTAACACATACACCCCCTTGAGTCATGAATATCCAGATCTTGTGCTTTTTATATAGTCACTTTTTGCATCATGCTAAACAGTTTGTAGATTGTACACAAACAAGTATCACATATGCTCAAAATAGATGTTCTTCCTTGGAATCAAGGTTCACCCTTCTTTCCATCCTTTAGGCCAAAACATATGGGGACCTTAAACAAATTTTACAACTTGTATTCAAACATGCAACATATTCAAGAGTCATTTTAGCCTGATCTTACAAATGACCTCATAGAAACTAACATCCATGCATGCCTTCCTAAGACCTCTCAAGTTTCAACCAAGAATTAATCTTGCCTAGACTAACTTAGATGCACCTTAATCCACCCTAAGACAGCCTTATACCATGTTGTATGTAAGAAAAATTCCATCTTTGAGAGAATAACCCACATGCTAAGCATTTTTCTTATGAAATCACCAAGATACAATCTTCAACTTAAGATATTCAACTAAAGGTCATATCTTAGGAACTTTTAACCATATAAGTTACTAATTCTTTAAATAAATCATGAGAGATTAGTGTATACTTGCCTCTTCAAGCTAAAGATTTTGTCTTAGCTTGGTTATGGAATGAGTTGAGTTGAAATCCTCCTCTTTCTTCACCCTTGAACATACGGTTTTGGAAGAAGAGGAAGGAAGAAGGTTAGTCTTCATTCAATAGTGAAAATAGGATGTATTTGAGGCTAGAACATCTTACCAAAATGAGCTTTGAGTGGAGATTCAAATATCACAATATAGCACCACCTAAGGGAGTTGAAACTTTGCAGCTATTGAATCATGAAGACCACGGTTTGGGGTGAAGAAAAGAACACCAATGTGAGCTTCATCATTTTGTAAGAAAAATCTACTTAAGAACCTTGAAGTGAGGCTTACCTAGATGATATTGGAGCTTTGAAGATAAAGATGAAGTTGAATCTCCTAACTTCAATGTGTTGGCCGAAAGTTTTATGGTGGAGGGAGATGGAACTTTGCTTAAATGTTTAGTAGAAGATTTCTTAGGAAGATGTTCAAGATAAGATGGAAATGATTTTGCCTTGCAAAATAAAAAGAACTAGGGGTGTAAGGGAAGGGGCAGCCGGCGGTGCATGGGAGAGGGAGAAAGAGGATCCAGGCCTTGCTTTTCTTACACACTAGCTCTTCTTTTCCTATTTTAATATTTCTTAAGCATGCAAGTTTTCTATTTTATATTTCAATTATTATGTAATTTGTTAATTATGAATTATTTAGAAGAGTGTGGAGAATTCTAGATTCTCCTAGGCCTTGGCCGAAATTAGGAGAATTTTGAGGGGTATTTTTGTCCTTTCACACTTATCAAATCCCATATTTATATAATTTATAATGTTTATTTATTTTATCAAACTATCAATTAGGCTTGAATTCTTATAAACGAAATTGTTCTATGGTTGATCAAGGCCTCTTAACCGAAATTCACAAGGTATTTCAATACCTTGTGACATCCCCTTATTTAATTATTTAGTATCCATTTCAAAGTATCTAAGTAAAGTAGTGCTAAGTTGACTTAAAGAACACACATTTTAATGAATCATCGTTTTCATTAGGTCACTTAGTCATAGTTTCGAGTACATGATCGTTGGGGTACAACAACTCTTATTAAATATTTTCTTGATGTTATTTCTCTTAAAACAAATAAAAAATCCTGTGGCACATTAGAAATATTTTCTATGATATTTGTATCTATATTTACTGGTTCTGTTTCTGAAGATTGATCAGACTCTTCTGCAGTCTGTAATTTTGTAAGTACTAATTTCATAACTTCTGAATCCTGTTTTTGTTTATTTTTTAATTCTTTTAATTCTATTTTTATTTCTTTTATTTTTTTTGTAGATCTGGGATTGTTATATTTTTAGTCTTTGTATTCTTATTTTTATTTAATATACTAGTTAAATCATAATAACTTGTTGAAACCTTTGGTAATATAGCTGGTTTATTTGTTTCTTTTTTTTTTTGAATTTATATCTATTATTCTATCTAGATATTCTTTTTGTAATTGAGGATTTTCAATATGTTTTAACATTTCTGTGAAGAAATATATTTGGATAATTTTCGAAGACATGATTTTAAGTGGTGAATTCTTAAAATGTCACATATGGTGTTATAAGTGATTAAAAGTTGAAATAAAGTTAAAAGAAATGAAAAAGTGACATCGATCTCTACATAGATCTCTCAGCCAGAGATCGATGTATACATAGATCTCTCAGTCATAGATCGACGTACATCGATCTCTACATCCATCGATCATTGTCACACAAAGGCAAAAGTTGAAACTCACTATGAGACATAGATATCTCAACCAGAGATACATCGATCGATCGATGTATACATCAGAGTCTAAAATTGAGACATAGAGCGATCGATGTCCAACGTTTGGTGAATTTTTTCTAAAAAGTGATAAAATGATTTTTTTTTCATTTATATATGTTTCATATATGTTCATTATGTGATTATTATGTGTCTTTTGTGATTATAAATGTCTTGTGACTAACGTGTCTTGGAAGTTTCTACAACTTACCAAAAAAGGCAAAATTAGAATTTTGAGTTTTGTAGGAACATCACATGGTGAAAATATTTCAAGGATGTATTCTTATACTATTTATTATGACAAAGGTGATGTCATGATTATTTCTGACCATCCGGGTCATTTATGGAGTTTTCACATACCAGGGGCATTTTGGTCATTTCACCCCCGAGGGTATTTCTGATATTTTCACTCAAAGAATCTCTTGAGCGTATTATTATCTTCATTCTGGAGCTGATTTATTGTTAATTTGAATATAATATGGTGATTCTTTATTTTATTCTCTCATATGATGATGTTATTGACTATAGCTGGATATGTGACGATTTGAGATGTCACATTCTATTTTTTCTTGAAGACACTCTTATATATGTTATGGGAGCATATTTATCATCATTATTCAAAGATATCAAAGGTGGTAAAGGTGTGGAAATGATCACGACATATAAGAAGAAATATTAGGAATTTTGGTGTTACATGTTGACATAATCTTGTCAACTAGTGTCTATTGATTTCTTCTTCAAAAATCTGAGTTGCTACACATATATGTATGTCCAAAAAAGTGATTTATCAGGTGGAGGTGATGGTGTAATCATTTTATGGCTTGATGACAAGTGGATAAATCAAAAAGGAGCTAGTTTGCAAAAATTGCCAACTTGGATTTTTCAAATGTAGCCAAACGGCTACTTGGTGTTAATGGGTGTTCCCATCAGATTTTTTGAAGTCAAATGATAACTTCACATGTCCTATTCTTGTGCTTGAACTTGAGGTTATTTTGGTGGTATTATCCTCTCTTATTATCTTTATTTTACAAAGGATAAATCAAGATTATTTTTGGAAATTTCAGCCTTGAACCAACGGCTGGAGTGGGCTGTTTTGGAGCTGTTTTTGTTTGAATTTTTCAGCCTCACATGTCCTATGTTTATGCCAAGAAGTTGAGGGGATAATGGAGTATTATCCTTTGCTATTATCTTCACATTTTCAAGATAATTCGAAGTCATTTCTTGGAGCTAATTTTCGGCCAACATCATTGTGCCAAGGTGGACCAATTATGTTGTCTTATTTTGCCAATTGTACAAGGCCAACCAATAATGTGAAGACATTTGGATTTGATGATGAATGGTGATACATGTGCATTCTTATCTCTAAGGCTCAATTCACACTATAAATAGAGGCAATGGTGAAGAAGATGAAACACACTTGAAGCTCACAAGTATTTGTTGAATTGTCTAGCTATCATCTTCTTCTTGTTGTTGTTCTTGTTCCATACTTTGTAGAAAAGGTGTTCTTGTTGTTTTTGTTGAGCTACAAGCCTCTTGAGCTTCATTTGTAATATTGATTAGCCATTTCTATAAGGCTATATCAATAGGTGGTAAAGGTGTTGCAACTAAGTGTTGCTTAGAAGGTGATTATCCAAGTCTTGAATAGGGTTGGTGTATAACCCAATGATCAAGCTTGGTTCTTATTGTAAGGTGATTCATTTCATAGTAAAATTCAAGGAAAGGTGTTCCTTGGGACTGGAGTTGGTCACATTGATTGAACCAGGATAAATTCTCGGTGTTCTTGTCTTGATTCTTTATTTCTGTTTTCTGCCAGTTTTTATTGCAGTTTTCACACAAATTCTCAAGTTTTGAAAAAATAGCTAAACACTTCCAAAATTTGTGATTTTTGGTGGAGTTATACTTCAGACTGTTAGATTTCATTTGCAAAGGGAATCACATGATTTGAGCAAGGGAAAGTTAGTCTTTCAGTCTCTGCAAGATAACTGCTCCAATCTGGCTGCAATCTAACCAGTTTTGAGAAAACTTAAATTTTGTATTTATCAAGAATTGTTTGAGGTCAGGGCCTTTTGGAAAAATAATCTACACATCCTAACGAGTGTTTTGATATAAAGATCAACCTTTTTGGTTGAGTATTCAAAGAGAAACACGTTTTGCAAAATCAGCAACATTCTGTCCAATTCTGTCCAGATTGACCATCAGAATCTTTTTATTTGTTTGAAGGGCCAAAGGATCTTATTTTTGTCTGCTTTTTGGACATAGTCTTATTAACACATTGAAATTAAATTCTGAGAAGTTTCATAATTTTTGGAGTTGTGTACATTTATTTTTGAATTTTTCAAATACGGATTTTTAATCTGAGGTGGTCTCAGATTCTGTTTTCAAAGAGGATTTTTACAAAGGGTAGTAGTGTAATTTCCGCTAACCACTATTCAACCCCCCTCTAGTGTTTATCGCAGGTGCGCGGTCCCGCAATTGGTATCAGAGCCAGGTTAACACCACTCAAAAGAAGCACGACTCAACACCATACGAACAATACAAGGCCAAGAAACAACAATTCATTATATACTGCTTGTCTCAAATCCAAGGTATATACAATGGCTATTGTTTCTCACAAAGGTGAGTTGGAAGGTATGTCTACACAACACCCTCCTCTTTTTGATGGTAATAACTTTTTTCATTGGAAACTAAGAATGAGGCTTTTCTTTAAGGCTATAGACATTGATTTATGGTCTATAGTTGAAGATGGGCCGTACATTCCAATGAAAGTTGTACAAGTTAGTGGAGTCACTCAAGAAGTTGAAAAATATAAAAGTGAATGGTCATCGGAAGATAAAAAGAAAATGTCCATGAATGCTAAAGCTATGCAATTACTTTTGAATGGACTTACAACTTCTGAAGCAGGATATGTGTCAAATTGCACAAGTGCACACGATATGTGGAAATCACTTGTATTAAAGCATGAAGGAACAAGCGGTGTAAAAGAATAAAAAATAAACATACTTATGACTGAATTAGAGTCTTTCAAAATGTTGCCGAACGAATCCATAACATCCATGGATTTGAGAATTACTAACATTTTCAATGCTCTTGAAGCTTTAGGCAAATCATTCACGAACAATGAAAAGGTTCAAAAGGTGCTACGAAGCCTTCCTGCTGAATGGGATCCAAAGGTCACGACGATTGAAGAAACCATATCGATCACAAAAATGGACGAATTGATAGGCTCACTAAGAGTATATGAGGTAAAATCAAACCAACGAAAGTATGAATCGTCTAAGTCATCCGGTAAGTCAATAGCTTTCAAAACAACTGAAACGCATGCTAGTAATGATGATAGTAATAGTGATACTGAATTAGATGACGACTTGATATTAATAGCAAGAAAACTTAGAAATTTTTTCAAACGTCCTAATAAAAATAGACAACGTTCTTCTTCTTCTTCGTCTTAACCTAGGAAAAATAACTCAAACAACAACAAATGGTATAATAAAGAGTTAAAGTGCTATGAATGCGGTAAAAAGGGACATATCTCATATGATTGCCCAACAAAGAAAAATAATGAAAATAACAATAATAAACAAGCTAAGGACAAAGAGGCACAAGTAACTAAGGCAAAGGAGTCCAAGTCAAAGAAAGGCAAACAAGCAATGCAGGTGAGCGCATGACGCGACTCATCCGATTCAGAATTTGACACAGAGGAAGCTCAAATCTGCTTTGTATCAAATGAGGTAAGTTTTTCATCTGATAGTGATTCTGAAAATTAAATGACATTTGATGAAATGTATGAAGAATTTTTAAAAATGCATGCTCACTGTAAGAGGATCTCTAAAGAAAAGAAGAAACTAATTGAAGAAAATGACAAGTTGAATACGTCCAACTTGGAATTTTCCGATCAATTAGAATCTTTTAAACAAGAGTCTACCAATGCTCTTGGTTCATTAGAGAATAAAATTGAATCACTTAGGAAAAATGAACAAAAGTTAAAAACAGAAAATAGTATGTTACAGTCTAAGTTAGAAAGCTGTGACAATGAGATAGTGCAACTTAAGTCTTCTAAACTAACCTTAAAAAAATGTTAGAACAATTTAAATCTGGTGCAAATATGTTAGATACACTTATATCATCGCAAAAATATGGAAATGATAAAACTGGCTTAGGCTATAAAGAAGAAAATGTAAAAATAGATAAAAAACTAAGTTTGTCTCATCTAGTACAAAGTTGCCGTATAATACAACAAAATCAACTTTGCCTGCTACATCTTCTTCTACACCTTCTTCTACTTATATCAAGGTAAAAATACAAAACGCACCTACACATATACACGCATATAAACGTACATCTAGGCAAAACTTTGCATCTAGACAACCTAGAAATTATGCCTACATGTATACGAATACAACTAGACCTAATAAAATGCATTCAACTTACTATGAACCAAAGTATAGACAACAGTCATATAAGTCTTATAGAAATACATATGAACATACATATAGAGAACCATATAAGAAACAAAGTCACATGCCTTATACACATCATAAAACTCGGCCATCCTATAATAATTATCAACCATGGCACAACATGTATAACAATGCATCTTCACTTATGAGGAATGATCGTGTATATTCTAATCCTTTTTATTTTCCAAATTATAGCAATGCTAAAAACGTGTCTAGAAGGTATTTAAACAAGGGTGGTGCTTCTAACATTCAAGGACCCAAATAAAGGGTACCTAAAACTTTGTCTCCATTGTAGGACAAACGCAAGGAATGCAAGAAGGAGGCAAAGTCAAAGAATCTAAAAACCAAATGGTTTTTAGATAGTGGATGTTCAAAGCATATGACGGGAAACCCCAAACTATTCACCGAACTTGAACATATTGATGGTGGAAAGGTGACATTCGGTGACAACAACAAAGGAAAAGTTGTTGGAAAAGGAACAATCAGGGGCCTTAACACATTTCAAATACGAAATGTGTTGTTAGTAAGCAATCTCTCATATAATTTACTTAGTATTTCTCAACTTATAGATTGCGGTTATAATGTCTCTTTTCTTCCCACTTTGTGTGATATAATAAATGAAAAAAGAGAAATAGTTTTAAAAGGAAATAGGGATGGTAACATTTATACTCTTACCTTAGATATTATGTTAGACGCTAAGGTTACGTGTTTGATATCACATGACTTAGATGTGAATTTATGGCATAGAAGATTAGGCCATATAGGAATTTCAACCATTAGGAAATTATCTAAAAAGAATTTAATTAGAGTTATGTCTAAGTTTGATAATTTTCAAATGTGTGAAACATGCATTAAAGGAAAACACATTAAAGAAACATTAAAACCGAAACATGAATTGAGTACTAGTCATGTACTAGAATTGCTTCACTTGGACTTATTTGGTCTAAGCAAGACAAGAAGTCTAGGTGGACACTACTATGTGTGTGTCATAGTAGATGATTACTCACACTACACATGGACATTTTTCTTAACACACAAAGACGATGCTCCATTAGCAATCGAAACACTTATTAAGCAACTTGAAAACATTTATGAAGAAAATGTTAAACGGATTAGAAGTGATAGAGGTGGAGAATTTAAGAACAAAGATGTAATTAAGTTTTGTGAATTACATGGAATTAAACACGAATTCTCACCACTTAGAACACCACAACTCAATGGATTTGTTGAACGTAAAAATAGAAAAATTCAAGAAGTTTCTAGAACAATGCAATGTGAGAATAATATACCTAAATATTTATGGGCTGAAGCTGTTAGTTGTGCATGCTATATTATAAATAGGCTTTCCATTAGAATGAAATTGAATAAAACACCTTATGAATTGTCAAACGATAGACAACCTAAAATAGGTTATCTTAGAGTATTTGGATGTAAGTGTTTTGTATTGAACACTAAGGATAATCTAGACAAGTTTGAGCAAAAGTCTATTGAATGCATATTTTTGGGTATTCAACTAACTCAAGAGCATATAAGTGTTATAATCCTGCATCTAGAAAGATAATTAAATCTATACATGTGAAATTTAATGAAAATGCATGCTTTGATGTTAGTGATAAAACTCAACATAAACAAGAGAATAATGTTGAAAATATGTTTGATGATGATGTATTACTTGAGCCTGTAATTGATCATCTAGAACCAACTCCCCCTGAACAAGACATGCATGAACCCTTAGATGAAATAAATGAAGAAACTTTGCAATTAGAAGATAATACAACTAATGATCAAATTACATATGATAATGTTCACACTAATGAAACATTTGAACAAAATGAGGGTGAACCTAGTCAATCTAGGAATTGGTGGCATCCTAGAGAACTAATCATTGGGGATCCAAGTGTTGGGGTTAGAACAAGTAGAAATATAAGTCAACTTGAAGGACATAGCTTAATCTCACAATTAAAACCTAAGAATGTAAAGGAAGCCTTAGGTGATATATCTTGGATAGATGCTATGCATGAGGAATTAAATCAATTCACAAGGAACAATGGATGGGACTTAGTACCTAAGCCTGAAAATAAGTCTATAATAGGAACGAAATGGGTGTTTAGGAATAAAATAGATGAACAAGGAAAAATTACAAGAAATAAGGCTAGACTAGTCGCACAAGGTTATAATCAACAAGAAGGAATAGATTATGAAGAAACCTTTGCACCCGTTGCACGACTAGAAGCAATTAGATTATTACTTGCAATTGCAAGTCTAAGCAACATTAAACTCTTCCAAATGGATGTCAAGAGTGCATTCTTGAATGGATACATCCAAGAAGAGGTGTTTGTGAAACAACCCCCTGGATTCAAAGACCTAAAGAATCCTAAACATGTTTATAAGCTTAAGAAAGCTTTATATGGTTTGAAACAAACTCCAAGAGCTTGGTATGATAGATTTACAAACTTTCTTATTGCAAATAATTATCAAAGGAGAACAATAAACAACACATTATTCCTAAGAAGTAAACGCAATTATTTATTAATAGTTCAAATATACGTAGACTATATAATCTTTGGTTCAACCAACTCTACCTTAGTAAAAGACTTCAAAGAGTGTATGAATTCATAATTTGAGATGTCAATTGTAGGAGAATTGAACTACTTCTTAGGGCTTCAAATCAAACAAATCCCTCAAGGAATTCACATTAGCCAACTTAAGTATGTCAATGATATGATTAAGAAGTTTGGCTTTGAAGAGTTGAAAACCTGCAACTACCCCCATGAGTGTTAGCACCAAACTAGATAAGGATGAAAATGGTAAACCTTTTGATGACACACTTTATAGGTCTATGATTGGATCACTATTATACTTAACTGCATCAAGACCTGACATCATGTTTAGTGTGTGTATGTGTGCTAGGTTTCAATCTTGTCCTAAGGTATCTCATTACAATGCAGTGAAAAAGATCTTTAGATATCTTAGACACACACCTCACTTAGGACTTTGGTATGATAGAAATGCTAAGTTGGAATTACACGCATATAGTGATGCTAATTATGGTGGTTTCAAATTAGATAGAAAATCTACTAGTGGTACGTGTTAATTCATAGGAACCAACTTGATTTCTTGGTTTTCTAAAAAGCAAGCTGGTGTAGCTCTTTCTACCACCAAAGCCGAGTATATAGCATTGAGTTTGTGTACTACACAAATACTTTGGCTTAAACAACAACTTAGTGATTTTGACATTAAAATGAATAAGATTCCAATATTCTGCGATAGCACAAGTGCAATCAATCTTTCTCGAAATCCGGTGCTTCATTCTAAGGCCAAACACATTGAGGTGCGATACCACTTTCTTCGAGATCATGTTCAAAATGAGGATATAGTAATAAACCATATAAGAACTGATCACCAAATAACTGTTATCTTTACCAAACCCCTTAATCAAACGACTTTTGAAAAATTACGAGCCAAGTTAGGCATGATGACTTACGATACCATTGCGTAGTTCTATCTTTTGCATGATTTGTAAAATAAAGGGGGAGATAGAATAAGAACATGATTTTAGTTGGTAAGTCATAATTTGTTGAATAATATGATAAGTTTCAATTGGTGCAAGCTAAGTTTCAATTGGTATAAATTGGTGTAAGAGTTGAGCATTGGTTAAGGGGGAGAGTATAATTTGAGGGGAAGCATATGAATATATGAGAGTTGAAACTTTAAAAACAATGTGAAAATAATTGGTAATTGGTTGGAGATTAATTTTTAAAACAATCGGTACAAATTTGGTGAAACAATTAATAGATTTATGATAAACCATTTGTTATAAGTTGTGACATTAAAATCATGTTAGGTTATTTTGAAAATCAACCAAAAGTGGGAGAATGTTGAGAAATATGTTTGAATAATTTTCAAAAACATGATTTTAAGTGGTGAATTCTTAAAAATGTCACATATGGTGTTATAAATGATTAAAAGTTGAAATAAAGTTGAAAGAAATGAAAAAGTGACATCGATCTCTACATAGATCCCTCAGCCGGAGATCGATGTATACATAGATCTCTACATAGATCTCTCAGTCGGAGATCGATGTACATCGATCTCTACATCGATCGATCGATGTCACACAGAGACAAAAGTTGAAACTCACTCTGAGACATAGATCTCTCAACCAGAGGTACATCGATCGATCTATGTATACATCAGTCTCTAAAATTGAGACATAGAGCGATCGATGTCCAGCGTTTTTGGTAAAATTTTTCTAAAAAGTGAAAAATGATTGTTTTTCATTTATATATGTTTCATATATGTTCATTATGTGATTATTATGTGTTTTTGGTGATTATGAATGTCTTGTGACTAACGTGTCTTGGAAGTTTCTGCAACTTACCAAAAAAGACAAAATTGGAATTTTGAGTTCTGTAGGAACATCACATGGAGAAAATATTTCAAAGATGTATTCTTATACTATTTATCATGACAAAGGTGATATCATGATTATTTCTGACCATCCGGGTCATTTATGGAGTTTTCACATACCAGGGGCATTTTGGTCATTTCACCCCCGAGGGTATTTCTGATATTTTCACTCAAAGAATCTCTTGAGCGTATTATTATCTTCATTCTGGAGCTGATTTATTGTTAATTTGAATATAATATGGTGATTCTTTATTTTATTCTCTCATATGATGATGTTATTGACTATAGCTGGATATGTGACGATTTGAGATGTCACATTCTATTTTTTCTTGAAGACACTCTTATATATGTTATGGGAGCATATTTATCATCATTATTCAGAGATATCAAAGGTGGTAAAGGTGTGGAAATGATCACGACATATAAGAAGAAATATTAGGAATTTCGGTGTTACATGTTGACATAATCTTGTCAACTAGTGTCTATTGATTTCTTCTTCAAAAATCTGAGTTGCTACACATATATGTATGTCCAAAAAAGTGATTTATCAGGTGGAGGTGATGGTGTAATCATTTTATGGCTTGATGACAAGTGGATAAATCAAAAAGGAGCTAGTTGGCAAAAATTGCCAACTTGGATTTTTCAAATGTAGCCAAACGGCTACTTGGTGTTAATGGGTGTTCCCATCAGATTTTTTGAAGTCAAATGATAACTTCACATGTCCTATTCTTGTGCTTGAACTTGAGGTTATTTTGGTGGTATTATCCTCTCTTATTATCTTTATTTTACAAAGGATAAATCAAGATTATTTTTGGAAATTTCAGCCTTGAACCAACGGCTGGAGTGGGCTGTTTTGGAGCTGTTTTTGTTTGAATTTTTCAGTCTCACATGTCCTATGTTTATGCCAAGAAGTTGAGGGGATAATGGAGTATTATCCTTTGCTATTATCTTCACATTTTCAAGATAATTCGAAGTCATTTCTTAGAGCTAATTTTCGGCCAACATCATTGTGCCAAGGTGGACCAATTATGTTGTCTTATTTTGCCAAGTGTACAGGGCCAACCAATAATGTGAAGACATTTGGATTTGATGATGAAGATGGTGATACATGTGCATTCTTATCTCCAAGGCTCAATTCACACTATAAATAGAGGCAATGGTGAAGAATATGAAACACACTTGAAGCTTACAAGCATTTGTTGAATTGTCTAGCTATCATCTTCTTCTTGTTGTTGTTGTTCCATTCTTTGTAGCAAAGGTGTTCTTGTTGTTTTTGTTGAGCTACAAGCCTCTTGAGCTTCATTTTTAATATTGATTAGCCATTTCTATAAGGCTATATTAATAGGTTCTAAAGGTGTTGCAACTAAGTGTTGCTTAGAAGGTGATTATCCAAGTCTTGGATGGGTTGGTGTATACACCCAAGGATCAAGCTTGGTTCTTGTTATAAGGTGATTCATTTCATAGTAAAATCCTGGTAAAGGTGTTCCTTGGGACTGGAGTAGGTCACATTGATCGAACCAGGATAAATTCTCGGTGTTCTTGTCTTGATTCTTCATTTCTGTTTTCTGCCCGTTTTTACTGCAGTTTTCACACAATTTCTCACGTTCTGAAAAAATAGCTAAACACTTTCAAAATTTGTGATTTTTGGTGGAGTTATACTTCAGACTGTTAGCTTTAATTTACAACAACAATCACTTGATTTGAGCAAGGGAACGTTAGTCTTTCAGTCTCTGCAAGATAAGTGCTCCAATCTGGCTGCAATCCAACAAGTTTTGAGAAAACTTAAATTCTGTATTTATCAAGAATTGTTTGAGATCAGGGCCTTTTAGAAAAATCATCTACACATCCTAAGGAGTGTTTTTATATAAAGATCAACTTTTTTGGTTGAGTATTTAAAGAGAAACACGTTTTGCAAAATCAGCAACATTCTGTCCAATTCTGTCCAGATTGACCATCTGAATCTTTTTATTTGTTTGAAGGGCCAACGATCTTATTTTTGTCTGATTTTTGGACAGAGCCTTGTGAACACATTGAAGTTCAATTCTGCAATGTTTCATAATGTTTGGAGTTGTTTATATTTATTTTTGAATTTTTCAAAAACGGGTTCTGAATTTGAGGTGGTCTCAGATTCTGTTTTCAAAGGGGATTTTTACAAAGGGTAGTAGTGTAATTTCCGCTAACCACTATTCAACCCCCCCTCTAGTGGTGTTTATCGCAGGTGTATGGTCCCACAATTGGTATCAGAGCCAGGTTAACACCACTCAAAACAAGCAAGACTCAACATCATATGAACAATACAAGGCCAAGAAACAACAATTCATTATATACTGCTTGTCTCAAATCCAAGGTATATACAATGGCTATTGTTTCTCACAAAGGTGAGTTGGAAGGTATGTCTACACAACACCCTCCTATTTTTTATGGTAATAACTTTGTTCATTGGAAACTAAGAATGAGGCCATTCTTAATGGCTATAGACATTGATTTATGATCTATAGTTTAAGATGAGACGTACATTCCAATGAAAGTTGTACAAGTTAGTGGAGTCACTCAAGAAGTTGAAAAATATAAAAGTGAATGGTCATCGGAAGATAAAAAGAAAATGTCCATGAATGCTAAAGCTATGCAATTACTTTTGAATGGACTTACAACTTCTGAAGCAGGATATGTGTCAAATTGCACAAGTGCACACGATATGTGGAAATCACTTGTATTAAAGCATGAAGGAACAAGCGGTGTAAAAGAATAAAAAATAAACATGCTTATGACTGAATTAGAGTCTTTCAAAATATTGCCGAACGAATCCATAACATCTATGGATTTGAGAATTACTAACATTTTCAATGCTCTTGAAGATTTAGGCAAATCATTCACGAACAATGAAAAGGTTCAAAAGGTGCTACGAAGCCTTCCTGCTGAATGGGATCCAAGGTCACGGCGATTGAAGAAACCAAATCGATCACAAAAATGGACGAATTGATAGGCTCACTAAGAGTATATGAGGTAAAATTAAACCAACGAAAGTATCAATCGTCTAAGTCATCCGGTAAGTTAATAGCTTTCAAAACAACTGAAACGCATGCTAGTAATGATGATAGTAATAGTGATACTGAATTAGATGACGACTTGATATTAATAGCAAGAAAACATAGAAATTTTTTCAAACGTCCTAATAGAAATAGACAACATTCTTCTTATTCTTCGTCTCAACGTAGGAAAAATAACTCAAACAACAACAAATGGTATAATAAAGAGTTAAAGTGCTATGAATGAGGTAAAAGAGGACATATCTCATATGATTGCCCAACAAAGAAAAATAATGAAAATAACAATAATAAACAAGCCAAGGACAAAGAGGCACAAGTAACTAAGGCAAAGGAGTCCAAGTCAAAGAAAGGCAAACAAGCAATGCAGGTGAGCGCATGAAGCGACTCATCCGATTCAGAATTTGACACAGAGGAAGCTCAAATCTGCTTCGTATCAAATGAGGTAAGTTTTTCATCTGATAGTTATTCTGAAAATTAAATGACATTTGATGAAATGTATGAAGAATTTTTAAAAATGCATGCTCACTGTAAGAGGATCTCTAAAGAAAAGAAGAAACTAATTGAAGAAAATGACAAGTTGAATACGTCCAACTTGGAATTTTCCGATCAATTAGAATCTTTTAAACAAGAGTCTACCAATGCTCTTGGTTCTTTAGAGAATAAAATTGAATCACTTAGGAAAAATGAACAAAAGTTAAAAACAGAAAATAGTATGTTACAGTCTAAGTTAGAAAGCTGTGACAATGAGATAGTGCAACTTAAGTCTTCTAAACTTACCTTAGAAAAAATGTTAGAACAATTTAAATCTGGTGAAAATATGTTAGATACACTTATATCATCTCAAAAATATGGCAATGATAAAACTGGCTTAGGCTATAAAGAAGAAAATGTAAAAATAGATAAAAAGACTTAGTTTGTCTCATCTAGTACAAAGTTGCCGTATAATACAACAAAATCAACTTTTCCTGCTACATCTTCTTCTACACCTTCTTCTACTTATATCAAGGTAAAAATACAAAACGCACCTACACATATACACGCATATAAACGTACATCTAGGCAAAACTTTGCATCTAGACAACCTAGAAATTATGTCTACATGTATACAAATACAACTAGACATAATAAAATGCATTCAACTTATTATGAACCTAAGTATAGACAACACTCATATAAGTCTTATAGAAATACATATGAACATACATATAGAGAACCATATAAGAAACAAAGTCACATGCCTTATACACATCATAAAACTCGGTCATCCTATAATAATTATCAACCATGGCACAACATGTATGACAATGCATCTTCACTTATGTGGAATGATCTTGTATATTCTAATCCTTTTTATTTTCCAAATTATAACAATGCTAAAATTGTGTCTAGAAGGTATCTAAACAATGGTGGTGCTTCTAACATTCAAGGACCCAAATAAAGGGTACCTAAAATTTTGTCTCCATTGTAGGACAAACGCAAGGAATGCAAGAAGGAGGCAAAGTCAAAGAATCTAAAAACCAAATGGTTTTTAGATAGTGGATGTTCAAAGCATATGACGGGAAACCCCAAACTATTCACCGAACTTGAACATATTGATGGTGGAAAGGTGACATTCGGTGACAATAACAAAGGAAAAGTTGTTGGAAAAGGAACAATCGGAGGCCCTAACACATTTCAAATACGAAATGTGTTGTTAGTAAGCAATCTCTCATATAATTTACTTAGTATTTCTCAAATTATATATTGCGGTTAGAATGTCTCTTTTCTTCCCACTTCGTGTGATATAATAAATAAAAAAGGAGAAATTGTTTTAAAAGGAAATAGGGATGGTAACATTTATACTCTTACCTTAGATAATATGTTAGACGCTAAGGTTATGTGTTTGATATCACATGACTTAGATGTGAATTTATGGCATAGAAGATTAGGCCATACAGGAATTTCAACCATTAGGAAATTATCTAAAAAGAATTTAATTAGAGGTATGCCTAAGTTAGACATAAATAATTTTCAAATGTGTGAAACATGCATTAAAGGAAAACACATTAAAGAAACATTAAAACCGAAACATGAAGTGAGTACTAGTCATGTACTAGAATTGCTTCACTTAGACTTATTTGGTCAAGGCAAGACAAGAAGTCTAGGTGGACACTACTATGTGTGTGTCATAGTAGATGATTACTCACGCTACACATGGACATTTTTCTTAACACACAAAGACGATGCTCCATTAGCAATCGAAACACTTATTAAGCAACTTGAAAACATTTACGAAGAAAATGTTAAACGAATTAGAAGTGATAGAGGTGGAAAATTTAAAAACAAAGATGTAATCAAGTTTTGTGAATTACATGGAATTAAACACGAATTCTCACCACTTAGAACACCACAACTCAATGGAGTTGTTGAACGTAAAAAGGAACAATTCAAGAAGTTTCTAGAACAATGCTATGTGAGAATAAATTACCTAAATATTTATGGGCTGAAGCGGTTAGTTGTGCATGCTATATTATTAATAGGCTTTCTATTAGAATGAAATTGAATAAAACACCTTATGAATTGTTAAACGATAGACAACCTAAAATAGATTATCTAAGAGTATTTGGATGTAAGTGTTTTGTGTTGAACACTAAGGATAATCTAGAAAAGTTTGAACAAAAGTCTATTGAATGCATATTTGTTAGGTATTCAACTAACTCAATAGATAATTAAATATATACATGTGAAATTTAATGAAAATGCATGCTTTGATGTTAGTGATAAAACTCAACACAAACAAGAGAATAAAGTTGAAAATATGTTTGATGATGATGCATTACTTGAGCCTGTAATTGATCATCTAGAACCAACTCCCCCTGAACAAGACATGCATGAACCCTTAGATGAAATAAATGAAGAAACTTTGCAATTAGAAGAAAATACAACTAATGATCAAATTACATATGATAATGTTCACACTAATGAAACATTTGAACAAAATGATGGTGAGCCTAGTCAATCTAGGAATTGGTGGCATCCTAGAGAACTAATCATTGGGGATCCAAGTGTTGGGGTTAGAACAAGTTGAAATATAAGTCAACTTGAAGGACATAGCTTAATCTCACAATTAGAACCTAAGAATGTAAAGGAAGCCTTAGGTGCTATATCTTGGATAGATGCTATGCATGAGGAATTAAATCAATTCACAAGGAACAATGGATGAGACTTAGTACCTAAACCCGAAAACAAGTCTATAATAGGAACGAAATGGGTGTTTAGGAATAAAATGGATGAACAAGGAAAAATTACAAGAAATAAGGCTAGACTAGTCGCACAAGGTTATAATCAACAAGAAGGAATAGATTATGAATAAACCTTTGCACCCGTTGCACGATTAAAAGCAATTAGATTGTTACTTGCAATTGCAAGTCTAAGCAACATTAAACTCTTCCAAATGGATGTCAAGAGTGCATTCTTGAATGGATACATCCAAGAAGAGATGTTTGTGAAACAACCCCCTGGATTCGAGGATCCAAAGAATCCTAACCATGTATATAAGCTTAAGAAAGCTTTATATGGTTTGAAACAAGCTCCAAGAGCTTGGTATGATAGATTTACAAACTTTCTTATTGCAAATAATTATCAAAGGGGAACAATAGACAACACAATATTCCAAAGAAGAAAAGGTAATTATTTATTAATAGTTCAAATATACGTAGACTATATAATCTTTGGTTCAACTAACCCTACCGTAGTAAAAGACTTCAACGTGGGTATGAATTCATAATTTGAAATATCAATGGTAGGAGAATTGAACTACTTCTTAGGGCTTCAAATCAAACAAACCCCTCAAGGAATTCACATTAGCCAACTTAAGTATGTCAATAATATGATTAAGAAGTTTGGCTTTAAAGAGTTGAAACCTACAGTTACTCCCATGAGTGTTAGCACCAAACTAGATAAGGATGAAAATGGTAAACCTTTTGATGACACACTTTATAGGTCTATGATTGGATCACTGTTATACTTAACTGCATCAAGACCTGACATCATGTTTAGTGTGTGTATGTATGCTAGGTTTCAGTCTTGTCTTAAGGTATCTCATTACAATGCAGTAAAAAAGATCTTTAGATATCTTAAACACACACCTTACTTTAGGACTTTGGTATGATAGAAACGCTATGTTGGAATTACACGCATATAGTGATGCTAATTATGGTGGTTGCAAATTAGATAGAAAATTTACTAGTGGTACGTGTCAATTCATAGGAACCAACTTGATTTCTTGGTTTTCTAAAAAGCAAGCTAGTGTAGCTCTTTTTACCACCGAAGCCAAGTATATAACATTGAGTTTGTGTACTACCCAAATACTTTGGCTTAAACAACAACTTAGTGATTTTGGCATTAAAATGAATAAGGTTCCAATTTTCTGCGATATAGCACAAGTGCAATCAATCTTTCTTGGAATCCGGTGCTTCATTCTAAAGCCAAACACATTAAGGTGCGATACCACTTTATTCGAGATCATGCTCAAAATGAAGATATAGTAATAAACCATATAAGAACTAATCACCAAATAACTGATATCTTTACCAAACCCCTTAATCAAACGACATTTTAAAAATTACGAGCCAAGTTAGGTATGATGACTTACGATACCATTGCGTAGTTCTATCTTTTGCATGATTTGCAAAATAAAGGGGGAGATAGAATAAGAACATGATTTTAGTTGGTAAGTCATAATTTGTTGAATAATATGCTAAGTTTCAATTTGTGTAAGCTAAGTTTCAATTGGTATAAATTGGTGTAAGAGTTGATCATAGGTTAAGGGGGGAGAGTATAATTTGAGGGGGAGCATATGAATATATGAGAGTTGAAACTTTAAAAACAATGTGAAAACAATTGGTAATTGGTTGGAGATTAGTTTTTAAAACAATTGGTACAAATTTGGTTAAACAATTAATAGATTTATGACAAACCATTGGTTATAAGTTGTGACATTAAAATCATGCTAAAAATCATCCAAAGAGGGGAGAATGTTGAGAAATATGTTTGGATAATTTTCAAAGACATGATTTTAAGTGGTGAATTCTTAAAAATGTCACACATGGTGTTATAAGTGATTAAAAGTTGAATAAAGTTGAAAGAAATGAAAAAGTGAGATCGATCTCTACATAGATCTCTCAGCCAGAGATCGATGTATACATAGATCTCTACATAGATCTCTCTGTCGGAGATCGATGTACATCGATCGATCTATGTCACACAAAGACAAAATTTGAAACTCACTATGAGACATAGATCTCTCAATCAGAGGTACATCGATCGATCGATGTATACATCAGTCTCTAAAATTGAGACATAGAGCGATCGATGTCCAGCGTTTTTGGTGAAATTTTTCTAAAAAGTGAAAAATGATTGTTTTTCATTTATATATGTTTCATATATGTTCATTATGTGATTATTATGTGTTTTTGGTGATTATGAATGTCTTGTGACTAACGTGTCTTGGAAGTTTCTACAACTTACCAAAAAAGGCAAAATTGGAATTTTGAGTTTTGTAGGAACATCACATGGAGAAAATATTTCAAAGATGTATTATTATACTATTTATCATGACAAAGGTGATATCATGATTATTTCTGACCATCCGGGTCATTTCTGGAGTTTTCACATACCAGGGGCATTTTGGTCATTTCACCCCGAGGGTATTTCTGATATTCTCACTCAAGGAATATCTTGAGCATATTATTATCTTCATTCTGGAGCTGATTTATTGTTAATTTGAAGATAATATGGTGATTCTTTATTTTATTCTCTCATATGATGATGTTATTGACTATAGCTGGATATGTGACGATTTGAGATATCACATTCTATTTTTTCTTGAAGACACTCTTATATATGTTATGGGAGCATATTTATCATCATTATTCAGGGATATCAAAGGTGTTAAAGGTGTGGAAATGATCACGACATATAAAAAGAAATATTGAGAATTTCGGTGTTACACGTTGACATAATCTTGTCAACTATTGTCTATTGATTTCTTCTTCAAAAATCTGAGTTGCTACACATATATGTATGCCCAAAAACATGATTTATCAGGTGGAGGTGATGGTGTAATCATTTTATGGCTTGATGACAAGTGGACAAATCAAAAAGGAGCTAGTTGGCAAAAATTGCCAACTTGGATTTTTCAAATGTAGCCAAACGGCTACTCGCTGTTAATGTGTGTTCTCATCAGATTTTTTAAAGTCAAATGAAGAATTCACATGTCCTATTCTTGTGCTTGAATTTGAGGTTATTTTGATGGTATTATCCTCTCTTATTATCTTTATTTTACAAAGGATAAATCAAGATTACTTTTGGAAATTTCAGCCTTAAACCAACGGCTGGAGTGGGCTGTTTTGAAGCTGTTTTTGTTTGAATTTTTCAGCCTCACATGTCCTATGTTTATGCCAAGAAGTTGAGAGGATAATGGAGTATTATCCCTTGCTATTATCTTCATATGTTCAAGATAATTCCAAGTCATTTCTTGGAGCTAATTTTCGGCCAACATCATTGTGCCAAGGTGGACCAATTATGTTGTCTTATTTTGCTAAGTGTACAAGGCCAACCAATGATCTGAAGACATTTGGATTTGATGATGAAGATGGTGACACATGTGCATTCTTATCTCCAAGGCTCAATTCACACTATAAATAGAGGCAATGGTGAAGAAGATGAAACACACTTGAAGATCACAAGCATTTGTTGAATTGTCTAGCTATCATCTTCTTCTTCTTGTTGTTGTTCCATTCTTTGTAGCAAAGGTGTTCTTGTTGTTTTTGTTGAGCTACAAGCCTCTTGAGCTTCATTTGTAATATTGATTAGACATTTCTATCAGGCTATATCAATAGGTTCTAAAGGTGTTGCAACTAAGTGTTGCTTAGAAGGTGATTATCCAAGTCTTGAATAGGTTTGGTGTATAACCCAAGGATCAAGCTTGGTTCTTGTTATAAGGTGATTCATTTCATAGTAAAATCCAAGGAAAGGTGTTCCTTGGGACTGTAGTAGGTCACATTGATCGAACCAGGATAAATTCTCGGTGTTCTTGTCTTGATTCTTCATTTCTGTTTTCTGCCTGTTTTTACTGCAGTTTTCACACAATTTCTCACGTTCTGAAAAAATAGCTAAACACTTTCAAAATTTATGATTTTTGGTGGAGTTATACTTCAGACTGTTAGCTTTCATTTACAACAACAATCACTTGATTTGAGCAAGGGAACGTTAGTCTTTCAGTCTCTGCAAGATAAGTGCTCCAATCTGGCTGCAATCCAACCAGTTTTGAGAAAACTTAAATTCTGTATTTATCAAGAATTGTTTGAGATCAGGGCCTTTTGGAAAAATCATCTACACATCCTAAGGAGTGTTTTTATATAAAGATCAACCTTTTTGGTTGAGTATTCAAAGAGAAACACGTTTTGCAAAATCAGCAACATTCTGTCCAATTCTGTCCAGATTGACCATCTGAATCTTTTTATTTGTTTGAAGGGCCAACGATCTTATTTTTGTCTGATTTTTGGACAGAGCCTTGTGAACACATTGAAGTTCAATTCTGCAATGTTTCATAATGTTTGGAGTTGTTTATATTTATTTTTGAATTTTTCAAAAACGGGTTCTGAATTTGAGGTGGTCTCAGATTCTGTTTTCAAAGGGGATTTTTACAAAGGGTAGTAGTGTAATTTCCGCTAACCACTATTCAACCCCCCCTCCAGTGGTGTTTATCGCAGGTGTATGGTCCCACAATTGGTATCAGAGCCAGGTTAACACCACTCAAAACAAGCAAGACTCAACATCATACGAACAATACAAGGCCAAGAAACAACAATTCATTATATACTGCTTGTCTCAAATCCAATGTATATACAATGGCTATTGTTTCTCACAAAGGTAAGTTGGAAGGTATGTCTACACAACACCCTCCTATTTTTGATGGTAATAACTTTGTTCATTCGAAACTAAGAATGAGGCCATTCTTAATGGCTATAGACATTGATTTATGGTCTATAGTTTAAGATGGGCAGTACATTCCAATGAAAGTTGTACAAGTTAGTGGAGTCACTCAAGAAGTTGAAAAATATAAAAGTGAATGTCCATGAATGCTAAAGCTATGCAATTACTTTGGAATGGACTTACAACTTCTGAAGAAGGATATGTGTCAAATTGCACAAGTGCACACGATATGTGGAAATCACTTGTATACTAACATTACTAACATCTATGTATTTGAGAATTACTAACATTTTCAATGCTCTAGAAGCTTTAGGAAAATCATTCATGAACAATGAAAAGGTTCAAAAGGTGCTACAAAGCCTTCCTCCTGAATGGGATCCAAAGGTCACGGCGATTGAAGAAACCAAATCGTTCACAAAAATGGACGAATTGATAGGCTCACTAAGAGTATATGAGGCAAAATTAAACCAACGAAAGTATGAATCGTCTAAGTCATCCGGTAAGTCAATAGCTTTCAAAACAACTGAAACGCATGCTAGCAATGATGATAGTAATAGTGATACTGAATTAGATGACGACTTGATATTAATATCAAGAAAACTTAGAAAGTTTTTCAAACGTCCTAATAGAAATAGACAATGTTCTTCTTCTTCTTCGTCTCAACCTAGGAAAAATAACTCAAACAACAACAAATGGTATAATAAAGAGTTAAAGTGCTATGAATGCGGTAAAAAGGGACATATCTCATATGATTGCCCAACAAAGAAAAATAATGAAAATAACAATAATAAACAAGTCAAGGACAAAGAGGCACAAGTAACTAAGTCAAGGGAGTCCAAGACAAAGAAAGCCAAACGAGCAATGAAGGTGAGCACATGGAGCGACTCATCCGATTCAGAATCTGACACAGAGGAAGCTCAAATCTGCTTCTTATCAAATGAGGTAAGTTCTTCATCTGATAGTGATTCTGAAAATGAAATGACATTTGATGAAATGTATGAAGAATTTTTAAAAATGCATGCTCACTGTAAGAGGATCTCTAAAGAAAAGAAGAAACTAATTGAAGAAAATGACAAGTTGAAGACGTCCAACTTGGAATTTTCCGGTCAGTTAGAATCTTTTAAACAAGAGTCTATCAATGCTCTTGATTCTTTAGAGAATAAAATTGAATCACTTAGGAAAAATGAACAAAAGTTAAAAACGGAAAATAGTATGTTACAGTCTAAGTTAGAAAGTTGTGACAATGAGATAAGGCAACTTAAGTCTTCTAAACTTACCTTAGAAAAAATGTTAGAACAATTTAAATCTGATGCAAATATGTTAGATACACTTATATCAACGCAAAAATATGGAAATGATAAAACTGGCTTAGGCTATAAAGAAGAAAATGTAAAAATAGATAAAAAGACTAAGTTTGTCTCATCTAGTACAAAGTTGCCGTATAATACAACAAAATCAACTTTGCCTGCTACATCTTCTTCTACACCTTCTTCTACTTATAACAAAATGCACCTACACATATACACGCATATAAACGTACATCTAGGCAAAACTTTGCATCTAGACAACCTAGAAATTATGCGTACATGTATATGAATACAACTAGACCTAATAAAATGCATTCAACTTATTATGAACCTAAGCATAGACAACACTCATATAAGTCTTATAGAAATACATATGAACATACATATAGAGCACCATATAAGAAACAAAGTCACACGCCTTATACACATCATAAAACTCGGCCATCCTATAATAATTATCAACCATGGCACAACATGTATAACAATGCATCTTCACTTATGTGGAATGATCGTGTATATTCTAATCCTTTTTATTTTCCAAATTATAATAATGCTAAAAATGTGTCTAGAAGGTATCTAAACAAGGGTGGTGCTTCTAACATTCAAGGACCCAAATAAAGGGTACCTAAAACTTTGTCTCCATTATAGGACAAACGCAAGGAATGCAGAAAGGAGACAAAGTCAAAGAATCTAAAAACCAAATGGCTTTTAGATAGTGGATGTTCAAGGCATATGACGGGAAACCCCAAACTATTCACCGAACTTGAACATATTGATGGTGAAAAGGTGACATTCGGTGACAACAACAAAGGAAAAGTTGTTGGAAAAGGAACAATCGGAGGCCCTAACACATTTCAAATACGAAATGTGTTGTTAGTAAGCAATCTCTCATATAATTTACTTAGTATTTCTCAAATTATATATTGCGGTTAGAATGTCTCTTTTCTTCCCACTTCGTGTGATATAATAAATGAAAAAGGAGAAATAGTTTTAAAAGAAAATAGGGATGGTAACATTTATACCCTTACCTTAGATAATATGTTAGACGCTAAGGTTACGTGTTTGATATCACATGACCTAGATGTGAATTTATGGCATAGAAGATTAGGCCATATAGGAATTTCAACCATTAGGAAATTATCTAAAAAGAATTTAATTAGAGGTATGCTTAAGTTAGACTAAGATAATTTTCAAATGTGTGAAACATGCATTAAAGGAAAACACATTAAAGAAACATTAAAACCGAAACATGAAGTGAATACTAGTCATGTACTAGAATTGCTTCACATAGACTTATTTGGTCCAAGTAAGACAAGAAGTCTAGGTGGACACTACTATGTGTGTGTCATAGTAGATGATTATTCATGCTACACATGGACATTGTTCTTAACACACAAAGACGATGCTCCATTAGCAATCGAAACACTTATTAAGCAACTTGAAAACATTTACGAAGAAAATGTTAAACGAATTAGAAGTGATAAAGGTGGAAAATTTAAAAACAAAGATGTAATCAAGTTTTGTGAATTACATGGAATTAAACACGAATTCTCACCACTTAGAACACCACAACTCATTGGAGTTGTTGAACGTAAAAATAGAACAATTCAAGAAGTTGCTAGAACAATGCTATGTGAGAATAAATTACCTAAATATTTATGAGCTGAAGTTGTTAGTTGTGCATGCTATATTATAAATAGGCTTTCTATTAGAATGAAATTGAATAAAACACCTTATGAATTGTTAAACAATAGACAACCTAAAATAGATTATCTTAGAGTATTTGGATGTAAGTGTTTTGTGTTGAACACTAAGGATAATCTAGACAAGTTTGAACAAAAGTCTATTGAATGCATATTTGTTGGGTATTCAACTAACTCAAGAGCATATAGGTGTTATAATCCTGCATGTAGAAAGATAATTAAATCTATACATGTGAAATTTAATGAAAATGCATGCTTTGATGTTAGTGATAAAACTCAACATAAACAAGAGAATAATGTTGAAAATATGTCTGATGATGATGTATTACTTGAGCCTGTAATTGACCATCTAGAACCAACTCCCCCTGAACAAGACACGCATGAACCCTTAATGAAATAAATGAAGAAACTTTGCAATTAGAAGATAATACAACTAATGATCAAATTACATATGATAATGTTCACACTAATGAAACATTTGAACAAAATGAGGGTGAACCTAGTTAATCTAGGAATTGGTGGCATCCTAGAGAACTAATCATTGGGGATCCAAGTGTTGGGGTTAAAACAAGTTGAAATATAAGTCAACTTGAAGGACATAGCTTAATCTCACAATTAGAACTTAAGAATGTAAAGGAAGCCTTAGGTGGTATATCTTGGATAGATGCTATGCATGAGGAATTAAATCAATTGACAAGGAACAATGGATGAGACTTAGTACCTAAACCCGAAAACAAGTTTATAATAGGAACGAAATGGGTGTTTAGGAATAAAATGGATGAACAAGGAAAAATTACAAGAAATAAGGCTAGACTAGTCGCACAAGGTTATAATCAACAAGAAGGAATAGATTATGAAGAAACCTTTGCACCCGTTGTACGACTAGAAGCAATAGGATTGTTACTTGCAATTGCAAGTCTAAGCAACATTAAACTCTTCCAAATGGATGTCAAGAGTGCATTCTTGAATGGATACATCCAAGAAGAGGTGTTTGTAAAACAATCCCCTGGATTCAAAGATCCAAAGAATCCTAACCATGTTTATAAGCTTAAGAAAGCTTTATATGGTTTGAAACAAGCTCCAAGAGCTTGGCATGATAGATTTGCAAACTTTCTTATTGCAAATAATTATCAAAGGGGAACAATAGCCAACACATTATTCCTAAGAAGAAAAGGTAATTATCTATTAATAGTTCAAATATACGTAGATGATATAATCTTTGGTTCAACCAACCCTACCTTAGTAAAAGACTTCGAAGAGTATGAATTCATAATTTGAAATGTCAATGGTAGGAGAATTGAACTACTTCTTAGGGCTTCAAATCAAACAAACCCCTCAAGGAATTCACATTAGCCAACTAAAGTATGTCAATGATATGATTAAGAAGTTTGGCTTTGAAGAGTTGAAACCTACAACTACCCCCATGAGTGTTAGCACCAAACTAGATAAGGATGAAAATGGTAAACCTTTTGATGACACACTTTATAGGTCTATGATTGGATCACTATTATACTTAACTGCATCAAGACCTGACATCATGTTTAGTGTGTGTATGTGTGCTAGGTTTCAATCTTGTCCTAAGGTATCTCATTACAATGCAGTGAAAAAGATCTTTAGATATCTTAGACACACACCTCACTTAGGACTTTCGTATGATAGAAACGCTAAGTTGGAATTACACGCATATAGTGATGCTAATTATGGTGGTTGCAAATTAGGTAGAAAATCTACTAGTGGTACGTGTCAATTCATAGGAACCAACTTGATTTCTTGGTTTTCTACAAAGCAAGCTAGTGTAGCTCTTTCTACCACCGAAGCCGAGTATATAGCATTGAGTTTGTGTACTGCCCAAATACTTTGGCTTAAACAACAACTTAGTGATTTTGGCATTAAAATGAATAAGATTCCAATTTTCTACGATAGCACAAGTGCAATCAATCTTTCTCGCAATCCGGTGCTGCATTCTAAGGCCAAACATATTGAGGTGCGATACCACTTTCTTCGAGATCATGTTCAAAATGAGAATATAGTAATAAACCATATAAGAACTGATCACCAAATAACTGATATCTAAACACTTTCAAAATTTGTGATTTTTTGTGGAGTTATACTTCAGACTGTTAGCTTTCATTTGCAATAAAAACACTTGATTTGAGCAAGGGAAAGTTAGTCTTTCAGTCTCTGCAAGATAACTACTCCAATCTGGCTGCAATCTAACCAGTTTTGAGAAAACTTAAATTTTGTATTTATCAAGAATTGCTTGAGGTCAGGTCCTTTTGGAAACATCATGTACACATCCTAAGGAATGTTTTGATATAAATATCAACCTTTTTGGTTGAGTATTCAAAGAGAAACACGTTTTGAAAAATCAGCAACATTCTGTCCAATTCTGTCCAGACTGACCATCTGAATCTTTTTATTTGTTTGAAGGGCCAAACAATCTTATTTTTGTTTGATTTTTGGACAGAGTCTTTTTAACACATTGAAGTTCAATTATGAAAAGTTTCATAATTTTTGGAGTTGTGTACATTTTTTTTTGAATTTTTCAAAAACGGGTTCTGAATCTGAGGTGGTCTCAGATTCTGTTTTCAAAGGGGATTTTTACAAAGGGTAGTAGTGTAATTTCCGCTAACCACTATTCAAACCTCCCCCTCTTGTGGTGTTTGTCGCATGTGCACAGTCCCACAATTTCTAATATTGTTTCTTGTTCATTTGCCAGAACATAAATATGTTTTTCTTCATCAGATGATTCTGAAGAAGATGTGTATAATTCATCAATTTGAAGATCTTCAGCCGACTCGAAAGATGCTTCTTCTCTCTCCGAAGAAGATTCAACAAGTTGATTTGATATTTTTTCTAGTATAGATAACTTTGTTTTTAATCTACAATAATTTGTAGTATGTCCTTTCTTATGACATTTATAACATTCAATATTTTTGTAATATTTTGTATTTTTATTTTTCTTGTAATTTGTTTTTCTGTAAGGTTTTTTAGTATTTTTATTGTTGTAATTGTTCCTATAAAATTCATTAGAGGATTTTTGGAATCTTTTATGATATTTATTTTTATTATATCGGTTGTTGTATTTGTTGTTATCAGGTTTTCTAATATTTCTATTATAGGGTTTTCTAGAACATTTTCCTTGACATTCTTTATTATAAGGTTTATATGGATCATTATCAAACTGTTTACAAGAAGTTCCTAATTCAGACTTAGTCCGTCTTAATTCTTTCTTTAAACCACTTTGTAATCTTATATCTTGACATAATCTTAGTCCTTCTTTTTGTATAAAACTTATTAATTCTCCATAGGTATAATTTGAATAAGAAATTATTTGTTGTCCTGAATTTTCTCTAATTTTATTCCTAACTTTTTCTCCTAATAAATTTGGTAATCCAGCAAGGAATTTTTCCTTCCAGAATGGCTGACTGGAATCTTCATTAATCATGACTCTGGTTAGAAAAGTATTTTTATACCACTGAAAATCACTAAGTTTTCTACCTCATAAATTTGCTAAGAATTCAACATTTTTATCTTTAATATGTGATGGGTCACCTATAAAATGTAAAGATATACATAATATAAGTGTGGCAATAGAATCAGATACTGTTCCTTCATCAATAATTATAGGATTATTTTTTTCATCAACTTTTATTGCATTTAATATTTCTTGTCTCTGTATGGGAGTTAAATAATGATCCCAGCAACCTTTTAGTTGTCCAGAGAACCCAGAAATAAGATATTCAGCAATTGCTTTATCATCAGGTGTTAACTGAGTTCTATAAGCATTTGCTGCCATTGTCATTTGTTGTAATACATTTATTATTTGATATTCTGACATTCCATCTATATTCCAAGAATAAATTGATTGTGCATTAAAACGATATTGGGAAATAGGTTTTATTTTTAAATCGGTAGACATTTGTACTGGTACTATAGATTTATCCCATTCTATTTTTCTACTTTATTTCCTTTATAATTATTATTTTGGAATTGTTCATATGCCTTGCTTATTTCACTATCTGAGCTATCAAAATTATCAGAATTATTTGAAGATTCATTTTTTTTCTAAATTATTAATTTTAGAAGAAGTGACTTCTTTTTCTTTATTTCTAGTTCTGCTAGCTATAGAAGTATTAATATTTGAATCTGCTACTACTTCATTTGTTATAGAATTACTATTTTCCAAACTTTTCTCTATACGACGTAATTGTTGTTTTATAAATTGATTGAAATCTTCTTTATTAGATATATGTTGCATACTAGAAAATGATATTTGAAAAGGTTTGAATAATGGTTGTTTAAATTTTTGATTAGCTGATTCTTCACTTATAGATTTTATTGGTTGTGTTTGGTAATATTTTTCTAACTTATCTAATTGTTTTCCTATTGTATGGAGATGTGTATTTGTATAATTATGTTGTTGAATAATATGTTTGGTATTTGTAAGAGAATCTTCTGTCATATTTTTATAAGGAATAGCCTCTATTGGATTCCCTGATACATCTAATTTTATCCCTGCTAAAGGTGGATGATTTAACACTATCTTTTTTGGTGACGTCATGGTTATCCACTCTTTTGGTTTTTCAATTATTGGGTTTAAAGTTTTAAAAGAAAATATTATATTATTTTGTGAAGCATATATTTCAAACCAATCAAAGAAATATATATTTATTTTGTGAATATGTATACATTCATAATATTTGCCTTGTATCCGATTCATAATATTGCAATAATGTCTAAAAAACCATTCTCTTTTATTAGTATTTTCTTGGCTGTAAAAATCATTGTGTAAAATATTTTTATTTACATCAAATTCTTTTTCTATGACATTTAAATCATTTGCAATGTTATCTGTTATTGCAGATTGTTTTGGACTATTAAGTTCACTAAAATCTGTTTTAGTGTAAATATTATTTGATGTAGTAGGTGCATTAATATCAGATTTAGAATAATATTCTATTTTAGAATAAACTGGTATAGGAATTTCCGTAGAATAATCAGCTTTTCTAAAGGAAGAGTTGGCATATTCAACATCTGATGTTGAAAATCTTTGTTTTTGATAAGGAACATCTATCACAGATGGTATCTGTGAAAATCTTCCTAAATTTATTGTGCTAGAAATAGATGCATTATCTTTTTCTCTAGTGGAAAAGCTTCTAGCAAAACTTAATTTAATTGATCCATCATTTAATTGTCTTATTCTGTTGATTTCAATTTGGTTCATGTTTTTGATTTGTAGCTATTACTGCTCCTTCCAAGACCCATTCTTCTGGAAGATTTACATCATTCTATTTTATAAATCTTGAAATTACAGCATTAGATCTGGTCAGATCTGTATGTAGAATCATCGTTTCTCCTCTTTTTAAAAAGTGTTTTGGTTTTGGACCAATAAACATCATCCGATATATTAAAGCCAATGGAATTGATCCTGGCAACATATCATATCCATGTGTTTTTATTTGAAGTACCAAAGTTTTCAAAATTTGTGTATCCTTTAAAGAACATGAAAAATTAGGATAACAATCAAAAGAGATTGGTCTTGTACACAGACTGGACTCGACAGAACTAAGAAGTGATTGTTCAAAGTTGTTATGTCGTATATCTCTTAAGACTACTAATATTGATGTATCCAAACCTTCTCTTGTTAAAGGTTTGAAACCTATCTGTATTAGACCAACATGTAAATATTGATATCCTTTCTTTTTATGTTTTTGAAGTGATTTATAAGATAGAAGTTGTATTGTTTCAAACGGTTTAGAGAGTGGAATATATCTCTCTTCCGTTTTAATTATGTAATCTGATTTTAACATATTAAATATTGAAGACTCATATATTTCATTCTTCTTATTATTTCTTCAGTGTTGACAATTCTATTCTTATTTGCCCATGTTACCGAGCTGCATGAAGCAGATCCTTCGAACATATCCTCCATTTTTATATATGATTTCTTTTATATTTGTTTGGATCTTTGGTTACAAACACTTTGACACATACATGATTTATTGATCTTTAGTTGAGACTTATTACCTAGCGTGTACAAAGAAAACACTCACCAAAGATTTACACAAATATAATTACAAGATATATAAAACTGAATGAGCTGTCTGTAGATCTAAACCAATTGGCTCCGATACCACACCACAAACAGGAATATAACTACCGACACTATAAGAGAATAATAATAATCAATATAACAAAACAAGAAAGTAATTAAATACTGAAATAAAATAAACAGAAACTAAAATCAAAATTAAAAAGGGGGTGATTAAACTCCCCAAGAAGATAAATAAAGAACAGTAAATATAAAAAGGGTAGGGGAATAAGGTTAGGCGAAACTAATTCCAGTCATATAATATATATATATATATATATATATATATATGTATATAATAATAATAATAATATTTTGATTTAGGCGGTATATACCGACCCAATTATATATTTACTATATATAACATAAAAGCAATAAAAAATATAAAGAACAGAATATTAAAGAACTCAATAATAAAAGGATTCAATTCATACCATTAATATTTCTTCAAAATATGGAGATACAATTATTGTTGAAGACTGGAGATCTTCCGGGTTATTGGCTCCAAGGTTGTTGAAGATATTCAAGAACAAATAAAGTGTTCTTGGTTTGGAAGAATATTGGAGAAATGATGGGAAAATATTAAATGGAAATGGAGAGGGAGAATGGAGAGAGAGAGTGAAAGAAAGGTAGTAAGAAAACTTGTGTTTTTCAATGTTGCATAGCCCCTCCTTTTATAGGAATTTTGAGGAGAATATGGTCAAAATAAGGGTCCCTCCACTATTAGATGCCTGTTCATTTCAGCCTGAATATTTTAATAATTTTAGTAATATTTTTTTTTGAAAGAAAATTTTTAATTATGAAAAGGCCTCACTTTTGGCGGAGGAAAACCATAGTACAAGTGTCAGAGTATGCGAATAAGTGAATTAACAAGCTAAGGATGATATATCTCCAGTCGTATATGATATGCCGCATTAAAACCTTGCCAAGAAAAACCACCCTTGTAGATAAAACCTTGGCGAAGGAAAAAGCGTACATATTTATACGGCTGTCATTGATATCAAATGTGTAAAATACTGAATACAATGATGTGGTATGTATTGTTGTCCGAGTGGGAAGCGCATCAATTGCGTTGAGAAGCCCGTTACATGAGAATGTATGTGCCATCATGATTTGTACCGTTTGACGAAGATGATGGCGGTGCCATAGAAGCTTCCGATTGCCATTGTCAGTACGTACAGCATCTTTGTGTAAACGAGCAGCCATCCAGATTATTGTGTCCGTCCATGTAGCATGCAAACAAAAGCATGTGTGAAACATGTATAGATTGCATAAGAAAATGAAACCAACCTAGTGAATGTAACACATACCCGGTCTGCCTGTACTATCCGAAGCACAGGCAGGGGAATAAGAGGTGAGCCAATCCATATGGAAGACCAGGAAAGCAGCGACAAAAAAATTTTGAAGATGTGAAAACGCCCATGCAGCATAATAATTTTAGTAATATATATATATATATATATATATATATATATATATATAATTGACTTAACGCCGTGATCGGAAATTCCAACTCCCGTGACGCCGTGCAACATCCAAGCTGATCTCTTTTTCGCCATTACTGGTCTCTTTTTCGCCATTACACTAGACATGGTGGCTGCACCATCTTTTGCTGCAGTTGTCGCCGGAGCCAATGCCACCCCGGCTATATCAATCTCACCTAAGATGGCTACGCGCTACAAAGGTATCCCTATGGTTTCCTTCCTTGATTTGGAAATTGACGCTCTTGCTGCCCCATTCCGATATTCTCTCGTAGGCACTTTTTGGTATGGTCGTCCACCGTTAAAAATTATACGTGAATTTTTTGAGAAAATTGGTTTTCATCAGGATCTTCGGATTACACTGATTGATCAAGCATATATTTTGTTGAATTTTAGCAATGAGGCCGACTATCTGAGATGCTTTTATCGGCGTTCTTGGCATATATCTGGGTGCCACATGAGGGTTACGAAGTGGACTGTTGATTTTGATCCCTCATCCGATGTCCCTATTGTGCCAGTTTGGATTGCCCTCCCGGCGTTACCAATCCACCTTCATCATAAGGATGCGCTATTTGAAATCGTCCGGCCCATTGGTTTGCCGATCAAACTTGATATTGCAACCTCCGAAGGACTACGACCATCTGTAGCTCGAGTGTGTGTGGAGATTGATGTATCTCAAGAATTGCCACAAAAGATATATCTCCAAGCAAAAGGACGCTTAATCCTGCAAACAATAGTTTATGAAGATTTGCCCTTATTCTGCACTGCCTGCCGCCGTTTGGGACATGCAACCTCTGCATGTCCACCTAAAGGAGCTTCCAGTATACCGCCACCATCTCCTCCACCTCCCCCGGCTCGACAGTCCAAGACGCGTTGGACTCCAGTTAAGCGTAAACCATCAGGGCATCCGCCGGCTCAGGAGCAAACTATCACTGGAGATGATGTTGTGGCCCAAAATAAGCAAGCACCGTTATATTCCGTTGATCCTACAAGGGCCCAAGATGATTTTGATACGGTAGAACACGACACAGCAGATAATGTCCTGTTGCCGTCTGAAAATGTTCCCGACGACCATATGCATGATGAATTTTGTGATGCTGCGGATCACCATATGCCAACTGATATAACGCAGCTTGATATTGGTCACTCATCATATAATGATTTGCCAGTTGACACTCCTGTAGAGGAAATCCCTATTGTGCCTGAAGATGTTGCCCGCCGAATGCAGCTCATGCAGACGTCGCCAGATGATGAGACCTTAATTTCGCGTCTATAAGCTCATAACGAGGAAACTGCGTTTATCCCAGTGGTCCCACGTCGCAAACGTCGATCTCGCAAGGATCTGCCCCCCTTGCTGCCATCAACAATTTTGACGCGTAGTGCATCACATGCTATTCAGGGAAGTTCCTCTAACCTTACTCAATGAATATTTTAATATGGAATATTCGAGGCATGCATGCCTCCTTGCCACGTCTCCACCAATTGATTAGAGAACATCGATTGAATTTACTAGCTTTGATTGAGCCTAAACATACCCCATCACAAATAACTGGGTTTGGTTTACGTCTTGGTTTCTCGCAGTTTTATGCCTCGCAGTCTAAACATATCTGGTTTTTTTGGCGGGATAATGAGTTCCGTTTGCTTGCCATGCAGGATAATGATCAGGTGGTCAATTTCACTTTACTATAACTAACACTGCAATATACTTTTGTGCTCTCGTTGGTCTATGTGAAACATACGCCCTCCCAGTGTAACATTCTATGGCATTCGTTGTGTGACTTCGCTACGACATCGCAATTACCCTGGCTTGTGTGGGGCGACTTCAACACTTTTAGATCTCTGGACGATCACAGTGGACGATCCACCCCTTCTCTGACAGCTTTACAAGATTTTAATGATTGTATCGAAACATGCTCTCTTATGTCACCTCCATATCAAGGCACTAGATTCACATGGGCAAAAGGAAGAGGTCTTGGCTGGGTTCGACGTCAGTTGGACTGGGTCTTTGTCAACTCTATGTTTCAAGATGGGTTTGAGACCTTGCAGTTAACTCATTTACCTCGCGCCACATCTGATCACACTCTGCTACTACTGTTATGTAAAATGAGTTCACCGCCTTACTGTCACTCATTTCGCTTTTTGGATGCCTGGCTCCATCATTCTGATTTTCATGCCTTCATTCAGAATGCTTGGTCATCATATTCAACAACGAGCGGCATGCGTGGTTTCTATACGAAGTTATTTTCCCTAAAGAAAGATATACAAAAATGGAATAAAGATATCTTCGGGAACATTTTCAGCAATCTGAAACATGCAGAGGACCTGCTGAGTAGCACCGAACAGAGTTGGGATGCAAATCCCACGGAAGAGGCACGACAGTCCTATTATAAGGCCAAGGCTGACTACTTGATTGCATCGAATGATGAACTGCAATTCTGGAAGCAAAAGGCAAGAGTAAAATGGCTCAATGACGGTGATGCTAATACAAGATACTTCCACTCACTGGTCAAAGGTAAACGCACACACCTTCGCATACAACAAATTCGCAATTCTCAAGGGACTTTGCTAACCAGTCCGGATGATATTATGGCTTCTGCGGTAGAGTTCTATACAGAATTATTTGCTCGGGAAGCAACACAGAACCACTCGGAGATTTTATCCCACATCCCATGCGTCTTATCTGAGCAGGACAACCTCATGCTTACCCAGCTTCCGTCAGAATCGGAGGTAAAGACAGCCGTGTGGAGCCTAGATCCTCAAAGTGCAGCCGGGCCGGACAGTTTTCATGGTAATTTTTATCGTTCCTGCTGGACCATAATACATTCTGATGTAATTAAAGCGGTGCAGGAACTCTTTCTTGGGGTCCCACAGCCAGCAGTTATGGCTAGTGCTTTAATTACTTTGATACCGAAACGCAATCACCACAAACATTTAGCGACTTTCGTCCCATCTGTCTTACGAATTTCTTGAGTAAAGTCTGTACTCGTATTATCGCCACACGATTAGGGGCACTCTTGCCAAGATTAATCTCGCTGGAGCAAACAGGATTCTTACCCGGACATGATCTTTCAACACAAGTATTATTGGCGCAGGAAATGGTACATATGCTGGATAAAGGCGGACCTCAACTATGATTGAAGTTAGATATGATGAAGGCGTTTGACCGGGTAAGCTGGGAGTACCTTGAGTTATTATTACGCAAGTTCGGGTTTTCAGACTTCTTTATTAGGGTTGTGATCAATCACCTGCGTGCCACGAAGCATCGGTCCTCATAAATGGCCAGCCATCATCATCGTTTCGCCCATTTAGGAGAGTAAAGCAGGGTGATCCACTGTCCCCATTGCTATTTATTTTATCATCAGAGGGTTTTAGCAGAGGCTTAAAGTCGCTTGTCGCAGCAGGCCATATCCAGTCTTTTCGGTTGGGCCGTATTCCCTTTGCCATCACCCACTTGGCCTATGGCTGATGATTTACTTATTTTTCTTCGGGGTACACAGCGTAACCTAAATCGTTTTCATGCATTCTTAACTAAGCATGAGGCTGCGTCGGGACAAAAGGTTAATTTTCAACAAAGCAGTTTCAATCCCTTCGGCTAATATCACACCCACAACAGCGACGGATATGCAAAGACATTCTGGGAATGCGACTTGCTTCTCTTCCTTTTGGTATCTGGGTTCATATCTTCATAAAGATATTAATAGAGCAGTGTATTGCTCCACGCTGTTGCAACACATGGAGGACCGCCTGCAAGGTTGGCATGCCCGTCTGCTCTCCCAAGCAGGGCTTCTAGTTCTTCTACGGTCAGTGATTGCTGCAATGCCCCTACATATTTTAGCAGCAGGTGGTTTACCAAAATCAGTCACCCGAATAATCAACAGAAAGATGGCGTCTTTCTATTGGGGAAACCGGCTTCATTGGGTATCATGGTCAAGAATTACATTACCTGTTGAAGAAGGTGGACTAGGTCTTCGTGATCTTAATATGCTACAGCAAGCATATAGTTGCCGGATTTGGTGGACATATCAAAACAATGACACTCTGTGGAGTCATTATATGCATATGAAATATGGCAGAAGAGGAGATTATAGGCCACGACTTCCAGACTCTGCGATAGAAGGTAATCTGTCGGATACATCACACGTGCATCTCTCAGACGACCGGCTTGGGCTCGTTCCTTTCATGGACACCGACTTCTACTGGGGAGTTCACACTAAAATCTGCCTATGATGTTTGTCGGACATCAACCCCTACGCAGCTTTTGGCAAAATTTATTTGGTTCAAGCAGCATTCTCCATCCACGAAAATTTGGCTTTGGCGCATTTTCAATTCTGCTATGCCATTTGAGGACTACATTGTCCGATACTCTGTGGCACGCCCTACGCAGTGTCCGTTTGCAGGCAGCACTCAGCCTCAATTGATCATGTCTTCCTACGTTGTGATCGCATTTGTCAGGTTTGGGCCTTTTTCGCATCAGAACTTCAGGGTACTCTCCCGGCATTGTTGGGTATAAGGCAATACTTGTTATCTTGGTGGTATCGCTCCACATTCTCCACATTATCTGGGGTTTTAAAAATTGTTGTCCCAGCTATAATAGTTTCCAACATCTGGCGGCACTATGCTCAGCCCATCTATGGAGATTCTACATCATTTTCGACCACAATGATTAGGAATTCCATACACTTTGACATCCATATGTGGATCCAGAAAATACAGGGAACCAAACTTTCAGCAGGGCCAAATCTTTCCCTCTCATGGATCCCGCGACTCCGTCCTCCGCGACTCCGGCTTGTCAGATGGAAATTTCCACCGTCAGGTAGGCTCAAATTGAATGTAGATGCAGCAGGTTGGCCGTCGATTTGCTGCGGGAGGAGCAATTTTGCGCAATCATACTGGCGCTTGTGTGCGTGCTACTCTTTCCCTCTGCCTCCATGCACGCCTTTGATGGTGGAGATTCAGGCCACACTTTTTGGTCTATTACACTTTCTCCCTTTCTTCCGATCGATGGTGATAGAATCCGATTGTGCACATATGGTGTCGCGGCTACAACAACCACAACAGATTTTGGCAATTATCACCTATAGCTCTTGCATTCGTTACTCCAGTCACATAGATTGGAAATAACTCATACATACCTGGAGACCAATACGGCAGCTCACTACTTAGCTCAACATGTCATGCTCTGTCCTGAGGCAGGCTATTTTAGTAGTCATAATCTCCCAGCCTTGGTACGGGCCTCACTTATTCTCGATCTCACTTCAGCTAACCTGCGCACAGGCTGATTTTCATGTCTTTCTAATGGATTGGCGCACAACAGATAACTCTGCCCGCACCTTTTTGGTCTCAGGCAGGCGCGGTATGTCTTTTCTTCCGTTGCTAAACTGTTGTACCTTATATTCTCTCTGCATATATAATGCTTTCTGTTTTTTCCCGGTATTTGGTTGGCGGATCAATTACATTTCACAACCGACTTGGGGCAATCATGGACGCACAACACAAGTCTTCCATAAGGATTGGCATTTATGCGTTCTTTCTGCCTGTACTCTATTGAGTGCAGGCGGACACGATATGTTTTATATTCACTCAACCTGCTGGATGTTAGTATGTCTTCATCGGCCCATTCACATTTACTCTGTTTTCTTTGTTTTACATCGACACAATGATGGCCTCCCATGGCTGCTGGGACTACATTATACTATTATGAGCATCTTCCGCGGGACATTCTTGTCACCACAAGTCAAGGCAGATACACCGAAGCAGCTACCCCCTGTTGCTATTCTACCATATGGTTTGGCGCGTCTTGACATCTCTGCCAGCACATTAATTTGTGCAGGCAGACATGAGTGTGGTTTGGACAAGAGACAAGCATCAGACGACGCCGATCGCCAGTATCTTAGTTTTGGCACTTTTATGTAACATTCAAGATTATTTTTCTTTTTGCTTATCCGATAACGTATATCAACACTCCGTTTATATAAATATGTACGCTTTTTCCTTCGCGAAGGTTTTATCCACAAGGGTGGTTTTACTTGGCAAGGTTTTAATGCGGCATATCATATATAACATGGATGTTGATAATTGCTTACTGCTGCTATTGACATCTTTTATTGTAATACGGTTTTCCTCCGCTATAAGTGAGGGTTTATGCCAATAAAATTTTCGCTTTAAAATATATATATATATTTATTTATTTATAAACATTTATTTGATTAAAAGAAAGCCTCACTTATGGCGGAGGAAAACCATATTACATCAGTTCAGAGTAGGCGAACAAATGAAATAACGAACTAAGAATTACATATCTCCAGTCATATACGATATGCCGCATTAAAACCTTGCTAGGAAAAACCACCTTTGTGGATAAAACCCTAGCGAAGGAAAAAACGTACATATTTATACGATCATCATTGACATGCGTAGAAGGGAAACATGAGTACAAATGTTGATATTCGTCAAGTTGATGCAGATGTCTGATATAGCCGAAATTATGACGCAACAGTGTCTCCTCCAGTAGTCTCGTAGTAAAACCAAGGCATGGACTTGTGAATAAGCGTTAAGTACGCCAAGGAGGAAAAACCATCATTTGTCAGCGCCGGATATAGTCCAAAACATGAAAGAGCAGGCACCAAGCGGTAGTTATGATACAGTTGAAAAAAATATAAAATGCAGACCAATAGATAAGCAGACATACCGAACCTGCCTGGATCCCTTAGGAAACAGGCAGGATGTGTCGGAAAATGCCAATCCCTATGGAAGACATACAGAGGTAGCCAACGCCAATGCCAACGCGTCATGTGCGTGTCCATCAAGGCATAGACAGTTGCGCAAAATGAGTATCCAGCCAGATGAAAGCTCCCGAGAACAGCAAGCATCCAAGATTGTAGACACACAAATATACATGCAGCAGCAAAATCAAAATATATATCACATATGCCTAGCAAAACCATCCCAAGAAAATAAACCGACAAGATATTGAACCCACCAAGGCTGCCTGCACCGAGAAAAGCACAGGCAGCAACAGTACACCTTTGCCAATCAATGTAAACGTCCATGATATTACTGACCGCGGCATGTACAAAAACGGATCGAGCGTCCTCACCAAGTATAAACCCCTGCCTGCCTGCACCCAATCGAGCACAGGCAGAGAAAAAGTGAGTGTGCCAATCCATTTGGAAGACGTTATGTTGACTGCCTACGCAAGGTAGCTGACGTGAGGTCCAACGAGACTGCAGCACGGACCATTGATGGCAGGCTGGAGGACGTAAAGAATGAAGTGCATGGCGACAGCATTGCATGCTGAGCCAAATAATGCGCTGGCATATTTGCCTCTCTGAATACGTGCTGAATTTCCAAGTTATGACGAGTGATCAACAGCTGTAGTAATTTGAGATGGAAGTTTCCAAACACTGGTTGCTGTTGACGTAGACGTTGCAGTAGTTGCGCAAAGTCAGTCTCTATAATCAGTGACCTATATAATGGCAGGAAGTATAGCAAGCCAAACAGTGCTGCTTGAATTTCTGCCTGCAACGGTGGACATGATGGGAGGCGGAATGCTACTGCACGTACACATGTGCCACAAGAGTCACGTAAAATGATACCTCCTGCCGCATTGAAGCGTCCAACCGCTGCATCAACATTGAGTTTGAATCGACCTGATGGGGGAGTAAGCCATTTAATCACTTGTAGACGCGGAGGGCGAGGCGTTGGAAGCCATGATAGCGGCGTGGCAGGACCGGCTGCAAGCTTGGTACCTTGGAGTGTATGAACCCACATATGAATATCAAAATGAACTGTATTCCGAAGTGCAGATATAGAAAAGGATGTCTGATCTCCATACACCATATTAGCATAGCAACGCCATATATTATAGACTAAAATGCCAGGGACCACAATCTTGAGCACCCCATCAAATGAAGAAGAGGATGACCTGTACCACCAAGCCAATAAATATTGTCGAAGAGGTAGAGTAGTTGGAGATATGCCCTGCAATTCCGCTGCAAAGAACATCCACAAGGGCTGAATTGTCGAACAATACAAGAATACATGATCAACTGAGGAAGAATGCTGCTTGCAAAACGGGCACTGCGTAGGACGTGCTGTCAAATAAGAACCGATATAGTCTTCAAATGGTAAAGCCGTATGGAACAAACGCCATAGTAATAATCTGATGGATGGCGAATGGTGTTTGAACCAAATGAACTTCGCTGATAGCAATGTGGGTCTAGATGGGCGACATATATTGTAAGCAGATTTGAGAGCAAACTCCCCTGATGTCGAGGGCTGCCAAGTGAGAAAGTTATTCGTCCCTGCTGTATGCGTTACACAAAGATGATTGATGCGACAAATAAGCTTCCAAACTGGCGAATCCGGCAGACGTGGCCGAAAGTCTCCCCTACGTCCATATTTGGCGTGCATATAACGACTCCATAGTGTATCTTGCTTATGATATAGCCACCATATTCTGCAATGATATGCCTGCTGCAAGGAATTAAGATCTCGTAGCCCCAATCCACCCTCCTCCATAGGCAATGTAATATTGGACCATGCAACCCAGTGATGGCGATTCCCCCAATAAAAAGTAGCCATTTTTCTATGAATCATCTTAATGACTGACTTTGGCAGCCCCCTACCGCCATGACATGCAGAGGGAGCGCAGAGATCACAGAACGTAATAAGACTAATCGGCCCGCAGAAGATAAAAGTCTGGAATGCCACCATTGTAATTTGTCATCGAAATGCTGTAAAAGAGTTGCACAATAGCGAGAGCGGTTGATACCCTTGTGAAGGTAAGAACCCAAATAACGGAAAGGTAGTGTTGAAAGCCTCATCCCAAGGATCTCCTGTAAATCGCGAACCCGACGCACAGAAAGGCGATCCGACGGAATCATACTACTCTTTTGAAAATTGACCTTTTGCCCAGAAGCTGTTTCATAGTCCGTTAGGAACCTTTTAAATCGTCGGATATTACGTTGTGTGCCTTGCAGGAAAACAAGGAGATCGTCGGCATACGCCAAATGAGAAATGGCAAATGGGATACGACCAAGGCCGAATGATATATATATATATATATATATATATATATATGAACGCACATGTATATACACACATATATAGAGAGAGGTATACATAAACACACAAACACACACATATATACATATGTTTGTGTGCGTATGTGCATACATATATATATATATATGTATGTATGTATATATATATTTATATATATATATATATATATATATGTATGTATGTATGTATTTATGTATATGTATGTATGTATGCATGTATGTATGGAAATAAACACATATAGGGAGATAAGCATATAAAGACACACACATATACACAGGCAGATATATGTGTAAATACACACACACTCATATATACATATGTTTGTGCACGCTTGTCTATGTGTATATGAATGTGTGTGTATATATATTTATTTATTATATTGTATGTATTTAATATATAGGCACATACATATGCACATATATAGATGTATATTGTTGGAAAAAGTATGTTAAAATACTTTCCGATGTGCTCCAAACTTATATAAAAACTAGTGAAATGTTGTTTGGGAGTTGGATTGTTGATTTGAATGCCTTTAACTTCAAGAATATCACTTGGATCGGTATAAGTATAAGTTGGATCGAACCAAGTGAAAACAGGAATAAAGTTAAAGCATTCTAGAAGACATCAATCGTTCAATGTACAAGACATCGATCGATCGATGTCCTGTACATCGATCGATCGATGTAGGACAGTGTGATGCTGGAACTTTCTGTCCGACATAGATCGATCACATAGATCGATCGATGTGACATCGATCGATACATGGATCGATCTATGTGAGACAGAATCAATTGGAGAATGATTCTGTCCTACTTCGATCGATAACATCGTCGATCGATCGAAGTGACATTGATAGATCGATGTGATCGATCAATGTGCCAGCGGACAGAACCTTTCATGCTGAGTTGCATCTTTTGGTCCAAGAATCATCTCCCTTCAATTATGAATGTTATTCAACGGACTTAGAAGACCTGAAAACTGCTGAGACATGATTTAAACTCTGATTTCTTCCATTTTAAAGCCTATATACAAGGCTTGCATACTTTACAAACATAGAAAACTATCTTGCAAACTTGCAGAAATTATCTCAGCAGTCTTCTTCTTCCTTTCCTCTACTTTTACTCTCTTCAACTTGCAAGTTCATTCCCTTTCTCGTAGAGCAAACGAACAAGGAAAGTCGTTAAATCCTGGGAAGCATTCGATTGCAGTTCACCTTACTCACCGGTGGAGGCGAAATTGCTTTTAAGGACAGTGATTCACATCACGTCTCGGCAATTATTTCGTGTGTTTGTTTGTCATCATCCTCAGTTTTGTCTAACAATCTTAAAAGCAATTCCTGCGATGGCATCCAAACAATCTATTGTCCCTGATATGTCAAAACTCGAGCCTTTCGACGGAAATTTTTTCAAGAGATGGTCTGCGAAAGTTCTTTTTCCTTGAGATGCTGTCGTCTCCTACGTGTTGACAAAAGAGAGACCTACTAGTGATGGAGAAGCTCTCAAGTATGATGCGGATAATATTACATGCAGAGGACATATTCTTCACTTCCTCTCAAATTCGCTGTTTGATATCTACGTCAAGTTTCAATCAGCAAAAGAAATTTGGAAAGCTTTTCAGAACAAGTATGGTTCTGAAGATGCAAGAAAAAAAAATATGTGGTCAGCGAATTTCTCAAATTTCAGATGGTTGACCACATATCTATCAACGATCAGATTCATCAGTTTCAACAACTGATGGATAATATTGAACAGGAAGGTATCAAGATTGATGAAACCTTCCAAGTTGCTGCTTTAATCGAAAAGCTTCCCTCCTCTTGGAACAAATATAAGAAGAAGCGCAAGCACACGACACCAAACTCTCTATGGATAGTGTAATCAAACATATCCGTATAGAGGAAAACAACAGGCTTGAAGATGCAATCGGAGATGAAGGACAAGTCAAAGCCAACGTCGTCGAACATGTTGCGAAGAGGCCAAAGTTTCAATCCAACAAGCCTAAAGGTAAAGTGAAGTTGCAGGGACAATACAACAAAACCAAAGGGCGCATGTTGGGTTTGTGGAAAGCAAGGTCACAAGGCGTTCTTCTGCAACAAGCGAAAAGGACAGTCGAGTAACCAAGCCAACCTTATAGAGGGTCGTTTGGAGATTCAGGATGAGACAATCGCTGCAGTTGTCGTCGATGAGGTAAACCTTTTGGAGGTGCGACAGAATGGGTGGTGGACTGGAGCCACCAGGCATATTGCAACCAAGAGATCTATTTCTTGACTATCAAGAGATAGACAGTGGAGACCAGTATTTCTAGGGGATGCACGAGCGACCCGAGTTATCGGGAAGGGGAAAGTGCTCCTCAAGTTGACTTCTGGGAAAAGGCTAGAGTTGAGCAATGTGCTACATGTTCCCACCATTCGGAGGAACCTGATTTCTGGAGCACTTCTGAACAAGGCTAATATTAAGCTTGTGTTTGATTCCGATAAACTTGTTTTGTCTAGGAGTGGGGAGTTTATTGGGAAAGGTTTTGTTCGGGAGGTTTATTTGTGCTTGATGCTGTATGCTTGAATAATAAGAATGCATCTAGTTCTGTGTATATTGTTGATTCTTTTGATTTATGGCATGCTAGACTAGGTCACGTTAATGCCGATGCAATTAGAAGGTTAAAGAATACCAATCTAATTGAATAAAATGAGAATAGTTTAACTAAGTGCCATTATTGTATTGAAGGGAAACATCATAAGAAGCCCTTCAAGTCAGTAAATAGAGCAACGGAGAAATTAGAATTGATTCATAGTGATCTAGGAGATTTTAAGAACATGATGAGCAAAGGTGGTAAACGATACTACATTACCTTCATAGATGATTTTTCAAGATTTACTAAAGTTTATTTACTTAGTAACAAGGATGAAGCAGTATGTTCATTAAATACAAGAATGAAGTTGAGAATCAATTAGACAAAAGAATCAAGAAGGTAAGGTCGGATAGAGGAGGTGAGTATAGTACCTTATCTTTACAAAAGTTTTCGAAGATAATGGTATTATACATGAGTTTACACCTCCGTATACTCCTCAATCCAATGGCGTTGCTGAAAGAAAGAATAGGACACTTAAGGATATGATGAATACAATGCTCTTATTCCGATTGCCTAGTAACATGTGGGGTGAGGCTATACTTTCAGCATGCCATATTCTTAATAGAATTCCTCATAAGAAAACCAGTTTGACTCCATATGAACTCTGGAAAGGTTATGCACCCAACTTGAATTATTTGAAAGTGTGGGGGGCTTGGCCAAAGTTGGAATTCCTGAGTTCAAAAGGAATAAAATTGGTTCTAAAACTAGAGATTGTGTTTTTGTAGGATATGCCTTGAATAGTGCTGCATATAGGTTTATGACCTTAGATAGTGGTGTGATTATGGAATCTAAGGATGCAGAATTTTTTGAGCATGAGTTTCCAATGAAGAAAGATAAGGAGACTAGCTAGTTATGAACGTGGTGAATCTAGCAATAGAGTTAGATGAAATTGCTTCTATACCTAGAAGAAGCAAAAGACAAAGGGTTGAAAAGTCATTTGGAGATGACTTTATTACTGCCTTTATTTTGGAAGAAGATCCTAAGACTTATAAAGAGGCTATGAGTTCCATAGACATTAAGTTTTGGAAAGAAGCTATTAATAGCGAACTCGAGTCAATTCTTAGTAACAATACTTGGGAACTAGTAGAGTTACCTAGAGGATGTAAGCCTATTAGTTGTAAATGGGCATTTAGAAAGAAACTAAAGGCTGACATCTATAGATAAGTTTAAGGCAAGGCTAGTTGCCAAGGTTTTACCCAACAAGAGGGTATAGACTATTTCGATACGTATTCACCGATAGCGAGAATAACATCTATTAGAGTGTTAGTGGCTTTAGCTTCCATTAACAAGTTAGTGATACAAATGGACGTTAAAACAACCTTTTTGAATGGTGATCTAGATGAAGAGATATATATGCATCAACCGGAAGGTATGATTGTTCAAGGTCAAGAACATAAGGTGTGTAGGCTTAAAAAGTCCTTGTATGGCCTTAAACAAGCGCCAAAACAGTGGCATGAAAAATTTGATAATGCTATGATTTCCAACGGTTATATTGAATGAAAGTGATCATTGTATTTATAGCAAAGTTGAAAATTCTGGTTGTGTCATTGTATCTTATATGTTGATGATATGTTGATTTTTGGGAATAACATGGATGTTGTAATAGTACTAAATCGTTCTTATCCTCCGTCTTTGATATGAATGATATGGGTAAGGCTGATTTAATACTTGATTTAAAGTTAGTCGAGAATTGTGGGGGTTATGCATTATCTCAATCTCACTATGTTGAGAAAATGTTGAAACGGTTTAATTTCTTTGATGTTAAGCACGTAAGTACTCCTTATGATCTTGCAGTACACTTAAAGAAAAATAGAAACAATAGTGTTTCACAAGTTGAATATGCTATAATTATTGGAAGTGTAATGTATCTAATGAATTGCACAAGGCCTGATATAGCTTATGCTGTAAATAGGCTAGCAAGATATACTCATAATCCAAGTAGTGAACATTGGATGGCCTTAGAAAGGTTAATGAGATATATCAAAGGAACTATGGATCTTGTCTTGTGTTTAGTGGTTTTCCGGCTGTGTTAGAAGGTTTCTGTGATGCTAATTGGGTGTCGGATAATGATAGATTAATTCGACAAATGGTTATGTATTCACTTTAGGTGGTGGAGCCATTTCTTGGAAATCCTCTAAACAAACGTGTATAGCAAAATCAACTATGGAATCTAATTTATAGCTTTAGAACTTGCTGCAACTGAAGCTGAGTGGTTAAGGAATTTGTTGATTGATATTCCTTTGTGGTATAATCCTATACCTTCTGTTTCCATTCGTTGTGATTCTCAGGTAGCGATCGCTCGAGCGAAGAATAAGATCTACAATGGAAAGAGCCGGCATATTAGATTGAGACACAATATTGTGCGAGATTTGATTAGTTCAGGGGTGATTAACTTGGAGTATATAAGAACCGAGTTGAATCTTGCAGATCCCTTAACTAAAGGACTAAACAAGAAGTTAGTCCAACAAGCATCGCGGGGAATGGGACTGGTTTCATTTTTGTGAACTTTGTATGACGGCAACCCAACACACTATTAGTAGAGATCCTACGAACGGGGTTCAATGTTGTAAAAACAAGTCATATAAAAGTTCTACTAGTACTATCGTTTTGTCTCTTCCTATGGTGCTGTTGAAGATAGTACTTACTGCAAATTGAAGAGGCTGAGATTTATTAGAATCTCTTAATGAAGTTCATAGCCATTTTGTATGGTGGTGTGAGCAGTACACACTTGATGAAATTTGCCTATATAAGTGTGGAGGTGGTGCCGCTTCTTATGAGAGTTTGGAACAACTCACTAGAGCATTTATGAAAACCTGGGACTGGGTGCATGGCCGATATCGCACCACTCCGCGAACTTGCCTGAAGCTAGTCAATGACATGTCAGTTGTAAGTTCATATAAACAGTAGAGAGGTAAGATTCAAGACGTTTGTCATCTTATATCCGTTTATATACTTCTTCTTGTACTAAATGGCAATTCAAGACGTAAGTCATTGTCCATTATGTGTCGTTGTCTTTTTTAAAAGTAGAGAGGTTAGTTGCTTAATGTTCGAGAGTGTTTGTATATAAGTTTGGATCATGTGGGGGATTGTTGAAAAAGTATGTTAAAATACTTTCCGATGTGCTCCAAACTTATATAAAAACTAGTGAAATGTTGTTTGGGAGTTGGATTGTTGATTTGAATGCCTTTAACTTCAAGAATATCACTTGGATCGGTATAAGTATAAGTTGGATCGAACCAAGTGAAAACAGGAATAAAGTTAAAGCATTCTAGAAGACATCAATCGTTCAATGTACAAGACATCGATCGATCGATGTCCTGTACATCGATCGATCGATGTAGGACAGTGTGATGCTGGAACTTCTGTCCAACATAGATCGATCACATAGATCGATCGATGTGACATCGATCGATACATGGATCGATCTATGTGAGACAGAATGAATTGGAGAATGATTCTGTCCGACTAAGATCGATAACATCGATCGATCGAAGTGACATCGATCGATCGATGTGCCAGCGGACAGAACCTTTCATGCTGAGTTGCATCTTTTGGTCCAAGAATCATCTCCATTCAATTATGAACGTTATTCAACAGACTTAGAAGACCTGAAAACTGCTGAGACATGATTTAAAATCTGATTTCTTCCATTCTAAAGCCTATATATACAAGGCTTGCATACTTTACAAACATAGAAAACTATCTTGCAAACTCCTTAGTGCAGAAATTATCTCAGCAGTCTTCTTCTTCCTTTCCTCTACTTTTACTCTCTTCAACTTGCAAGTTCATTCCCTTTCTCGTAGAGCAAACGAACAAGCGAAGCCGTTAAATCCTGGGAAGTATTCGCTTGCAGTTCACCTTGCTCACCGGTGGAGGCGAAATTGCTTTTAAGGACAGTGATTCACATCACATCTCGGCAATTGTTTCGTGTGTTTGTTTGTCATCATCCTCAGTTTTGTCTAACATATATATACACACGCATATAGAAGAGAGGTATTTAAATACTCAATAATGTCGGAGGTAATGTGTCCTTGACTATTTAGGTTTCATAAACCTAAATTTCCAATGCTCTAAAAGGGTTTTGAGTGCTTTAGTTCATCGTTTGACGATTTATTGTTTATACAGGTGTTGAAAAGCCAAACTCTCATTATCTTTCAATATATTCTCTGGTGCATACAATAAATTTTTTAGAAGGAAATAAAAATGATGGATTAATTAAAAAACAGGCAATATCACAAAAGGTTCAACGGGAAACTTGTAATAATCTTAATATACGAAAGTACATTGAATGATATCTTAAGAATAGCATTTGATGCTCTTGAGTTAGACCCATGAAAATAAGATGATAAAGTATTTATTTGCTTCAATAGCTATTACATAAAAGCAAGATGTGTTATACCTATAATTCGTCCATATTCTTAATTACATAACTAGAATATATGATACTCCTTCATTAATCACCTCTAATAAGTTACCAAGTCACTTTCATAATTAGCTTCTTGTTAACCCTATCTTAATCTTAGAAATGAGGATTCTTTAAAATTTTCAGAAAGCCATCAGATAAAAGAATTGTTGGAAATATAAAAAGACTGGAAACACAACAAAATAAATAAATGAAACTAGAATGCCAATAGATATGTGTGGTTCAGAGAGTAAGCGAGTGCCGACTCAGTTTCAACATGACCCTATAGTTTTGTTAGTATGGGAAAGCTAACGAAGATTGAACTTTTAATATACTTTCAATCATTAAAACTAAATCCGATAGAAAATTCAAGAACTCTAATACTTAACACGATCTAATGATGTATGTATACTTCAAATATTTATGATAATGTTATTTCTGCTGAGTTCTAAATTTTCCTTCTAAATCCTCCTATTCGAACCGTAAATTTATTTTACAGTCCCCCTTTTTCTGATTCTGCGTGACGATTGTAGAGGAATATTTGGATCAGGGTTCTTCGTCTTTGGAGAACTTTCTTGAGAATCAAAGCACCAATTTGAAGAACTGTTGGAATAATTCTTGATGATTTATCCTCCAACGATTTGGAGAAGAAATTTTTATCCTCCAACGATTTGGGAGATTTTGGTTTTGGGATTAGTTTTATTCTTTCATTGTCTGGTTTGATCGGGTTTGATTCATCATGATCTTCCTTCTCTTTATATTCGTCAGATGTCGTCGCGTGTGACTGTTTTATTTTTGATCTTGATAAATTCTCTCATCAAATCCCCATGCTTCCTTGATCTTCCTTCTCTTGATATTCGTTTGATGATTTTGTTGATCTTCCTCCTCTTGATCTTGGGTTGATGATTTATGAATTTTTTTAATCAAGTTCAGGATCTTCATTCTCTTGATCTTCGTTAGATGTATTCGCATGATTTTGTTGATCTTCCTCCTCTTGATCTTGGGTTGATGATTTATGCTCTTTGTTTAGATGCCTTCGCGTGTAACTGTTTCATTCTTGATCTTGATGAATTCTCTCATCAAATCCGTGTTTGGTTCATGGCCATGCTCTCTTGATCTTCCTTCTCTTGGTATTCGTTTGATGATTTTGTTGATCTTCCCTTTTTGATCTTGAGTTGATGATTTATAAATTTTTTTAATCATGTTCATGCTGGGTTTCTCGCTAATGACGTATTGATCATTCCCCTCTTTATTCTGAAGTTGTATTGTTGAACTATATTTACAAGTCTATTGTCTAGTTTCTTTTCGTTAATTTTTGCGGTAACCTATTTGCAGGCTTGTTTTCTTCATTTTGCTTTCTTACATTTATTTGCAAACTTTCAGTTTCAATAGCATATTTGAGGATTTGGTTTTAATTGCAAATATTGCTAGAAGGAGTCATGACGATTTAGTGATACCATGTCTAGGGAAGAGGGGTGTAGGAAAGGTGAAGGAATCGGCGGATAGTTTACGTGTAGCTTCTTGAAATATAGGAACTCTAAGTTGCAAATTCGTGGAGGTTGTAGATATACTTAAGAGGCATAGGATGGATGTAGCATGCCTCCAAGAGACCAGGTGAAAGAAGAACAAAGGTAAAGTGTAATAAATATAAGATGCTGTATTCGGGGTCCGATGGGACCAAGAATGGGGTAGGATTTCTAGTAAAGTTAGAATTGTACACGAACGTGATCGATATGATAAGATATAATGATAGAATTATGGTGCTGAAGCTAGTATTAAACAAGAAGGTGGTGGCAGTGGTTTGCGCCTACGCACCACAAGTGGGACTAGGAGAACAAGAGAAGAAAGAGTTTTGGGATTGCTTAGATGTTGTGTTGAAGTCAATACCTCGGGAGGAACGAATTTATATAGGAGATGATTTTAATGGTCACATTGGAAAGGATACCGATGGTTTTCACTTGGCATATGATGGGTGTGGATATAGAGATAGAAACAAGCAGGGTAGGGATCTGCTAGACGTTGCGGTGGCCTACGACCTAAGTATTATAAACTCATTCTTTATGGAAAAAAGAATCACATTTGATCACTTTTAGCATCGGAGGACACAACACGCAGATCGACTATTTTCTGATGAGACGTGAAGACCGGCGGTTGTGGAGAGACTACAAGGTTATACCAGAGGAGACAGCAGGGACGCAACACCATTTACTAGTCGTAGTTGTAGCTTTGAGCTAAAAGTTGAGCACGAGGGTTAGAAAATTACCACCCAGGATACGATGGGGGAAGTTTGAAGGATGAAAAAAATTAACATATTTAGAGACAATGTCATCTCGGCGACATCAGGTCCACTAGTTGACACAAACCAGATGTGGGAGGCTATAGCGACTACCATTACTCACACGGCGAGGAAAATCTTTAGGTAACAATAGAAAAGACAACCACACATAAAGAGTCGTGGTGGTGGAACGAGGATGTGTAGCGAAAAATAAGGAATAAGCAAAAGAGTTTTAGAGAGGTGTTAAGCTACACAGACGAGAAAGAGAAAGTGAGAGTGAGGGAGAACTACAAAATCCCCAGGAAGGAGGCGAAGAAGACAGTGATGGAGATGAAGAACGTAACCTATAAAAGGGTGTGAAAGATTAGATACAAAAGACAAAGAGCGTGATATGTTCAAGATTGCAAAAGCTAGAGATCGAAAGAGACAAAAACTAGGAGTCTTAAAGTTTATAAAGGGAGAAGATGAACATGATTTAGTCAAATAACAAGACATCAAGAGGCAATGGCAAACATACTTTCACTACCTTTTCAACAGCGGAAGGGTCGACCACAAATAAAGAGAAAGCATCGTTACCCAAAAACGACAACATAACAACTGCGATTGTCGTAGCATCACACAAGAAGAGGTTAAGAGAGCGTTTCCGAAGATGAGAAGAGCTAAGCCAGTTGGCCTGGATAACATACCCACTGAGGTGTGGAAGTGTTTGGGAGATGAGGGGGTTCAATGGCTAACTACTCCGTTCAACCTTATTTTCAAAATTGGAAAAATGTCAGATGAGTGGAGAAGGAGTGTAGTGGTCCCTCTATATAAGAAAAAAGGAGACGCGCAGTATTGTGGGAATTACAGAGGGATTAAATTGCTAAGTCATACTATGAAGTTATGGGAGATAATAATCGATATTAGAATTAGGGAAGAAACTCAAGTTACGGTAATCCAATTTGGTTTTATGCCAGGACGGTCAACTGCGGAGGCAATACACATTTTAAGGAGATTGATGGAGAAGTATAGGAAGAAGAAGCGCGATGTACATATGGTTTTCATCGATCTTGAAAAGGCGTATGATAGTACACCATGTAGACTGATATGAGATAGTCTGGATGCAAGAGGTGTTCTATGAAGTCTATACATAATTAGGGATATGTATGCTAGGACGAAAACAACCGTTCAAACGCCTGTAGGAAATACATACTTCTTCCTGGTGGAGGTAAGCCTCTATCAAGGGTACACTTTGAGCCCATTTCTTTTGCAGTTGTCCTAGACGACTTGTCAAAGCCGATCCAAGAGACAGTCCCATGGTGTATGCTTTTTGCTGACGATACTATATTAGTCGTAGAAAATAGACATAATTTGAGTATGAGACTAGAAGTGTGGTGAGGTGCTTTAGAGAGAAAAGACCTAAGGATTAGTCGTTCTAAGACTGAGTATCTGCACTGCGACTTCAGTGGTGTAGCCGACGATAAGATTAGTCAACTCACCATCGAGGGTCAAGTGGTCCCAAAGATAAGTAGATTCAAGTACATATGATCATTTTTACAGAAAGATGGGGAAATAAAGAGTGACGTAGCACACCGAGTTCAGGCAGATTGGTATAGGTGGAGTGCTGTCTCAGGGGTGCAGTGTGACAAGAATTTTACAATTAAATTAAAGAAAAAATTTTATAGGGTGGCAGTGCAGCCGGGAATGTTATATGGAATAGACTGTTGGGCCATTAAGAGGACGCATTCACAGAAAATGCAAGTGGCAGAAACGGGAATGCTGGGGTGGATGTGTGGGCATACAAGACTAAACAGGATAAGAAATGAGGTCTACAGAGAAAGGTTAGGGATGGATAGTGTATCAGATAAGATAAGAGAGGGAAGACTGAGATGTCTTGGGCATATCAAGAGGCAGATAACGGCTTCTGTCAGAGCAATTGAAAGCCTCACTGTAGAAGGGAAGAGGGGTAAAGGCATGCCCAAACTGACGTAGGATGAGCAGATTAGGCATGACTTACTAGAGTTGCATCTCTCTGAGGACATGGTCCAGGATAGGGGTTTATGGAGGCAGAGGATAAGGTTAAGGAGGGGTAGACAGGATATAGGGGCACCTTAGAGGATTAGATAATATTCACACTGCAGATTGACTTTACACTTTTTTGTTTCGGTATTTGTCTTTCAACTATTTGTGCATATCCACTGTTATGACTATTTTAATATCGGAAGATTTCTGTTTATGTTTAATAAAATCTCTTCACTAGTGCATATTTATATTATTGTGCTATCTCTGTAGGTACATATAGAGCCGGGGGTCTCATTGGAAGAAAACTGTTTATCACTTGGGACGTAGGTATTGTTTGTCTGCCACTCGTCCTTCCCAGACCCTAGTGATAGCTTTTGCTGTTATTGGAATATACTCAGTATGATTGTTGTTGTTGTTATTTTCGGCTCATATAAGACTGGTGGTACATAAAAAAGGGAATATTTATGGAAATTTCCACGCAAACAACTTCAGCTGAAGACACTTACCAAAGGTTCATGGTAGACGTATTACTAAAATAATTGCAGTGTCTCAGTTGGTCCTTGCGTTGGATTTTTCACCAACAGGTTCAGAGTTCGATTCCAGAGACACGTACAGTGTGGATGTTTCACTTCCGGCTTAGTTTGCAGGAGGGACACCATGTGTGGATCCTTGCGTAAAGTTCTTACATACTCAGGAGACCGTTGAGCTATTGCCTTGCATCCTCTACAATGCTTTTTAAAGCTAGAATGATAGGAACCTTAAAAACCAAGATATGTCATTTTGCCGCCGAAATAATTGCAGTGCTATAAGCAGCCATTGAATTGACTTAAAGTCGTGGTCATTAAGCAGACACACATTTCGTTATATAATTCTAGTGAAGAAGAGCACGGCAGATGTCTATTCATTTGTTTGGTCTTTGATAACTATTTGGCAAAGTAAATATCTTGTGTAGAAAGTCTTGCGGATCTTCTAGGCCTCATTTTGTCGTCTTCTCGTAACAGCGCAAGTAGATGGATAGGATATGTTGTATCAAAATTTATTTCACCAAATATCGCTGTACCATAAATTGAGTCAAGTCTAGTTTAGTTTTTTTTTAATATTAAAACTAAAATAGATAGGATATGTTGTACTCAAGTTAGTTGAAATGACATCTAATGCTTTTAGTTCCCAATTTACTACCCAAAAGCAACTTGTACATTTACGATATGCATAACTAATAAGGACAAGTTAGTAACTGGACTATTTTTATTTTACCACATAAAATATCGACAAATAGTTTGAGACGAATGAGAAATAAAACGTAGATGATCTGTTTGAGACAGATGAATATCATATTATCAATAATCCATCATATGGCCATGTATCATTATATAACATAATATAAGAGTGGAACGATATACCATTTCAGGTGAACAAATCAACAGAAGGATGTGCAAGATTTCCCATGTTGGGCAATTTACAAATAGTTTTAGCTTCATTAAGGTTATCCCTTTTACCTTTCGCCTATAATATCTTATGATAATTGGATAGAGTTGCTTTACATTTTCATCGTTTAATTAATGTTGAATTTATAAACTCTTCAAATCTGAAATATTCATCAGGAACGGGTTACCAGTAAATATAAGGGCGAAGGAACTAAATCAAATTCCGGCAACTTGGTATTTTGCACTTGGTTTTGGCTAACTTTGGTTTTCAGGGTTATAGGCCGTAAAAAGAGATAATTTTGGATTAATTTTGTATGTAAGCACAATGTTTTGACCATCGAACCTTTAGCGAATGGATATGTTGTGAGTTTGTATCAAGAGTGGTTTGAACTTTGAGCATTTGCTGTTGTTTTGTTCCTTGAAGAAACAGGTACATGACCCTGTCGCATTTAGTTTTAATAGCAGTTAACTCGATTCAGTCGAATTTCGATAAAATTATTGTTGATTTTTCAAAATGTATAAAATGATAAATAGCTTTTGCTGTCGTTGGAATATACTAGGTATGATTGTTGTTGTTGTACCAATAACTAATTAAGCATGTGTTTTGTGGGATGGGATCATGTGTCTATTCGCGTGATGATGAGGCCGAGATTGGTCATCATGAGACCCGGAGTATGTGCCGTTAATCTTCCGTCTGAATCCTTGTACGGAGCCTGAGAAAGAAGAAAAACGTTAGAGGTCCCGAGGCGCTGCTCCGGGAGAACCCTCCGACGCTCAAGTCAGTTATGGGTGTCTATTCATGCTGGAATATAAAAGCGTATTACTTATGCAATTTATCCTGGAATATAAAGGCTGGAAGATACCTGAGAAATATCTCACTGAGTTTGTGAGTTTTTCGTTGTGGCCGAGATGGAGCTCTGAATGCAATGTTCCAGTTGTTCTCCCCAAATCCCGACCCCCCCATCCTGTTGTGAGTTGAGGGTTATTTATACTGGAAAAAGAGGAGGTCTGCCCCCCTGCCAAGTGATAGGATAACGATGTGTCTGTGATGGCGGTCTAATCCGTTACAGAGTTGCAGTGTGACGGGATAAAAGTCTGGGTTCGTAGCTGTTGCATAGGCCGGCATGTAAGGATGGCTCCGTACTGAGCCAATTACTTCTTGACATCTGGAAAGTTTTTGCAGAGCCGCTAAGTGGGTCCCAGAGCATAATGAATGATATCTTCTCTTGATCTTATCTGGTATTTATTGGCGTTATTTGGCCGAGCCGGTATGTGACCGAGGCCGAGCTAAACATTCTGCCGAGGCTGATTGTAGATGTAGGGCCTTGCCGAGCTGAGATGAATGCTTGTCTCGGCTATGTGGCCGAGCTGAATCAGAAGTTTGCGAGTTTGCTTTAGCCATCTCAATAGGCCTTTAACTGAGCTGTACTGCAGTGCACTCTTGCTGAACTGCAGCTTTTAAAATATACGAACAAAGTGCAATTTGGCCGAGCAGCAGTGCTTTTGTGCCGACCTGCGGGACCTTAACACTTTTATGCCCAGAGTCTGCCGTTGACTGACGTTGGTTCATCACGTGACACGCACACAAATAATAGGTGATGAGGCTAAAAAATCTTTTCAGCCTACTATCCCTTTGTGTGTATATCACACAATGGATATTCATATTGTGGATACACCATATCCCCATCTTTTCTGGATTAGTTAGGTTACTCTGTTGCAATAAATGTTATCGAGAAGAAAACTGATCTGCATATTATCATATCCACATCACTTTGTCTTTATTATTCCTTTGAATTTTTACATCAGAATTGTGAACGAAACGTGGTAAAAAGGGAAAGGGAGAGGGAAAATGATTGACATATTTTGCTTCCGTAGCATTGATTGCTAAGTCATCTTGGTCATGTATCTTTGAAACTGCTTGAAAATAATTAAAAAAGCTTTAAATAAATGTTCTAAATTTATATAAAAACATGTAAGAAGATTGATTGAACAATTAAGTGAAACTTAGATTAGATAGATGGATAATACTCTGAATTCTTTGAATTTTGAAGCGACCGAACCTTGTGTAAGTTAGCTAAATGTATGATGAGCGAGACCAAGTATTCAGTGATGAATTTTGATTGTGGTATCTGAGTTTAGTCTAATTCTGAAGTTTTTGTCTTGCCACCAAACCCTTCATCGAATGTTCGGTAAAGCTGTTTATTAAACGTTTGGCCTAGAATTCGATGATGAGTTCTGAGCTGTAACGTTCAAAAATTTTGACTCCTAGCTTTTGGTAAAAATGATCGAACATTTGGTTGGTGCAGCAGTAGAAAACTTTTGCTATTTTTTGATGAAATGATGCAACTTTTACAACTTGGGACACATTCTTTCAATCTTGAACGGTCATAAACAAACATTGGTAGTTAAATTATGCACGTAGATGTCAAATTAATTTTTTTCTTGTAAATCAAAGTCTATAAAGACAATGATCAAAATGTTTTATAGATATGCTTTAAAAATAATTTTGAGATACTTTCGAAATGGCTTTTGATATACTCTGCAATGATCTTTGAAAAACCTCTTTTAGTCTTTGTGAAAACTTGCAGATGTTTTATTCTTGTTTTTTTACTTCTTCCTCTGTTATTAAATACTTCAAATAGACAAGTTCAGTCCTCTTGTCGAGCAAAGAAAAATGAAGAAGTTTTATATCCTGAAAGCATTTTGTCGTGTCACTAGTGGAGGCAAAATTGCTTTTAATAATGGTGTAACATTTGTTACGTATCGATTATATTATTCTTAAATCTCCTTTATATTTAATTATCGTATCCTTGTGATACTTTCTACTTTCTTGTACTTCCACAAAGAAAATTTAAGGATTTTTTAGAATTATTTTTTAAAGTTATCTTCTATTTATGTGGACTTCTCCTTTATTTTCAATTCTTTCTGTTTAGTTACCATATTTTCTGTAAATTTCTAACATTGTTAAAGGCAATTTTTTGTTAATATGGCTACCAAACAATCTATTTTTACCAACATGTCCAAGTTAGATATGTTTGAAGAAAATAAGCAATGCCATAAGATTCATTTGGAGATGTTGTTGTACAGAAAAACCCTATGGTCGACTTCATAACAATCTTACAGAAAAACTGGTTGTGGAGGATGATATTACCCAAAATGAAGAAACTCATGAAGGAATATATTGAGGAAAAATGAAGTTTCATTGTGAGTGAATATGATGATTCAGAAGAATAAGAACAAAAGGAAAAGGGAGAAAAATGACTAATATGTTGTCATTCCCTTGACATTCTTTATCTCCATTCCGGTAAATTATGAGAGTTGAATCTTCAACAAAAACATCATACAAAAAGGCCAATTTTTGGAAAAAGATCAATGTGGTGTCACTTCCATTTCTTTCGGATGGTGGGGCTAATGTTGTTGGGAAGTTTTGAGCACGGGTTTACAACGAACTGGCTCTTCAAAGAACTCGATGGGTTGATCATAAAAGTGCTGGATGAAAGAAAAAGGTGAATTCAACAATTTTCACGACGAACAAAGAAGAAACATCATTGGAAATGTCAACTTAGTGAAAATCAAGGAGATAACTACGGTCATCATTTTCTTGGAGGTAACCTTGTTGGTAGTACAACAGAATGTATGGAAAACGTAAAGCCTACCAAGTATATTGCAATCAATAGATACTTATTTCTTGAATTTCAAGCGATGAAAAGTGAAAAACAAATTTTCTTTGAGAAGACACAATAAATACAAGTAATTGAAAAGTTGAAAGCACTCTCAACATTAATGTTGTCTATAAGGCTAGATTTCACAAAGTGTTTTGTGTTCCTATTATATGTAGAAATTCGGTTTTCATATCACTACCAAATAAGACCGATATTATTTGTTTTCGTACGACGTATATGGCCTTTTGGCTCTTGATAGGTTTGCATCTACTTTTTTATGTGTGATTGATTCATGTATCTTGTGCTATGTATTTATATGTGTTTAAATATATGACATGATTTGGTTTGATGTGTTAATAAAGATTTTATATTAAAACAATGTTATGAGGCTTGTAGATGGCTTTATCATTTGAATTGGAATTTCATGTTATGAGAAATTTCCCTTAAAGTTTAGATGCGAAGTATGCTAATTGTACATTATGTTGAAAAGATTCTTTGGTAAATGAAAAATCTAAAAGTTAGAAATTTTATAGTTGGCTTTCATTTTTTTGAAGATAGAGATTCTTGTTGAAAATAAAATAACTAAGACTAGTTTTTTTATGATGGTAGTTATGTATACATGATAATTTCTTGTCTTAAACATTTGATTATTGTGTTAAAATGCTAAGGTGTTTTGTGAGAAACTTAGAAATCATTTAAGATGGATTTCTAGGTTTGATGTTTGCATTTAGTGTTGCGTGTAATTGAGTATATAAGTTTACTGTATATGTTCTTAAACATAGATAGCAAATAATGAAAGTTATTTGACTAAAGTTCAAAAGAACATATATTTGATGATGAAATATGGTTTTTGTTGAAACTATGGTATGATTGAAAGACCAAAAAGTCATTTCTTATGAATATTTGATCATAAAGTTGTTAGAGTTTACTCCGAAGTGAAATTGAGAATTAAGTCACATTCATTCTTGAAAGCCTTTTGAGTTGGATAATACCATAGCTTATTGTTGATTAAATGATCACTAATTTGAAGTTGGAAAGTTGATATTATTCTTTTAATGAATGTTGAATTTGGTATCTAGAATGTTGTTTTGTGATTAATATTCACTTGAAATTATGGACAAATGTGAGGGTTTTGTCCTTCATGCTTATATGAAAGTAAAAGTTATTTTGACATGTGAAGTTGAACATGTGAATAGCTTCTATATTTTGCATAACTTTTAAAGAAGTTTAGAAGGTTGAAGAAGAAAATTAGATAAGTACTAAAATTTTTGTTACCTTATTGTTCTAGTTAGTTGAAGATTTGGTTGTTTGAGCTTATCTGTATGATAGGCTTTCTTGACATTATATGAAAGTAATTTCATTTTGCTTTGATAAAGCTAAATCCATGATACAATTGTTTATAATGAATGTTGATTATATTTGTTTGAGGAGTGGTTAATGGAATCGTTATGTTCGATAGTTTCGTTGATAAAATCAAAACTCAAATTTTCTATTATTGTCTACAGTTAGTTTTTATTTATTGCCTATAGTTAGTTTTTATGGACTAAAGAGATTTTTTTAAAGTGATTCACTGACAATAATTACAAAAAGGCAAAATTTTCAGAATGTGATAGCATTTGATGATTGATACAATATTGTGAAGGTTCATAAGTCATTTTGAGGTAAATCATAGATATTGTAAGGTCTATGAGAGTGGTCTGGTAAAATGACTTTGGGGGTAAATTATATACACTGTGAGATATATGATAGTGGATCGATATTAATTATAGGTTAATCCTTGTGACATCGAGGGAGATAAGATGTTTCCATTTGGTGTGAGATCTCTATGATAGCAACCCAACCTACTATTAGTAGAGATCCTATGAGTAAGGTTTAATGTTATAAAAATAAAAGTCATGGAGTTCTAATCAGTACTATCAAAATTTGTCCCTCCATATGGTGTTGATGTAAGATAATGCTTGCTGCAAGTGTATGAGGATGATATTTTGAAAAACTTTTAATGAAATTCATAACCATGTTTATGATAGTGCCATCAGTATGCACTTTATAAATTTCACCTATATAAGTGTGGAGGGGTGGTGTCCTATAAGAGTTTGGAATAATTCATTGGAGCACTTATAAAAACTTAAGGCTAGGTGCATGGCCGAATTTACACCAAACTGTGAACTTGTATGAAGTAGAAAATGACATGTCTTTTGGTTGTTCATATAAACACTAGTAAAATATATTCAAGACGTTTTTTCATCTTATTTCCGTTTGTACAAATCTATCTAACTAGTGGAGATTGAAAAGCAAGTCATTGTATCCATTATGTATCATTGTCGTCGTTTAATACCAAAGAGGTTAGTTTATTATTGTTCATAGATGTGTTGGAAAAAGTGCTTAAAAGTGCTTTAAAAACTGCTCCAAATTCATAAAATTTGTAAGAAGGTTGATTGAAGGATGATGTAAAACTTGCATTGGATGAATAAGAAGATACTCTGAATTCGTGTAATTTTGAGGTGTCCGAACGTCTGTTGAGAGATACCGTACATTTGGTGATGAACTCGAAGTGTGATATCTGAGTTCGGTCCAATCCCAAAGTTTCTGTCATGTGATTAAACTCTTCAAGGAATATTCGTTAAAACTGTTTATTGAACGTTCGGTGGAGAGTTTGTTGACGACTTCTGTGTTGCAGCGTTCAAAAATTACGAATTCGAATATTCAGTAAAAATATCCAAACATTCGGTCAGTACAGACAACATAAAATTTCTACTATCTTTTGAAGAAATGATGTAATGTTTGCAATTTATGATAAATATTTTCAGTTTTGAATTTTCATAAACTAACTTTGGGAGTTAAATTCTGCAGAGAGGTGTCAATTTAACTTTTTTTCTATGAAGCAATGTCTATAAATATAAGGATCAAAAGGTTTTAAATATATACTTTAGAAATACTTTTTGGATATTCTTGAAACTGTTTTTGATATACTTTAAAATTATCCTTGTTTTTCCTGGTATTGAACACTTCAAATAGACAAGTTCAATCTTCTTTTTGTAGAGGAAACGAAAGGAAGAAGCTATTATATTTTTGAAAGCATTTGTCGCGCGTAGTCTACCTTGTTCACTGGAGGAGAAAACACCACAAAAAGAATTTCGTTTACCGACGAAAAATTCACCGACGAACCATTATTCGTCGGTGTTGCGTCGGTACTTTGCGACGCATTTGCGATACACTTGTTTTCGTCGTTAATTGCGACGAAAATACGATGAAAGGCATTTTCGCTAGCAGAAAAGTAGTCAGATTAATACGTTCGTCGGTGTTTTGTCGGTGGTGCGTCGCTATTCTGTATGTTTTATTCGTCGCTATGTA
>AP025074.1:15406123-15502688 GCA_036186865.1 Eustoma russellianum | reverse complement strand
GCAGATTCGTCGAGGATTAAACACGTGTATTAATTAAGGAAAAAGAAAGCAGTGATTGGGAAAAAAATTTATTAATTTAATAATAAGAATTTTGCATTATGAAACGAAAAATTAAAAAAAATCTAAAAGAGAGGCGCAGAGAGGCCGTTCACTCTTCGTCATCGGAAGAAAGAATGGCTGCCACATTATCTGCGAACTCTCTGAGGAGGCGCTTCAGTTTGGAATATCTGAATTTCAACTTCCGCAGCCTTCTAGTCATGCTGTGCAGTTGTCTCGACTGCTGTTGCATGTTTGCTATCAGCATACGGTAGTCGATATCCTGTTCCGGTGTTTGTTCTTGAGCATCCTCTCGCGGTAGTGGGCCATATACAGATACGGAACCCTCCCGCTCAACCGATGGTGGTTGGGGAGGAGGCCCTTGTGGCGGGGCACTGTTTGCCCCTCCACCACGCCTTGGGGTTCTTCTAAAACGACGCGGCATATTTTGATATTTTATAAATTTGTATGTGTGTATATATATGTGCGGATGTTTGGGGTATAAATAGGTAATTTTAGCGACGGTATAGCGATGAACTTGCGATGCATTCTTCGACCGTCGGGAATATGTGCGGGTGTGACGCTTCGTGCGAATTAGCGACACACTTAGCGACGAATTCGCGACGAACTTTGTGCGGGCGGGACGATTGGTTCGAGTTAGCGACACACTTAGCGACGAATTAGCGACGTAAACGGCATAGCGACGCCGTAGCGACGCATTAGCGACGCAACATGAAATAGGTGTGACGGTTCGTTTGAGTTAGCGATACACTTAGCGACGAATTAGCGACGTAAACACGTTCTAATGAACAGACACGGTGGCATAGCGACGCCGTAGCGACGCATTAGCGACGCTTCATGAAATAGGTGTGACGGTTCGTTTTAGTTAGCGACACACTTAGCTACGCAACATGAAATAACGTCGTGCGTCGCTAGGGCGTCGGTAAAGCGTCGCTAATTTCAAATAAATTCACGCATCATTAATTCTCGTCGTTGTATTAAGTTTCGCGGATAATATGTTCTCGTCTCGTCGTTGTATTAAGTTTCGTCGATAGAAAGTGGATGTACGAGAGAGTAAACAGCGGGGAGTGGAGTTTTAGATTTGTTGAAGGTCTCGAAGAATTTATGGATTTTGCGACGAGTAATGAAAGTGGAACGCATATTAGATGTCCGTGTAAGAAATGCAAGAACCGTAAATATATGCATCCAGGTGACGCGAGGGTTCACTTATTGAAACAAGGTTTCGTGCACAATTACCATACATGGTACTGCCACGGCGAATATGAGGGGGCGTCTACATCTGCAACTGTACACATCGAAGGGGGACCCGGTCAGGTTGATGCCGAAGAAATAGGCGAGGGATCTCACAACCCATACGTGCAGATGGTGCAAGACGCAGCCGCCGGCGCATTTACGGGAGAGCAGTACTTACAAATGCAGGATCAGGATGAACAGCCGCGTGTATTTGTGGAGGAAGATCCGAACCCTCAAGCGAGACAGTTTTTTTGAGATGCTGAACGCCGCCAACACGCCGCTGTATCCCGGATGCGGTAGTCACACACAGATGTCCATGATCGGTCGGATGACGAGCATGAAGACGGAGCACCGCATGACGGAGAGATTGTACGATAGGATGTGTCAGCTGATGAGGGAATCTCTTCCCGAAGGGAACACAGATGGTCAACAGTTTTTATTCGACGAAGAAAACAGCTGCAGGCGTTGGGACTGCCGGTTCAGAAGATCGATTGTTGTTCAGAGGGGTGCATCATATACTGGGGCATCGACGAGGATAAAGACAAGTGCAGCGTCTGTGGGACACGCAGGGTGGAGAACGAACAAAAGAAACCAGAACGTGCCAAGAAAGCAATTCTACTATTTACCTCTCGCCCCTAGACTGCAGAGGCTCTACGCATCCGGTTGCCACAGCTAGCCAGATGAGGTGGCACGCGGAGCACTACACGAAAGATGGTGAGATGTGCCATCCATCTGACGGCGAAGCTTGAAGGACGTTTGATGCGACACATCCGGGTTTTTTCGTCGAGACAAGGAACATTAGGTTGGGTTTATGCACCGACGGGTTCAACCCGTTCGGACAGTCGGGAGAGCAGTATTCGTCGTGGCCTGTAATCGTGACGCCGTACAATCTACCACCTTGGATGTGCATGAAGAAGCCGTACATGTTCTTGACTGTGATCGCACCGGGGCCTAGGAATCCGAAACAAAAGATCGACCTGTACCTGCAGCCATTGATACATGAGCTGAAGTGGTTGTGGGAGTTTGGCGTGGAGACGTTCGATGTATCCACCAAACAAAACTTCCAGCTACGCGCTGCGCTGATGTGGACCATCAGCGACTTTCCGGCTTATTCTATGTTGTCGGGTTGGGAGCACATCGGGGGAAATACGCTTGCCCTTGCTGCATGAAGCAAGCGAAGACGATGTCCTTGAAACATGGACGTAAGATTTGCTGGTTCGACAGCCATAGGAAGTTCCTGCCCAGACGTCATTTGTACAGAAAGAACATGACGTCGTTCATGCCTGGCATCGTCGAGAAGGACAGAAGCCGAGCTTCTCACGGGTGCGGAGGTGTTGGAGGAGATAGACAGTTGTGGATTCGTGGGGGTCGCTGATGATCCGGACGGCAGCCACAACGCAGACTTGGCCCGTTACTGTATCGGGTGGAAGAAGAGAAGCATATTCTGGGAGCTTCCGTATTGGAAGAGCAATATGATCCGACACAACCTGGATGTCATGAACATTGAGAAGAACGTGTTTGACAACATTTTCAATACGGTGCTGAATGTGCCTGGAAAAACGAAAGACAATTTGAAGGCACAACTTGATATGCGCGACCTGAATATGCGACCGGAGCTGCATCCCGTTGGCACATCCTACATGCCGAAGTCCTCTTACACGCTGAATGCGGAGCAGGTCAGTGCGTTGTTAGCGTGGCTGGGGACGGCTAGATTTCCTGACGGCCATGTTTCGAACCTGTCTAAGAACATCGACGTGAATAAAAACGTTTTGCACGGGATGAAGAGCCACGACTGTCACGTGTTCATGCAACGGTTGATGCCCATTGCATTCCGCGAGCTGCTTCCAACCAATGTATGGGAAGCACTTACCAAGATGAGTCTCTTCTTCAGATGTCTTACATCCACGAGACTCAGGGCGGATGATATGTCAAGGCTGGAGGGCGAAATCCCATTGATCATTTGCAAACTGGAAACTGTATTCCCTCCGGCCTTCTTGATTCAATGGAACACCTGCCAGTTCATCTACCATACGAGGCACGCGTTGGTGGTCCTGTTCAGTACAGGTGGATGTATCCGTTCGAGAGGTACTCTTATTTATTACGTGCCGTTCTTATGTGTTTAAGCGCAAGCATTTGAACAGATATTCCCTATATGAACAGATATCTCAGGCATTTGAAGCTGAACATCAAGAACAAGGCGAAAGTCGAGGCCTCGATGTGCAATGCCTACCTGACGGAGGAAGCCTCGACCTTCGTGTCTCATTACTTCGATCCAGATGTCCCGTTGAGGTGCAGAGATGTTCCCCGGAACGACGACAGCATTTCCAGATCCGGTGTCCTCCCGATATTCACACATCCGATCAGATTTCACGGACAGGGAAAGGAAATGATATTGGGGGACAGCGACCTGAAGATTGTTCATTCTTATGTTCTGCGCAACTGCCGTCAAGTCAACTGTTTCCAGAGGTATAAACGATATCCAATTTTAATTTGTAAATACCTTGCGCTACTATTCCATTATACTACAAAGATATACAGGGTACTCATTCGTAATTTGCTTCAGCTTGTTCGTTGATTTATTGCAACACCGTTCACCGGGTATATCGAGCGATGCAATAAACAATGAGTTAGATGCCAAGTTTGCTGATTGGTTCAGGTGGCATGTAAGTTTACATATTTGCCGGTTACGTGTACGTCATGTGATACACATTTATTGCCCCGCTGATGTATACTTACTTGTCGTTTTACAGGCGAGCAAAGGTCATCTGGCTGACGATGAGTACGGTTACATTCTGACACCAGTAGCCGAGGGTCCATTGAACAGAGTCACGCGCCACGATATGTGTTTTGTCAACGGTTATAGATTCCACACAGTCTCCCATGCCAGCCGAAAATCATCGGAGAACAGCGGAGTGTGTGTCAAACGGTATGACAATAGCCCGGACGAGGATGACTTCTACGGCTACCTTACTGACATCATCGAGCTCGAATATCCCGTATTGCCTATAAAGCGGGGTGGTGTTATTCAAATGCGAATGGTACGATCCAACTCGGGAAGGTTATCGCGCTGGCACAAAGGTTCACGACCGATATAAGTTGGTAGACATACACCAAGGGCTACGGTACAGAAAGTACGATCCATTCGTTTTGGCCAGTCAAGCGTCACAGGTGTACTATCTATCGTATCCAACAACGAGGATGAATGCGAGCTCAAAAGACTGGCGATCCGTGTGCAAAGTGAAATCGAGCAAGTTTGATGTCAGTATACAGACAGGTTCAGATGGCACGGATGCCGCATTTCAAGAAGAAAACCCGCCCGTTCTGGATACGACACATGTTGAACTGCACAACCTCCCTCTAAATGACCCCAACGGCGGTTTCATCGAAATTCATCTCAACATACAACCGCCTGACAATATTGAATATGTAGGCAAAGACGAATACGAGGATGAAGAGGACGACGAGCATGTAGATGAAGATGAAAATGAAGATGAAAATGAGAATGAAAATGAAGATGCGTATGAGGATGCGGATGACAATGAAGATTGATGTTAGTCACAATTTTTTATGTACCTCATTAGGCGAAAGTGTGTATGTGTTGATGTACTTATACACATGTATATACATAATATGTGTCTGTAAGTACATTATATTTTGTATTATTTTTTTCCAATACTGATGTCGCCGACAAATTACCGACGAAATCTTTCGTCGCAAATTTGAAATAACGACGACATATGAAATTAGCGACGACACAGTAATAGCGACGGACTGTCGTCGCTAGTGCGTCGCAAAAATTTTCGACTAAAAACTGAAACTCTTCTCTTCTTCCCCATTTCTTCCCCCGCCTCTTCTTCCCACCCCACGGCGAAAATCCCCTCTCAGACCCCCGGCGAAATCCCCTCTCCTCCCCCGGCGAAAGCTCCATTTCTTCTCCGGTGACCTCCCTTCTCCGGTTAGTTTTTCTTCCTATTTCGTTTTAATGATTTTAATTAGTTATATTTTGTTTTTAACGTTTTTAATGATTTCTTTCCCATTTCCCTGGTTAGTTATATCGGATGTGGGCAGGGGTGGGCTGTGGCGGGGGTGTTTGTTGGCGGAGGTGGTGGCTGTGGAGGGGTTGTGGACGGTGATTGAGCCCGGGGGTGCGGCTGCGGTTGTGGCGGTGGGGTGCAGGGTCGGGCTGTGCGGTGGGGTCTGGGTTGTGGTGGCGGTGCGGGCTGTGTGGCTTGTGGGGTGGGCCTGGTGTGCGGCAGGGGTTGCGGGAGTTGGGGCTGTGTGGTGGGCCTGGGTGTGGCGCGGGTGCGGGCTGGGTGGCTTGTGGGGTGGGGCTGGGTGTGGAGGGGATGGCTGTTGGCTTGTTGGCGTGGGTGGGTTGGCGGCGCGGGGGGTGGCTGTTGGCGGGAGTGGTCTGTGTGCGGGGTGGTTGTTGACGGGGGGTGGAGGGATTCGGGCTGGGTGGCCTATGGGTGGAGTCCGGGGTGGGGCGGGGTGGCTATGCGTGGGGACTGGGTGGCTGTGGGTGGGGCGGGTTCGGCTGGATGGGGCGGAGGTGGGGCGGTTTATATATGTATTATATATATATACATATATATATATATATATATATATATATATATATATATATATATATTCGGCCATTAAGTAATTTTTTGCTTAATTGACTTTAATTTTATCAATTAGTAGAAATGTGGTGTGCTTGGCCAATGAATGATGCATGTACAAACTGTTTTGTAAGAGGTTTGCATATGATTTTCGGTATGATACTAGTTCAAGGTGTTTACTACGCTCGAGAGCTGGACATACATTTGTCTTTGGAGAGGCCATTAAGGCCGGGAAACCTCCGATAAACAAATAGGTCATGCCGAAATTTTTAAAATTATTAATATCTTGCATTAAATGTATGCAAACACTTGTCATTTTTGGACATATTATTTGTCTGGCCAACCGGTGTCCTAAACTCGTTGAATGTGCCTTTTAAATTTTTCACCCTTGCAGATCTGATGGCTAGTGAGGGTTTTCCGACTCGATCTACACATGACATGTCAGGAGAGTTTGATAGGTTCCTCTCTCAGCATGAGCAGCTTGGGTCGGTTTCGACCGCAGCTCTTGCTGCGGACGCAGACCTTTTAGGGTCTGCCGAGAAGTCCGCACCCCCCCGATCTACGCCGCCACCCACACCCACCGGTTCAGCACCTCATCCGGCGTCTGATGCGGCATCGGACGAGGGTGTCATACAAGGGCGTCGTGCCCTCCCTTGGTCATATGATACCCATACGTAAGTAATAATTTATTTTTTTAACACGTTTTCAAATATATTTCACGCGTTATTTTTTCTTAACAACTTCACCTCTTTCAGGTTTGCAGCGGACTCGAGCCAGATTTCCGGTTGCATCACTCGGTCCTTCCACCTGAGGCAGGACCCAGCTAGATACCGCTGGTCTTTTGTCACCATGCAGACACGTAGATTCTATTGGGATGAGTTTCAGGTATTCAAATTTGGTGAATTTCATTTTTTGATACGTAATCGATCATTACTTTTCTAACCACGTTTTTACTTTTCCTCCGTATAATAATTGCAGAAGGCGTACAGCTGGCCAGCTGACATCGCCCACGACGTGGAGCAGGCCTGGCGGCATAGGGCCGCCACACGCTACAGGGACTTCATCAAATCGCACAAGACCAAGTGGGAGCGTGACCCCAATTATGCCAGGCCTGCCTACATATCTGAGGCCACTTGGGCGGGGTGGATAACAGGTTGGATGGACCCTGCTACCCAAGCCCGCAGCGCCCGGAACGCGGCAAACCGGCGCAGCGGCAATGTACAGGGCCCAGCACCTGCCACACACTCAGGTGGGTCGGTTTCCCACGCCACCACGATGCGTTCTATGGTAAGTATTTTAATATTGGATTATTTAGATTCATTGATTTCATTGAATTATTTAGATTCATTGACTTAAGTGGATTATTTACATTCATTGACTTAAGTGGATTATTTATATTCATTGATTTCTTATGTTGCGCTGTTGTTTTTTTGGTATTCGTATATGGTTAATTTAAGTAGTATATGTTTTCATTTGCCTTTTTCTTTTTATTTTTGCTTTGACTTGGGAGAGGCCTTTAAGGCCGGGATACCTCCAATAAACGAATAGGTCATGCCAAAATTTTTAAAATTATGGATTTCACTAACATATTTTATTTCATTCTTTCAGCAGGAGGAGACGGGGGAGTGGCCAGCCTCCTACGATCTCTTCTACAAGACGCATCGGAAGAAAGCCTCCGACGGAACGGAGGACTGGATCACGGCGAAGGCGCGCGACATCAGTGTAAGTAGACTACGATATCATTTGTTTTTTCATTAGTTTGTTTTATTTTATTGCTAAATCCTAAACCCTAACAATTCTTATTCTCATTTCAGGACGAGTACAACAGACTACTCGCACTTAGGGGAGAAGAGGCCGACAAAAACCGCGCTTATTGGGATGCGGTTCGGACCGTCGGCCCTCAGAATAAGAAGAAGAGGGAGGTGTACGGGGTCAGATCAGCAGCGCCGCGATTCTTTCCCGAAGTTCTGCATGCAGGTGCTTCCTCTGAGGCCAGCACCTCCGCGCCTTCTACGGCCCCAGAGACTCTTTCGCGCCTGGAATCAGAGCATGCGGCGCTGCAGCATGAGGTGGAGACCATCAGGGCGCAGCATGAGGAGAGCGTACGAGCACTGCGGTCGCAGCTGACTCAGACCCAGCAGGAGCTGCAGCAGTCGCTTCAGTAGGCGTTTCAGCAGGTGCTTGAGCATGCGCAGCAGCAGACGATGCAGGTGCAGCAGCAGACGATGCAGGTGCAGGAGCAGACGAGCCAGCAAATCTCGCAGCTATCGCATCTCATCATCTCTGTGATTTCCAGCAACTCGCAGTCTCAGCCTCCCCCTGATGGTCACTCTTCTCCGCATGATCCCCCTCCATCTTCCTCTACATAGTATTTCATTTTTTGATTTTTCGTACAGTCTATTTCGTTTATTGTATTGAGATATCCTTTGTACTTTTATATTTTATATGACATTTATACGGATTCTATTTCGTTTGTGTTGTTTACGAACTTCAATACGCAAGTACTGTATTTCGGTATAACATTCGTACAAATGATTTAATATACAAAATATTTTTATTATTATAAAAATTAAATAATAATAAAAACTATTTAATTAATAATATATTGTATTATTTATAAATTAAAAATATATAATATTTAATATTAAATATTAAATTATAAAATAGCGACGAACCTGCGACGAAAACGAAATGTCGCAGACCAAAAATAAAAAATCAAAACTTTAAAAATAGCGACGAAAAAATACCGACGAAACTTTGCGACGAAAAAATATGTCGCAGAAAGGAAATAAAAAAATAAAAAATTATAAAATAGCGACGACTACATACACCGACGAAACAACGACGGCAGTATCTGGTCGCAGAACTGACATTTTTTCGTCGCAATTTTGCGACGCAACACTGACGAAAATTTTTCCGCCCCAATATAGCGACGCGCCACCGACGAAATTCACTTTGCGACAAGCCGTATCGCGACCAACTTTTTTCGTCGCAATTTCGTCGCTAAATGTCTGTAACGACGACATACCGACGACTTTTGTATGTCGCTACATGTCTTTTTTTTGTGGTGAAAAATTTCCTTTTAAGGACATGTAACATTTGTTACGTCTTAACTATTTCTCTTATTCTTCTTGCATCTCATTTATATTTGATTATAATATCATTGTGATATTTCCTACTTCCTTATACTTCCATAAAGAAACTTTAAGGATTTTTAAAATTATTTCCATGAGGTTCTCTTCTATTTTCTATGAATTTCTCTATTATTTTCATTTCTTGATGTTTATTTACCATATTTTGCATAAATTTCCAACACTTTAAAACCATACTTTTCCATCCACCAACCAACTACTCATTTATAATGCTACCTTATTTATCTATATAATATAATGAAAAAACCAAGCTAACAGCTTTGTTACCTACCAAAAAAATCCAGAAATACCAAAAGTCACAAAAACCTTTTGCCTCCCTTTTGTTAACAATCTCGTTTGAATATTTTATTTACTCCATTGTGCCGTTATTTCTAGTATATTCAGTCTTACTTGAAGTAAAGAAATTAAGAAAGCAATATGGAAAATGGATGCAGAAAGGGAACAATCCTTGGGATAAAAAAATCAAACCCTATCTCAGTTCATCCAACCAGTGTGGATGAGCATTCAAAAGGGTTTTATTTTCTTTCAAATCTGGATCAAAACATTGCTTGTATAGTCAAAACAGTGTATTGTTTCAATCCCCCCGGCAACGGCGAAAAGGGTACAAACAATGAGAAAAATGTGGCAGATGTGATCAAGAAAGGGCTTGAGAAGATTTTGGTGCATTATTATCCATATGCTGGGAAGTTGAAAATAAGCTCAGCAGGGAAATTGATTGTGGATTGTGGTGAAATTCAAGGGGTGCCATTTGTGGAAGCAGAGGCTGGGGTGGAACTGCAAGTGTTGGGAGATATCACTACTATGCCTGATCCTACTACTATGGAGCAGCTTATTTACAATGTTCCCACAGCTAAAAACATGCTGGAGCTTCCTCTACTAAGTGTCCAGGTAAGTGTAATTATTATTGTTGTTGTTGTTGTTGTTATTATTATTATTATATGTTAGGTGGATCATGGACTATAGTGTGTTGATCGTCTGTTGAACATGAACAGCATACTTTTCGAGATATGCATACTTGGAAACTTTTATAAGTTTTGTAGAATCGTTCTTTGAGAAGTTGCATGATTTTACAAAAAGGTAACTACCAGAAATTAAATTTATTAAACATCTCTCTGGAGGACATATATTTGTTTATAAAGCCGAACTTTTTATGTGAATAGAAATCTTATTATGGCAGCGGTTTCTTTTAATTGAGAAAATAAAACACACTTTTCAGGCGTTATCGGATTGTTTAGATTTAGACAAAATCACGTGTCATGTGAATGTTTGACGGAGCGTTCTTAGGTGCAGTTATGAGTGAAGTGGGAGACGGTATCATTCCTTACCATATGAGATATCTTTCGTTAAAATATATTTTTCCTGTATTAAAAATATTATCACAATTTCTCAACATAAATAATTAGTTAAACATGAATTAAGTTCAAGTCATAAAAGTATTTAAAGTTTTTCAAATGAGTTTTGCATCAGTTATGACTAAATTCTATTAAACAATACGTAAAATAGTCTAACGATTTAATTTCAAATGTTATTTGACCAACTATGCATTTAAACATAAATAGATAATTTTTTCCATTCTTTTTTACTGAATTTTATGCTGTGTACTATTACTATTAAGTGATATTGTATACCAATAAGTTATAGTTTAAACCTTGTGTGGTTTAAACTATAGTGCAGTTGTATATCATTAGTCCAGTTGGTATTCAGGTTGAAATTTGCGTCAAGAGATCAAGAGTTCGATTCCAGTGACACGTACAGTTTGGGTATTCCACTGCTGCTAGGCCGAAGGCTTCGGCCTAGTTTGTAGAGGCACCTTGTGTGGGTCACTGCGTAAGTCATCAGCCAATCTAGGAGACCGCTGAGCTCTTGATTTGTATCCTCCATAATGTTCTTTGGAACTGGGATGACGGCAATTCCCAGGGGCTCCAAGTTATAGTTTAAACCTTTTGAACTAAGCTCTTAAAACCAATATCTCTTGAATTTGAACTTTACCAGCTATGATAGCTATGATCATTATTTTATTCTTTTTATCGTACATGAGTTAGCATACCATACATCTCACCACGTATATAATATTATGTATCAAAAAAATAAATGATACTTTCGAAATACATGAACCATCAAGTATCTATAACCCGTCATTTTTCTCGTGTTATAGCCAGATTAGATGCCATTGACTAACAAAGGCGCTAGATATGTCACGCGGACAGTGAAATCTCCAGAAATGATTACTGATTAGTGTGATTTTTCTGGTTAATACATGAATAATATATGCTGTTACATCATGGAAATACATACAACATAACATATTATAAATGGGTAAAATAAATCGCTGAAAGAATGAAAAAAAAAAATCCTACACTTAGCAGAAGTTTAATCCCAAAATTTTATATCTTGGATACAAATGCTGGTGTTAGATCAACTGTGTCATTTATTGAGAAAAATGCTGACTCTTCAGTCCTTCGATTGCATGAGACCACAACATCTTCATTAAACACTTTCAGTAAAAGTCAGAAATGGTAGGCATGATAGACATGGTAGGCATGTACAAAATCTTCTATGTCTCGATACTGCTGCAGTTTTTCAAGCTTCTTCTGCCACAATCTTATGAGTCCACAAGCTCCAATATCCAATAAATATTTTTGTGGTTATTAAGGGGTTTCTTAAATTCAGGATTATGAATGAAATTTCCCATTCATGACATCTTGATTTTATTTTTTTATTTTTTTTGCATTTTATTGTATCTTTTGACTGTTTTCTTGTTTATTTTTTATTCCAGATCATTTAGTGTAAAAAAACATTTGAAACAAAAATGTATAGATTATTGAATAATCAAAACAATCGAAATAGATGCTTTCAAGTGTTTTTATGTATAAGAACACTTGAGAAGTAAAAAATATACGAAAAAACCACCAAAATATATGGAAAAACAATCAAAGTATACAAAAAAAGATAGAAGTTATGAATGAAAGATTTCACTCAGATTTTGAATTTAAGAAAACCCATTTATGAGTTCATATTTTTCATTGCCTTTTCTTCTTCTTCTTCATTTTTCTTTGGTTGGTCTGAAGCACTGGCTTTATAGCTATTATGCAATACTTTCTTCGTCCAGAAAAGATTATACATATCAAAGGTGAACGCAGTTTAAAAAAAGTTAATTGAAACTTTGCTTTAATTATTGTGCTTATTTACTTTTTCATTAAAGAAAACCTTGAACCTCCAAATACGCACATTTAGTTAGGTTAACCACTATTATTTTATCAAGTACAAAATGCGAACAAACATTTTAGGACAGACAAGAATAAAAATATGAACAGTTATTTTGAATAAGAGGAGTATTTATTTTACGTTTAATGCCTCTCCATCTCGTAGTATATTAGTGTTGGACAAATAGATAAAAGGTTGATTATTAGAGCTACGAGAGCAAATTATCTTTTTTGCTCCTAAAATTTGAAAACTTAATCTCTAAGATTCTATACTAAAACATATAATATATATAACATCAGTAAGTTCCTAGAAAAAGAATGTAACTCCACAATAAAATAGCTTGTAATTCCGAAAATGATATTTTTTTTAACCTTTCTCTATCCAAATTCATACCCTTGTATTGCAAAACTTTATGAGCAATTTGATTTTAAGATTTATTTTTCAGAGATTAAATATTATGTGTTGGTCCAAGTGGCAAAATCATGATATTTACAATAACTGGAATAAACTACTAGACTGTCAGAACCAAAGGTGTGGGCAAAAAAAAACGTTTCGAGTATATTAGGTTCCCGAGTAAGATATAGGATAAAATTCTGCTTAATATTGAAATTCAATATGAAAACATAGTTTGATATTGGGAATAAAATGTTATCAATCAGCTATTCTATAGAATGCACGAAATCTAACATTACAACTACAACATTATATGTTGTTTTAGAGGCTTTTCTTTTTATGGTGGGTTCTATAATGGGATATGAGGGGATGGAATCTAACATAATGCATCTATATTTCCTGAAGTGTCATTCTCACCCACTTGTTCCTTTCCTACATTCTCTTCTCAAGTGGTGTTATTAGGACCCATAATTTATTGAGAAATGTTGTAGATGGTGAGCTGTCTTTTCTTCATTTAAATCAGGCAACGATAACATAAAGGAAGGGGATAGGATCCCCTCACTGCAAGGGATGCGGTGACGCGTGACCGCGCGACATGTGACAGCATGAGGAGTGATGAGACTAGATGCAGGTGACCTTCATCTAGCCTCACCACCCTCTCTTGCTGCCACGTGTCGCGTGGTCACAAAGAGGATGAGGAAAGTAGGGGTGAGAGATCTCAACCCAAGAAAAGGATGGAGACAAAACGTACGGGTGATCTTTCATGCTCAAAACTATATTATAATCGGCTGCTGGTAACTCAAATAAAAATTAATTTCAAAATATAATACAACATTTGTTTCTCATGTGTTAGATAACTAATTATAATTATTGGTTTTATTAAATAACTAGATTTGAATTCTCTTTACAAATTCTCACACGCAATAATGCCACCTATCACTTAAACACTTGATGTTAAACGTATAATGAACTAATCTTACCCTAAGTTACCCCCATGCTTTCCTTTAGGTTTAGCCATTTGTGAACAAAGACCATCTAATTTTGATTCGGCATGCGTGATTAATTTAAGCTTGTGAACAAATACACAAGATGGTCTGCTTATACACTCTTCAAATATACATCTCATAACAACAACATTACTCCATTGCCTTGGAGGTTCTTGCCTATGACGTGAAATGAGAAGATTGGATATACGTAACCATACACGTGTTAGAAATACACAAAGGTTGGTTCTCGATGACCAATAATGAAAATTGCTTCAAATAGTGTCGATCAACTATTACTTCACAATATAAATAGTGCAACCACTTTATTGAGTCATTTTGCTTTATTTTATCACATTGTAAAGTCAAGAAAGAGTGTGTCCTTGAATCCATTGGAAATAGAAATAAATATACATCTCATAAGAATATATTTTTAGAAAGGATATTGCTACTTTGCGACTTGTTTTATAGTACACAATGGTATATATACTCAATAGCCTCGAAACTTATGATAAACTACCATTGTAAAAGCCAAACTGGTAATTACTCAGGGCAGTACGAGATTAAGTTAAAATGCATATCTCATACATTTTCACTATTAGCTTATAATTTCACTTTTTAGTCTTATTTTGTATTCTTAGATCAAGAAAAATCAAGTTATCTCTGGAACATCCTCTCAGATTCAGGGATAACCTGTCATCTTTTATGCGAGGCATAAACAGGGGATGAGATCATTTTTTAAACTTCATTCTCTAAAAATTCCTTTTCTAGACAAAAATACCTGGTAAATAATGCATAATTGGATGTCTAATTTCAGGGGGCACACATATCCAAATGTTTGTTATTTGTATACATGTTTTATTTAGGAAAGAGGAACTTTAGACTGCCTGATCGAACGGTGACTCGCTGTATGCGTCCAAGTCATTTCTCTTTCTATGTAAAAAATGTCTATTACTCAATGGTAAATTAATGATGAAATTTACAAATTCTCAATATGCATATACATACACATACACATACACATACATATATTTATATTTACATTTACACTCCAAACTTTGTACAGGTTACAAAATTCAAGTGTGGAGGATTTACTGTAGGAATAGCCTTGAACCACTGCATGTCTGACGGCATAGCTTCCATGGAGTTCATAAATGCATGGGCAGAGACAACCAGAGGCATGCCTCTAAAGGCTGTCCCATATCTTGATAGATCCCTGCTGTCCTCAAGGAAGCCTCCCAAGATTCAATTCCAACATGAAGAATTCATGGAAATGGAAGACATATCAAGCATGAGCCTTCTTTACGAAAAAGAAGCAATGGTATACGAATCATTCAAGTTCGATCCTAAAAAGATTGACAGGCTAAAAGAGTTAGTGACAGACAAGGAGACGATCAAGAGATGCACTACTTTTGCCGCACTCACAGCCGTCGTGTGGCGTGCCCGAACGAGTGCTTTGAAGATGAAGCCTAGCCAAAAGACAAAGCTTCTTTTTGCTGTGGATGTGAGATCAAAGATGAACCCTCCAATGCCTAAGCAATATTTTGGGAATGGGATTGTGTTAACATGTTGCATGACCACAGCAGGTGAGCTAATTAGGAAGCCCTTGTCTTATGCTGTGGGATTAGTGCAAGACACAATCAAAATGGTAACTGATGATTATGTGAGATCAACAATAGATTATGTTGAAGTCACAAGGGCAAGGCCATCACTTAAAGCTACTCTTCTTATTACATCATGGACCAGGCTTTCATTTAATACTACTGACTTTGGGTGGGGAAGGCCCACACAAACTGGATGTCTGACCTTGCCCGAAAAAGAAATGGTTCTGTTTCTTTCAAATGGGAGAGAGATGGGAACTACTGTACTGCTAGGCCTACCTACTACTGCCATGAAGGCATTCCATGATCTGATGCAAATTTAGTGATAGGTATGAATAATTGGATAGAGCATTCATGAAGATGTTTGGACATGCCAGAACCTGTGGTTTTCATATATGTGCAATTTTACATCTATATCTATCTTATCTTCATTCTGATGTTATATCCCATTCCTCTATTAGATACTTGCCTTCTTGAGGATATGCAAAACATAACAAACATGTGTGTGTGTGTGTGAAAAAGGATAGCAAAAATAACAGCATTTTAAACTGCCTTCAGTTCCTTCCTCATATGTTCTGTACTGGATGAATTAAGATGATATTTTGCAAGTACAGTGATAGCTGACTCAATGTTTTATTTGTGGCTGACGTCTTGAAAAATATGGGAATTGCAAAGTTGCAAATCCCAAAGACCAAGTGACATCTGGTGGTAGCGGTATGGTAATTATGGAATGTACTAGTTAAGCAATTCACACTTCCAAAACATGAATTTATCCACTCTAAAAATACTGTCACTATTGATTATTGAAGTAGCATTACAGTAGATCTGGTGGGAAAAAGAATTTTTCATTTTTGGTTTAAAAAAGAAAGGGGTAAAACAGTAAGCACATATGAAGGATTGAATCCACAATCAGTTGACTAGCTAAACGTATTTTCGTATTTTCATAGTCTAACTTTCATTTTTACGGGAAAACACACTATAGACCATTGAACTTTTTATATGGGATTGTTTGGGTAATTTACTTTTTTTTTAACATTTAACTCACTCATCTATTAAATGTGCACAAACTCATCAGTCCGGCGAAGAAGAACCTGAAATGTGGGGAAACTAGTTTAGCAGAAATACAATAAGTCAATAGTACAAATGACCATTTAATGTTTAAAACTTACAAGCAAAAAAAACATGAAAAAACCAATAACAAATAGTCAACTGAAACTTATCATATTTCTCTGCCTTCAAAGGCCCAACTTGGCCGCAAACAAAAGAAAATGTTACTAAAGTAGGACGAACATAGGGGTGATAAGGACAAAACCCTACATCTCAAAAAAAAAAAAAAAACAAGTATATAGATTCAGCTTATTTAACGGCTGGTATCGGTCCAATAAAATACACGGTTTAACTCAGCCAGATGAGTCGAATTTTACTTAAGCCATCTTGGCACAGGCGAGGCATCTTCTCAACACTGACTGAGATCTTAAGTCTGCACCTAGGTTTGCACCAACAAATCAAGTATAAGGATGTCAATCCTAAGTTTGTGGTCTCGGCTAAAGGCATCGTCTCGCCTTTGATGGCCGCCTCGGCTATAGAAAGAGTAAAGGCTGACCCCATCTTGTCAGCCAGTAACAAAGCACATTGAGTTCTCGACCTCTGTTCAGCTAAAGGAACACACCAGGAATCCGTCAACGCTATTTGACCTATTAACGTTAGGCCGCCTCAGACACATATCAGATGCTCTGGTCCAGCAACATGCTCAAGCCTTGATCCATTATCAGTACGACCCACTTGAGCAAACTGAAAGATTGTCAACTCCGTCATCTATCACCTCGGCCACTCGATGTAGGTTTGCCTTGAATCCACTGTTTTGATTTCACTGCTCAGTCACACTTCTAGGTTCTGAGGCGGCCTGCTCGCCGCAGCCAACCAGGCACCTGCCAACAGGCAATCTAGCCATGTAGCGTGACACATGGGCCCACCTCACAAACATGTTAACGCAGCTTACCAACGGGGCAAGATACATGACACTCCCCAATAGCTCCTCAACATACATTGATTGTCTAGAACATGTAGAAAGGGTAGAAAAACACCACACGAAAGATCATATTTAATCCGTTAAACAAAAATCACAACCATAGAACCAAAAAGGAGACAGATTTTTCTACTTTTCTAGCACACAAATATGGTGAAACCAGTAACTGACTTAAGTGTCGGAGAGCTTTTCCTAGAGCAATAGATCTGGGACCTCTGACATTGTTCAACTTTTTCAGATTTCTAGAAACGTTATTCCTAGTGACAAACGGCGTCTGTGCATGCCTTTGACGGTGTTTTTCCCATTTTTAGATCACCACTAATCCATAAAAATATTGGACTTTGCGCCTTAACTTCACATATATTTTACTTAAAGCTCATATAGCGTCCCATTGAAATGGGTAAAGATACTCAACATGAAGGCGAGTAACCTTTACACCGTCGGAGACACAAAGGCGACTACCGTCAACCATCAGAGCATGACTTTGATGGCCAAGGATAACCCCCAAATGTTGCTACAGGACTTACATATGAAGAACACATCAGAACCATACGATACGTGGCTCAAATCCAAGTGTTTTCTAAACTGTTGTGGAACAGATGAAGGGTAAGGGCTCGGAGGCCACACATAGCATTCTTTACTGTGTCTATCAAGGAAGGCACACACATCCAGAATATTTGCCTATGCACTAGAGATATTCTCTAGAGTTAAAGGATGTATTTATAGTAGATACCAGAGGCAAAGGTGGACGGCTTCAGGGTAAGCCTTCACCTTCTCCCAAGACACCTTGGAACATATTGGCGCATCACCTTGAGCACGCCGAAAAGGCATTACGACCACTTTAGTGTCGTGCTGAGGTTAGCAAAAAAGCCAAAGAAAAACCACAGGAGAAACATGCTGCTTTAAAACGTTTGGGAGGCTGCGGCAAAGAGAGATTACCTCTGTTAGCCTCCAAGCGCATATCCTATCGATGATGAAGGAAGATGTGCTAAGAAAGGACCCACCACCATTGGCAAGGTAACGGTGAAAAGAGATCATAAGTTGTAATGCAGGTTCAATCAGAACATTGACCTGATCGTCTTGGTTTACCTGCAGGAATTCTGCAAACTACGGTCTAGATTGCACAACAGGTTGGGATATATGCGACCTCAGCCAGATGAGAATTGCCGACTAGACCACTCTCGTTGGGGGGATCATATAAGGACATAAACCTAGGGACGGCTCTGTAGCCTTGGGCCGGTGCTACACGATCGTGGCTAATCCACATTGGTCAGGACTGAAGCTAATGTCTGGATCCACACCTCACAGTTGAAATGAATGATGGGGATGTGTATTCCCTAAGCAATACTCAAGAGCATTACGGTTGCATTGTCGAGGCAAAGAAGTCTATATCAAGCGTATGAGCTCCATGTCATGACAAGAGACCAAGGTGAAACTCACTCAAGTCAGCGTTTCAAGCGTAAAATCATCTGAAAACTTCTAGCAAATATTTGGCATGCATCCTACCTCAAACTTTGTGTATAATGCCTCTGAATTCTTTGACATTTTACCATTTACTATTTTAAAATTGCACGCGCATTAGATATGAAGCAAGTTCCCCTTGATACCCCGTTCGGCGAGTCAAGGGATGTGTACAATCATATGAATTAAGGTCAAAGCAGAACAAGCCTCCTTAGCCCAAACAAGAGGAGTGAGCAATGCGGTCATTCTGACGTGTAAAGACGCAAATTGTGGGACCAAATTCTGCTTTTGACACACTCAGAAGAATCTCCTTCTCAAGAGAAGATATTTGGGGACCCTTCTGCTTATGAGAAGATATTTGGCGAACCTCCTTCTTAGGTTAAGAAAATACAAGGACTCGGCAATTTGTGCATGCCTTTGTTGTTTGCATAATTGGCAGCCACCTCATCGGTGCACATATTCCCATGGTGTGCATCCTTTATTTAACGTGTGACCTCTGCATAATGGTTCTAAGAGGATTTACTGCACAAGCTCTGCACACAATCCCATAGTGCACATACCTTAACGGTGGATAGGGGATAAGATGACAGATTTCTGTCTAGCCCAACTCGTGGCCCTAGTGCAGGGATTCAATTATAAACTTATGGCATCATTCCCAGTATAATCACGTCCTGATAATGGGCCTAAGATTAAGTCGCTGTCTGCGCCCAATACTCAATATCATAAATTATCCTAATAAAGGGATCTAGTCGGTATAAATCTGCTGCACCATTTTGCTGAATTTGACGTCGCGCAATCCTTCTCAGCAATCATTATTATCTTATCAAAGGAATATAACAGGGCGAGTCTTCAGAACTCGTATAGGAGTTACCAGTAAACACTTTTTATGACCACAATACTGGAAAATGGTTTAATTTATTCATCAAACTACAATTTAGTGGGCTGGATCAGGAGACAGGTTTCTGGCTCATCTAAAACGGTAGATATCTGCCGAGTTAAACATGCTACCCCAGTGCAGGGATTAAGTCATAGAGGTACAGGACCTGATTCCTAATTTGCACATTTAGTACCTCGGTAAGAGAATGAAGGTGGCGTAATGAGTTTGGCCTCGACATAATGTAGACGCGCAACCAATATACTCTCTCCAAGGGGATTCAACAGAACATCTATACCATTCAAATATGAGTTACGGGTGAGATATCAGCTCACATCAAAATTTGAGACTCATTCTAGTTTATTTTTAGCCTACATTTCAAGAAGTTCGACCAAAAGACAAGTTTCTGATATCAACAAGAGACAGATTTCCCAAATTTAAACCTAGTTTAATTGCTAAACTAGGTTTCCTATGATTATACAGGGTTATAGCTCAGCTTTATAGGCCTTAAGGCGAACACGCGAAAGCCATCAAATCTTGCGCTTCTCATTAACATAGATATTATCTTGCTCATCTTCTCAGCTCGGCCTAGAGAGGCTAAGCTCTATGTACTTTGGGAAATTTATTAAGGATTTTCCTCTGTTATTATCTAGATTTCTGCTACGTGGCTAGGTTTCCAGAAGGGCAAGGTCGCAATACTTGCGAAGATTTATTGCATGTTTTCACACGCTTTTGTTATTGCTTGCTTTTGGCTCAACTTAAGATATTTTATCGGATTACACCCAAGAATCATAGGTTATCATTCTGGTTAGCAATTATCAGGATTAAAAGACAGAGGGACAAGGAAGCAGAACTCGAAAGTCTCGCAAAAACTTTTATTCCATTAAAATGTTGATCATTACACTATGATGGAACATGAAAGTTGCAAGAAATAAAAAAAACAAAAGAGCTATTCGTCTGTTTCTCTATGGTCTTCTCCATCCTTGAAAGCTGAAATTGCTGATCGTAGTCGGCTCGTGCATCCGAGTTGATTAAATCAGCAATTTAAGGATCTTCCTTGTTCAACCACAGATCTGCTTCAATCACGATTATGACGGCCTTGATTTGTCCAATCTCCATCATAGTGCCGAGCAAGATCTCCATGTTGGATTGGAGATAATTAAATTTCCAGAATTCTGCTACCATGCCTGTCTTTGCCTCGATCAACAGCTACTCCAAGGAGTTGTCTTTTTCGTGCAGTCGTTGCCTGTCTGAGCAAGTTGCCGCTCCAAGTCAGCCTTTTCCCTTTGCAGAGCCTCGACCTTCGACTCAGCCTTAGTTGATGACATCTTGAGATCCTGGATTTGATTTTACAACTCATCAACCTGAGAGCTAGAGGGTCCTATTTGAAAAACAAAATTCGCCTTCCTTTTTTGCAACTACATGGCCTCAGACTTGAGTTCTTTATTCTCAGTCTGGACCTTGACATTCTCAGACTTGGTTGCATCAAGTCCTGGCCAGTTGCTCTTGATTGCTGACCAGCTCTTCTGTGTGTGAAGGGCAACTCCGAACTCTTCTGCTCTGGCAATAAGTTCCAGCTGTTGTCCTCTAACTGAAAGACAAGCCATTCAGGTTAGACTCAAGTTCTAGCAAACAAAGGTACAGCTAATGTGCATCGAACTTACCAAAGCCATATTGCGGTGGAAGACAATCATCAGCCTATTCCAGGAGAACTGACGAGCTCTGTGGGTGTCATCGGGCACAACAAAAACATTGTTTAATCGCCTAACCATGATTGTGTCTCTGTAGGAATAAGTTCCATAGAATTGCTCATCAACCAAGTTAAGTATCGCGTTAGCACGTTGCGGCCGGGGGCAGATTTCTCCAACTCAAGAAGGTTCAGCCTCTACAGGAGGCACCATAGTCCTGGCCATTTTCATTTGCTTGGCATCAACGGCACCTCCTCAACAGCTTCAACAGTCTCCTCGGGCACTGCAGGTGATTGGGCTCTGATCGGCATAGCCTCCACAGCATCTTGGGTACCTGCGGTAGCTGGCACTATCCTCGTCTCAGGAAGCAAACCTTCAAAAAGTTCCCACAGGTTAAAAAAAGAATAATAATAAGAAATAAGAGAGAGAGAGAATATTTTCTAAGCAAACCTAGAACGAGCAAGATCTGCTGTTCATGCAGCTCTAGTATCTGCACGGCCATCAGCACCGCTGATTTATGTGCTGCGTGGCTTGCCTCCCTGATGACAAAACCCCTTGGCCTCTCCATGCCAGCACTGCCATCTCGGCTCAAGAAATAGGAACAACTTTGCAGCAGTACTTGAAAGGTTTCGTATAATACTGAAAGGTCAGTGTTGTCATTTAAATATGCAAGTTTGACCTGAGGACATATGATGAGGCCAAAACCTTACATTTCAAAAAAGGACAGTGCAGCTACTGGGTTTATTAACGGCTGGAACGGGTCTAGTAAAATCAAAGTTCAACTCACCACCTCGGTCTAGAAGGGACAGGACATCTTTTCGGAGCTGACTGAGATCTCAGGTCCGCACCAATAAATCAAGCCTAAGGATGTGAATTTTAAGTTTGTGGTCTCGACTAAAGTCATCGCCTTTGCTCTGGATGTATCAACCATAGAAACAGTAAAGGCTAACCCCATAGCACATGAGGCTCTCGATCCTGCTTGGCTAAAGGAACACACCAAGGATCAGTTAATGCTACTTGAGCTATCAACGGCGTAGGCCACCTCAGACACATATCAGCTACTATAGTCCAAAAACATGCTCAAGCCTTGGGCCACTATCAATACGACCCACTTGGACAGAGTCAAAGATGGTTAACTTAGTCATCTGCCACCCGGACACTTGATGCAGGTCTGCCTTGAATCCGTCACCTCGACTTTGCTCCTCAGTCGTACTTCTAGGTTTGAGGCGCTCCTGCTTGGCCTAAACAACAAGACACTTGTTAGCAGGCAATCTACCCATATAATGTGACACACTACCTGGCAAACATGCAGACACAGCTTATCAGCAGGACATGACACATGGCACTCCTCCATAGATTCTCAACATTCGTTCGCTGTCCAGGGCTTATAAGAAGGGCAAAAAAAAATGTCCCACAAAGGACCACGTTTAATCAGTTAAAAAAATCAGGCCAAAACATCCAAAAGGAAACAATTTTCTCTACTTTTCCAACATATAAGTATGGTGAAACACGTAACTGACTTAAACGCCATAGGTTAGCTCCGGGACCTCTAATGTGATTCAACTTGTGCAGATTTCTTAGAACGTTATTTATGGTGACTAACAGCGTCTGTGCATGCTTTTGACGACGTTTCCTCTTCTTTAGATCACCACTGATTCAGACAAAGATTCGACTTCGCCAGTGGATTTATTTAGAAGCCGGACAAGCAACAGGCCCTTGCATCATGCACACTGAGACAATACTAAAGCCAGCCAGTTGAGAACGTTTGCAGCCAGTAGTGTTTCTTTCTTTTTCTTTATGTTTCTTCTTTTTCTTTTTCCTTCCTTTTTCTTCTTTCATTATTAGTTTTTTTTTTTTGGTAATCTAACCCAAAATTGTCTAATTGGAACATGCATTCTCCAAACACAATTAATAGATAGTATCTGTTATATTTTGCGTAAGAGTGACTCCAAAGTCAACCAGCCAGTGCCCTCATCATCAAGCTACTTAACTCCTCGTGATGAATGCTGTCCAAGACCCAGTCAATGATACTCTCTGGCTGTGAGGAACTCAATTACTACCCAGTATAGAGTTCCATCATACTGTTCGAGCCTTAGTTTTATAAGGTAGGGACCACCGTATATCCTTCGGTTTCATGATAATCAACAACCATAATGCGTTAATATCAACTTTTAATGAAGATGGGCAATTACAGCAACAGATAACTTTCTCATGAGTTCAGGTCAAACAGTGGGCATGAGCTTGCTCAGCCATAGGAAATTTTAAAAAACACAAAATAGACAAGTCACAAGTGCAAGTTACCCCAAAACACATTAAGGTAATCAACAGGAGACTAGCACATTGGAGAGGCGGATACTCTATGTAAAAGAAACAGCAGGTTATCATATGAAAAATTAGGGAATGATGGCATCAAACTTTCCCCCTTTTTCCATGCTGCTGCAATGCAACGAGAGAGATCTCTCATTAAGTCTTAAAAGTTGAAAGGACAAATTAATAGAGAACGCTCTTTGATGCCATATTAAGCTTGACTAAACCTTGACAAAGGTTTTGTGTGAGTGAAGATGATAAACCTAACAAGAACATGGCATGAGGATGAGCATGACTAAAATTTATCGGCATTTTTTTTTTTTTGGAGTTTTCAAGATGTAATTGGGCTTTTCGAGTAACAATTTCAGAGGTTTTGAAAGAATTATGAAAGAATGGTATTTTCATTCATACACTTGATGTAGGGTTTACATGTTGCTATATAGACTTCCCTGCATTAGGGTTTTTGATACAAGTAAGATACAAGTAAGAGGTTACAACTAAAGGATAGAGATTACAACAAAATACAACCAAAAGATAACAAACACTTGTTGAGATAGGTGGTTGTGATATACACAACCACCTTATCACACGGTCAGCATCCAAACTCCTCATGGTTAGCATCCAAGCTGGCCGAACAGGCTGGCCGAACAGGTTGCATGGAAACTATGAAAGACGGGGTTCGCGGAAAGATACGTTGCACTCAAATTATCACAATAAATTGTGGGAGAGGTTGTGAGCTGAACACCCAGTTCAGTAAGGAGATTCGATACCCATGTAAGTTCGGCAGCGGTGGATGCAACAGCACGGTATTCCGCCTCAGTAGAGGAACGAGCAATAGTCCGTTGTTTTTTTGAACACCATGAAACGGGGTTATCGCCAAGGTAAAGAAGAAACGCTGTTGTGGACCGGAAGTTATCATGATCCCCAGCCCAGTCCGCATCAGAGTAGGCGCGAAGAATAAAGGGCTGGTTGCGGCGAAAAAATAAGCTGTGGTGAATGGTGTGCTTGAGGTAGCGAAGCACACGCTTGGCTGCAGTCCAGTGTATTTGCGTGGGAGCATGCATAAACTGGGCAAGTTTATTAACAGCAAAGGCTATGTCAGGCCGGGTTAGCTGGAGATACTGCAGTGCACCAATAAGACTTTGATATTGAGACGCATCAGTGGAGGGGGTGCCGTCAAGTAGGACCAAGCGGCCACTCGCACTCATGGGCGTAGCAACGTCTTTGACACCCGTTAACTGAAACTTGGCAAGTAGATCCCGTATGTATTTGTTTTGAGAGAGATATAGGCCGTCGGGGGTAAATATGGCCTCCACGCCCAAGAAATAATTAAGTGGACCAAGATCTTTAAGAGAGAAACGAGAGCCTAAAGAGGCCACAAACTTGCGAATCGTAGTATTACAGTTGTCTGTGACAAGTAAATCATCAACATACACAAGAAAATATATAACAATATTCTCATGCCGATAGAGGAATAGAGAGGTGTCGGACTGGGAATTACGGAAGCCATACTGTAAGAGAAAAACCTTCAACTCAGTATACCAAGCCCGTGGGGCTTGCTTGAGGCCATACAGAGAGCGCTTGAGATGACACACATGATTAGGGTAGACCGTGTCCACAAACCCGGGGGGTTGAGTCATGTAGACAGTCTTAGTTAAGTGACCATTAAGAAAGGCATTATTGACATCGAGATGAGAAATAGACCAACCATGACTGAGTGCAATTGAGAGGACGACGCGGACAGTGGTTGGTTTAACCACCGGACTGAATGTATCATGATAGTCTATACCGGGACGTTGATGAAACCCTTTGGCAACTAGACGAGCCTTGTAACGGGCGATGGAACCATCAGGATGGCGTTTGATACGAAAGACCCATTTACAGCCGACAACATTATGATCTGGAGGAGGAGGGACAAGGACCCACGTACCGTTACGATGTAGAGCCGCAAGCTCATCATCCATCGCAGCGCACCACTTTGGGTCACGGAGGGCTTGCTTAACCGTGGTTGGTTCGAGAGATGGGGGAAGAGGATGTTTAGTGGTTGTGTGATGGGTGACATAGTCAGGGAACTGTTTGGGACAGTATATGTGATTTTTAGCACGAGTGACCATAGGATGTGAAGGGTGGGAGGACGGGGAGGAGTCGGTTGGGTGGTCAGGGGAGGACGCAGGAGAGGGATGATTGGAGGGGGCAGGAGAGGGTGTTGGGGAGGGAGACCGAACAGGGGGTGGTGATGGAAAATCATACCTGGGGAGATAGCCACTTGCTCCAGGGGCGTGGACGGGCTCAAGGGTTGGAGCCGCAGGAAGAGGTGCCACGAGAGGTTCCAGGACTGCGAACCAAGAACTGTCGGGTGGGGCGGAGGCTGGAGCCGATGTTGTGCCAGCCAAAGGAGTGCTTGCTGCAAACGGGAAAATATGTTCGACAAACTGTACATGACGCGAAAGATAAATACGATTAGTAGAGACATCAAGACATTTGTAAGCATGATGCGTGTTAGAATAACCGACAAACACACAAGGCTTAGAGCGTGGAGTAAGTTTGTGTTCGGAATAAGGACGAAGCCACGGATAACAGAGACACCCAAAAGCGCGCAGTGTATGATACGTAGGTGGTTTTGTAAACAGGACTTCATAGGGTGTTTTGTTGTGCAAGACAGCCGTAGGGAGACGATTTATGAGATAAACGGCAGTGAGGAAGGCATATGACCAAAACTTGGATGGTAGCGCGGAATGGTGAAGGAGAGCTAACCCTGTTTCAACAATATGTCGGTGTTTGCGTTCGGCAGAGCCAACATGTTCAGGGGTATATGGTGGTGAAATACGGTGTTGAATGCCCTCGGACTCAAAATAATCTTTTAGACTTTGGTACTCAGTACCCCCATCAGTATAGAGTGTAACAAGAGAACAGCGAAATTTTTTTTCAACCATGCGCTTAAACTTGGGAACAATTTCAGAGACATCACTTTTGCGGGACATAGGAAATAACCACACGTACTTTGTGAAATAATCAATAAACAGAATATAATACCGAAAACCATCAACTGACGCAACAGGATATGGACCCCATACATCTGAATAGACCAAATCTAGTGGACCTTTACTTTCAACTGAAGTACTAGAAAAGGGAAGTTTATGACTTTTACTGCTAAGACACGAGTCACAAAAAAACTTGTCAACAGACGAGCCAGAAGAAACTGAGATATGATTATTGCGACTTAAAAACTGAAAAATACGAGACGACGGATGGCCAAGACGGTGATGCCAAGTAGCCCGAGAAGAAGTGTTGGCCGCAAAGACACGCTTGGACAGAGGAGCCTGGGGTACGGTGGAGGCAGCTGGTGCAACGGCGGATGGAACCTCCCATTCGTATACATCACCCTTGGTCCGCCCGTGAGCAAGTGCGCCCCCGTAGTGAGATCCTTGACAACAAACGAAGAAGGAAAAAATTCAATAGAGGTGTTATTATGTTGACAAAATTTAGAGACAGAAAGTAAATTGCGAGTGAGAAGGGGCACATGCAACACATTAGATAAAACAAAAGGTTTAGAAAACGAAGGGAGAACAGAAGAACCAGTGTTGGCTATAGCAAGCCCAGAACCATCCCCCAAGAAGACATCGTCAGGCCCCTCATAAGACTGATGGTGAGACAGAGAGGCGAGATCATTGGTGACATGATGTGATGCGCCAGAGTCAAGAATCCAGTTTTGTTTCGTAGATCCAGACGTGGTATGATGAACTTCAGGCTGCTGCTGCAAGGACCGTTGCAAAGAGTAACATTGACGAGCGGTATGTCCCCGTTTTTGACAATACTAACAGGTGACTCCAGGTTGACGAGGGAACCTGTTGTTTGTGGATGACTGCTGGGTGGGATGACCAAAGAAAGACGGCTGACCACCCTGGTGAGGAGGCCCGCCCGAGGAAGACGGCCCCCTGCCAAATAACTGATGGCGTCCTCCATTTCGAGTAGGACCAGCCGAACCCCTGCCACGTCCTGGCTTGGCCTGAGTTGCATGAACAGTGACTCCAGCGGTGTTGCGGGTCTCTTCGCGTTTTAAGAAGGCTTCATGTTCAACTAATTTGTCATGAAGCTCCTCAAAGGAAATGGGCGTGTCACGCGCCCTGATAGCAGCGACAATCTCCTTGAAACTGCTGCCCAACCCATTGAGCGCAAAAATTGTGAGATCATCATCACTTAGATGAGTGTCAACAAGAGCTAATTCATCTGCTACACTCTTGATGATCTGAAGATAAGCTGAAACTGACTGAAAATCACAAGTGATGTTGGTGAGTTTCTCTTTAAGATTCATGATGCGCGAGCGCGATTTATTCGCATACAACTTGTGAAGCTTTGTCCAAGCATCACGAGAAGAACTAGCCGTGGCGATGAGAGGAACCACGGATTCAGAAACCGAAGCTAGAATCGCGTGGAGGAGCAGTTTGTCTTGTCTGACCCAGATAGCATAATATGGATTAGGTTGTGTAGCGCCGTCCTTATCCACAGTATGTTTGGGAGGGCATGACTTAGTTTCATCAAGGAAACCCATAAGGTCATAGCCAAACAGTAAGGCATCGAATTGAGCCATCCAAGAGGGAAAATTATTCTTAGTCAGCTTAATGGGCAACTGAGCTGCAACGTTGATAGTAATAACTCCATCAAGAGAGCCATACTTGTGGGTGGAAGTTTCGGCCATGAGGAATAGATGCCGAAGGTTATGAGGATCGACGGGTTTGAAAAAAAAACTCGTTGGAGTCGTTATAGCTCTGATACCATGAAAGAATTATGAAAGAATGGTATTTTCATTCATACACTTGATGTAGGGTTTACATGTTGCTATATAGACTTCCCTGCATTAGGGTTTTTGATACAAGTAAGATACAAGTAAGAGGTTACAACTAAAGGATAGAGATTACAACAAAATACAACCAAAAGATAACAAACACTTGTTGAGATAGGTGGTTGTGATATACACAACCACCTTATCACACGGTCAGCATCCAAACTCCTCATGGTTAGCATCCAAGCTGGCCGAACAGGCTGGCCGAACAGGTTGCATGGAAGGAGGATTCTTACGAATCCTTAACAGGTTTGGAGCCTTTTTAAGACATTCTTTATTCTGTTTTTATTTAGCCTATTTTAGAAATGTTTTATTAGAATAATTAGATAGGAAAAGTGATTGTCTTGCTCGGTAAGATTTGAGAGTTTTCGATAGATTAGATTCTTGTTTTTCTGTCTACTTAGCATTTGTTTTCAGCCTATAAATACGTCATCATAAAGATTTTTTAAGCAGCCTTTGCATGAATAGAAGTTGAAAAAATCGAGCCTTTACACTCAACAGCTGCATGTGCTTCAATTTTGAAGTTCGTTTACTCAAGTTTCGATCTTTAGAATTCAATTTCGAATAGAAAATATGGGCTGAATTCATCTCCTATATTATTCAAGAGGCTTTCCAATGGTATATCATGGTTTTTGACTCGAAGATTGTTGATCAAGCATGGGCGGGTCATACTAGGTTTCTTGCGAAGCTGCGTTCATAAAGGAGTCTAACAAGGTTCTTCGTCTTTCTCTTTAATTTTTAGCCGTGTTTTTCTCTTTGTTCTTCGTTACTCTTCGTGTTCTTTATGAGTTTTTCAATTTCTTATAATCAAAAGATCTTTGGGAGTGTGTGATTCCGCTAAACACACATCAACGTGGTCAGAGCAATCTTGAAAAAGAAAAGAAAAAACCACCTTCTTGTTTCCATCTTATTTTGGCCGACCTCAGCAACTTGTAGGTATTTTGGCCGACCTCAACAACTTATAGGAAGCCAAATTTCTTTGATAAGGAAAAAGATATATTCGGCCAGTCTCTTTATTGGAAAAAAGGAAAAAATTTATTCGACCATCAGTCTATATCTAAACTGGTCTAATCGACTTCTTGCGACACAAAGTCGCACACTTAAAGAAACTTCAAGAAAAAAAAGAAAGTTCAAGAATCAAACCGCGGAGCCTAAATTGAACCTACGCTCTACATACTCACTGTATTTGTTTTGCACCATATTTTAGCGATAATTAGCTTAGCACTTGGCAATTCAAAACTTAGATTTGTCAAGGCAACTCTTTAGTGTTGAATTCAGTATACTACATCTTATCAGTTTCTTGTTTTCTTTGAATATATTCTTGCATACTCTTTTGACTAACCCTTGTTGTAGCTTGAGACCCTTCAAGGAAATAGAGAAGAAGACATTATTGAAGGCCTTGGGAAATCAAATTCAGATCTTTCTTGGGTATGATTAGTTCAATCAATTTGAACACTTGAAAACAAGTTGAGAGGTAAAAGGCTTTGAGTTGTGCGACTATTTGAAGGGAGGTAAAAGCCAAAATTGTTGAGTTGGTTCATACACGACTGTGGAAAGACAGAAAAATAAATTTTTAGCTTTTATTGGCGTAATCCTTTCTTTCGTTGTTCTGTTAGTCTTTTCTTCTTTGTATGAATGTTTGATTTCAGATGTGAAAACGATGACTAATTCTACCCGTTTTGAACCAATTGGCGCACTTCTGATGGTTGAAAGTAAAAAGGGGCATGTAACAGCTTCTTGTCACACCTATGACGATGATAACATGGTGCATACTATGTGGGGAGTTAAGTGCTTCAAAAACAACATTACTGAGAGAGTGCATGAACCGATTTGCCCTTTCTTAAGATTTGTGGATAAGTCATTGGCGTAACAAAGTTCCCAGGTATTAATCTTTTTCTCGAGAATATCTAACAACAGTAAAAGATTACAATGAGACATTAGATGGACTATATGATACTTATGTCGAGAAGCATGAGGAATTAATGATGCTAAGATTATGGCTGGATTGAATAAGAATATTGCTGACCAAATACACAATGTGAGAATTAAGAATCTTGATCACATGTTTGTCTTGAAAACCTTTATGAAAAAAGTTGGCACGTGATAAAAAGAAACAAATACAAGAACTCTAACTTCAAATGCAAGAACTTAAGAAACAAGTGATTGTTTTACACTTTTACATCAAAAATGCTAATGTTTTGCATGATAAGCATGAATTTTCTGATGACTTGTATATTCATGATCATGATCTGCATGATATTGAACTGACATGCGTGAGGTTATAGATGAATTACAAGAAAAAGATGATGATGATTTGCATAAAACTTTTGTTCACAAAGTTATGAATTTGCCTGAGGCAATTGTGAGTTCGCACGAGAATGAAGCTGAAATTGCACAAAAAGAATAATCTATGGTTGTAAGTGTAGATGAAAGATAATAGATACATAAAAGAATAATCTATGTTATGAATATTTAGCTTTTATTGCCAATCTATTACCATCTTTGTTTGCATATGAGCTACCCTTTTTGTAGATTCAAGAAGTTGAAATGAAAGTGCTAAACAAAAATTATACACCATTAATGAATGTGCATATCGCAAGTTATTATTTTTTTTATGTGGATTGTTGCCAAAAGTTGTGTGAATCTAGCAGGAACTCTCTTTCCAAAAGTCTTGATTTGTATTGGTGCATGTTTAAGTATTGCCATGGTGTTTGAGTTATTTATGTGTTTAGTTCAGGAGATTAGATATACATGTAAAGAGTTTGAGTGATAGACTAGTTATTGAAGTATATGCTGACATTCAATATGTCTTATGTTTTCGAGCATGTCTTCAAAGTGGAAGTTTTCCTACGAGCTGGGATTTCTCTTGGAATTAGAATAATTTGGTGATCATTGACCTGACATTTAAACATGACATTTAAATCTCGAATGCTGGTTTCATTGAGCGTTTATTGTCATATAATGTGCTACCATATTTTGTCGTTAGTAACATTCAGGTGCAGTCCTGATGTATCTATAACATGTTAAAAAAGAGGCAAAACAAGTTCATGGAAAGTTTATAGTTAAAGTGAAGTTTATGATTTGAATTAAAGTTTCTTTAGACCTTACTAAACATGTTATTTATTATATTCATATTTGATCCTGGTGATGTCGGGAGCAAACTGTTCATGTTTGTCCATAGAAGTTTGATATTTTCTTGTTATGTTACGATCATATTTGTGGTTAAATTCTCACATTCTAATGCAGATTTAGATTCAATGACGAATTCTTGTAAAGAGGGGAGAAATGATGTACCATCAAGAGGCCTAACAAGAGCATCGGAGGAGGGTGGACTAGACTAAAATTTGTCCGCATGTTTTTGGAGTTTTTAAGTTGTAATTGGGCTTTTCGAGTAGCATTTTTAGCCATATTTGGAGCCTTTTTGAGACATTTTTATTCTATTTTTAATTATTGTAGACGTGTTTTATAAGGATAATTAGATAGAAAAAGTCATTGTCTTGTTGGATAAGTTTTGAGAGCTTTCAATAGATAAGAATCTTTTTTCCTGTCTAGCTTATGATCTGTTTTGAGCCTATAAATAGGTTATCGTAAGCATTATTTTTCATTAAAAAAGCTGAGAAAACCAAGCCTTTACACTTAGTAGTCGTGTGTGCTTCAATTTTGAAGTTGTTTTTACTCAAGCTTCGATCTTTTGAATTCAATCAATTCTTTAAGTAGGAATTGTGGTCTGAATTCATCCCCTAGGTTGTTCAAGAAGCTTTCTAACAGTCTACCAAGGTTCTTGACTCGAAGATTATTGATCAAGTATGGTTTGCTCAACGTAGATAAACATCGGGTCTAACAAAGTTTGTTGCAACGCCGTGTTCCTACAAAAAGTCGGACAAATTCTTTGACTTTCTCTTTAATTTCTAATCATGTTTTCTTTTTTTGTTCATTATATGTTATTCAACAACAACAACAACATTATCTCATTTCTTTAGAGTCTTCCGCCTATGACGGAGTATGGGCGGTCGGATATACGCAACCATACTCATGTGTTAGAAACACATAGAGATTGTTTTCCGATGACCCATAATAAAAATTGCGTATGTCGATCAACTGCTACTTCACAATATAAGAAGCGAATCCAATTTAGTGAGTTATATTTTTCGTGCTCTTTATATTATTTGTGAGTTCTTTAATTTTTTTTAGTTATCAAAAGATCTTTTAGAAACGTGTAAGTCAGCTAAGCAAGCTTCACAAGATGAAGCTGCAAAGTAGCCTCTACGCTTTATCATCAAAAGAAGCTTTAGCCTTTGCAAGAGAATATTCCTACAAGTGAGAACTTACCAAATGTGCTCAAATCTTGGCTAGACCTCCGCTAGGCTGTTCGAAAGTGAAGGCCGTAGAAGAAAATTTGGATGTATAGTTTAGGTTTCAGCTTCCAAACATGCAATTTATGCCTTACAAAATGTTATTTGCTTCAACAACCACCCACCCGGCCCCTTTTTGTCACATTTGAATGGTAAGAGAAGGTTATTTCATACACTTTCCTCTCCGGTATGACAAGTTAGACATGCAAAACCTCGATCAAATACACAGAGACTTAAGTGTAGCGCCCCGTCCCGAACCCTAGGGTCAGAATCGGTACGCCCGCCGTATTCCACTAAGGGATATACAAAGCGTCTGTACGAATCCCTGCACTTATCAAAACGACAGAGTATTCGATTGCGGAAGCGAAATAAATCAATTCAAAACCCTAAATCAAAAGCAAAATCCCCAAATCATATATAGTCAACATCAAGTCAGAATTCCCTAAACGACATCGTAAAGCTTGTAAAATAAAATCCCTAAGCTAAGTCCTCAAATGAAATAATAAATAAAATAGAACCTCTCTAATCCTCGGTCATCAATCCCCAATCAATCTCTATGAGTCCCAGTGAGCCCACTCAGAGTCTTCTCCAACCCAAATATAATCGTACCCTGATTCGTCTGCAAGAAAACAAAACGAACGGTATGAGCGACAAAAACGTCACTCAGTAGGTACCCTGCCTGCATCAGCCCAGTGAGATCATACATGCTAGGACAGTAGTGAAATACATATACGTACCGTAATACGAAAATAAACTGTCCACGTTTTCACAAATACGTATAACGGTCAAAACTTCTTAAAACATCGTATAACGGTCATAACATCGTATAACGGTCATAACTTCTTAAAACAATCAAAAACACATAATCGTGCGAAATGAACGTGAAATGCAATACCACATACGTGATGCATGATAACCCTACATTCTCAGAAACATTCATCTAATCGTGCAATGCATGACCCCGGGTCCTAACAGAACGGAACGGAACAGAACGGAATAGATCAGATATGCGACTTAGGTCTCGCATATCCTAACAGAACAGAACGGAACGGAACAGAACAAAACATATATGCAATGTCGTGATGCATGAATGCACAGATATCATATTCGGAATCCTTCATTTACCTTCCTTTTCCCTTGTCTTTTTCCTTTTCTTTTTTCTTTTCTTTTTCTTTTTCTTTTTCTTTTTTTTCCTTCGTGAAACTCCTCCCTGCCTCCCTCAGAACCCTTTTCCAAATTCCCCCTCTCCCTTTCTGAGTCTTTCGAACGAAATCAACCCCCCAGCCAACATTCCCCTGAAATCCCCATCGACCCTAGTCCGCCTCCCTCAGCCCACCCCCTCACCCCCAGCCCACACCCTCTCACCTCCTGCCCCCAGGCCGCACTCTCTCCAACCAGCTCACCCCCCGGCTGACCCCGCTGACCAGCCCCCAGCACACCCCTCTCAGCCGCCACCCCTCTCACCCTTGTTCCTCCATCCGGCAGCACGTGGTCATAGCCCACCACCACCGGCCACGCGCCGCCGGCACAAACACTCCTTCCTACGATTCCGGTATTCACACGCACATCAAAAATCGAATCTTTTTCGAGTTTCATACGAAAATAGCATCGTACATATATACAGACATATAATCCATCACATATACGTATAATCAATAATCAAACATCTATACAATCACAAATACTAATGCACGATCTCGTTTTCGTAAAGAAATTAAAGAGTTACTGCTATTACATTCAACGGATGTTAAGGGGGCACCTACTTGGTAATTGATACGCGTTTGAATGGTTGATCAGGTTGGCGGTGCTCCTCCCGAAACCAGCAGCCTTGAGCGTTAAAAGCAAGAAACGTTTTGTTTCTCTCTCCATGAAAGGGGGCGGCTGACTTATGTGGGGAAGGAGAGTAGTATTCACGTGATTAAATAAAAATTTGATTAGTGTTTAGGGAAAATTTCCTAATCCAATTAGGTTTAATAATTAATTACCCCTCAATGACTATTCTACCCTTATTAAAAAAATGGGATATAACATTCTCCCCCCTTACAAAAAGTTTCGTCCTCGAAACTTATGTGTTATGGGTAACTTAGTGGTCATACAAAATTCATTTACCTGGATCATGACCAAACTTAGTATCTCTTACGTAATCCGATATGTTATCCACTTCACTTCCTCGATACAGGCCTAAGTCCTCAATTTATTCAGTGTGTATATTTACAATGTAATCTTTAAATCCATTGTCCTCCGCCTGATGGATCGTAACCTATTCTTCTTATAGTTCTCGAATCAACCTTAAGGGTATCTTCATTATACTTGTTGGACCGTGCACCTGCAATAAACACCACTAGAGGGGGGTGAATAGTGGTTAGCGGAAATTACACTACAACCCTTTGTTAAAATCCCCTTTGAAAACAGAATCTGAAACCACCTCAGATTCAGAACCCGTTTTTCAAAAATTCACAAATAATTGTTCACAACTCCAAAAATTATGAAAATTTCCAGAATTTAACTTCAATGAGTTAAAAAGACTCTATCCAAAAATTAGACAAAAATAAGATTGTTTGACCCTTCAAATAAATAAAACGATTCAGATGGTCAATCTGGACAGAATTGGACAAAATGTTGCTGATTTTGCAAAACGTGTTTCTCTTTGAATACTCAACCAAAAAGGTTGATCTTTATATCAAAACACTCCTTAGGATGTGTAGATGAATTTTCCAAAAGGCACTGACCTTAAACAACTCTTGAAAAATACAGAATCTAAGTTTTCTCAAAACTGGTCAGATTGTATCCAGATTGGAGCAGTTATCTTGCAAAGACTGAAAGACTAACTTTCCCTTGCTCAAATCAAATGATTCTTGTTGTAAATGAAATCTAACAGTCTGAAGTATAACTCCACCAAAAATCACGAATTTTGAAAGTGTTTAGATATTTTTTCAAATTGTGAGAAGTTGTGTGAAAACTGCAGTCAAAAACGGGCAGAAAACAGAAATAAAGAAACAAGAGAAGAACACCGAGAATTTATCCTGGTTCGGTCAATGTGACCTAATCCAGTCCCAAGGAACACCTTTCCTTGGATTTCACTATGGTATGAACCAAATTACAGCAAGAACCAAGCTTGATCCTTGGGTTAAACACCAACCCTATTCAAGACTTGGATGAACACCTTTATGCAACTCTTGGTTGCAACACCTCTATCACATATTGATGTAGCCTTATAGATTTGGCTAATCAATCTTACAAATAAGACACAAGAAGGTGTGTATAGTGTAGCTGGACAACAACTAGAAAATGGAACACCTTAGCTACACAAAGTATGAACAAAAATATGAGAAGAGAATAGCAAGACAACAATCTTCAATTTTTGCTTTCAAGTGTGTGTCTTCTCTTCTTCACCTTGCCTTCTATTTATAGAGTGAATTGATGGCATATTCCCTCCAAATTTTAGACCATGTGATGGCTGAGAATTTTGAATTAAAACACCTCCATAATCATCTCCAACAATCTTGTCTCCATTACATTCAAATTTGAAATTTCAAGTTGGCAACTTTTGCCAACTAGCTTGCTTTTGGTTTGTCTTCTTGTCTCCAACTCATAAAATGAGAAAAACATCATCTCCACCTGTATAATCACGTTTTGGAGGCTGTGTATATGTATACTAACTCAGATTTTTGAGGAAAAATCAACAAATAATAGTTGACAAGGTTATGTCAACATATAATATCAAAATTCCCATTTCTTCTTGACATATTGTGATGAATCTTGCACCAAGGACACCTTGTAATCTCTGAAAGATGATGATTAAGAACCTCCAATAACATATATATAAGAGTCTTCAAGAGAAAATAGAACGTGACATCGAATACCGTCACATATCCCGCTACCGTCGATAAAATCATCAAATGAGAGAATAAAATAGAAAACCACCAAATAATCTTCAAGAATATATTAAATGAACTTCAGAATGAATATAATAAGATACTCAAGAGATTCCTTGAGTAAAAATACCGAGACTGTCTTCGGGAGTAAAATGACCAAAATGCCCCTAATGAGATAAAACTCCAGAAATGACCCCGATGGTCAGAAATAATCACAATACCACCTTTGTCATGATAACCAAGATAATAATATGCACTTGAAATATTTTTCACCATATGATGTTCCTACAAAACTTAAAATACCAATTTTGCCCTTTTTGGTAAGTTGTAGAAACTTCCAAGGCACGTTAGTCTCAAGACAATAATAATCACCAAAAACACATAATAAGCACATAATGAGCATGTATAAATCATGTACAAATGAAAACAACCATTTTATCACATTTTAGAAAATTATTTCTAAAAACTCTAGACATCGATCGATCGAAGTGCCTCAGCTTCATAGATCGATGTCTCACATAAAGGTTCAGATTTTGTCTCTGACCTACATCGATCGATCGAAGTGAGAGTTCGATATACATCGATTGATTGATGTGTCTTAGGTTTAGAGATCGATGTCTCACAGAAAGGTCTTAAACTTTTCTGCCTTACATAGATCGATCGATGTGAACTTGTTCAACTTTTAATCACATATAACACCATGTGTGACATTTTTAAGTATTCATCACTTAAAATCATGACTTTGAAAATTATCCAAACATATTTCTCAACATTCTCCCCCTTTTGGATGATTTTCAAAATAACCTAACATGATTTTAATGTCACAACTTATAACCAAAAGTTTAACCAAAAGTTTAACCAAATGTTTTAAACTATGTTTTCAACGTTTAAATAGTATGCTGCTCCCCCTCAACTCATACTCTCCCCCTTAACCTATGCTCCAAAATTTATACCAATAAAAACTTAGCATATGATTCATCATGACTTACCAACTAAAACATGACTTACCAACTAAAATCATGTTCTTCTATCTCCCCCTTTATTTTGCAAATCATGCAAAAGATAGAACTATACAATGATATCGTAAGTCATCATTCCTAATTTGGCTCGTAAGTTTTCAAAAGTGGCTTGATTAAGGGGTTTGGTGAAGATGTCAGCGATTTGGTGATCAGTTCTTATATGGTTTATCACTATGTCCTCATTTTGAACATGATCGCGAAGAAAGTGATATCGCACCTCAATGTGTTTGGCCTTAGAATGAAGTACCGGATTCCGGGAAAGATTGATTGCACTTGTGCTATCGCAGAAAATTGGAATCTTATTCATTTTAATGCCAAAATCACTAAGTTGCTGTTTAAGCCAAAGTATTTGGGTAGTACACAAACTCAAAGCAATATACTCGGCTTCAGTGGTAGAAAGAGCTACACTAGCTTGCTTTTTAGAAAACCAAGAGATCAAATTGGTTCCTATAAATTGACATGTACCGCTAGTGGATTTTCTATCTAACCTGCAACCACCATAATCAGCATCACTATATGCGTGTAATTCCAACTTAGTGTTTCTATCATACCACAATCCTAAGTGAGATGTATGCTTAAGATATCTAAAGATCTTTTTCACTGCATTGTAATGTGATACCTTAGGACAAGATTGAAACCTAGCACACATACACACACTAAACATAATATCAGGTCTTGATGCAGTTAAGTATAACAATGAGCCAATCATAGACCTATAACGTGTGTCATCAAAAGGTTTACCGTTTTCATCCTTATCAAGTTTGGTACTAACACTCATAGGGGTAGTTGTAGGTTTCAACTCTTCAAAGCCAAACTTCTTAATCATATCATTGACATACTTAAGTTGGCTAATGTGAATTCCTTGAGGGGTTTGTTTGATTTGAAGTCCTAAGAAATAATTCAACTCTCCTACCATTGATATTTCAAACTCTGACTTCATACATTCTTCGAAGTCTTTTACTAAAGTAGGGTTGGTTGAACCAAAGATTATATCATCTACGTATATTTGAACTATTAACAAATCATTACCTTTTCTTCTTAGGAATAATGTGTTGTCGATGGTCCCCCTTTGATAATTATTTGCAATAAGAAAGTTTGCAAATCTATCATACCAAGCTCTTGGAGCTTGTTTTAAACCATATAGAGCTTTCTTAAGCTTATAAACATGGTTCGGATTCTTCGGATCTTCGAATCCAGGAGGTTGTTTTACAAACACTTCTTCTTGGATGTATCCATTCAAGAACGCACTCTTGACATCCATTTGGAAGAGCTTAATTTTGCTTATACTTGCAATCGCAAGTAACAATCTAATTGCTTCTAGTCGTGCAACGGGTGCAAATGTTTCTTCATAATCTATTCCTTCTTGTTGATTATAACCTTGTGCGACTAGTCTAGCCTTATTCCTTGTAATATTTCCTTGTTCATCCATTTTATTCCTAAAAACCCATTTAGTTCCTATGATAGACTTGTCTTCAGGTTTAGGTACTAAGTCCCACACGTTGTTCCTTGTGAATTGATTTAATTCCTCATGCATAGCATCTATCCATGATATGTCACCTAAGGCTTCCTTTATGTTCTTAGGTTCTAATTGTGAGATTAAGCTATGTCCTTCAAGTTGACTTATATTTCTACGTGTTCTAACCCCAACGCTTAGATCACCAATGATTAGCTCTTTGGGGTGTTTATGTTTATCTTCTATAAGCCACCAATTCCTAAGTTGACTAGGTTCACCTTCTTCTAGTTCAAATGTTTCATTCGTGTGAACATTTTCATATACAATTGGAACATCCTGTATGTTAGATAGATTATCTTCCAATTGTAAAATTTCTTGATTTATTTCACCTAAAGGTTCATGCACATCTTGTTCAGGGGAAGTTGGTTCTAGATGATCATGAACAGGCTCAAGTAATATATCATCATCATCAAACATATTTTCAACATTATTTTCTTGTTTATGTTGATGTTTATCACTAACTTCAAAGCATGCATTTTCATTGAATTTCACATGTATGGATTCAATTATTTTTCTAGATGCAGGATTATAACACCTATATGCTCTTGAGTTAGTTGAATACCCAACAAATATGCATTCAATAGACTTTTGTTCAAATTTATCTAGATTATCCTTAGTGTTCAGCACAAAACATTTACATCCAAATACTTTAAGATAATCTATCTTAGGTTGTCTATTGTTTAGCAATTCATAAGGCGTTTTATTTAATTTCTTTCTAATAGTGAGCCTATTTATAATATAGCATGCACAACTAACAGCTTCAGCCCATAAATATTTAGGTAATTTATTTTCACACAGCATTGTCCTAGCAACTTCTTGAATTGTTCTATTTTTACGTTCAACAACTCCATTAAGTTGTGGTGTTCTAGGTGGTGAGAATTCATGTTTTATTCCATATAGTTCGCAAAATTTTATTACGTCTTTGTTTTTAAATTCACCACCTCTATCGCTTCTAATTCTTTTAACATTTTCTTCATAAATGTTTTCAAGTTGCTTAATAAGAGTTTTGATTGCTAATGGAGCATCGTCTTTGTGTGTTAAGAACAATGTCCATGTGTAGCGTGAGTAATCATCTACTATGACACACACATAGTAGTGTCCACCTAGACTTCTTGTCCTACTTGGACCAAATAAGTCTAAGTGAAGCAATTCTAGTACATGACTAGTACTCACTTCATGTTTCGGTTTTAAGGTTTCTTTAATGTGTTTTTCCTTAATACATGTTTCACACATTTGAAAATTATCTAAGTCTAACTTAGGCATTCCTCTAATTAAATTCTTCTTAGATAATTTCTTAATAGTTGAAATTCCTATATGGCCTAATCTTTTATGCCATAAATTTACATCTAAGTCATATGATATTAGACACTTAACCTTAGCATCTAACATGTTATCTAAGGTAAGAGTATAAATATTTCCATCTCTATTTCCTTTTAAGACCGTTCTCCTTTTTCATTTATTATATCACAAGAATTGGGAAGAAAGGAGACATTATAACCACAATCTATAAGTTGAGAAATACTAAGTAAATTATAAGATAGATTGCTTACTAACTGTAGAAATAAGAGGGTTTGAGTGATTTCAAAATAAGAAATTTGAATATATATATATATAAACGTTGAGCATATATACACAAGTGTACATGTATGCATGATAACTTGCCTTATTTAGCTTATATATTATGTTGTCGTACTAACGAGCCATGAAGCATTAAAGCTTACATCATATGGCGAACATTTGTTGAGTTTATACTATTTTCAGGTGCCACAATTAATGAACTAAAGTAGTTCATTAAGTGAAGTACTTAGTTTAATAAACTAAGTAGTTCATTAAAGGAAGATGCATTTGGAAAAGGCACAAAGGCAACATGGCTATGGAAGGAAAGTCTTCTTCTCCTCCCCACATTCAATGTCACACGTTTTTATACACATATATATACTATATTTTCAGATTTTTTATAAAAGGCACATACACATGTATTCCAACGTACTACCGACACGTTATATATCTTACGTACGTACGTTAACATCACACCACTATACTTAACTCATATTTATGAGTATATTCAGGTCTTATATCATATGATATAAGATATGGTGATGACAAATTAAATACGACACGATAAAAGGTTCTAAATCGAAATTTGTCGTATCGGGCGAATACCGAAACTTCGCCAATGTGTCACGTACTTGCCATAAATAAATGGCCAGCCCATATACATCAAAAATTGATGAAAATTTCGTGATACACATGGTGTGATTAGCCAAAAAATACTTTCCATGTTGGCACACACAAATCACCCCACATTTAGGCCAAAATGTGAAGATTCCAATTTTATTTTTGTCACATGTTTATGGTACCATTTTAAATCAGCCAAGAGCTGAAATTTAAAATATATATTATATATATTATGTATAACATAATATATATATCATGTGCAAAAGTTGGAATTTAAATTAGAGAAAAATCGGGTAATCGATAAATATCGAAAATTCGGTTTTCTACGCACTTAACATGGAACGTTTTTCTTGACCATGATGTGACACGTATCTAGACACTTTTTACATATAATATACATCTTAAAGTGTTCTAGAAAATTAAATTAAGGGCTGATTGGAATATTACATGTGTGTATTACTAAATGTGCACTATTTTACAAAGTTAGCAAAAATAAATTTCAGCACATGTATATACACTTTCAAACGTCACTACAGCTGAGTTGGAGCAAATGTGGAGCCTTGTTGGCATGTTGATTGGTCAAGGATCAATCATACAATGTTGAGAAATCAAAGAGAGAAGCTACAAAAGGTAAGTATTCAACATATACCTCTCTTATGTCACATGCTGAAAATCTCAGCATACTACACTTGCCTTGGCCGAATTCTTCATCATCAAGATAACATATTTTGTCAATTTTCATTAAAGGATTAAGTGAAGGAGTTATGGAAATGATTTGAATGTTATGTAAGGTAATTAAGTGTGATATTTTTCATATCACACATGCTGAAATTTTTCAGCATGTGTGAAGGTGTGCTGGCCGAAAATCTACCCCTCTTTGTGTCCAAGTTCATTCTTCATTTGGTAGCAAGACTTACCTTATATAATTGATTTATTTTTATGACAAAAATTCAAAGGAAAATGGCAAATAATCTGAATTTATCCCATGTTGTAAATGCTGAAAATTTCAGCATTGGAAAAAAGGTGCTGGCCGATTTTTTGAGGATGGAAGGAAGAATATTTTGTGTCTTGCACATTATGATAGAATTTGTGAATTATGGTATGACTTAATGATTGATATTGGCACATGTTTAAAGTGATTGTTTCAGATTTTCCATGTCATCAAATGATGACAACATTGAGCCAATCAAAAGGTGCCAAGTAAGCAATGACTAAATGATGGTCCAATGGAGTGATGCCAAGTAAGCAAAGCATTGTCACCATGATGTCTTACACTCTCTCAAGCACTTAAAAGGAAATTTTCAAGAGGGGGACATGCACAATAGGGGACGGCTGGAATTTAAAAGAAGGAAGAGGAGAACAAACAAAAATAACACCAAGATTTGCATTCTAAAGTGATAAAAGTGTCAAGCCTCTTTTCTTCTACACTTTCTTTCCTTCTTCTCTTGTAAAAAGCCTATTGTATTTTACTTCTTTCATTCTTGAATAGGCTTCATAGAAACCACCATTCATACATCTTTGTAAAAGATTGATCAAGGTGTGATCAATCTTCATCCTAGCGAGGTGGTGGTGTTCGTGTGAATTGTACTCGACATACAAGGTTTGTAAAGGGTTGGAGTTAGGTGTAACTCTATCAACCCTGCGGTAAGGTGTACTACGTGTGTGTGATTAGTGTGAACCAAGGAAGGTGTTCCTTGAAGACTGGAGTAGGTTGTTTATAACCGAACCAGTATAAAATTCTTGGTGCAATTTACTTTCAGCATTTACTTTTCAGTTTCTGCACTGTTTATACGTTTTGTTCACGTTCGGAAAAATAGCAAACGATTTCCAAAAATTATAAAAATTTCCAGAAACATACATAAACGTTTTAGGGTTAATTTGGCACAAGTTTCAACCCTTTTGGACAAGTATAGGTCAGTCAAACATCAAAAGTTCTGAGACTAGTGCAGTCTGATTTTCAGACTTGCAAAGGTTGAGACTTTGGTGGTATTTGACCTACTTCCCAAAAGAATTTTCAAAAAATGTTTCAACCCATTTCAATATAGTGTGTGAGGAGTTATTGGTCAAATTTTCAGATCATTTGGACATTCACACAAATAGGAATTAATTTTTCAAAACCATCTACCGTTTCTGGCAGATTTGCACAATCTGAGTGCCAACGGTTTTTGAAGGGGTTAAAGGTTGAATTTTGATTTGAAATTTTTAGGGGACCCTCATAACATCTGAGGATAAGTTCTCTCCAATTTCATAATTTTTGGAGACCTCTAACCTGGTTTTAAAAACGTTTTAAAACAGGTCCTGAAAACAGAATCTGTTTTCAGAACTTGAATTGTTCAAGTTTAAAGAAAATTTTAAAAAGCACACTTTCCGCACCATCTATTCAACCCCCCCTTCTAGTGGTGCCTTGCAGATCCTACAAGTGGTATCAGAGCGCAGGAATACTCACTACAAGGAATCCAACGATTCAGTGAGATGGCATCCACAAATCTGAAAACCGAACAAGAAGGTATGTCGAGCCAAAGGCCTCCACTTTTTGACGGTGAGTCTTTTATTCAATGGAAACTTAGGATGAAACTTTTTCTTATGGCTATAGATATAGATCTTTGGTCAATAATTGAAGATGGTCCATATGTCCCATCTAATGTATCCACTGTAGACGGAGTTACTTTAGAAGTTTTTAAAACTAGACAAGAATATACGAGTGATGATAAAAAGAAGCTTAGTATGAATGCTAGGGCTATGCAATTGCTTTTAAACGGATTGAGTAAAAGTGAGTCTAGTTATGTGTCAAATTGTTCGAGTGCACAAGAAATGTGGAGAATCTTAGAAATGAAACACGAAGGCACAAGTCAAGTAAAAGAGTCTAAAATTAATATGCTCATGTCTACTCTTGAGTCTTTTAAGTTGTTGCCAAATGAGTCAATTGTAGATATGGATCTTCGTTTGACTAACACCTATAACTCTCTTGAGTCTCTTGGTAAGGCTTTTACTACGCAGGAAAAGGTACAGAAAGTCCTACGGAGCCTTCCTTCGGAATGGGATCCTAAAGTGACTGCTATAGAAGAAAGCAAGGAGACTAAATCAATAAAAATGGAAGAACTCATTGGTTCACTCAAAGTTTATGAAAACAAACTTATTATTCGGAAATCGGAATCAACCAAACAAGGTAAGACAATTGCTTTTAAATCAAATGAATACGTCTCCCCTCCCTCCGATCACGTAGATGACAGTGATTCCGAATCGGATAATGATGACTTAATTCTATTGGCTAAAGGACTAAGAAGATTCATGAGAAAATCATTTAGAAATAAAAACAAGGGGACTACATCTAAGAGAAACAAAAACAAGTCAAATGATAAGGACATTAAATGTTATGAATGCGGCAAACTCGGACACTTATCATATGACTGCCCTAACAAAGAAAAGCAAACTAATAAGTACCCTGACAAGGAGCGGAACAAAAATAGACCCGTCTCAGATCCTAAACAAAGGAAACGTGCACTAAAGGCCTCCACATGGAGTGACTCATCAGACTCTGAAACTGAGACCGAAGAGGAGACCGCTCAAGTTTGCTTCGCTTCAAAGGCGTCTAATGAGGTATCATCCGATTCTGACTCTGACTCTGAACCTTCTTATGATGATCTTTTTAGTCAGTATCTTGAATTACATAAATTTACTAAGACTCTCGCAAAAGAAAAGAAACATTTAATTGAAGACAAGAAACTGTTAGAATCTTCTAACGAGAATCTTGTCGCTCAATTAAGCGATTCAAAGAAAGAGTCTTCATGTGTCATCACTGCATTAAAAACCGAGATCTCATCATTGACTTCTCAAAATAATGAAATGAAATCCGAGATTTCAAATTTGAAATCAAGGAATACAGACTTAGAGAAAATGATGAAACAATTCGATACAGGGTCAAACATGCTGCATCGCATCATATTATCGCAAAAGCATGGCAGTGACAAAACTGGATTGGGATACGTTGATACTAACGAAGTATCAACCAAACCAACCAAGTTTGTTGTGTCTAAGAAAGTAGACACCCCTAAGCATAAAGTGGCGTCTAAGATGACGCAAAAAGCACCCCCTTCCACACGCCCCACTCCCTCATATCATGTGAAATATAACGTTGTACCATATAGATATGAGAAGAAAAGAACAATGCATACACAAAATACATATCATCCACGCACTACGCACACGCACACAAGGACATATCAAAAGCGTCCTTCATTCAATGAGTATAGAGGAGTCCTTGGGCAAAGACCCAAAGTACATGCACCACATGTATATTATATCGCACCTTCATTCTTGCCATTTGATAGACCGAGAAGGATCACCCAAGTATGGGTACCGAAAGGTACCTTTACCAAAAGGTGATTAACTAACTCGAAAGGACCCAAAATTAAAAGGGTACCTAAATCACCTTTTCACATTGCAGGGAGACCACTCATCGAAAGACACATCAATAAAGTGGTTCCTTGACAGTGGTTGCTCGAGGCACATGACGGATGACCCGAGCCTGTTCTCCAAATTAAAGAAGGTCACAAAAGGCGGATCCGTGACCTTTGGAGACAACAATGAAGGCAAGATCATCGGAAAAGGTACGATTGGCAATCCGAATACACTTCAAATCTCCAACGTGTTTTTGGTAAGCAACTTATCTTACAATCTTCTTAGTATTTCTCAATTTGTTGACAATGGTTTCAATGTTTGTTTTACTCACCCTTACTGCAATATAATAAATAAAAATGGAGAAACCGTTTTAAAAGGAAAACGAGAAGGAAATATCTTTACGCTATCTATGGATGATGTAGTAGACGCTAAAGTTAAATGTTTTATGTCAAATGAACCCAATGTGAATTTGTGGCATAGACGTTTAGGACACATAGGTATTTCTACACTAGAAAAATTGCAACGAAAGAACCTAGTACGGGGATTGCCTACGCTTGATTTAGACAACTTTCAGTTGTGTGAATCTTGCATAAAAGGCAAACAAACACGTGAGTCACTTAAGCCTAAAAATGAGATAAGCACGACTAGAATACTAGAACTATTGCATATCGATTTGTTTGGTCCTAGTCGCACTACAAGCCTTGGTGGGCGTCACTATGCATGTGTGATTGTTGATGACTTTTTTCGCTATACTTGGACTTTATTTCTTGCACATAAGGATGATAGCGCCGTAGAAATCGCTAAATTAATTAAACAACTTGAAAATCAATACGGCGTAAATGTGAAAAGAATAAGAAGCGATAGAGGCGGTGACTTTAAAAATAAAGAAATGATTTCGTTTTGTGAAGAAAAAGGAATTAAACATGAGTTTTCTCCACCTAGAACTCCACAATTAAATGGAGTAGTAGAAAGAAAGAATCGCACACTACAAGAAATTGCTAGAACCATGCTTTGCGAAAATAAATTGCCTAGATTTCTGTGGGCGGAAGCCGTAAATTGTGCATGCTATATTGTAAATCGCCTATCTATAAGAAAGAAAATAAACAAGACGCCTTACGAAATTTTGAATGATCGCATGCCTAAGATTGATTATTTTCGTGTATTTGGATGCAAATGCTTTGTCTTGAATACAAAAGATAATTTAGATAAATTTGAATCCAAATCAATTGAGTGCATTTTTGTTGGGTATTCCATAAATTCAAAAGCATATAGATGTTATGATCCTCTCACTAGACAAATCATAGAATCTATTCATGTTAAATTCAATGAATTTGGAGAGATTGATAAAGATAAGGAATATGACGATGATTTTGAATTGAAACCCGTTTTGGATGAAGATAATGATTCTTTTGATATGCATGAGATGAATGAGACACTAGAAATGCATGATCATATAGAAATGCATGATAACTTAGAAAATAATCAACCAAGATGGCATAGAGATCACCCACAAGATCTCATCATAGGCGACATTACTCACGGTGTGCGACCACGTAGAAGAATCACTTCGGATGAAATAAATGAATTTCATGCTATGATTTCTGAAATTGAGCCCAAAAATGTGCATGATGCTTTGAGTGATTCATCTTGGATTGATGCTATGCATGACGAACTTAATCAATTCGTTAGAAATGATGTATGGGATTTAGTGCCACGACCACAAGATAAGACAATAATAGGAACAAAGTGGGTATTTAGGAACAAAATGAATGAAGAAGGAAAGGTCGTTAGAAATAAAGCAAGACTCGTAGCTCAAGGATATAATCAAGAAGAAGGAATAGACTACGATGAAACATTTGCACCCGTAGCACGTTTAGAAGCTATACGACTCTTACTTGCTATTGCTTGCTTGAAAGATTTTAAATTATATCAAATGGACGTCAAAAGTGCTTTTCTAAACGGATTTATACAAGAAGAAGTATACGTGAAGCAACCACCCGGTTTTGAAGATTTGAAACATCCAGATCACGTGTACAAACTAAAGAATGCACTATATGGCCTAAAGCAAGCGCCGAGAGCATGGTATGATCGTTTTGCTACTTTCCTTTTAGAAAATAATTTTAAATGTGGTACTATAGATAGTACACTATTTTTGAAACAAGAAAAATCAGATTTACTTATTATTCAAATCTACGTAGATGACATTATTTTCGGATCTACCTCACATAGACTCGCTAGAGATTTTGAAAATTGTATGAAAGCTGAATTTGAAATGTCTATGGTTGGTGAACTTAATTATTTTCTTGGCTTGCAGATTAAGCAAACGAGTAAAGGAATTCATATAAGCCAAGCTAAGTACGTAAATGACATGATCAAGAAGTTCAGTTTTGAAAATTTGAAACCATCCCCCACGCCTATGAGTGTTACTACTAAATTAGACAAAGACGAACATGGTAAAGACGTTGATAATGGATTATATCGATCTATGATAGGTTCTTTACTATATTTAACTGCTAGTAGGCCTGATATTATGTTTAGCGTATGCATGTGTGCTCGTTTTCAAAGTCAACCTAAGGTGTCACACTTAAATGCGGTAAAAAGAATATTCCGTTATATTAAGCACACGCCCACCTTAGGTATTTGGTATGATAAGGACTCTACATTCGACTTACATGCTTACACTGATGCAGATTATGGTGGCTGCAAGATAGATAGAAAAAGCACGAGCGGAACTTGCCAATTTATAGGAAATTCCCTTATTTCATGGTTTTCCAAAAAGCAAGCAAGTATTGCTTTGTCCACTACTGAGGCTGAATATATGGCTCTTAGCCTTTGTTGCACACAGTTGTTGTGGATAAAACAACAACTTTCGGACTTTGGAATTACCGTAAATAAAATTCCTATATATTGTGATAGTATGAGTGCAATAAATTTGTCTAAAAACCCCGTATTACACTCTAAGGCTAAGCATATAGAAGTTCGCTATCAATTTCTTCGTGATCACGTTAACAATGGTAATATTGTCATAGATCACGTACGCACAGAATCACAAGTAGCGGATATATTTACAAAGGCCTTAAATCAAGCCACATTTGAATCTCTTCGTTCTAAATTAGGCATGATTCCTGTTGATGTGATTTAATGCGATATTATTTGATTTACTTTCCTTTTTGACAGGAATCTTTTGATTAACTTTCCAAAATAAAGGGGGGGAGAGAAGCATGATTTAAGGGGGAGAGAGATTTAAGGGGGAGAGAGATCACTGATTGATCCTAATTGCATGAATCAAGGGGGAGCCGGATTTGAAATTTGAAATTCAAATTTCAAATCTGTGCATAATTCAAGGGGGAGAGATAGCACTTAAATCATGTACACTAGTTATTTTGAAAATCATCAAAAGGGGGAGATTGTAGAAATAAGAGGGTTTGAGTGATTTCAAAATAAGAAATTTGAATATATATATATATATATATATATATATATATATATATATATATATATATATATATATATATATAAACGTTGAGCATATATACACAAGTGTACATGTATGCATGATAACTTGCCTTATTTAGCTTATATATTATGTTGTCGTACTAACGAGCCATGAAGCATTAAAGCTTACATCATATGGCGAACATTTGTTGAGTTTATACTATTTTCAGGTGCCACAATTAATGAACTAAAGTAGTTCATTAAGTGAAGTACTTAGTTTAATAAACTAAGTAGTTCATTAAAGGAAGATGCATTTGGAAAAGGCACAAAGGCAACATGGCTATGGAAGGAAAGTCTTCTTCTCCTCCCCAAATTCAATGTCACACGTTTTTATACACATATATATACTATATTTTTAGATTTTTTATAAAAGGCACATACACATGTATTCCAACGTACTACCGACACGTTATATATCTTACGTACGTACGTTAACATCACACCACTATACTTAACTCATATTTATGAGTATATTCAGGTCTTATATCATATGATATAAGATATGGTGATGACAAATTAAATACGACACGATAAAAGGTTCTAAATCGAAATTTGTCGTATCGGGCGAATACCGAAACTTCGCCAATGTGTCACGTACTTGCCATAAATAAATGGCCAGCCCATATACATCAAAAATTGATGAAAATTTCGTGATACACATGGTGTGATTAGCCAAAAAATACTTTCCATGTTGGCACACACAAATCACCCCACATTTAGGCCAAAATGTGAAGATTCCAATTTTATTTTTGTCACATGTTTATGGTACCATTTTAAATCAGCCAAGAGCTGAAATTTAAAATATATATTATATATATTATGTATAACATAATATATATATCATGTGCAAAAGTTGGAATTTAAATTAGAGAAAAATCGGGTAATCGATAAATATCGAAAATTCGGTTTTCTACGCACTTAACATGGAACGTTTTTCTTGACCATGATGTGACACGTATCTAGACACTTTTTACATATAATATACATCTTAAAGTGTTCTAGAAAATTAAATTAAGGGCTGATTGGAATATTACATGTGTGTATTACTAAATGTGCACTATTTTACAAAGTTAGCAAAAATAAATTTCAGCACATGTATATACACTTTCAAACGTCACTACAGCTGAGTTGGAGCAAATGTGGAGCCTTGTTGGCATGTTGATTGGTCAAGGATCAATCATACAATGTTGAGAAATCAAAGAGAGAAGCTACAAAAGGTAAGTATTCAACATATACCTCTCTTATGTCACATGCTGAAAATCTCAGCATACTACACTTGCCTTGGCCGAATTCTTCATCATCAAGATAACATATTTTGTCAATTTTCATTAAAGGATTAAGTGAAGGAGTTATGGAAATGATTTGAATGTTATGTAAGGTAATTAAGTGTGATATTTTTCATATCACACATGCTGAAATTTTTCAGCATGTGTGAAGGTGTGCTGGCCGAAAATCTACCCCTCTTTGTGTCCAAGTTCATTCTTCATTTGGTAGCAAGACTTACCTTATATAATTGATTTATTTTTATGACAAAAATTCAAAGGAAAATGGCAAATAATCTGAATTTATCCCATGTTGTAAATGCTGAAAATTTCAGCATTGGAAAAAAGGTGCTGGCCGATTTTTTGAGGATGGAAGGAAGAATATTTTGTGTCTTGCACATTATGATAGAATTTGTGAATTATGGTATGACTTAATGATTGATATTGGCACATGTTTAAAGTGATTGTTTCAGATTTTCTATGTCATCAAATGATGACAACATTGAGCCAATCAAAAGGTGCCAAGTAAGCAATGACTAAATAATGGTCCAATGGAGTGATGCCAAGTAAGCAAAGCATTGTCACCATGATGTCTTACACTCTCTCAAGTACTTAAAAGGAAATTTTCAAGAGGGGGACATGCACAATAGGGGACGGCTGGAATTTAAAAGAAGGAAGAGGAGAACAAACAAAAACAACACCAAGATTTGCATTCTAAAGTGATAAAAGTGCCAAGCCTCTTTTCTTCTACACTTTCTTTCCTTCTTCTCTTGTAAAAAGCCTATTGTATTTTACTTCTTTCATTCTTGAATAGGCTTCATAGAAACCACCATTCATACATCTTTGTAAAAGATTGATCAAGGTGTGATCAATCTTCATCCTAGCGAGGTGGTGGTGTTCGTGTGAATTGTACTCGACATACAAGGTTTGTAAAGGGTTGGAGTTAGGTGTAACTCTATCAACCCTGCGGTAAGGTGTACTACGTGTGTGTGATTAGTGTGAACCAAGGAAGGTGTTCCTTGAAGACTGGAGTAGGTTGTTTATAACCGAACCAGTATAAAATTCTTGGTGCAATTTACTTTCAGCATTTACTTTTCAGTTTCTGCACTGTTTATACGTTTTGTTCACGTTCGGAAAAATAGCAAACGATTTCCAAAAATTATAAAAATTTCCAGAAACATACATAAACGTTTTAGGGTTAATTTGGCACAAGTTTCAACCCTTTTGGACAAGTATAGGTCAGTCAAACATCAAAAGTTCTGAGACTAGTGCAGTCTGATTTTCAGACTTGCAAAGGTTGAGACTTTGGTGGTATTTGACCTACTTCCCAAAAGAATTTTCAAAAACTGTTTCAACCCATTTCAATATAGTGTGTGAGGAGTTATTGGTCAAATTTTCAGATCATTTGGACATTCACACAAATAGGAATTAATTTTTCAAAACCATCTACCGTTTCTGGTAGATTTGCACAATCTGAGTGCCAACGGTTTTTGAAGGGGTTAAAGGTTGAATTTTGATTTGAAATTTTTAGGGGACCCTCATAACATCTAAGGATAAGTTCTCTCCAATTTTATAATTTTTGGAGACCTCTAACCTGGTTTTAAAAACGTTTTAAAACAGGTCCTGAAAACAGAATCTGTTTTCAGAACTTGAATTGTTCAAGTTTAAAGAAAATTTTAAAAAGCATACTTTCCGCACCATCTATTCAACCCCCCCTTCTAGTGGTGCCTTGCAGATCCTACACTAACAACACATTTCGTATTTGAAATGTGTTAGGGTCCCCAATTGTTCCTTTTCCAACAACTTGTCCTTTGTTGTTGTCACCGAATGTTACTTTTCCTCCATCCTTGATGTGTTCCAATTCGATGAATAGTTTGGGGTTCCCCGTCATATGCCTCGAACATCCACTATCTAAAAACCATTTGGTTTTTAGATTCTTTGACTTTGCCTCCTTCTTGCATTCCTTGCGTTTATCCTACAATGGAGACAAAGTTTTAGGTACCTTTTATTTGGGTCCTTGAATGTTAGGGGCACTATTCTTGTTTAGATATCCCTTAGGTATCCAAACTTGAATATACCTTCTAGACATATTTTTAGCATTGTTATAATTTGGAAAATAAGAAGAATTAGCATATACATGATTATTCCATATAAGTGAAGATTCATTGTTATACATGTTGTGCCATGGTTGATAATCATTATAGGATGGCCGAGATTTATGACGGGTATAAGACATGTGAATTTGTTTCTTATATGGCACTATATAAGTGTGTTTGTATGCATTTCTATAAGACTTATAAGAGTGTTGCCTATACTTAGGTTCATAATAAGTTGTATGCATTTTATTTGGTCTAGTTGCATTTTTATACATGTAGGCATAATTTATATGTTGTCTAGATGCAAAGTTTGGCCTAGATGTATGTTTATGCGTGTGTGATTTTATGGGTGTATGTTGCATTTTTGCCTTGATATAAGTAGACGAAGGTGTAGAAGCAGGCAAAGTTGATTTTGTTGTATTATATGGTAATTTTGTATTAGATGAAACAAACTTAGTCTTTTTATTTACTTTTTCATTTTCTTCTTTATATCCTAAGCCGGTTTTATAATTACCATACTTTTGTGATGAGATAAGTGTATCCAACATATTTGCACCCGATTTAAATTGTTCTAACATTTTTTCTAAGTTAAGTTTAGACGACTTAAGTTGTGTTATTTCATGTTCACAACTTTCTATCTTAGATTTTAACATCTTATTTTCCATTTTTATCTTATGTTCATCTTTCCTATATGATTCAATTTTATTCTCTAAAGAATCAAGAGTATTATTAGACTCTTGTTTAAGAGATTCTAGTTGATCGGAAAATTCCAAGTTGGACGTCTTCAACTTGTCATTTTCTTCAACTAGTTTCTTCTTTTCTTTAGAGAGCTTCTTACAGTGAGCATGCATTCTTAGGAATTCTTCATACATTTCATCAAGTGTCATGTCACTATCAGAATCACTATCAGAAGAAGAACATACCTCGTTGGATACAAAGCAGACTTGAGCTTCCTCAGTTTCAGATTCTGAGTCGGATGAGTCGCTCCATGTGCTCACCTTCATTGCTCGTTTCCCTTTTCTTGCCTTAGACTCCTTTGTCTTTGTCGGTTGAGCATCCTTGTCCTTGGCTTGTTTATTATTGTTGTTGTTATTATTATTTTTCTTCGTGGGACAGTCGTATGAAATATGTCCTTTTTGACCGCATTCATAACACTTTAATTCTTTATTATTCTATTTGTTTATGTTATTCTTCCTAGGTTGAGAAGAAGAAGAAGAAGAATTACGTTGTCTATTCCTATTTGGACGTTTGAAAAATTTTCTTAGTTTTCTAGCTATCAATATCAACTCATCGTTTAATTCAGTATCACTATTACTATCATTGTTACTAGCATGTGTTTCGGTTGTTTTGAAAGCTATTGACTTACTGGATGACTTAGATGATTCAGACTTTCGTTGGTTTAATTTAACCTCGTAAACTTTAAGAGACCCGATCAATTCATCCATCTTAGTGATTGATTTTGTCTCCTCGATTGCAGTCACCTTTGGATCCCATTCAGCAGGGAGGCTTCGTAACACCTTTTGAACCTTTTCACTGTTCGAAAATGACTTTCCTAAAGCTTCAAGGGCATTGAAAATATTAGTAATCCTCAAATCCATATATGTTATGGATTCGTTTGGCAACATTTTGAAAGTCTCTAATTCAGTCATAATCATGTTTATTTTTGACTCTTTAACACCACTAGTACCTTCATGCTTTAATATAAGTGATTTCCACATGTCGTGTGCGCTTGTGCAATTTGACACATATCCTGCTTCAGAAGTTGTAAGTCCATTCAAAAGTAATTGCATAGCTTTAGCATTCATAGACATTTTCTTTTTATCATCTGATGACCATTCACTTTTACATTTTTCAACCTCTTGAGTTACTTCACTAACTTGTGTAACTTTCGTTGGAATGTACGGCCCATCTTCAACTATATACCATAAATCGATGTCTATAGCCATTAAGAATAGCCTCATTCTTAGTTTCCAATGAACAAAATTATTGCCATCAAAAAGAGGAGGGCGTTGGGTAGACATACCTTCCATTTCACCTTTGTGAGAAACAATAGCCATAGTATGTACCTTGGATTTGAGACAAGTAGTATATAATGAATCGTTGTTTCTTGGCCTTGTATGGTGTTGAATCTTGCTTCTTTTGAGTGGTGTTGGTCTGGCTCTGATACCAAATGTTGGACCGTGCACCTGCAATAAACACCACTAGAGGGGGGTGAATAGTGGTTAGCGGAAATTACACTACAACCCTTTGTTAAAATCCCCTTTGAAAACAGAATCTGAAACCACCTCAGATTCAGAACCCGTTTTTCAAAAATTCACAAATAATTGTTCACAACTCCAAAAATTATGAAAATTTTCAGAATTTAACGTCAATGAGTTAACAAGATTCTATCCAAAAATTAGACAAAAATAAGATTGTTTGACCCTTCAAATAAATAAAAAGATTCAGATGGTCAATCTGGACAGAATTGGACAGAATGTTGCTGATTTTGCAAAACGTTTTTCTCTTTGAATACTCAACCAAAAAGGTTGATATTTATATCAAAACACTCCTTAAGATGTGTAGATGAAGGTTCCAAAAGGCCCTGACCTTAACCAACTCTTGAAAAATACAGAATTTAAGTTTTCTCAAAAGTGGTCAGATTGCATCCAGATTGGAGCAGTTATCTTGCAAAGACTGAAAGACTAACTTTTCCTTGCTCAAATCAAATGATTCTTGTTGCAAATGAAAGCTAACAGTCCGAAGTATAACTCCACCAAAAATCACGAATTTTGAAAGTGTTTAGATATTTTTTCAAATTGTGAGAATTTGTGTGAAAACTGCAGTCAAAAACGGGCAGAAAACAGAAATAAAGAAACAAGAGAAGAACACCGAGAATTTATCCTGGTTCGGTCAATGTGACCTAATCCAGTCCCAAGGAACACCTTTCCTTAGATTTCACTATGGTATGAACCAAATTACAGCAAGAACCAAGCTTGATCCTTGGGTTAAACACCAACCCTATTCAAGACTTGGATGAACACCTTTATGCAACTCTTGGTTGCAACACCTCTATCACCTATTGATGTAGCCTTATAGATTTGGCTAATCAATCTTACAAATAAGACATAAGAAGGTATGTATAGTGTAGCTGGACAACAACTAGAAAATGGAACACCTTAGCTACACAAAGTATGAACGAAAATATGAGAAGAGAATAGCAAGACAACAATCTTCAATTTTTGCTTTCAAGTGTGTGTCTTCTCTTCTTCACCTTGCCTTCTATTTATAGAGTGAATTGATGGCATATTCCCTCCAACTTTTAGACCATGTGATGGCTGAGAATTTTGAATTAAAACACCTCCATAATCATCTCCAACAATCTTGTCTCCATTACATTCAAATTTGAAATTTCAAGTTGGCAACTTTTGCCAACTAGCTTGCTTTTGGTTTGTCTTCTTGACTCCAACTCATAAAATGAGAAAAACATCATCTCCACCTGTATAATCACGTTTTGGAGGCTGTGTATATGTATACCAACTCAGATTTTTGAGGAAAAATCAACAAATAATAGTTGACAAGGTTATGTCAACATATAATATCAAAATTCCCATTTCTTCTTGACATATTGTGATGAATCTTGCACCAAGGACACCTTGTAATCTCTGAAAGATGATGATTAAGAACCTCCAATAACATATATATAAGATTCTTCAAGAGAAAATAGAACGTGACATCGAATACCGTCACATATCCCGCTACCGTCGATAAAATCATCAAATGAGAGAATAAAATAGAAAACCACCAAATAATCTTCAAGAATATATTAAATGAACTCCAGAATGAATATAATAAGATACTCAAGAGATTCCTTGAGTAAAAATACCGAGACTGTCTTCGGGGGTAAAATGACCAAAATGCCCCTAGTGAGATAAAACTCCAGAAATGACCCCGATGGTCAGAAATAATCACAATACCACCTTTGTCATGATAACCAAGATAATAATATGCACTTGAAATATTTTTCACCATATGATGTTCCTACAAAACTTAAAATACCAATTTTGCCCTTTTTGGTAAGTTGTAGAAACTTCCAAGGCACGTTAGTCTCAAGACAATAATAATCACCAAAAACACATAATAAGCACATAATGAGCATGTATAAATCATGTACAAATGAAAACAACCATTTTATCACATTTTAGAAAATTATTTCTAAAAACTCTAGACATCGATCGATCGAAGTGCCTCAGCTTCATAGATCGATGTCTCACATAAAGGTTCAGGTTTTGTCTCTGACCTACATCGATCGATCGAAGTGAGAGTTCGATATACATCGATCGATTGATGTGTCTTAGGTTTAGAGATCGATGTCTCACAGAAAGGTCTTAAACTTTTCTGCCTTACATAGATCGATCGATGTGAACTTGTTCAACTTTTAATCACATATAACACCATGTGTGACATTTTTAAGTATTCATCACTTAAAATCATGACTTTGAAAATTATCCAAACATATTTCTTAACAATACTGGCTTCATAACTTAATCGTCGGTCTATATCGTACTTACGTTTGCTATCATGAGCTATCCTCTAAAATCAGTTCCTAGGTGTAGTACAATCTTTAACTCAACACCTTGTTCACAAGACTCCTCCCTGAAGCTTTATGTATTCTTCGGAATATGTTGTACTCTAGCACGATTTAACTTAGTCATCACTTAGTCCTTATAGAGTTCAATCCTTACTTGATTCCCTATAATCATTGCTTACAAACTTCCACTTATACCACTTGATGTGTATCATTCAACTTATTGCAATCTACAATATCAGATTCTCAAACTTATCCCATATCCATACTAACATCCTTTGTGTATCCCAATATGGTAACCGTTACCCTTCTTTAACACAACCAAGTCTTCAAAATCAGTTCTTATATACTTACAAACAAGCTCTATGATCATGCTCTTAATTTCTCAGAGATATCGTAAGCAACCTAGTATACGAAATATGTATATGGACATATTTTCTTTAAGTTAAAAGAAAATTAGCTTGCGTAGCTATAATTTTGAATATAGCTTTAACTATTTAAAATACTGGACCTTCTAATTTTTGTAACCACAAAACTCAAAGTATCATAGATTTGTTTTCGGTATCTCAAATAACCATTTTAAAAACGATGATATAACTTGTTCACAAGGCATTTTGGTAAAATTACGTCAAAACAGTTGAGAACTTAATAATGTAAGGCTTTATGAAACGATTTGAATAAGGTACCTTCCGTTTTCAAAAACAGGTATATATTTTGAAGATACATTTTTTTTGTCTTCACCAAAGTTAAGTAAGTTCATCGCAAGCGGTTAAATAACTTCGAAAACATTTAAATGGTTAAACTGCTTGCGATATTGATAATCGTCAAATTAAAATAATTTTGACTAAAACAGAATGTAACAAAAACAGAAATTTGAATATGCGGTAAGAAATATATATAAACACATTGTTTTTGCAAGAACTTCAATATTTGAAAAGTTTTTTTTTTCCTTTTTCAAGGTCGTCAAAAGAATCGATTTTTTTTTATTGTTTTACAAGTACAGAAAAAATTAGCGTCGTAAAGTTTAGTAGACTATATAAAGAAATGAGACTCAATAAGGTATTTTTGAAAATAACATGTCTTTTGAAGTCCTTGTAAAATATAGGTATAACTCGACGTACGTACTTAAATAAAGTATTTATCTTTTAGAGAAATAATAGTCCAATATTTCGTATAATTTCTATAATCCATCCTTACTTTCGAAAAAAATCGATCCGTCTATGTATCGTTTCTTATAAGTCTAACCTTCGCTTATTATGATAAAAATCTCTATCTTAAATTGTCCAATCCTAGCATGGCACACTAAATATTTATCGACTTAAGGTGTTCTAATTCACCATGCTTCCGCGCGCCATACTGATCCACTATATTTCTTTACTTGGTTATTTAAACCCCTAATTATCCTACTTAAATCTCATGTGAACAAGCAACCACTACTGGTTCATGCTTACTCTATTTCAATTCAAGCCTACTAGATTCAGACCAAGCGTTCTGATGTCAACACTTAGCCCACATTTTGTAATGATATAGTATTTCAAGGCACATACTGTAGTCGATTCTCACAAGCCGCTATTGTTCAATTCCTCTAATAAGACTAATATCGTCGACCTATTTTGATTACCCTACATTCAACATCTTAACCCAACACTATAAATTCCTTTGTACAATATCATTAACTAAACTCTACTGATCATAACACTAATTACTATTTAGTTTCCATTATTCAACTATAAATCATCTCTTAGTATTTATCATACTACTATAATTCATCTCTTAGCAGCTATGGTCCCAACTTAGACCTAAGCCCGCTCTGAAGTTACCGTACAAGTAGAGATGTGGACCCGCTTTACTTTACCCTAATGGTACTAAGTGCCATGTTGTAGTTATGGTAAGGCAACCCGAGTTACTATCTGACCCATTAATATGTCAACTAACGTCTATAGTAGGGTATTCTGGTTAACGTTGCAATTCGTTCAAATCAATATATAGTATTCAACTAGGGTTACTAAGATCACAGCTTAGAGAGTTATGATCAACCTTAGATAAGGGAGAATCGCATGGGATATCCTAGGTATACGTGTTTCAAAACCAATCGACTTCTTAAGTTTAAGATCATAACTTATTTCTAGGATCGTTCTTAGCATCATCATTTCTTAAGTCTAAGATCACGTCTTATTTCCAAATCATAATTAGTACATAATCAACACTTATTACTAAATCAGTACTTATGTCTAAAGTCAACTCTTAATCGAGATCGTTATTTATATCTAAGATCGCGCCTTATGTTCAGGATCATCGCTTATAACTAAGATCAGTACCTATGTTCATGATCGTTGCTTATGTTCAAATCATCACGTATGTATAAGATTATGACTTAGAGGCAAAATCGTAACTTATTTTCTAATATCATGGCCTAATTCTACATTTCCGCTGTGCATCTAGAGCCATGCTCTGAAGATTGTACTGTCGACACGTAATACCTCTTGAACTCATTCTAAAATTAGATCCAAGTGATCAGTGGTGTCAGTTGTGTTGCACCACCACTCCTCTGCATCCGTTTTAGAAGAGTCTCAAGTCCCAAGTGCGGTGGTGATAGAGCTTGTGGCTACCGAGGTTGTTGCGCCACAGCTTGGGCTATGACCAGTAGTGCATCGGTCAGGGTTTGGGGAAGCACGACCTGCGGTGGAGCCCTATTCTCAGAAGAATTCCTATTGTCGTTCCTATCGTTCTCCTTTCTTGGCGGCAATTTGTTATGACAAGAAAATTTTTAGTTTTTTTTAAGGGCATTTCAGGAATTATATAAACTTAAGAAATATAAGACAGTCAAATACAGATAAATAAAACGAAAATATAACCCAACCGTGCCCTAGTCCGATCATCACTTAGTCTAAATTAAACTTATTCTAAGGTCAAACTTAGTCTCAGATTACCGCTTATGTCTAGAATCAAACTTAGTCTAAGATCAAACTTACATCTACGATCAAAACTTAAGTCTATCGTCATCTCTTACGTCTAAAATCATTTCTTAATTCTATGTTTTTCCGCAGTAGATCTAGAGCCTCGTCTCTGATACCACCTGCAGCGCCCCGTCCCGAACCCTAGGGTCAGAATCGGTACGCCCGCCGTATTCCAATAAGGGATATACAAAGCGCCTGTACGAATCCTTGCACTTATCAAAACGACAGAGTATTCGATTGCGGAAGCAAAATAAATTAATTCAAAACCCTAAATCGAAAGCAAAATCCCCAAATCATATATAGTCAACATCAAGTCAGAATTCCCTAAACGACATCGTAAAGCTCGTAAAATAAAATCCCTAAGCTAAGTCCTCAAATGAAATAATAAAAAAATAGAACCTCTCTAATCCTCGGTCATCAATCCCCAATCAATCTCTATGAGTCCCAGTGAGCCCACTCAGAGTCTTCTCCAACCCAAATATATCGTACCCTGATTCGTCTGCAAGAAAACAAAACGAACGGTGTGAGCTACAAAAACGTCACTCAGTAGGTACCCTGCCTGCATCGGCCCAGTGAGATCATACATGCTAGGACAGTAGTGAAATACATATACGTACCGTAATACGAAAATAGACTGTCCACGTTTTCACAAATACGTATAACGGTCATAACATCGTATAACGGTCATAACTTCTTAAAATAATCAAAAACACATAATCGTGCGAAATGAACGTGAAATGCAATACCACATACGTGATGCACGATAACCCTACATTCTCAGAAACATTCATCTAATCGTGCAATGCATGACCCCGGGTCCTAACATAACGGAACGGAACAGAACGGAACAAATCAGATATGCGACTTAGGTCTCGCATATCCTAACAGAACAGAACGGAACGGAACAGAACAAAACATATATGCAATGTCGTGATGCATGAATGCACAGATATCATATTCGGAATCCTTCATTTACCTTCCTTTTCCCTTGTCTTTTTCCTTTTATTTTTCTTTTTCTTTTTCTTTTTTTTTCCTTCATGAAACTCCTCCCTGCCTCCCTCAGAACCCTTTTCCAAATTCCCCCTCTCCCTTTCTGAGTCTTTCGAACGAAATCAACCCCCCAGCCAACATTTCCCCTGAAATCCCCATCGACCCTACTCCGCCTCCCTCAGCCCACCCCCTCACCCCCAGCCCACACCCTCTCACCTCCTGCCCCCAGGCCGCACTCTCTCCACCCAGCTCACCCCCCGGCTGACCCCCCTGACCAGCCCCCAGCACACCCCTCTCAGCCGCCACCCCTCTCACCCTTGTTCCTCCATCCGGCAGCACGTGGTCATAGCCCACCACCACCGGCCACGCGCCGCCCCTCCCTCAGCCCCCCCTTCAACTCCCTTGTTCCTCCATCCGGCAGCACGTGGTCATAGCCCACCACCACCGGCCACGCGCCGCCGGCACAAACACTCCTTCCTACGATTCTGGTATTCACACGCACATCAAAAATCGAATCTTTTTCGAGTTTCATACGAAAATAGCATCGTACATATATACAGACATACAATCCATCACATATACGTATAATCAATAATCAAACATCTATACAATGACAAATACTAATGCACGATCTCGTTTTCGTAAAGAAATTAAAGAGTTACTGCTATTACATTCAACGGATGTTAAGGGGGCACCTACTTGGTAATTGATACGCGTTTGAAGGGTTGATCGGGTTGGCGGTGCTCCTCCCGAAACCGGCAGCCTTGAGCGTTGGAAGCAAGAAACGTTTTCTTTCTCTCTCCATGAAAGGGGGCGGCTGACTTATGTGGGGAAGGAGAGTAGTATTCACGTGATTAAATAAAAATTTGATTAGGGTTTAGGGAAAATTTCCTAATCCAATTAGGTTTAATAATTAATTACCCCTTAATGACTATTCTACCCTTATTTAAAAAATGGGATATAACATTAAGAAGTTGACATCAAAATTTCAATTTTTTAAATTGAACAAGTATATAAATAATTCACTAACTGAACTTTCTACTAATAATCCTAAAAGATTCGGAGATGATGGAATTCAATGTGCTGTCAGGTAACTCGTGAAATAACCAAAGAGGTGCCCATACTTGACCCGAAGACTCGCCTTGTGTAAAGATGCATATTTTACCAAAGATGATTGCCAAGAACATAATTAGCAGAAAACGCACCGCAATAAAAGCAGTAAAACTGCATTTTCTTTTGCATATGTCTACTGAGGTCTCTTTTCACAGTGCATTCAGCACTTGCAGTTTACAAGTTTCACATTCCTGGAGTAACTGTTGCTCCACAAATGGTCACACAATCAAGTCCCCTCATTCTATTATATAATTTGCTGGCATTTGCAGGATCAAAAACTGGCATATTCTGCACATTTTCAAGGAGCTGAGAGAGTCCATTAAGAACATAATTTGTAACGCTCCTTTGAGACCAATGACACTGACAATAGACTTTCAGCAAGGGGATGAAAGGCTTGGGTGAGCTCATTTTTTCAGCTGTGAGTGACTTGATCATCCAAAGGAACTAAAGCAGTCTCATTACGTCACCGCAACAGAAAGTATTTCTCTGGAAAACTGAAGTAGTTCTTTTGTCAAAGAACTCGTATGGAATGTCTATAAAGAATTCCAGAATGCTCAAATTCCTTGCAGGAACATTGAACCTGCTCATCTTCAGGGATCCAGATAACAAGACATTCTCTTCTCAACTTCTTGTAGTGACTCAAAAGATACGAGCCGTTAGCCAATTCACTTAAAGCATACTGCATAGAGAGCATACTTATATGCTGTAAAGCATTTAAGGCATAAGATGTAAGAACGTTCCTAGCATGCTCTTCAAGGGGCAGGCCTGTTTTGACAAGAATGTAAATCCGCTCCTCTATTTTGAAAGCCAAAGCTAGCAGCAGCACCTACCTGCAAACACCATAAGATGGGGAATTCGTGTCCACGAAGTGGCAAAACCAAACTAGAAGTCATATGCACCACAGTATCAGCAGAAGTTACAGAACAAAGAACCTGCTCGAAGAAGGATGTCAGACATGATTTTTCACTCAGAGTGTTCTTCAAAAAATGTTGCCACCAATTTCAAATATTCAGAAGTCAAAGTGCCGGCCAAAAAGAAGTTTTGAGCATAGCAATCTGGCCAGGTTGACCGAAATGAATCAAGCAAACCAACATGCTTGTCTGAGCCAAGTCCGTACTGAGGAACCAAATTGGTCCATTGATGCACAAAATCCTCTGCATTTTCCAGATGACACAGCATCTCAAACTGAAATTTAAAATTCACAAAATACTGACCCGACATCCGAACTAAACCAACTACAAACTCTGGAGACGAAATGCCAAGTAGATATTATGTTTTTGGCATTTGGCAAAATCATTGCAATGACATCTCGCAATTCAAGGATCTATATCAGTCACATTTGTCAGTGGTTATCTTCCTCTCATGAATTGAACAAACACCTGAGAACAAAATACGACTGTTGAGGTTGAATTAATATCAAAGCGCAAGGATAATCAAGAGGTTCTATGTTTGCAGTTAAATGTCATAAGGGATTTTTATTCAGCAAACCTGCAAAGCCCATGAGAATGATAGTGATGTCTCGTCCTACAGCAAAACACATCGAAGAAGAACAACATTCCCATGATTCTTGATGCCCAGCCACACTCCAAGGAGCATATTGTAGGTAATAGAACTATAGGAGGCGTCAAACGTTCTTACATCACCGAAAACAAAAATGCACGAACAGAATCTATAAGCCCAAGCAATGTTTTCAATTTTTCCATTTTTGTCTGCAGTATAGTTATACACGAAACCATCACCCTTATGTACCATAGCCTTGCAAGCTTCAAGGAGTTCAAAGAGGTCAGCCTCTGGCTTTTCAGATAGCAAAACATCATTTTCTTGAACAGTTCTTTTACATGTCCTAACAAAATTCCTAACTTCCTTCTCAATAAAAGGCAATCTTCCATATTGAAACCCCTTTTTCTGTTGAAAATATGACGGGCTTGGTCAAGAAAGAGCAAGAGGAAAGCAGGTTGAGAAAGTTGGATGATGACGAACAGAACTGCAATAATCCAAAAAGCAAAACTTCTGGATCGTTAGATACGAAGTGTAATCCACGGTGTCATTAGTTGCGTTGGGAATTAAACAGCTTGAGGCAGAGATCATGTAATGAGTTGAAGGGGTAACGAGTTGGAGCAGGAGAACGAAGGAGGAAAAAGAGGAACGCTGGCGAAAAGAATTAAAATAATAGTGAAATTACATTGTTATCCTTATGCCTTGTATTATATGACAGTTAGGTAGTAAAGAATTTCTTGTAATTTCATATGTTTTTCTGTTAAACCGTCTCTCTCCCTGTATAAAGCTCGTTCGACGAAATGCAATGAAGAACAAGAAGATTTTTTGAGCGGTTATCTCTCTATTTCTCTCCTTCTTCGCTTTCTCTGTTGTTTGTTATTCTTCTCTTGCATTTGGTGCTTCGATTTGTGATCAATTTTGATTTGATTTAGAGTTATGGTTCGATCAAGTTCAACCATAAACTCATGTTAATTTTGCTTCTCAAATTTTCACATGGTATCAGAGCCTCATTAATTGGTTGATTAATGAACTTTGGCACGTTCATGTCTTCGAATCAAGGTTCTCCTAGCAGTTCAAGTCATTCTCCAATGAATGTGATGCCTGACACAGTTGATCCGTCAGAGGATCCGTTGTATATCCACCCCGGGGATAGTGCTTCCTTGGTGCTTGTACAACCGTTGTTGGATGGTAATAACTATCATGGATGGAGCAGAACATTTCATAGAGCACTTGAATCAAAGAATAAGGTTGGTTTCATCACAGGTAATATTCTCAAACCTCTGGAAACTAGCCGTAAATTTGCTACCTGTACAAAAGCGAATAATATGGTTGCTTCTTGGATTATGAACTCTGTTGTATCTTCCATTGGACAAAGTGTGATGTGGTTTGATAATGCTTTAAACATTTGGAATGATTAGAAATATAGATATGGTAATGCTGATGTGTCTAGATTGTCCGACTTACAAGAAAAATTTTACGCTACTAACCAAGAAGATGAATCTGTGACTGAGTACTACACAAGGCTTAAAGTCATGTGGGAGGAACTCATGGTGTTAAGAGTCATTCCTAATTGTGTATGCAATAGCTGCACGTGTAATGTCTCTAGCCAAATTAACAAATTCTTAGAAGATGATCATGTTATCAGATTCATAAAAGGGCTTAATGATGAGTATAAACCTGTAAAATCACAAGTGCTGCTGTCTAGTCTGTTGCCGGATTTGAAGACAACGTTTGCTATGATAGTAAAATTAGAGAGAAAGTTGCACTATTCTGATGGTCAAAATTAGTTATCAACTAATCAATCACTTGTTCTTAATACTAATGGTATGCTTAGACAAGGAAATTTTGGGTTTAGAGCTGTAAGTCCCTATGGGACTAATGTTGGTTGGCAGAAGTCTGGTGGTAGAGGTGCTAGGAGAGAATTTCAGAACCATAAGTCTGGTTATAATTCTAAAGCACATGTGTGCACACATTGCAACATGATTGGACACACGGTGGACAGATGCTATAGAAAGCATGGGTTTCCCCCAGGGTATAAGGGTAAAGGACAAGTGAACTGTGTAGGTAATGAGGCTAGTATACACCAAGATTCTGCTGTATATACTCAATCTAATTGTGACACTTATCAGGCTAATGATGTAGTGAATGACAGTGTTGCACTGACTCCCACACTTATGACCCCTTCTTTGACACAAGAACAGTATATGCAACTAATTGGTTTACTGCAAGAGCACAAGGACAAAGGGATTTTGATGAGTCCAGGTGCTGCAGAAGTGACAAAGAACCATCATACTGTATTGTAAGCTCAACAAGTCACTGACTCTGGTAAGTGGAAAGGTAATGTATTTCCTAATGTTTCTCACATATGAATATTGGATTCGGGTGCTACAGATCATGTTTGCTGCTCTCTTTCCCTCTTTGATTCCTATTAGCCTATAATTGGTATGTCAGTTAAATTGCGCAATAACCAACCAGTCATTGTTAAACGTGTTGGGACAGTGAATATCTTTCTTGATCTCAAGCTACATAATGTACTGCATATACCTTCTTTTGCTTTTAACCTAATGTCCCTTAGCAAACTTACAATGACTGGTGATATTGACTTATCATTTCACTCCAAGATGTGTTATATTCAGGATCATGTGAAAAAAAAGATGATTGGTTCAGCTGAGGTGTACTAAGGACTATATCATCTACTTGATCAATCTCTGAATCATGCTCCTTTGTCCAGTTCATGGCAAGCATTTGCAGTTTCCAAGCCTTCTTCTTTTCTTTGGCACTCCAAGCTTGGACATCAGGCTTCATCCAGAATGAAAGAGATCAACAAGCTTGACTCCTCAATTGACATCACTTTTAATCCTGAATCATGTACTAGTATGTCCCCTTGCAAAACAGAGAAGACTACCCTTCCCTATTTCACATTCTGTTACTCATTCCCTTTTTTCTCTCATTCACATAGATATATGGGGCTCCTATAAACGCCCCACCATGTATAACCAATGTTATTTTCTCACCATTGTGGATGATCATATTAGGTACTGCTCGATTTTTTTTGATGAAAGCAAAGTCAGAAACTAGAAGTATTATTGAAAGTTTCTGGAATTTTGTACATGTACAGTTCAATGCCAATATAAGAGTGATTAGGACTGACAATGGCCTTGAGTTCAATATGACTTTATTTTTTCTCTTCTAAAGGCATTATATGCCAGACAGGTTGCATGTACACACCTCAACAAAATGGTATTGTTGAGAGGAAACAACAACACATCTTAAATGTGGCTAGAGCCCTTAAACTTCAATCTCACAGTCCCACTTCTTATTGGGGCTTCTGTGCAACATGTTGTGTATTTGATAAACTTGACCCCTACTCCTCTACTGAATCAAAAGACCCCTCATGAAATGCTTTATAATGATATTCCTTCTTACAGTAATCTCAAGGTCTTTGGATGTCTGTGTTATGCCACCATCACCCCACCTTCCAAAGACAAACTCAGTCCTAGAGCCAGAAAGAGCATTTTTCTAGGCTTATCTCGCAATACCAAATGGTATATTCTTCAAGATTTGACATCGAGAGATATATTCATCTCCACGGACATCATATTCCATGAGTCCCATATTTCCTTTTTCTTCTGATTAACTACAGTCCTTACCCATACATGAACCTTCCCTGCATAACCCTTCTGAACACTCTACTTTTCATTCTCCTATAATCAGTTGTGGCACTGATTTCAGCTTCTTACCCATTGACACATCTGGGGGCACAACATTGCTCTCAATACACTCCCAATCAGCCTCATTCTTAGTGCACTCCCAATCAACTCCCTTCTAATGTTCATCATCATTCCCTCAATAGTCCCAACAATCTACCTTTCCATGTCAACCCCCTTCTAATCCCAACAATCTACCTTTTTCCAACAACCAACAACTATCAATCATAGAACAACCTCATACATCTTCAGACAATGAGCAAATTAATAATCCTAATCGTAATCATAATGACTCAGGGTCTATTCCTATCAACTCTATTGATATACAGCTTCTTATGACAAGGCCTCACAGAACCAGACAACCTCCCTCCTACTTGCAACAATATTATTGTAGTCAAGTGATAAACCAGCCAATACTAGTATCAGACCCGACTAAATCAACCACCTGGCCCAACATACAAAACAGTCCTGGCCACACATCCCCACACTCTCTACACAAATACTTAACCTTTGATATGCTAACACCTAAATTCAAAGCATATGTTTTAAATATTATTGTATGTACAGAGCTCAAAACTTATACAGAAGCAGCTGCTCTGTTGAGTGGCAAAAAGCTACGGAGGCTGAGATAACCGCATTGCAAGACAACAAGACATGGACATTGGCAGCATTACCACCAGGCAAGAAGGTCATTGGTTGTAAGTAGGTGTATAAAATAAAATATAAAGCTGACGGCTCAGTGGAAAGATTTAAAGCAAGGCTGGTTGCTAAGAGATATACACAGCAACTAGGGGTGGATTATCAAGATATATTCTCACATGTGGCAAAGATGAGTACTGTGAGAATGTTGCTGGCTATAGCTGCTAGACAGAAACAGCATGTGCATCAACTGGATGTGAATAATGCCTTTCTACATGGAGAGTTACATGAGGAGATTTATATGCTTCCACCTCCAGGACTAGTGTTACCACAAGAGGGACTGGCTTGCAAGTTAGTATGATCTCTGTATGGATTGAAGCAAGCCAGTAGAGAATGGAATGCCAAGTTAACAACCTTCCTGATTTCGAAGGGTTTCTTAGAATCTAAAAATGATTACACTCTATTCACAAAAAGGACAGATAATTCATTACTGGAACTTTTGGTGTATGTGGATGATTTGATACTGGCCTGTGATAACTTGGAGGCAATTGATTGGATTAAGGAGGCTTTACATAGGGAGTTTAGAATAAAGAATCTTGGTGATTTGAAGTTCTTCTTGGGCATAGAGGTTGCAAGGTCTCACAAAGGAATGTTGATCAATCAAAGGAAGTATACATTAGAGTTGTTGGAAGAATTTGGATTTTTTGAATGCAAGCTAGCCATCAGCCCAATGGAGGTTTACCTGAAGTTAACTCATAATGATTCTGAGCCATTTGAAGACATAGTTGCCTACGTGAGACTTATAGGTAAATTAATATACATCACTATTACCAGGCCAGATATCTCATTTGGTGTACAACAGCTAAGTCAGTTTCTGGATTGCCATACAGCTAATCACTTGAGAGCTACTCATAGAGTCCTAGGGAACCATTGGTCAAGGACTATTACTGCCCAGTACAGGTGATTTGAGATTAAGAGCATTTGTGGATTCTGACTGGGGTGGATGCAAGGAGACTAGGAGGTCTGTGTCTGGATATTGTGTGTTTCTTGGGGAGGCACTGGTTTCTTGGAAGGAAAAGAAGCAAACCACCATGTCACGGTCATCAGCAGAAGCGGATTACAGAGCTATGGCATCCGCTGTATGTGAAATCCAATGGTTGCTGTATCTTTGTAATAATTTGGGGCTTAGGGATCAAGAACCTGTGAAGATGTTTTGTGATAGTAAAAGTGCCCTTTGTATTGCTGAAAATCCAGTCTTTCATGAGCGTACGAAGCATATTGAGATTGATTGCTATATAGTTAGAAATAAGATGCAAGAGAAAGTAATTAAGTTGATGCCAGTGAGGACACAATTTCAACTTGCAGACCTGTTCACCAAAGCATTGGACAGTAAATGTCTTAATGAGCTCTTAAGGAAGCTTGGGATTTGTAACTTTTACAGCAAGCAGAGCTTGAGGGGAGGGGTGTTGAAAATATGACAGGCTTGGTCAAGGAAGAGCAAGAGAAAAGAAGGCTGAGAAAGTTGGATGATGACGAACAGAACTGCAATGATCCAAGAAGCAAAATATCTGGACCGTTTGATAAGAAGCTTAATCCACGGTGTTCATTAGTTATGCTGGGAATTAAACAGCTTGAGGCAGGGATCATGTGATGAGCTGAAGGGGTAATGAGTTGGAGCAGGAGAACGAAGGAGGAAGAAGAGGAACGCTGACGGGAAGAATTAAAATAATAGTGAAATTACATTATTACTCTTATGCTTTGTATTGTATGACAGTTAGGTAGTAAGGACTTTCTTGTAATTTCATATGTTTTTCTGTTAAACCGTCTTCCTCCCTGTATAAAGCTCGTTCGACGAAATGCAATGAAGAACAACAAGATATTCTGAGCGGTTATCTCTTTCTGTTTCTCTCCTTCTTTGCTTTCTCTCTTGTTTGTTCTTCTTCTATTGCATTTCGTGCTTTGATTTGTGATCAATTTTGATTTGATTCAGAGTTATGGTTTGATCAAGTTCAGCCATAAACTCCTGATAATTTTGCTTCTCAAATTGTCACATTTTCCCAACTCCAGTACCTTTACTATCCGATTATTTGGCCAGCCTTAGAAAGTAAAAGCACGCCTGGATCAGCCTCTTGATTTTTTCTGTGTGCAGGAAGTAGCCTTACCTGATCATCTTCCAGTAGTTCATGGTTATGGATGTTACTGAACTGAGAGACATATCACTGAGTTTGGGAATCCACAACCTCCATCGTCCAGTACATTATTGCATCACGTCCACTACGTACTGAATTTTCGATCCCTAGGGTGTTCAACATTTACTTTGTCCCGAAGCTGGTCATATCCCAAACCATAACAAACAAAATCCCGTCTATATAACCCTTAAATTTTGTCCCTCAGTCAATTGAACTTTCCGTATTGAAAAGCCATTTTTTTCTTGCAAAGTTGCTATAAAACGCAAAGGCTTCTTTGCCACTCTTAAAAATCTGGGTTACATATGGAGTGAAGACGGTGTCTTGTTCCAACGGGGTTGAAGTATCATTCCTTGTGGACAGAGGCCCAACTGCTGCCTGATCATCTCCTTCATATTTGAGGTAACACTTCCAATCTCCACAAGAGCATTGTTGGCGCCGTACCCAAATGTTATTTAAACAATATAATTTTAGTGCCTTTTGGCCATTTATCAGGTCAAAAACTGAAAACAGGAGCAAAAGCTTCAAGTCCTCTATGCCCAGAAAATAACAATATAGTACCTGGCTTTATCGAGATTGAAGGAATTAATCTTCCATTCAAGTTTAAAGGTTAATTTACAAGTTTGTTCCCTTTTTATAGGGTTGAAAAAATATTTCTAACAGTCACTTTCAGCTGTCGCAGTCATCTTCCTGTAAATTCTAACGGCTGTGGTAACGGCTAGTTACCAAGGCGTCTCAGCTATGTACATAAATAATTTTAAGTAATATTTACAACAAGTATGGTAGGCCGGCCTTCTTAGTTGGTGCTTCACTTCGTAACCTCAGCTGAGCATTGTCTTCAGGCTCACATTGGTTCCGTGCTTCACCTCATCTCTCCAGCTCTTCTTCAGTTCTCCACAACCATACTTGATCTTTTCTTTGTTTCGTGCTTCACCTCAGATATACTTCAGCTCTGCGCGGTTACTCAGATCAGGTTAGCCGACCAGACCTCTGGTCAGCTCGGCAGTTCACTTAGCTCGGCAGTTCACCCAGCTCGGCTTAGACTTAGTTTCTACGCTCCCCTCAAGTTTAGTTGTATATGTTCATACAACCAAGCTTATACATTAAGTGTTGAAAGATACGGGTTGAGACTGGTTTTGTGAGCAGGTCAGCTACTTGGTCCTTAGTAGAAACTTGTACTAGTCTGACCTCGTTGTTTTCTATTTTTCCTCGAATAAAATGTATGTCAATTTCTTCATGTTTTGATTTGTCATGCTGAACTGGGTTTTTCGCCATGCTTATCGCTGAGACACTGTCGCAGTAGATTAGATTGGCAGAACTGCTTTGATGTGAAGATCTTCGAGTACTCTTTTGACCCAAACTCCTTCGTATATTCCTAAAGCAAGAGCTCTCAGCTCAGCTTCTGCGCTGCTCCTTGATACTATAGGTTGTTTTTTGCTTCTCCATGTAAATAAGTTACCCTAGAGAAATGTTCCATAGCCTGTAGTTGATCTCATGTCAGGTTTGGATCCAGCTCAGCCTGCATCTGTAAAAATTTTAATATTGCGATCTGCGCTCTTCCTGAAGCTTAGTCCTTGACCAGGTGCATTCTTGAGGTACCTGAGAATTCTAAGAGCAGCTTGGAGGTGTTCACTAGTAGGATTGTGCATATATTGTGATAAAAACTGACAACATAGCAGATATCCGGTCAAGTGTGTGAAAGATACATTAATTTTCCTAGTGTTTGATAACTAAGTTTATCAGTTGAAGCAATATCCCACTGCTCCATTGGTTTGTATCCAGGTTCTACTGGAGCATTTGCTAGTCTGTATCCGAGTACATCAGTTTCCTTAAGGAGATCAAGAATGTAATTCCTTTGTGAAATAAACATTCCTTCTTTATTCCTAGCAATTTCCATTCCTAGAAAATATCTTAACTTCCCAGGTCCTTCATTTCAAATTGTTCAGATAGTTTGGTTTTAATATTGCTTATGCCGAGGTTATCATTCCCAATAATTATGATATCATCTACGTATACTATTAGTATGGTTAGCTCCCCCTTAGGTGAATTTTTGGTAAACAGTGTGTGATCACTGTGACTTTGGCTAAATTTCAGATCAGTTACTGCCTTAGTGAAAATTTTGAACTAAGCTCGAGGTGATTGTTTCAGCCTATATAATGACTTCTTTTATTTGCATACTTTATTCTTATTTGTTTCATTATTAAACCCTGGTGGAATACTTATGTATACTTCCTCAGCTAGATCACCAATTAGAAAAGCAATTTTAACATCTAACTAATAGAGCTCCAAGTCCAGGTTTACTGCAATTCAGAAAATAACTTGAACAATATTAAGTTTAGCTACTAGCTCAAATGTATCTAAACAATCTACTCCATATGACTGTGTGAAGCCTTTAGCTACCAATCTTGCTTTATATTTATTCATCGTTCCATCACTATTGTACTTAACGATGAAAATCCACCTGCATCCTACTGGTTTTATATCTGCTGAGGCAGGGGTCAGTTCCCACGTTTGATTCTTTATTAGAGCATTCATTTCTTCATTTACTGCTTTTAGCCATTCAGGTCGGCTTAGTGCTTCCAGTATGATTTTTGGAATAATTTTATCATCAAGTGAGCATACAAAAGTTCTAAAGTCAGGATTGAATTTGTTGTAGAAATATATTCTTCTATTAGATATTTAGCACATACAGGATTCCTAGTGCACTCACCTACTTCTTTCCTTAGTGCAATTGGTCTATTGTCTATTTATATTTCATGATCCAACTTTGGATCTTCGGTTGTTGGTGATGTTGGTTCAGGTCGGCTATTGTTGTCTGGGTCTTACTGATAATTGGAGACTACAAGAGAGTTATGCACAGGTTGGGAACTAGTATTGCCGACCTGAGGGGTTTGGTTGCCGAGCAGAGGTAAGCAACTCGACTGAGCCACTGAGCTTGCAGACTTTGTAGTTCTGCACTTGAGTCTATTTTCTCTATACTGTCAATTATTGTCTAGTATTCAGCAGTTTTAGAACTATTTACTTCAGTTGATGATCTATAAAATGCATTTCTTTTGTCAAAAATAACATCAAAGTGTTACAAACATTCTTCTGTTGGCTGGACAGTAACAGTTGCAACCTTTTTGTGATCCCTGAATATGCTAGAAAGATGCATTTAACTGACCTAGGATCTAATTTTCCTCTAATATTTTGGTTGGATATGAACATGCGCTATACATCCAAATAGTCTGAAGGGCAGCTCAAAAAGTAGCTTAGTATATGGGTAATGACTAAAGAGTATTTCTCTAGGAGTTTTAAATCTCAATATTCTGGATGGCATCCTATTTATAAGATAGGTAGTAGTGAGAAGGGCCTCACCCCAGTATTGCTTAGGTACATTCACGCTAAACATGAGGGCTCTAGTGACTTCAAGTAGATGCATGTTTTTTCTTTCAGCAACTTCGTTCTGTTGAGGTGTATAGGTACAGGAGGTTTGGTGATAAATACCATTTTCAAGCATAAATGTTTGGAGATTCTTGTCCAAATATTCAGTTCCATTGTCTGACCTAAGTGTTTTAATCATGCAACCAAACTGATTCTTAATTAGTGATACATATCTTTTAACACTTGTCCGACCTCACTTTTATTTTTCAGCAGGTATACCCACGTTGCTCTAGTATGATCATCAACAAAGGTTATGAACCATCTTACTCCATTGATGTTATTTACCTTAGATGGTCCTCATATATCAGAGTGAACAAGATTAAAAGGAATTGAAGACTTGTATGTTTTTGCTGGGTAACTCTGTTTAGTGTGCTTAGCTAGTTGACAAGTCTCACACTTTATATCTTTGAGATCAGCTGAATCAAACAATTTTAGCATTAAACGTTTCAAATATACAAAATTGGGATGACAAGTCTTGTTGTGCCATAATAAAATTTTCCTATACATGAAGTTCTAGGGTGCAAAAAAACTAGAGTCTTGGTCACTTGTCAACTCAGCTGAGCTCATAAAGTCCTTATTTTCTGACTCCAGTATATATACGCCTGTCATATTCCTAGCACTGTCAATCATCCCCTTCACATTGTTTTTCTGAAAACAACATCCTATGGATGAGAAGCAGGCTAAGCAGCTATTATCCCTAGTAAGTTTGTTAATAGATAATAGTTAAGACTTAGACTAGGGACATGAAGGGCACCTCTTAGTGTTATCTTGCTGTTGATTATAGCAGTGCTTATTCTAACTACATTTAAAGTAATTCCATTTGCAATTTTAACATTCATTGTTTTAAAAAATAATGAGTATGAGTTCAGAAGAGTACCATTATTGGTCATATGATCAGTAGCCCCAGAGTCAATGTCCATGAGCAGCTGTAACTTGGCAAGAAGTAGCCTGCCATAGCGGCCTGGTGTAGGTCAGCTCGCCACCTTGTCCGCTCAGCAAGTTGATCAGGGTGGTACTGATCCTTCGCTCCGTTCCTAAAGCAGAGCTGAGGTGGTTTTTGTTTGGCCGAGCTACTTCCAGTTGATTGGTGCTGCTTACTTGGTGTGCAGCACTTTGCCCAGTGGTATGTATTCTTTGTTGTGGCCTCCATGGTACATTGCGGTCTTCAAAGGAGGTTTTCTTTCTCTGACCAGCTCTGCCTACAGTTTCTAACAGTCATCGACTGTATGGCCTTCCTTCTTACAATATTTGCACATTTTACCTTCAGTAGAGGCAAAAAGTCATTGAACAGCCAGCCCAGTGGCTTCTGCTGGCTGTTCAGTGTGCAATGCAAAGGACTCCAACTGTGAAGATGAAGATCCTCCCATCATTACCTTCTTTCGGCTTTCTTCGTGTTTGATTTCTGCGAAGGCAGCCTTCAAAGGTGGCAGTGGTTTTGTGTTCAGAATTCGACTTTGTGCAGTGTCAAATTCTGGATTCAGCCTTATAAGGAAACGAAAGACTCACTTCCTTTTTGTTATTTCTTTGAAGAGTGAAGCATCAGTGGTGCAGGTCCACTGATGTGCTTCTAATGTGTCACTCTGCTGCCATGCTTTTGTCAGAAGAGTGTAGTATTTATGAATAGCATGATTCCCTTGTTTCAGCTCATGAAGATGAGCTTCGATTTCATATAATTCTGAGATGTTGTCCTGTTTGGAATACATCTCCTTGATTGCAGCCCAGATCTCTGCTGCAGTATTATACATCATGAAATTATCAGAAATATCTGGCTGCATAGAACGTATCAGCCAAGACATTATCGTGTTGTTCTCCGACTTCCACTGTCGGAAGTTTGCATCTGTTTCTAATGGAACAGGAACTGTTCCATATAAGTATTTTTCTTTACCCATATCAGTGATATACATCTCTACCCTTCGAGACCATGAGATGTAGTTATCTTCATTTAATTTATGGCTGGTAATGGATATAGAAGAATCATCGGTAAGTGGAGGAGGAACATGTACTACTCCTAAGGAATCAGAGGTAGAGGTGGCCTCTATGTACTCAGCAGGGGTATATGAAGTAGACATTTTCAGAAAACATTAAAGATGCAGAAAAAAAGTCTAAAATTGCAGGTATTTTTGAATCAGAGTAGCTCTGATACCATGTCGAGAAGGTTAATTTACAAGGTTGCTTTCCTTTTATAGGGTTGAAAAAAATATTTCTAACGGCTATTTGACTTCCTGAAGTTGTCACTTTCAGCTGTCGCAGTCATCCTCCGGTAAATTCTAACGACTGCGGTAACAACTAGTTACCAAGGCAGCTCAGCTATGTACATAAATAATTTTAAATAATATTTACAACAAGTATGGTAGGTCGGCCTTCTTAGTTGGTGCTTCACTTCGTAACCTCAGCTGAGTATTGTCTTCAGACTCACCTTGGTTTTGTGCTTCACCTCAGTCCTTCAGCTCTTCTTCAGTTTTGCACAGTCATACTTGATCTTGTTTTTGTTTCGTGCTTCACCTCAGATATACTTCAGCTCTGCATGGTTACTCAGATCAGGTTAGCTGACCTGACCTCTGGTCAGCTCGGCAGTTCACTTAGCTCAGCAGTTCATCCAGCTCGGTTGTGACTTAGTTTTTACAGACTTTAAGAACAATTATTGACTGCACAAAAGACATCTTTATCATAACTTAAACAATGTAAGAAGACCGCAAAATTAAAGAAAGAACTCTACATACACCTATCAACAACAAAAAGAAAAAAAAAAGTTCAAACCCAGCACAAATAACGAAGGAAACAATAATGGAGGCAGATAGTGTGAATTTTCAGATATTGATGCAAGTGATTGAATAGTACAGACTCAAAGAAGAGGAACAAAATGAAATCGTGAGAAATTGGGAGAAGGAAAAAGTAATAACTGCTCCTTGATATTTTGCAGAATGCAATTCGCAGCTACAACAAAGCATATGCTTCGTTTATATGCAGATGAAGCACAAGGAAACATAACCGCCATAAAGAAATTGCATGAATGCCCCTAACTAACTCATCTCAATCTATATTTATATATGGACAAAAATGTTATTTCACTCCTTTTAAAAAAACTGCTTCGGTGCATCCACCTCCTTCCAACTTCAACCTGCTGACATCTGATGCACCTCGACAGCCTTGTTTCTCCCACGTGCTTCATACTGCTTTTGATCATATGCTTTTTTTCTTTGCCTTGTTACTTGAAGCTTTAACATCACTAAGCGTGCATCTCATCCAACGCCTCCATCTCAACTTCCCACGGATTACGCTAGTTGCTCACTTGAACCACCATCATAGAAACCTGCCAGTTTGACATCCCCTCAAGCTATGCTTGGCATAAATATTGTATGTCCCAAGTGAGTTGGTTAGATACTGTAGCCTTTTGTGTCAAGAGCTTTGGTAAACAAGTCAGCAGCTGCAACTCAATTCTAATTGGCATCAGTTTGATCATGCCCTCTTGCACCTTGTCTCGAGCAATATGACAATCTATCTCAGTGTGTTTAGTCCTTTCGTGAAAAACATGATTCTCAGCTGAACATATGACACTTTTACTATTACAAAAGACTTCACCTGCTTACTTAGCCTCAGATCTCTGCAAATATATAACAACCACTGAATTTCACAAACTATGGCAGCAATGGCTCTATACTCTGCTTCCGCTGACGACTTAAACACTGTAGATTGCTTCTTGGCCTTCCAAGAAATTAAAGCTCTTCCTAAGAACACATAATAACCAGTTACTGACTTCCTAGTCTTCTAACAACCACCCCAATCAGAATCCATAAATCCTTTAAGTTTGAGATCTCCTGAGTTAGGGAACAACGATCCTTACCCAATAGTACCCTTAAGATATCTTAGAACTCTATGTGTTGCCTTGAGATGATTCTCTGTTGGACAGCCCAGAAATCGACTTAATTGCTACACAGGAAAAGCAATGCGAGGCCTTGTAATAGTAAGGTATATGAGTCTAAGAATCCTGCCTATTCCAACAGTTCCAAAGTGTATTTCTTTTGGTTAATAAGCATCCCTTCCTTGGCCTTGGCTACTTCTACACCCAAGAAGTACCTCAGGGGTCCTAGATTATTGATTTGAAACTCCTTATGCAAAGCATATTTAATATCCTCAATGGCCCCCTCATTGTCACAAGTGACAATGATGTCATCCACATACACCAACAGAACTAAGGTTGAGCTTCCCACTTCTTTAGTGAAGAAAGTATAATCATGCTTTTATTGAGAGAAACCTAGATTCTGTAGGAACTTAGTCAGCCTGGCATCTCATTCCTTGCTAGCTTGCTTCAACTCATATAGAGATTTCTGGAGTTTACAAACTAAACTCAAATTGGATGGAACTGTCCCTGGAGGTGGATCCATGTAGATATCCTCATGAAAATTTCCATGAGGAATATATTGTTAACATCAAGTAGGTGTACTGGCCAATGTAGTCTTGCTGTCATGGCTAAGATAACTCTTACAGTTGTCAATTTTGTCACTGGAGAGAATGTATCCTGATAATCCACTCCATATTGTCATGTGTAGCCCTTTGCAACAAGCCTAGCCTTGTATCTTTCCATAGAACCATAGGGTTTGTACTTGATCTTATAAACCCATCTGCAACCAATGGACTTCTTTCCAGGAGGCAAAGGAACAAGTTTCCAAGTGTGATTAGCCTCTAAAGCAGCAAGCTCAGTTGCCATGGCCTTCTGCCATGCTGGAGATTCTGATGCATCTGCATAAGACTGAGTTACTACATGTATACTAGTACTTAACATATAGTTTTTATATTGTGAAGTCAGAGATGCAAGTGTGTGTGTCTTACATATGGAATGAGGACTGGTGTGTTCAACATCAGAATGATATACATGATTGCAATAGTAGCCAGTCAGGTAGAAGGGAAGTTTTCTGACTCTAGGGTGTCTGTTATTAGATGGAGGATCAGAACGTACAGGATCATTTGAAGTTGTAGCTGGAAGTTCAACAACCAGCCTTCCATTGGACAGGTCATGAGCAACTGTAGTAATGGGAGACGTGGGTTGCATAGCAGGAGAAGGAGGTCTAAAATGAGAACTGGAGGTAGATGGTGTGACATTGGGAACTAAAGGTGACGCGGGAGTAGAAAAGGAAGGAGTGAAAACAAAAGGAATAGGCGTAAGTTCAGGAGGATATGTATGATTGGAATACGACAAGACTGGTACAGAGGAGAAACTGGTGTCACAGAAATACCAACTTTATCCAAGGAAGTAGACAACATAGGGAAAACTGATTCATGAAATACCATATCTCTTGAAATGAATATATCTTTAGTGCTAAGGCCTTATAAAATATAGCCCTTTGTAGTGTAGGACAACACCAAGAAAATAGACCTTCTGGCCCTAGGAGCAAATTTCTCCTTATGAGCTTGAGTATCTATTGCAAACGCAAGGCAACCAAAGACTTTGAGATTGTTATAGATAGGTTTAAATTTATATAACAGTTCAAATGGAGTTTTATGATGAAGAATAGGTGAAGGAGTGAGGTTGATTAGGTATACTGCATGTTGAACAAAGAAATCCCAGTATTGAGCAGGGAGATGTGACTGGAATTTTAAGGCTCCGGTAACTGCCAATATGTGCTTGTGCTTTCTTTCAACTAAACCATTTTGCTTTGGAGTGTTGACACAGCTGGTTTGATGTATTATGCCCTTAGAGGCAAAGAAGGTGTTCTTATTGAATTCCAAACCATCATATGTTCTGATCACCTTAATATAAGCACCAGACTGAACCATTGCTTTTAGATTTGAGTCTCATCAAATACACCCAACAGAATCTAGATCATCAACTATTGTAAGGAAATAATATTGCTTATACATCTTAGGATATTTGTAGGGTCCTCATATAAACATGTGACAAGAGAAAAATGCTCATTGCTAACATAAATTGAGGTGGGAAATGGAATACGTTTTTGTTTAGCTAATGGGCATATGCTACATTTACATGAGTTATCATGAACTATAACTTGGGGATCCATTTTGTTGATTTTCTTCATTCTTGATTCTCCTATATGTCCAAGTGTGGTATGCCAAAGCATAGAATCTGAAACAGTAGTTGCAAGAGTCTTGGATAGCTGGTAGGAATTATGGATTGAAGAATTTAAGGTAGGTGCTGAAGATTTGAATGAACCATGAAGATGATATAGTCCTTGGGACACTCTAGCTGAACTAATCATCTTCTTAGTTGTCATGTCCTGAATTGTACAAAGGTTAGAATGAAAGTTTACAAGGTAAGTTTTGGAAGCAGACAATTTGCTTAAGGACAACATATTAAATGCAAAGGATGGAATAAAGAACACACCAGAAAGGATCAGGTTAGTGCTGATACTTACATTTCCAATATAGGTGATCTTGGCAAAAGAATTGTCAGGAAGTTTAATGGATGTGGAATGAACAGGATAGTAGCAATCAAACAAATGTAGAGAACATCACACATGATCTGAGGCTCCAGAATTTAAAATCCATATGTTAGAGTTCTTATATAGAGTATTACATGTCATCTTAGCAGATTCACCAGAGAATTGTGCTGAAAGCACATCATGTGGTCCACCAATATCTCCTCCACCATCAGCAGTGTGTTTTTGATCTTTCTCCTGAAGCAATATCATCATCTGATTGTATCGTTCATAGGTCACCGCAGGCACTCTGTGCATAGTATGTGGACTAACCATTTCCTTATCATCTTGATTCACAACATCGTCATGTTGCACACTGCACTGATCATTCCCAACAAGTTAATATGTCATCTTGGTCTATACCCTGGAGGATACCCATACTTCTTATAACATCTGCCAATGGTATGCCCTGACATATTGCAATGAGTGCAATAAGTAGTTCTTGGACCTCCTGAGTTGAATCTATGCCCATCTCTTCTATATCCCCTACCAACTGTTTTCTGTTAAATTGATCCCACTATCCCTTCACTGCCATTTCTACCACCATAACCACTATGTCTAGGTGTATTTCCAATATTCAAGATGGCAGTGGGGGCATTATGACACTACCCTTGGAAACTAGAATATGTAAGTTTTCTCTCAAGCTTGACAGCCATAGAAAATGTGGTTTTCAAATCAGGGAGTGGAGCAGTAAGTAGTACTTGTGATTTGACTACTTCAAAATCATAATTAAGTCCTTTCAGAAACTTTATCACACAGTCATCTTCTGCGAATTTATTTATTTGAGTTGTAATGTTACATGAACAACGGTTACAAGTGCAATTAGGAATGGACCTTAATACCACCAATTCCTCCCACACAACCTTCAATTTTGTATAATATTCAGTTACAGTTGCAGAATCCTATTTTATACTATAAAATTCCTCTTGCAAATCAAAAAGTCTGAAAGCATCTGCAGTGCCATACCTGTGCTTAAGATCATTCCAAATGTCTATTGCATTGTCTAGACACATCACACTTTGACTGATCGAAGGAATTGCTGAATGGATCAACGATGATGCCACCATGTTATTAGCCTTAATCCAACCACCGTACATGCGTGTTGTTTCAGTAGGCTTCTCAACAGATTCATCGATGAATCCAATTTTGTTCTTTGACATATGAGCTCTCTAGAAACTTCTGCTCCATCCATGATAGTTATTGCCATCAAGCAGCGGTTGCATTAAAATTAGAGATGGATTATCACTAGGGTAAATGTAACATGGATCCTCTGAAGGATCAATAAAATTAGAGATGGATTATCGCTAGGGTGAATGTAACATGGATCCTCTAAAGGACCAACCATATTCTGGACGATATAGTTGGATGCAGAGGGAGAAGAGCTGCTGTTAGCCATGAATGTTCTAAAATTCATTCGAAATGCTCTGATATCATGTGAATTTTCAGATATTGAAGCAAGCGATTGAATAGTGCAGACTCAAAAGAGAGGAACAAAAATGAAATGGTGAGAAATTGGGAGAAGGAAAAAGTAATAACTGCTCCTTGATATTTTGCAGAATGCAATTCTCAGCTACAACAAAGCATCTGCTTCGCTTGTATGCAGAGGAAGCAAAAGGGAAACATAACCGCCATACAGAAATTACATAAATGCCCCTAACTGACTAATCTCAATCTATATTTACATAAGAACAAAAATGTCATTTCACTCCTTTTAAAAAACTGCTTTGCGCTCCATCCACCTCCTTCCAACTCCAACCTGCTGACATCTGATGCACCTCGACAGCCTTGTTTCTGTTGGAGAAATTAAAATGGGTGAATGAGAAATTAATTCTCAAAGTGGATGAAAAACGTGGTTGCACGGTTACGTTTGAACAAAACGCGGTTAAGTTTGATAAGGCGTTCGGTTATGGTTTAAATCGAACGGTTGTTTAAATCTGATTCAAACGGTATCCTTCGATATAAGATAAGATCAATCTGGTTTGATCTAACAGTGGCAGGGAAGGCAGCTTTAATCTAACAGCCGAGATTTAAACTATCCTAACTACCCCAAACGAATGTGGTTTCCATCTAATGTTCCAGGTTTAAACCTGCTAATCTATCTTCAATCCAAAGGCTGAGATTAAACCTTCCTAATCTAGATAGGAGGTTTTCATCTAACGACCTAAATCAAACTTCGATTTTGATCCAACGGTCACGGTACCCTTGTTCTCCAACCGACTCCCCTATATAAAGAGGGCTAAGGGTGCATTTATTAACACACCTTGCTCTAGCATTTCATAGCATTCTGCATTCATAGCATTCGAGGCTTGCATCACGTCTGGGGAAGTCAAGGCATTCGAAGGTTCGAAGTAGTTCAAGTTCAGCAGTGCCGCTCAACTGAATAGGTACCCGTTGTATCCTGGGAGACGATTGCTCACACCGGTTGGGCACAGTGTACCGGAGCAATACGTCTTAAGGACAGAGTCCTCGACTCACCCCGGATTTGATTATTTTTGTATTGTTCATATGCACACATTGAACGACTGCGTCTTGGTACAGGATTGATTGTCTCCAACAATCTTAAGACGTATTTTTATTCAATTACTTCTGTACCGTTTTTTTATTTCCCGCAAAGGCAGTGTTCATACTGATTTGCAGTCTACTTCTACTACTTTCTTAAATCTGATTCTGTTCTGATCTATACATTTTGATCAACTGAACAAAAATCTGATGGAGAACGCTAGCTCTGGCTCTGTTCATGGTGCAGACATTCAGAGCTCTGCTCCAATGGCACCAACTGCTGGGGTGCCAACACATGCTCCTCCTGCACAGGGTCCTGCAGTGGCCCAAGTGGAGAAACCGGAGAAGTTCAATGGAAGCTTCTTCAAACGTTGACAGCAGAAGATGCTGTTCTTCTTGACTGCTGTGGGGTTAGCGAACTTCTTGACTGAGGACCCGCCTATGGTGGATCCGCTGGAGGACCAAACCCAGAATATGCAAAACCAACATTTTGTTGAAACTTGGAATTTCAATAATTATGTTTGTTTGAGCCATATTCTGAGTTGTTTGGACAACTCCTTGTATGGTTTATACTGCACGTATAAAACCGCAAAGTCTTTGTGGCAGGCTTTGGAAAAGAAATACCGTACGGAAGATGCCGGCACTAAGAAATTTATTGTCGGCAAATTCCTGGATTTCAAAATGTCTGATTCTCGCACTGTTGTTTGTCAAGTTGAGGAACTTCAGACGTGTTTGGCCGAGATGGAAGAGGAGGGCATGTTGTTCAGTGAATCTTTCGTCGTGGCTGCAGTGATTGAGAAGCTACCCTCTTTCGTGGAGGGAATTCAGAAGCTATCTCAAACACAAGAGAAAGGAGATGACATTAGAAGATCTAATTGTTCGACTCCGCATTGAGGAGGACAATCGTAGATCTGAGAGAGCGCCACAATCTAGCTCTGGTCAGGCTAAGGCCCATGTTGCTGAGGCCAAGAAAAAGAAAGGCCAACTCGGGGTGAACAAGAAAAGCAAGCAGATCGCCAAGAAGTTCACCGGGAAATGCTACAACTGTGGCATTCAGGGGCATGTCAGCAATGAATGCAGAAAGCCAAGAAGAAGCAAACCAAGGCAAAGGCCAACATAGTCGATTGCATTGGATGATCTGAATCTCTGTGCGGTAGTCTCAGAGTGCAATGCTGTGAGGAACGTACGTGAGTGGTGGCTTGATACTGGCGCCACTAGACATGTTTGCTCCAGCAGAGAGATGTTCACGAAGTACCAGCCCGGGAACAATGAACAACTTTACATGGGAAACTCGGCCTCTTCGAAGATTGAAGGCGAGGGCAAAGTTGTTCTGAAGCTCACCTCAGGGAAGCATCTGACTCTGCAGAATGTGCTGCACGTCCCTGATATTCGGAAGAATTTAGTATCTGGATCTCTTCTAGTCATGCATGGTTTTAGGACTAGTGTTAGAGTCTAATAAAGTTATTCTTTCGAAAACGGCATGTATTTGGGGAAGGGGTACTTGTCAAATAGGATGTTTTAAATTGAATGTCATCACTATTGTACCCAAAAGAGATTTGCCCGCATAGGCTAATAAAATTGCTTCCTCTTCTGCTTACATGCTTGAGTCTTCTTGTTTATGGCATTTTTGTTTGGGACATGTTATTACAAGTCAATACAACGTATGAGTAATCTTGACTTATTGCCCAAACTGGACTTTAATAATAAGGAAAATATCAAATATGTGTTTGAAGCGAAGATGGCAAAGGTGCCATTTCCTTCAATAGAAAGGAACACTGAACCTTTGAATTTAATTCATACCGATGTGTGTGATTTAAAATTTGTACAACGAGAGGTGGTAAAAGTATTTTGTAACTTTTATCGACGATTGCACACGATACTGTTATGTATATTTGCTAAGCAGTAAAGACGAGGCCCTTGATGCTTTCAAGGATTATAAAAATGAAGTTGAGAATCAACTTAGCAAACGAATTAAAACAATTCGAAGTGATATAGGTGGCGAATATGATACACCGTTTAAATGAATTCTGTTCAGAACATGACATTATTCATCAAACGACTGCACCATATTCACCTCAATCGAATGGTATTGCTGAACGCAAGAACCGTACTCTAAAAGAGATGATGAATGCTATGTTGATAAGTTCGGGTTTACCTCAGAAACTTTGTGGGGGGAAGCAATCCTCTCAGCCAACGTCATTTTAAACAGAATTCCATCTAAGAAGATGGATGTAACCCCTTTCGAGCTTTGGAAAGGCTACAAGCTAGTTACAAATACTTGAAAGTGTGGGGGTGTCTGGCGAAGGTTGCTGCACCTAGACCAAGACAGGTGAAAATTGGGCCTAAAACGGTTGATTTGTATATTCATATCGGTTATGCAACTAACAGTTAGTGCATATCAGTTCTTGGTGCACAAGTCGGATATTCTGACATACATGAAAACGTTGTCATGGAGTCAAGGAATGCAGTGTTCTTTGAAGATGTCTTTCGAGGAAAGACAAAATTCAAGAAGAAACAAGATTTGGTAAGCGAATGCGTGAGGCGGACTCCTCAAGGAGATGAGGAGCTTCGTCAAGCAAGTGTGCCAGAATGCCAACTTCGTTTGGGACCGGATTTTCTAACCTATATGGTAGAAAATGAGCCAAGGAACTTTCTGAGGCTATGTCTACTCCAGAAGCTCCATTCTGGAAAGAGGCAGTCGACAGTGAAATAGACTCAATTCTCAAAATCACACTTGGGAGTTGGTTGACCTTCCACCTGGAAGTAAACCACTTGGTTGCAAGTGGGTTTTCAAGAAGAAACTGAAAGAGGATGGGTTCTATTGAAAAGTATAAAGCCAGGTTGGTAGCTAAAGGCTATCGATAAAAAGGAAGGCTTTGACTTTTTTGACACCTACTCACCAGTGACTAGGATCACTTCTATAAGGATGCTAGTTGCGATTGCTGCAGTCTATAACTTGGAAATCCATCAGATGGATGTGAAGACTGCTTTTCTGAATGGTGAGTTGATGAAGAAATCTATATGGAACAAACCCGAAGGGTGTGTGGTTCGAGGACAAGAGTCTAAGTTTTGTAGACTCGTTAAATCATTGTACGGACTTAAGCAAGCGCCTAAACAGTGGCATTGAAGTTTGATCAAGCTATGCTAGCTAATGGTTTCAAGATCAATGAGTGTGACAAGTGTGTCTATATTAAGAGCACACAGAATGCATATGTAATAGTGTGTCTCTATGTAGATGACATGCTAATCATGGGGAGTACTCGGGACATAATCTTAAACACAAAGAAGATGTTGACGAGGAACTTCGATATGAAGGATATGGGAGTTGCCAATGTTATTCTAGGAATTAAAATTTCTAGGATGACCGAGGGACTCGTACTGTCACAAACTCACTATATTGAGTCTGTTCTAAAACGGTTTAATATGGTTGATGTGAAACCAGTAAAGACCCCGCTTGACTTAAGTGTACACTTAAGGAAAAATCGAGGCGAACCTGTAGCTCAGTTGAAATACTCTCAGGTAATCGGGAGTCTGATGTACATAACGAATTGTACAAGACCAGACTTAGCTTGTTCAGTAAACAAGTTGAGCAGGTTTACCAGTAATCCAAGTGATGATCATTGGAAAGCTCTTAACAGAGTGATGAGGTATCTGAAATACACAATGAATCTTGGACTACATTACACGAGATATCCAGCAGTATTAGAAGGATATTGCGATGCAAATTGGATATCAGACAGTAAGGACTCGAAGTCCACCAGTGGATACTTGTTCACTGTTGGTGGTGCTGCTGTGTCGTGGAAATCCACGAAACAAACATGCATAGCTCGGTCCACTATGGAAGCTGAGTTCATAGCGTTGGACAAAGCTGGGGAAGAGGCTGAATGGCTTCGGAACTTCCTAGAAGATATCCGTGCTGGCCTAAACCAATCGCTCCTATTAGCATACACTGTGATAGTCAGTCAGCTATAGGACGTGCTCAAAGCAGCATTTACAATGGTAAGTCACGACACATACGTCGAGACATAACACCATTAAACAGTTGATCTCTAATGGCGTGATTTCCATTGATTATGTAAAATCAATGGAGAATCTTGCGGATCCGCTTACAAAAGGCTGCCTAGACATCAGATGTCAAGATTGACAAACGGAATGGGACTAAAGCCTATAATGCAAGAATCTTTATAACAGTAACCCAACCTTTTGACTGGAGATCCCAGAATCTTGGTTCAATGTGACAACTAAGTTATGAAGATTCAGTAAGCACTTACTCATTCCGTCACATAAAAGTGCTGTCTGCAGAGAATGCTTAGGGTAAGCTAAGGCTTTTAATGATGTCCTATATCTTGATGCGTCAAGTGGAGTATAGCAGAATACTCTTGATAGGAATCACCTATGTAAGTGTGAAGTGGGGCCGTTTCTATGAGAAAGTCTAAGAGGCAAGATTTCTCTAAAACACTTTCTGAAACCAGGTTGTTCATGGCCAAAACGAACACAACCATGAGAACCAAAAGGGTGTTAAAGAAAATATTGTGTGAGTATCGTTGTCTTGGTTCACAACAAAGGCTGGCTAGTTCAAGACATCAAGTCACTATTTAGCCGAGTGAATCCGATGGTACATCACTATGAAAGGTTCAAAGCCAGAAGCTACCTCTTCTGATGCAATATTTTCTTGTCTGACTTCTCCTTAGACTCTGCATATGCATTTGCATTAATTTCCATTCATATGGGGGATTGTTGGAGAAATTGAAATGGGTGAATGAGAAATTAATTCTCAAAGTGGATGGAAAACGCGGTTGCACGGTTACGTTTGAACAAAACGCGGTTAAGTTTGATAAGGCGTTCGGTTATGGTTTAAATCGAACGGTTGTTTAAATCTGATTCAAACGGTATCCTTCGATATAAGATAAGATCAATCTGGTTTGATCTAACGGTGGCAGGGAAGGCAGCTTTAATCTAACGGCCGAGATTTAAACTGTCCTAACCACCCTAACCGAATGTGGTTTCCATCTAACGCTCCAGGTTTAAACCTGCTAATCTATCTTCAATCCAAAGGCTGAGATTAAACCTTCCTAATCTAGATAGGAGTTTTTCATTTAACGGCCTAAATCAAACTTCGGTTTTGATCCAACGGTCACGGTACCTTGTTCTCCAACCGACTCCCCTATATAAAGGGGCTAAGGGTGCATTTATTAACACACCTTGCTCTAGCATTTCATAGCATTCTGCATTCATAGCATTCGAGGCTTGCATCACGTCTTGGAGAAGTCAGGACATTCGAAGGTTCGAAGTAGTTCAAGTTCAGCAGTGCTGCTCAACTGAACAGGTACCCGTTGTATCTTGGGAGACGATTGCTCACACCGGTTGGGCACAGTATACCGGAGCAATACGTCTTAAGGACAGAGTCCTCGAATCGCCCCGGGTTTGATTATTTTTGTATTGTTCATATGCACACATTGAACGACTGCGTCTTGGTACATGATTGATTGTCTCCAACAGTTTCTCCCACGTGCTTCATATTGTTTTTAATCATATGCTTTTTTTCTTTGCCTTGTTACTTAGAGCTTTAACATCAGTAAGCGTGCATCACATCCAATGTAGCGACCCGTCCCGAGTCCTAATACTCAAAACGACTCATCTGTCGTATTTCACTAAGGAAAATAAAAGACATCAAAGTCGAAACAAATACACTTCAGCGGAAGTCAAAATTTAAACCATCGAAGTAAACATAATCATTAATATCAATGTCTAGGGAAATCTAAATCTGGTACAATGGTCAAACGTAGATCAATACTAAATCTCCAAAACTACATAAACCTCGAGTAGTGAAAATAACTGTCTCTACTAAATTCTCAACGAGTTTCATCGGAATATCCTCACTCCCGAAACCTCCATTCTTAATCATCCTCGAGTGTTAACTCAATTACATGTCTATCTGTAAAAAAATGTTAAAGCGTAGTTTGAGTGACAAGTCGCTCAACAAGTAATCCCACTATACTTACTATTGGAACATACACGGCGAAGCAAGTGTGATAAATATACAACAATATAAAATAATAGCTCGCTTCTCTTCGCAAGTAGATTTACAATTCTGCCCTGAACATCCAAAAGCAAATAGAACAAATAGATCTAACAAAGTACGCAATAAAGACCAATCAAGTACGTAACAAAGTCCAATTATAGTTAGTCCAAACCAAAATCGATGATGCAATTTTCCAAATATGCAATGTCCAAATGTCCAAAGTCAAAGGCCCAAAATTCAAAATGTCCAAAATTCCAAAGTCCAAAAGTCCAAAGTTTCCAAATCCGAATTAGCGGGTCCAATGTCCAAAATCCATATCCGAGTACAACTCGGTCCATATCCAAATATCAAAATATCCAAAATTCAAAATATCCAAAACCCGGCTAAAACGGTCCAAATAAATGCAATGGCTATAGCACTTTCCCTACAGTTGACTTATACTGTAAGACTTACGAATTGGTCCCCCAATAGTCAATATGCTCCGGCGCTCTATATCACAATAGCCAATATGCCGGGGCGCCCTAATGGCGGCCAATATGTCCGGACGCTCTATATCAAAAATAGCCAATATGCCCGGACGCTCCGTTTGTTTGGAACCAATCCGGCTTGACAATATATTTCAAGTATAGGGGTGAATTTTAAAAGATATGCAAATGAAATTTTCAAAATCATTTTCCAAGTACCAAAGTTAGTCCAAATTACAAAAATGGGCCAAAATGTCAAATTTGTCAAAATTACCAAATTGTCCTCCAAATACCAAATAATTCCAAACAAATAATCTAATAGGCCAAAAATATCCAAAATATCAAAATCATCACTCTCAGCCGCGTATGTGTATACGCATATATGTCCACGCCCATACATACACATATACACGTATATACATACATGCTACTTCCTCGGTCCATTTTTCTCCTAAAATCGATATCGATACGCTAATTTATTTCACGTAGAGTCATAACCTATGACAGAGAGGCCAAAATATATTTCCCCGATAATCATTTTAAAATCTCTGCCTTTACTCGACGTAAAACCAAGAATTTACACTTTCATATATATATATATATAATATATATATATATATATATATATTATATATATATTATTGCCTAAGAATTCAATCTCATTCTCCCAAATATGCTTCCAGCCGAAAGCAATACATTGAGGTATTTAAAATATTTCGGCCCCTTTTCAATAAAACTCACAAATTTCTCCCTTTATAATACGTATACTCATATATCCTATATATTATACTAATACCAAAATGTATATAAGCATTTATACCCATAATCAGCCCTGCCTAAATTTTGCCTTAAAATCTTAAAACTTTCGGCTATTAACACACGGCAGTTGCGAAACATAATCATATATACATATTCCTACATGTATAAAATCATACCAACTTGTAAACAACATATATAAAAGAATCCCACATCAGTGGTTGGCCGAGAGACCTGTCTTTCGCTTTCAATATTCCACTGCCCCCATTTTCAAAAATTTCTTATACAATTCAATACATATATACTTATAGGTCGAATACACCTTTCTTTAATTCAATTCCTGACACTTTTTTTAAAAGCAATTCCTGAAACTTAAGAATTGGGAGGCCGAGACCTTTTTTTTTCCTTTCTAATATACATTCCGTTATTTCGGCATCTTTTTTCTTTTATTGCACAGCACTCCAAATCTCCTATTTTTTAATTACACATATATACCATTATTATTCAAATATAAACTTTGCAAAAAAAAAAAATATCAAATTCACCTTTTCTAATGGCCATTCGGCCAGCCTAAATTACAAACAACTTAGCATATTTATAAACAAACCTACACCTATGCAAACAATTCTTGATCACATTTCTAAATATATTCACAGCCCACTCTCATGGCCGCTGACCTCCCTATCAAATTTGGCTATCACAACACACAACAGAGATATTATTTAGTACGTACACTCACAAATATTAGGCCATACATGCATAATTGTGTCACATATATACATATTACAAAGATACATATAACTATGCATTCAAGAATACTCATGCATAATCCAATTTTATTACTAACATAAACGTATAGATTTTTCGCAAAACATAGCAAATATAGGGAGATTACTTATATCGATTGATATACTATACCGTACAACTGGATTAGGGCTTGATGTTTGAAGCAAAATTGCTCTATTCCTCTCCAAGGTACCACGGCTTGAAGGCAAAGAAAAGTGCAGCACTCTTTTTTCTTTTCTGTGGCTTGTTTGATGGAGGCGGGTGGAACAAAATGACAATAGAAGGGTTGATCTTGCCTCACTGACGGCAACGACAAAAAACATGCTGCTCTCAATAATTTTTTTTTGTTTCTCTTTTGTTGTTGAAGGGGCGACAAGTAGGGTTTTTTTTGGTGTGTGTACAATTTGCTTAGGTTAGGGTATTAAATAGATAAGTGTATAGTAGGTAAATCTAAGTATATTCCAACTAAGTTTAGGATTTATCATAGAAATTCTATCACATTTTCCTATTTGGATTTGATTTATGACTTATCCTAGTTTCAAAAATTCTAAATAGACTAGGATTTATCATCTTTGTTTTATTAAATTTTCCTTTTTTTCTTTTACCTAAAGTCACGATGTAAACATCCAACGCCTCCATCTCAACTTCCCACGGCTTACGCTAGTTGCTCACTTGAACCACCATCATAGCAACCAGCCAGTTTGACAGAGAGATAGTAGGAGTACAGGTTCTTCTGTAGGGAAAAGGCCTCATTGATCTTTAAAAACCATGCCTTATCTGAAGTATTTACATCTTTAAGTTTCAGTCAATCTACATTCTTTACGAATTAAACCTTAAACAGGCATAAGTCAAACCAGACCAGTTAAACTTGTTATATGAGGGCGAATTTAAACCTACAACTTAAGAGAAACAGTAAGAAACTATTGACTTAGATACTGCAGATCCTGCTTTGATTTCATGAACAACAGTAAAGAGTCTAGGGCATCATACTATTATATCACTGAAGAATTTCCTCAGTTGAAATGTAAAGCTAAACTATAAGGGTAGGCAAAAACTATAATTAAAAAAGGCTCTTCCATGATCATGAAAACGATTTCACGATGAAAATGCCTAAGGCGGCATGCTACTGTGGCACGAGAGAAAATGCCCAAAAGCAGAAAGAAGGATGAACAAATATTCAGGTTAAAGCAACAATTCAAGACAACAAGATAATGATCATGTTGAATTTGAAGATGCGTGTATGGTTGCTGTCCAACACATGTACATTCCAGGCACACAGGCCAGCAATGTAGTTCTTGGCAATTTGTCGAACACTTTGCTCAATGCGTCGAACACCTTTGTTATACATTTATTTCTTACTGTTAATTGTGTTTAATTATCTGTAAATAGTGTGTTTAGATAATGTCAGCTGTAAAATGTGTAGTTTAGAAGCTTCAAGTGGGGCCAAGATCATGTAGATATTCAACTGTTGTAGATATATGCAACACTTTGTGCCTATTGTGAATAAGACTGAAATTCAGCCTTTCTGTTATAAACCCGAATTTTTTTGAACTAATTGTTACACGTTAATTAAAAAAACTAGGTAGCTGTTAGGTGTAACGACCCCTTTCAAAACTAATTAATTATAGCTTGTCGATTATGCCCAAGATAAATAAAGTGAAGGATAAGAGGAAGAATTTAAAACAAAAAACAAAAAAAGAGAGACATGATTTGGGGGGGTAAACGGTTCCCCCAAAATTGTGGCTAATAATTTGATAAATGGTAAATGAGGGGGGGGGGGGCGGCAGTTAGCATAACAAAAAAAATATAAAAATAAGAGGACAAATACGGAGAGAAGGGGCGGCGGTAGGAGAAGGAGAGGGAAGGGAAGGGAAAGAGAAGAAGAAGGAAGGAGAAGGAAAGAAGAAAAGAGAAGCCCGACGTGTCTCAATCTATTCGCTAACTCATACAACCGCGTAATTCATCTGCAATCAAGTATGTTCTCTTTTTTCCCTCCAATTGGTGCAGTCCAAGCATGCTTGAGTGGTGTTTTATGTGTTTTTGTTGTTTCATTGTTGAACTTTATAGCATGTTATATATCTATGGAAAGGCATGAAATTTGAAGACACTGTGGAATGCGTATACTGTTGCATGCCTTGGATTTGATGTTAGGAAAAAAATTTGATAATCAAAAATAATACAATTTTGTATGAATAGAGGTTTTATGTTTTGTTTTGACCTTAGATTAGGTTTAATAGACTGGAAATAGGAAAAATATAGATCGGAGACAGAAAAATGACGGCGGAGGTGGCGGGTGCGCCTCACGCGCCGCCGAAAATGTGCCGCGCGTGACCTTCACGCGCTTCCTTGCGTTACTGCACTGAAATTCTGAGTTTAAAAAAAAGAGTAAAAGGGGCCGAAGGCCCGGACCGGTGGACAGACCGCCCTTAACGGGCCGGCTGCATCTTCATCAGGGCTTGGCCCATTTACGGAAAAAAAATGGCTGAGCCAACGGACCGGGATGAATGGCCAACGAACTGAGCCACCTGCTAAGCCGGCCCATTAACGCAAAATTTGAAAAAAGGGTGTAATGCAGTGTGGACCGGACCCTGGCGGGCCAGGCCAGAATAAGTGGCGGACCAGGGCGAGCGGAAAAGAGCCAGCCCAACTTAATAATTCTAATTTTATAATTGCTGTAATTTCTAGAAATTCTATAAATATTATCTGATGAATTAAATTAATAATAATTAGGGAAAATACCAATAAATATCTGAAAATTTTAAATAAATTCCAGAAATTATAAAATTTTGAATTTAAATTATTTTCATTAATTTTCAGGAATTGTGATAATTTATTTAATTTAGATAATTAGGTAATAAATAGAAATAAATAGGGAGAAAAATGAGGGAAAAATATAGACAATGCACGGTAAATGTATACAAGCCATAACAAAATAGGTTTAAACGTCAAACAACATTACAATCATTACTCGGATAATAAATGAATCTAGATTTGAGTGCCGGAGATGTGAGGATGGGCTAGGGGCCTCAGGCGATTGTGTTGTTTGCATTCGTGGTACGTGCATTGCATTTATTGTGGGTCGTGACGTATAGGTCACGGGCGCTCAGTATGGTATACGGTGGCAGAGCCACGCACACTCAGGATGGTGTACAGTGGCTGGGCCACGCACACTCAGTATGGTGACTGTGGGTGGGTACGACCCACAGCCACTCAGTAGGTCTCGGGATCATGCATTGTATGGTGGAGATATCGGCATTCTGTGTGACATGACTTCGTTGTGTGTGTCATGCATAGTAGGACATGCATCATGATGTTGCGCACACTTATCTGGAGTGAATTACCTTTCCGCATCCTTTCATATGCTTATGTGATATCATGTTATGTGCTATGTGTTATATCATTGTTGTATGCTCATCTTGTACTGGTTGGAGGCTGGTGCCTACTAGGTGATTTTCCGTCACTCACCCTACTTCCCCCACCAGGTGAGCACGAGGAAGTGTACGACTACATCTTCGCTGAGGACGGGGCTGACACGGTAATATGGGCATACTGACAGTCGCACCTAGGATACAAGGAGATCTTGCGACTATCCGTTATTAGTTCATTGGGGTTTCCATCAGACATCACCTTGTTAGTTTGATAGACTCTAGATGTTAGCACATTGACGTTATTGTCATGTCTTATTTATTATTCTACTGAGGATTTCTTTTATTCAAGTAATTTAATGTTATGGAATTTCGTTTCCGCGAGAAAAATTTCTACGTATTTTCAGACATGTAGAAGGTTGACTCGACGCCTTGGTATTCTCCTTAGCGAGATACGGCAGGTGCACTGTTCCCGATGCTAGGGCTCGGGAGCGGGACACTACAGGTGGTGTAGAGCCGAGGATTCAGATCCGTCTCGGAGACGTAGGATTAACTAGATTACCTAGACATAAGATATGATCTTTACCTAGGAATAACGATTATACCCTAATAAATGAAATAGACTTAAGTTATGATCGGGTTAAGGGAGGTGAGTGTCGTTGGTGAGCTTTCTCTATTTAATTACCGTGTATCCCTGAACTTTCGCATGAGCACCCTAAATACTCAAATCCCTCTATTACTTCTGTCAATCAAAATTCTCTTCAAGGTTCGCACGAAATCCATGAAAGTGCCGTCGCGTCATGGAAAAAAATCTGGCAAAAGAGGCAACAATGGTTATGGTAACGACCACCAGGATCAGGGGGGTCATCCTCCAAGCATTGACCGACACCATGGCCACCATTTTGGTGCAACGGCGACTGTAGACTGCGCAGTGCCAGTAGCAGTTGAACTAGCGTCTTCCGCCGCTGGCACCACCGGGTCTGAGGTTCTACTACATGGAAATGTAGTTGAAGGACCCTTCACCAGGGAGACATAAATATGCGACATGGCCGCTAATAATCACAAGACCGCTCGCGACGAAAGTACAACTGTGGAGGAGTGCATGGCACCGTTGCCAACCATGTGCTCCTTGTGGATGCCACACTCGAGTCAGTGTGGGGGGGATTATGTATGTATGAGTGCGACAACCAGGACGTTTTACAAGTGAGAGCTCTGAGCAGAGGCCGACGCCACCATCACAACAGAATCAGGAACATCATAAAAGGGAAGCAAGGTCTGTGTTCAGTTCCACGTGATGACTGATGTGGACGTCGGGGAGGCTAGCGACGTCATATCAGATTTCAACCGCCGTGACCAGATATCGATGACTCATCATCAGTAAAGAGGATGTCAGTCAGAGAAATGATCAGAGTTGCCAGCGGAATCGTGACTTTCTTAAGTCACGTAAGTTTAGAAGAGGGGACCTTAGTGGATCCGAAGAGGATTAAGACTATCGCTGAGTAGCCTTGACTGACCAAGGTGACTGAAGTAGGAGTTTTCTTGGTTTGAACAGCTGCTATAGGAAAATTGCTGAAGGATTCTCATCGGTAACCGGTGTCCTGAGCAGACGGAAGCGGAAGAAGGAAAAGTTCGAGTGGACCATGGATATCAGCAAAGGTTTGCTGAACCAAAAAAAACAAAAACAAAAACAAAAAATATCATAAAAAAATAAATACTTAAACACAAGACCATAATGCACAATTTTGCAAATTAACTATATATGCACGCACTGATCATTACAACATGTCTTAACAATATATTTCCACATGTCAAAGACGTACTAGAACATCAACCATACAAAATTTAACATAATTACACAAAGAAACATGACACATTATAAAAAAAGAGAGATATCACATAACATAATGAACTATGGATATACAGCAACATTATTCAACAAATTATATATATATATATATATATATATATATACACACACCACATGAAAATCAGGTGCACATACATAACATAATGCACATCATACTCATGCACGACACAAACAGTCTAAGTGCGACAGACAAATAATAAATGTCTATATACACATATACCTGTACATACAGGTGACTAACGTGAAAATACGAAGTAATAGATAACAGCTCACAGTATATATAGAATACGATAACAACGTAGGATAAGATAACAGCGTAGGAGTAGCGAACATACAAAAGTTATACAATAAGTCAGGATTATATGTGCTAAATAACCACTATAAAAAACCAATCTCTTACGACAATAACGAAGCATATGGACACAAACAATCTTTTACGACATTAATGATATAGATTTAAGAAAACATACAAATAGATACAAGAAACAAAAGTGATTAAATGATGCTAAGTAAATATGCACATGCATACACACAACTATTTCAGTGGCACCACAACAAGACTAATACACCAAAACAGAGATAAGCATCATAATATATATAACGACAACAAACAACACAATTACAAAGAATACAGTAAAACAAATACTTTTCATATAAGACATGTGATACGATAAAGGTATACAAT
>AP025074.1:15377786-15406113 GCA_036186865.1 Eustoma russellianum | reverse complement strand
TATACAATTACAAGTTTTAAAACAAAACATTAACATACACAATTGAAGTAAAGCATGCTAATTACGAGTTAGGAACGACATAGTAGGGCCTGACATCGTAGAAATAGATTAAAGTGTAAACAACTTAATAACACGACCTATATAAAGAACAAACAGTAATATATATATATATATATCGTACTTGAACATCCAAATAAATTATATAGGTACATTACAGTAAAACCTATGCACTTATGTATTTCCTTCGGAATAATATACATAACAATATTTATAAAACAATAAGATAAACTTGTACGAAAAATATAGACTATATGTAACAAAAAAAATTATTAACGACTAACATAAGTTCAAAAAGAGAGATCACGATAACAAAGGCTAAAATGAACGCGCATAAAGAGTATACCGCTTAAAAAAATAAAATCAACTAACAAAAAATATAATTATAATACACGTAACAAACTACAGATAACGTTTGTGCATTCATGAGTTACATATGATACCTAAGTCACATATGCGTTTAAAATAAGGATACACAACATACTATTTGTCTATACAAAACATGTTCAAACAACTTAACCATTAAAATGACGACACATATTAAAACTCGGGTATCCTGATATATAATGGACGGGGCTACGTTGGAGCACTGCATTCCACCCCCAGACCGATTTGGAAGTCAGAGAAGATGATACAGACATTGGAGGACATGATGAGAGCTTGCGCAATCGATTTCAAGGGGAAATGGGACGGTATGATTAGGTTAACTGAGTTCTCCTACAACAACAGTCATCATAGCGCCATTGGTACGGCACCATTTAAGGCGCTCTATGGGCGTAATTGCAGATCCCCTATCCATTAGGATGAAGTTGGAGAGCATGCTATTACTAATCCAGAGTTGGTTGAGCAAACCAAGGAGAAGATTAAGTTAATTCGGGAAAGGCTTAAGGTTGCTCAAGACAGAAACAAGAGCAGGGCAGATTCGAAGAGGCGTCCTCTAAAGTTGCTATCGGAGAAAAGGTTAATCTGAAGGTATCGCCCATGAAGGGTCTCGCACATTTTGGTCTGAAGAGTAAACTGAGGTCTCGGTACATTGGCCCCTACGAGGTGCTCGAAAGGATTGGTTCGTTAGCTTACCGTTAAGCGTTACCCCCTAGCGCAGGCAAGTGTACACAACGTGTTTTCATGTCACTCAACTGAGAAGATACGTCTCTGATCCGAGTCATGTATTGGACACACTGCCTTTGAGAATCAAACTAAACGCGTTATAAAAAACTCATGTTCAGATTATAGACCGCAAAGACCAAGAGCGGAGGAGCAGAATCGTCCCTTATGTCATGGTAAAGTGGAGCAGCCATGTGGAGCACAAAGCAACTTGGGAGCTCAAGGAGCAGATACGAGAGAGATAGTTGTACCTCTTCGATTAACGTACATCAAGTTTCGAGGACGAAACCTATTGTAAGGAGGGTTGGATGTTATAACCCGAATTTTTTGAACTAATTGTTACACGTTAATTAAAAAAAACTAGGTAGCTGTCAGGTGTAACGACCCCTTTCGAAACTAAATTAATTATAGCATGTCGATTATGCCCAAGTAAAGTTATGATCATATAAGATTGTTATATACGCATAGGGTAAAAAGAAAACAAAAAAAAACAAATAATATAAGATAAATAAAGTGAAGGATAAGGAGGAAGAATTTAAAAGAAAAACAAAAAATAAAAAAAAAATAAAAAATAAAAAAAGAGACGTGATACCCCCACCCCCCCCCCCAAAAAAAATTATGGCTAGCAATTGATAAATGGTAAATGAGGGGGGCAGTTAGCATAACAAAAAAATATAAAAATAAGAGGGCAAACAGGGAGAGAAGGGGGGGGGGGGCGGCAGGAGAAGGAGAGGGAATGAAAAGAGGGAAAGAGAAGAAGAAGGAAGGAGAAGGAAAGAAGAAAAGAGAAGCCCGAAGTGTCTCAATCCATTCGCTAACTCATACAATCGTGTAATTCATCTGCAATCAAGTAGGTTCTCTTTTAAGGATCTGCAAGGCACCACTAGAAGGGGGGTTGAATAGTGGGTGCAGAAAATGTGGTTTTTAAAATTGTTTTAGACCAAAAACCAACTTCTGAAAACAGTTTCTGTTTTCAGGACCTGTTTTGAAACGTTTTGAAAACTAGGTTATAGGTCTTCAAAAATTCTGAAATTTGGAGAGATCTTAGTCTCAGAAGTTCTAATTATCTCATAAAAATTTCAGATCAAAACTCAACCTCTAACCCCTTTAAAAATTGTTTGTGGTCAGATTGTGCAAATCTGCCAGAAACGGTAGTATGATTTGAAAAATTAATTCCAATTAAACCGTGACTCTAAATGCTCTGAAAATTTATTGACTAACCCCTTATTAGGTTTATTTAATTATGTTGAAACAAGTTTGAAAAATTCTTTTGGGAAGTTAGTCAAATACGTTCAAAGTCTCAACCTTTGCAAGCCTGAAAATCAGACTACACTAGTCTCAGAACTTTTGACGTTTGAATGACTTATACTTGTCCAAAGGGGTTGAAACTTGCGCCAAAAGGACCCTAAGACGTGTGTCTATGGTTCCTGAAATTTTCGTGATTTTTGAAGTTCGTTTACTATTTTTACGAACGTGATAAAAATGATGCACTGTGTTGGAAACTGAAAGTAAGTGTTGAAAAGTAAAGAACACAAGGAATTTTATACTGGTTCGGTTACATCAACCTACTTCAGTCTTCGAGGACACCTTCCTCGGTTATCACTAATCACAAAGCACAAATAACACCTTAATGTACAAGGTTGATGGAGTTACACACCAACTTCAACCCTTTACAAACCTTGTAAGTGATTACAACGATCACGAACACCACCACCTAGCGGATGCAAGATTGATCACACCTTGATCAATCTTTTACAACAATAAAGAGTATATGGTGGTATAGATGAAGCCTATGCAAGATATATGAATATGAATACAATAGGCTTTTAGAGAAGAAAGAAAGAAAGTGTAGAAGGAGAAGGATGATAACGTTTTTGATCTTGAGAATTGTAAGCCTTGTCTTGTGTTTTTGTTTGCTCTCCTTCTTCTTTTTTTATCACCATATGTGCCGCCCCCTATTGCCTCTTTCTTCTCTTGAAAATTATCTTCTAAGTCCTTGGAAGAGTATATTGCATCATTGTGACATTTCCTTGCTTACTTGGCAATTCATCATTGGATGATCATTAAGCCCTTGCTTACTTGGCACTTCATGATTGGTCTAACCTTGTCACCATTTATTGTGCTGTAAAAATCTGAGATTAACTTGAAAAACATGTGCCAAAAAGAATTCAAAATACTACCAAATAATCACCATTCAATCCCTTCAATTCTGGGATGCAAACTAAGGACAAATAAATAGTAAATTCGGCCACTATTCACATGTGCTGAAAATTTTCAGCATGTGTTGTATTTTTGAAATCTTTCCTTGTGTGTTGCCCTCTTCAAAGTCACCCATCATGTGTGGCTTATTTTACACCAATTAAAGTATCAAATAAGCTCCACCTAAGCTCCATCATGGCTGAAGTGGCGTGTGATATGGCATATACATGTGCTGAATTTATTTTTACAAACTTTGTAAAATAGTGCACAACAATTATACACATATGTTATATTCCAATAAGCCCTTAATTGATTTTTCTAGAACACTTTAGAATGTATAGAGTATGTAAAAAAGTCTAGATACATGTTATATGTCATGCAAAAAATGTTCCATGTGTCGTGTTCGTAGAAAACCGAATTTTTGACGTTTATCAATTACCCGATTTTTCTCTAATTAAATTCCAACTTTTTGCACATGTTATATATATTATGTTATACATAATATACATAAATTAAACTTTAATATTCAGCACTTAGGCTGATCTAAAGTGGCGCCCAAACATGTGTCAAAATTGAAATTGGAATCTTTACAATTTGGCCTTAATGTGGGGTGATTTGGGTGTGACAACATGGAATGATTTTATGGCTGTACATATCATGAAATCCACGAAATTTATGGCTATTTTTGAAGTGTAGGGGCTGGCCATCTATTTATGTCAAGTACGTGACACATTGGCGAAGTTTCGGTATTCGCCCGATACGACAATTTTTGGTTTAGAACCTTTAACATGTCGTATTAAATTTGTCATCACCGTGACTTATATCATATGATATAAGACCTGAATATACTCATAAATATGAGTTAATTATAGTGGTGTGACGTTAACGTACGTACGTAAAATATATAACGTGTCGGTAGTACGTTGGAATAAATGTGTATGTGCCTTTTTCAAAAAATCTGAATATATATATATATATATATATATATATATATATATATATATATAATGGCGTGTGATATATGTGTGGAAAGGAGAGTGGAAGACTTTCCTTTCTTACCTTGTTGTCTTTGTGCCTTTCCAAATATTGCTTCCTTTAATGAACTACTTAGTTTAATTAACTAAGTACTTCACTTAATGAACTAGTTTAGTTCATTGATGGTGGCACCTGAAAATAGTTCAAACACAACAAATGTTTACCATTTGATGTAAGCTTTAAAGCTTCATGGCTCGTTAGTACGACAACATTATATATGAACTATATAAGGCAAGTTTTATGCAATAACGTGTCATGTCATAAAATATGTCATGCCTTTCTTTGTAACACGTTATTTAAATCATGCATTTTGAAATCACTTAAACCCCTTTTCTCTACACTCTTTTCTCCCTCCAATTTGTGCAGTCCAAGCATGCTTGGGTGGTATTTTATGTGTTTTTGTTGTTTCAATTATTGAACTTTATAGCATGTTATATATCTGTGCAAAAGACATGAAATTTGAAGACTCTGTGGAATGCATATACTCTTCTTGCGTACCTTAGATTTGATGTTAGGGAAAAAATTTGATAGTCAAAATAACACAACCTTTGTATGAATAGAGGTTTTATGTTTTTGTTTTGGCCTTAAATTAGGTTCCCATAGACTAGAAATAGGCAAAATATAGATCGTAGACGAAAAACTGATGCCAGAGGCAGCCGGTGTGCCTCACGCGCCGCCAAAAATGGCCGCATGTGGTCTTCACGCGCTCGCGTGAGGTCGCACGTGCTTCTTGGCGTTACTGCACTGAAATTCTGAGTTGTTTTAAAAAAAGTGCAAAAGGGGCCGAAGGCCTGGACCAGTGGACAGGCCGGCTGCATCTTCATCAGGGCTTGGCCCATTTACGAATAAAAAAATGGCTGCGCCGGCGGCGGACCGGGCCGAATGACTAACGGACCGGGCCAGCTAACGCAAAATTCAAAAAAAGGTGTAATGCAGTGCGGGCCGGACCCTGGCGGGCCGGACCAGAATAAGTGGCGGACCAGGGCTGGAGGAAAGGGCCAGCCCAATTTAATAGTTCTAATTTTATAATTGCTGTAATTTTCGGAAATTCTATAAATATTATCTAATGAATTAAATTATTAATAATTAGGGAAAAATACCAATAAATATCAGAAAATTTTAAATAAATTCCAGAAATTATAAAATGTTGAAATTAAATTATTTTCATTAAATTTCAGTAATTGTGATAATTTATTTAATTTAGATAATTAGGTAATAAATTGAAATAAATTGGGGGAAAATGAGAAATATATAGACAATGCACGGTAAATGTATACAAGCTATAGAAAAATAGGTTTAACGTCAAAAACATTACATCATTACTCGGATAATAAATGAATCTAGATTTGAGTGTCGGAGGATGGTGAGGATGGGCCAGGGGCCTCAGGCGATCTTTAAATGAACCTAGATTTGAGTGTCGGAGGATGGTATGGATGGGCCAAGGGCCTCAGGCGATTGTGTTGTTTGCATTCATGGCATGTGCATTGCATTTATGGTGAATTGTGACATACGGGTCACGAGCGCTCAGTATGGTGTACTGTGCGGGGCCACGCACACTCAGGATGGTGTACAGTGGCCGGGCCACGCACACTCTGTATGGTGACTGTGGGTGGGCACGACCCAAGACACTCAGTAGGTCCCGGGATCATGCATTGTATGGTGGAGATATCGGCATTCTGTGTGACATGACTTCGTTGCGTGTGTCATGCATAGTAGGACATGCATCATGATGTTGCGCATTCTTATCTGGAGTGAATTACATTTCCGCATCCTTTCATATGCTTATGTGATATCATGTTATGTGTTATGTGTTATATCACTATTGTATGCTCATCTTGCACTGGTTGGAGGCTGGTGCCTACTAGGTGATTTTCCGTCACTCACCCCTACCTCCCCCCACCAGGTGAGCACGAGGAAGCGCACCGGCTACATCTTTGCTGAGGACAGGGCTGACACGGTAGTATGGACATACTAACGGTCGCACCTAGGATACGAAGAGACCCTTGCAACTATCCGTTATTAGTTCATTGGGGTTTCCATCAGACATCACCTTGTTTAGTTTGATAGACTCTAGATGTTAGCACATTGACGTTATTGTCATGTCTTATTTACTATTCTAGTGAGGATTTTCTTTTATCCAAGTAATTTAATGTTATGGAATTTCATTTCCGCGAGAAAAATTTCTACGTATTTTAGACCTATAGAAGGTTGACTCGACACCTTGTATTCTCCTTAGTGAGATACGGCGGGTGCACTGTTTCCGATGCTAAGGCTCGGGAGCGGGACGCTACACTTTCAAACAACGTTCTTTTTATTCTTTCTTGTCTTAAACATTTCTTAACATTTCTATATGGTATTAGGCCATCAAACCTCAAGGTCATATCGTGCAAAAGTTGAAATTTTTTTTAAAAATTTGAAAGTTTGAAAAACGTCTCAAATTGTTGACTCTACATCTTCAGTTCCTTGAGCTATACAAACATCTACTGGAGGAGGGACTACTGCGCCCCCATTCTATTGATGATTCTTATCTATTACACCAATTATAAGTTGAATGGTGATAATTTTCTGTCCTGGTTAAGAGGAGTAGAAATGTATGTTGTTGGCAAAGGAAAAGAGGATTATCTGTATGGAATGATTGCCATACCAGATGTCTCAGACCCGAAGTATAGAACATCGAAATTTGAAAATATAATATGATTATGTCATGGCTTATCAGGTCTATGATTCCTGAAATAAGTGATGACTTTATAATATATGAAATTGCAGCTGAAATCTGGGAATCTGTTAAACAGATGTACACCAAGAAGGATAACATCTCTGAATAATATGATATTGAGACTCATTTACATGATATTAAGAAAGGCAACCTTGCTGTGAACAGATACTTTATTCTGCTTTCAAAATCTTGGCATCAGATTGATGTTTATGACTCCCATGTATGGATATCAGCTGCTGATGCAAAAATGTGCAAGAATATTGTTGAACAGAGATGGTTATTCACATTCTTGAATGGCCTTAATCCTGAATTTGATTATGCTAGGGGGGAGAATCATTGCTACAAAGACTCTTCCTACTCTCAAATCTTCATTTGCAAAGATTAAACATGAGGAAAGTAGAAAAAAGGTGATGATGGGAGCTATTGGTTTTAATCCTAACATTGAAATGTCGGCCCTGATGTCTGAAAAAACACATACTGGAGATGAATCAAGAGCTTGTGCTGCTAAGTTTGACAAATCAAAGAGACAATGTACCTTCTGTATAAGGAAATGTCACACTGTTGATTACTGTTTTTTCATCAAACGTTTTCCTCAAGAAAACACACCTCCTTCTGAATTTAGCAGATGGAGAAGTGCTAACAACAAAAGATCTCCTCCAAATGATAATTGGAGAGATAAAATAATAACTGGAGGAAAAAGAATTTTCAAAGCTCCTTCGGGACAGCAAATATAGTAGCTAAATGTGATCAACAACAACAACTTACCTCCTTTCCCAGTGCTTCTTCAATGCCAACCAAGGAACAGGTTGAAAAGTTTTCGAAGACTTGGAGTCAACAACAGAATCAAGGCCCTTCTCATTCTTCGATTAAATCATCTATGGCTAGCATGGGAAGTCCTTGGAATTTATCTTGGATTGTGGATTCTGGAGCCACAGATCACATGACTTGTAATGGGTACAATCTATCCTCCTATCAGTCTCTTTTGAATCCTTTACAAGTTCATATTGCTAATAATGCACCATTGAAATTTGTTGTTAAAGGATTTGTGAAGTTAAATGAACAAATAACTTTGAAAAATGTCTTTTGTGTTCCTGGTTTAAGCTTTAATTTAGTGTCTATTGGAAATTGGATAGAGATAACAACTGCCTGACCTATTTCTCATCCACTCAATGTTGGTTTCAGGACCCTTCTTAGAAGAAATGATTGGCAATGCTAAGTACATGAAGGGGCTGTATCTACTTGAGAATCAAGCTAAAGAAAGCGAGGGATCATATTCAAGGCTTGAAGATTCAAGTAGAAGAATAGTTAAAAGGCATAGGCAGGATATTTGATGTGGCATATAAAAGTAAAACATCATAATTTTTTGTATTTAAAAAGATTGATGCCACAACGTTTTGGCAAAATGAAATTAAAAATCTCTTTCGTGATCATTATCAACTTGGAAAACATGTGGAATCCTCTTATTATGCTAAATCTTATCTTGAATCTCACCTTTTAATTTAGTTCATTATGATATATGGGGGCCATCAAGAGCTGCTAGCATTAGTGGAGCCAAATGATTATAAACATTCATTGATGATCACACCCGTGTTACATGGATCTATCTTATGAAACATAAAACTGAAGTAAATTCTGTAATTATGCGTTTCTTTGCTTTAATCCTAGATCAGTTTAATACTAGTGTCAAAACATTTAGAACTAATAATGGAGCTGAATATCTTGACATCTCTGCTAAAGAATATATGGCCAGAAATGGCATTCATCATCAAACCTCCTGCACCTACACTCCTCAACAGAATGGAGTTGTAGAGAGGAAAAACAAGCATCTTTTGGAGGTTGCTAGGACACTCATGTTTACAATGCAAGTGCCTAAAGCAATACTGGGGAGAATCTGTCTTGAATGCAACCTATTTGACCAATAGATTGCCTTCAAGAGTGTTATCCTATAGAACTCCCAAAATCTATGCTTTGTGACATCTTCTTTAACAAGGTTATTGTCTGATTTACCATTGAAAATATTTAGATGTGTTTGTCTATGTTCATGTTCAATCTCATTTAAGAAGTAAGCTTGATCTTAGAGATGGTTAAATGTATTTTCCTGGGGTATTCTAAGGACCAAAGAAGTACAAGTGCTTTTGTCCGCAAACCAGAAAGGTGTATGTTACTCTTGATGTAACTTTTCAAGAGATCAACCATTTTTAATGGTTCTGTCAGTGCACTAGAAAGAGTGATTCAAGATGTCTGGACTATCATTGACATAGCTAGACTAGTTTCCTGAATCACCTTCTCATGCTGAGATAAATGAACCTCTCTCATCTCAAATAACATAGCTGGGAATGAACTTAATGTTGTTGAAACAAAATGCCACTGAAAGACCTCCTATTAGTCAAGTTTGTACCATGAGGAAATGTTGTTCCTTCTGGTATCAGTGAAGTTCTTAAAAGCAGAAATGATCATTATGATGAAAGGGTTAGTCTTGATGACAGATCCATTGCTTTGAGAAAAGGCACAAGGGAATGTACAAAAGGCCGTTACATGATTTCCTCAGTACAAGGAGGTAACTCATCGTCCCACTTAAAAATTTTCTATCATATCACAGGCTATCTCCTATGTTTTAATTCAAAACATGACTTGGGAAATTGTTCCAAAAAGGGCAGATATGAAACATGTTGGCTGCAGGTGGACTTTTACAATCACAGTGCAACGCTGATGGTTCTGTCAGCTAGACATAAGGGCAAGATTAGTGGCAAGGGCTATACTCATCCTATGTTATTGATTATTTGAAAACCTTTGCCCCTGTAGCTAAAATGAAAACTATAAGACTTCTTTTTTCTATGGCTATGAATCTAGAGTGGGAGCTGCATTAATTGGATGTCAAAAATGCTTTCTTGAAATGGTGATCTTTAAGAAACCATCCACATGGATGTTTCTCTTGATACTCTCTAGATGAACATGGTATAGTGTATAAGTTAAACAAATCCCTGTATGGTCTTAAATAGTCTCCTAGAGCCTGGTTTACTAAATTCTCTGCTACCATTAAGAAATATATGTTCAAAGAATGCCATAGTGATCATACTATGTTTGTTAGATGTGTTAAGTTTGATTTAGTTATTGTTCTTATTGTATATGCTGATGATATTATTATTACTAGCAATGATATTCATGGTATCTGTTATATTAAGAATCTTCTTGCTTCCCAATTTGAAATGAAAGATTTAGGCAGGATTAAAATATTTTCTTGGCATGGAGAGTTCTAGAAGTGAGTCTGGTATATGTGTGAGTCAGAGAAAGTAATGTGTTAGACCTCTTGACTGAAGTTGGTTTGTTGGGTGTAAACCCGTTGTTTCTCCTATTGAACCTGGATAAACCTGAAGCTCAGGGGATATGACTCTTGTTGATAAAGGCATATATCAAAGGCTTATTGGAATATTAATTTATTTATCTCATACTAGACCTGATATTAATTTTGGCTTTTAGTATTGTAAATCAGTATATGCACAATCTTGCTAATGAAAATATGCAAGATGTATTGAGATTTGCAAGTACCTCAAAGGGACTACAGGTCAAGGATTACAGTTCAAGAAGTCTGCTAACAAGTCCATTGTTGTGTATACTGATTCAGACAGGGGTGGTTCCAAACAAGACATGAGGCCAACTACTGGTTATGCTACTTTTCTGTGGGGGAAATTTGGTAAGCTGGAGAAGTAAAAAAGCAACAAAATTGTATCAAGGAGCAGTGCAGAAGCTGAATTGAGGGCATTAGCGTTGGGGCTATGTGAAGGATTGTGGATGAGAATAGTCATTGCTGATATATCCCAATACTTCTCTAATACCTATTCAAATTTTCTGTGATAATTCATCTGCCATCAAGCATGGCTGAAAACCCTATTCATCATGATAAAATCAAGCATGTGGAGATTGATAAACCTTCATAAGGAAAAAGATTGACGATGGCATAGTACAATTGCAGTACATTCCTACCAGAGCTCAACTAGCTGACCTACTCACTAAACTAGTCCTCTCTCAAGGTGTTCAAAGATTTGATCTCCAGATTAGCTATATCAATATTTATACACCTAATCTTGAGGGGGTGTGTGGGAAATATTCAGGTTAAAAGCAACAATTCAAGGCAACAAGATGATGATCATGCTGAATTTAAATATGCATGTATGGTTGCTGTCCAAGGCATGTACATCCCAGGCAACAGAGCAGCAATGCAGTTCTTGGCAATTCATCGAACACTTTGCTCAATACGTCAAACACCTTTGTTATCCATTAATTTTTTGTTGTTAATTGTGTTTAATTATATGTAAATAGTGTGTTTAGACAACCTAATATGTCAGCTGTAGAATGTGTAGTTTGGAAGCATCATGTGGGTCAAAATCATGCAGATATTCGTTGGGTAAAAGGGTAGGTGAACTAGCCGTTGCAACGGTTATCTTCCATTTTGTATATATGCACACTTTGTGTCTATTGTGAATAAGACTGAAACTTCAGTCTTTCAAATAGTGTTCTTATTCTTCTTTCCTGTCTTAAACATTTTTTAACATTTCTATAAAGGATAAAAGCCGTCAACATTATTGAAACCCCTCTTTTTCCAGTATCCATGAAAAAAAGGGATTCAAAAAACATCAGTTGATCGTTCAGGCTTAGTTGGATAATTTCTAACATTCAAGACATTCATTACAGAATCCAATCATGTCATTCACTGAAAGCCCAGGACGTTGAATTTTCCGATGAAAAGGTTCCCTATAATAATGTGTCAAAGGTGAAGAATCAAATGAACAACGACAAAGGAAAGAACCTGCATCTAGGATGCAACTACATGATCAAATTGAGATCACCTAAGTTTGATTGTTGATGTAATGCTTGTGATCAAGAGTGAGGATCATTACTCATGTGCGGATAGAGGTGCGATTCAAGAGAAAAGAAAATGGAGAAAACAGGTGCAATGCTGAAGAGATGAAGAAGAAGCAGTACTGGCGGGCATCATTTTAAATGGGTGAAAAGACGTTTTTGCCCTTATGTAAATAAATAGGAGAAGAATAAGTAGAAGGACTTTCTTGTAATTTTGTTGGGCCCTTCTTCCTCTCGCTGCTGTTTGAAACTGTATAAATACAGCAGCGGTTATCGGTTGTAACGAACTTTTTGTGGATAGTTTTTTTGTCTCTCCATTCTCTCTTGTTGAGTGAATTGCGTTCCTTATTGGTCTATTGTTCATTTGATTCATTGTTGGTTGATATTTATGTTTAATTGAATGATCAATCATGATGTTGTTTGTGAATCAATTGATTTTTGCGAAACTTGATATGATATTAGAGCATTAGTGTGATCAGCAGATAGTCCTTCTTCTTCTAGCCTATTTCTTGTTGAAATTCAATAACCATGATCTCTGCTTCCGTTTCCACTAGTAGGAACAATAACATTGAAAATTTAGCATCGAATCCACTGTATCTGCACCCGAACGAAAGCCATACGGATGTGCTGGTTCAAACGTCGCTTAATGGTCATAATTTCCATTTATGGAGTAGGACTTTGCGTATGGCACTAACAATCAAGAACAAGATATGTTTTATTGATAGATCTATGGGAGCAGATGCAGAAGATGATGATACATATCTTGCGCGGAATCAATGCAACACGATGGTGCAATCTTGGATTCATAACTGTGTGACTCCAGCAATTGCACAGAGCATCATGTGGTTTGAGACCACTTATAATGTTTGGAAGGACTTGACAATGAGATACGCTGAAGGAGATTGTTTTGTTTATCAGATCTGTTGGAGTAGTTATATGCCGTTAAACAAGAAGGTACATCTATTAATGACTATTTTACGAAATTGAAATCATTGTGGGAAGAGATGTTGATCCCAGGCCCATACCTAGATGTTCTTGTGGTAGATATATATGTGATATTGCTGGTAAGGTTACAAAATTTGTGGAAGGAGACTTTGTAATCAAATTCATAAAAGGCTTAAGTGCTGAGTTTGATCTTGTGAGATCACAAATATTTGTCATGACACATTGTCTAGTATCTCTACTGCCTTTTCCATGGCTTTGCAATATGAGAGGAAGGTTATGTGTGGTAGTATATAGCAATAGTTCTTGAATAATCCTACTGCCTTGGTCACTGAGTCTGTTGACAAACCAGAACCTGCAAGCTTTGCAGTTGGAAGTTTTAATTCTAGACCACAGGTGCAAATTTTAGAGGTGCAACAAGAGGAACCAGCAGAGGTTATCACAATTTTTCCCAAAGGCCAGTTTGTACGCACTGTGAGATGAGTAGACACACCGTGGAAAGATGCTACATGAAGTATGGATATCCACCGGGCTACAGACAAAGCCACAAGTTAATATGGTTGATGGAAGTGTTCAGGATGTGAGTGTGCCAGGAAGTTGTGAAGGGAACCAGACTCAGTCCAATATTGTACCTATATCTCAGCAGCAAATGCCCATGCCTATGCTTACAATGGATCAATGTAATAAGTTGATGAGTATGTTGAGCAGTTCTGCGAGTCAAAGGATGCTTGTGAACCTGACTCAGCCACGTTTCATTCGTCTGTGATGAGTGCTCAAGCTTTGATGCATAATGATAAAGTAGCAGGTCAGTTTTCATCTAATAATTCTAGCATATGGATCCTAGACGAGGAGCAACGAGTCATTTCCTGTTCTTTATCCTTCTTCACTCAATCTAGTCCAGTTGATAATGTCTCAGTCAAGATGCCTAATAAACTAACAGCAGTAGCCACTCATGTTGGAACAGTTGATCTTAATCCCTTTATTACCCTGACAAATGTTCTTTATGTTCCATCTTTCTCCTTCAATTTGATCTCATTAAGTAAGTTGTCCTTGACTTCTCATGTTTGTGCTTACTTCTATGGTTATAATTGTATTCTTCAGAACCAATACTCCAAGAGGAATATTGGTTCAGCTAGACTGATAAATGGACTATAGTATGTTGCTGGTATGCCCAAACTTCCAGTTACAAGAGCCAAGCACTCAGTGAGGACAAGTTCTTTGATTGAGAAGCCTCCGTCCAATTGTTTTCCTTCTTGTTTTTCTTCTTGTTCACACTGTTGTTCCTCATCTATGTTGTGGCACCTCAGACTTGGCCATGCCTCTGAGCCAAGACTGAGAGAAATAAACAAAGTAGTACCTTTAGTAATTGCAACAGATGTAAAAGCATACTGTAAAATATGTCTAATGGTCAAACAGAAGAAAATTCCATTTCCTGTGTCAGTTTCCAATTCTGTTCATTGGTTTGATCTAATACATGTTGATATATGGGGTCCATATAGAGTACCTACAATATATGGACAGACTTACTTCCTCACAGTTGTTGATGATAAAAGCAGATACACATGGACATATCTAATTAAAAGCAAATCAGAAGCTAAACAAGTTATCCAAACCAAATGCATAAAAGTCATTAAAACTGACAATGCTCCTGAAATATCTTTAAACCAATTCTTTTCTCAGAAAGGCATTGTTCATCAGAAGAGCTACCCATACACACCACGAAAAAATGGGCTGTTGGAAATAAAACAGTAACTTTGCTTAATGTGGCCAGAGCATTGAGATTCCAAACCAACCTTCCACTTGAACTTTGGGGGTTTTGTATGCAACATGCCACCTATATCCTAAATATCTTACCTACACCAATTTTGAAAACAAAACACCCTTCTCCATTCTAAATGGCCATGATCCTTCTTACAGTGATCTGAAAGTTTTTGGTTGCCAGGCCTTTGCATAAACACAACACCACAGAAAGGAAAATTTGATGCTAAAGCCACAACCTGTGTATACCTGGGTGTTCCACTCTAGTCCAAAGGCTATATACTTCAGAACTGGATACAAAGTCCATTTCATATCAAGGCATGTAGTGTCCATGAACATGTATTTCCCTTTACCACAACTACAAACAACAACTTCCCATAATCCTGAAATGCCAATGTCCATCTCTTCAACATCAAACATTACACCTGTACCAAGTGCCTATGTGCCCAGTCCGTTGCAACCCTCACACAAAACTCACCTGATTCACCTGCCTCACCTCATCACAACCTCTCCTACCACTCACAAGCTCAGGCAATCCATCTCATACTTCACCCCAAGAAAGAGAACTTCATAAGTCATCACCATCAGCATCTATTCCTAATATCATCACATCGTCTCCACCTCTTGAACCAGTGAACCAAGACACAGACAAAACCTTTATACTTACAAGACAATACTACAATGTACTTACTAATACATCACCTCCTTCTGCTTCCACTCATCATCCTATACAGCATTCCTTGTCTTTTGATTCAATGACTCCTGAGTATGAACATTTGTTATAATATAGTGTGAATCATGATCCTTTTACTTATCAAGGAAGCATCAAAACATGAATGCTGGTTACAGGGCATGAAACAAGAACTAGATGCACTTAATGCTAATAATACTTGGAGTTTAGTCCTCTATCTGCAGGTAAAGTACCCATTGGTTGCAAATGGGTTTATAAAACTAAATACCTTGCTGATGGATCAGTGGAGCATTACAAAGCAAGGTTGGTTGCCAAGGTATTCACTCAGCAACTAGGAGTTGATTACACAGACACACATTTTCACTATAGCCAAGCTCACAATAGTCATATCGGTGTTGGCCTTGGCTGCCAGCAAGGGCTGGTTTATGCACATTTGGATGTTAACAACGCATTTCTTACATGGAGATTTCTCAGAAGAAATATATATATGGAGCCTCCCCAGAACTCACTACTCAGAATTCTAATGTTGTGTGCAGACTTCAGAAATCACTCTATAGGCTAAAACAAGCCAGCAGGCAGTGGAATGAGAAGCTCACCCAAGCACTCATTCTTAAAGGATTCAGACAATCTCAACATGATCACACTTTATTCACTCAACTACCTCAGATGTTCTCCTGGTTGTTCTAGTCTATGTGGATGATCTTATTGTGACTGACCATTACAAGGCCTAATATTACGTTTGCTGTGCAACAGCTATCACAATTTCTAGACACAACCAACTGAAGCACATCTCAAGGCAGTCCATAGGTTGCTGAGATACATAAAAGGGACTGCAGGATAAGGTATGTATTTCTCTAAGAATGCAGAGCTAAAATTGAAAGCTTTTGCGGATGCAGATTGGGCAGGTGCCAAGCAATAAGAAGATCAGTTACAGGATTCTATATGTTTTTTAGGAGAGTCATTTGGTATCATGGAAAGCAAAAAGCAAAACCATTGTATCCAGATCATCATCAGAAGCTGAATATAGGGCACTGACGGCGCTACAGGTGAAGTACAGTGGCTGTTATATCTGCTGAGAGACTTGGGGGTGCAACTGAAAGGTCCAGTTGAACTGTTCTGTGATAGCAGAAGTGCTTTATACATAGTTGAAATCCTATTTTCTACGAGAAGACCAAGCACATTGAGATAGATTGTCACATTGTGAGGCAAAAATTTCTTGAAGGAGTGGTCAAGCCTATACCCGCGAGAACCAATCATCAGCTTGCAGACATATTTACCAAGGCATTGGATGTTCAAAGGATGTGCAATGTAACTGCAGCACTTGGACTATGCAACATGTATGTACAGTCAGATTTGAGGAGGGATGTCAAAGGTGAAGAATCAGATGAACAACGACAAAGGAAAGAACCTGCAGCTAGGATGCAACTACATGATCAAATTGAGATCAACTGAGTTTGATTGTTGATGTAATGCTTGTGATCAAGAGTGAGGATCAATACTCGTGTGCAGATAAAGGTGCGATTGAAGAGAAAAGAAAAATGGAGAAAACAGGTGCAATGCTGAAGAGGTGAAGAAGAAGCAGTACTGGCGGGGAACACTTTAAATGGGTGAAAAGACGTTTGCCCTTATGTAAATAAATAGGAGAAGAATAAATAGAAGAACTTCTTGTAATTTTGCTGGGCCCTTCTTCCTCCCGCTGCTGTTTGAAACTGTATAAATATAGCATCGGTTACTGGTTGTAACCAACTTTTGGTGGATAGTTTTTGTGTCTCTCATTCTCTCTTGCTGAGTGAATTGCGTTCCTTATTGGTCTATTGTTCATTTGATTCATTGTTGGTTGATAGTTATGTTTCAATTGAATGATCATCATGATGTTTTTGTGAATCAATTGATTCTTGCGAAACTTGATAGTAATGCCGGTTCATTTTCTTTCCAACGCTTCACCTTTTCCTCTCCGTGCTGAGTCTCCTCCCTCAATAACTGGCCCGTCAAACTCTTTCGTCTCAAATACCCTGACAAACGACACACTACACCTTTACTAGGTGAGAAACACCCGCAGATAACTAATAGTAAGATTTCATGAATAGAATAAGAATTATAAGTTTCACAAACAGAATACCAATAAAATACAAATGAGAATAATTGTACTTTTAGGATTTCATAATTTTTTTTAAAAAATTCACAAATATAATAAAAAAATAGAAAATTTGTTGAGCAGTCAGGATTCAACGGAGACGGATTTTCAGTCGCGTCTAAAAAGTTACACGTGAACCACACTTGCACTGACCTTCAATTTTTTTTTCTTATTTTCTCTTCATTCTCTTCACCACCTCTTCCGCCGCCGCTCTACTATCTCCTCTACTTTTTTTTTTTTTCTTCTTCCTCCAAACACTCACCTCCTCCTCCCTCTTTCTATTTTTCCACTTGCCAAATCTACTGAATCCGTCCTACCACCTTCGGCTTTGATTTGGTAACTGGGTTCCTGAGCGTTCAGCTTTTCAAGTCGACTGTACATGTGGAAACTGAGACTTGAGACCGATTGTTTGAGAAATTTCAATTCGTATTTATCGATAAATGTTTTATTAAAATTATAATATTTTATGAAATTTCCCTATTGCTATTAGAGGTTTTTTTCCGTAAGCAAACCATTCAGTCATTTAAGCTGTAGAGAAAACGTATAAGTGGTATAAATGCAAAAGGCAAAATAAATGAAAATCTACTCTGCCAAAAAAAAACAATTAAGTTGACAAAATATTTATTAAATCGTTACAAAAGAACATGTTTCGCTTTAGGAGAAACTAAATACCAAAATTGCATGTTAGGTTTGATACAATGCAGAATATATGAGACACTACATAAAATGAAATTTTTTATAAATAAAATTTAGAATTATATAGTACAATGGTATATTATATATGTTGCATAATGATCATTCTTTATATCATATATTTATAATCAAGTAATCATTAAATTACTTTTTATATGAACATAAAATGTTACTGAAATAAACCCTTAAATGTGTAAAAATAAAATTCTAATAAATACCAGTGTATGTTTGACTAAACTTAAATGGGCATACATCCTTTTGAAAAAGTCACCTAATCTTTAAAAGAAACTATCATTCACTCTCTATTAATAGTATTCAAAATGGATTATTACTCTTAGCTTTGGCAGATTGGAATTTGGAAAAGTCACTTTCCTTTTGGTGACTTTTCATAAAGAAACTATTAAAGGATATCCTCGGGGGTATTCTCCTGTAATTATCATCAATTATTTTCTTGCTTTGATTTATGTCCACAAATTGTAAGATAAACAATTGAACCTCAACCAGTAAGGGTCCCTGCCACATTCAGTTCCAAAGGTAGTGTAGGGAGGTAAATCAGGTACTCAACGGCCTACTAGCATGAGCTTGGTCATTTACACAGTATTCTGCATAAGGAGCCCCCAGCACTGCAGGCAAGCCTACAGGCCAAGTAAACTCCCACATTATGCACTTACTGGAAAGTGGCTCTCTTATCTTTGACAAGAATTGAACCCCTGACCTCCCTTTCGAGAACTCCTGTCCGGAACCAGTTGGGCTATGTCCTGGGGACACAAATTGTAAGATATATATCACTGATGATAGACATTAGCGTAATAGATTGATTAATCATAATTTAGGCAATATCTTAACTGTATATATTCATTTTGTAATCCTATAAATTGATGTGATGGAATAGAAGGAAGACAGATTTCGATTGCTAAATATTCTTTCACATAGTATCAGAGCAGGTTTAAAAATATGGACTGACACCTTACCTGACACATGGTCATTTATTGTCTTTTCTCACCCAAGTCCATTGTTTATGTCTGGCTTGTGGTTTGTGACGCATGGTCATTTATTGTCTCTTCTCACCCAAGTCCAATGTTCATGTCTGGGTTGTGGTTTGAGATTGAGGGCGGGTTCTAAGGCACCACATTGCCACGGGAGGACGAGTGTTGAGAATATTGTCCATATCCTACACTTTGAGATAAAATACGTGGGTTATACAAGGATAATGTATTACCATCATTGTATTTGATTGCCAAATGCCTTTTTACACATAACATCACAGCATGCCAATCGCAATCAGCCGGATCGCAATTTACCCGACAATCTTTTGATCTTCACATTTTTCTCACTAGCCGCTGGTCCCAAGGTAACAATATGATGAAACAAACAAGAAAAAAAAAAGAGAGATGAGACATTTGCTTTTGGGTTTTTGGCTGTGTGGAAAATTCTGTGTCGCATTACCTGCAAATGTGATTGCAGCATGACTGCGCTCAAGCTATTCTTCAATGTAAAAATTTGGATGTAATAACTTGAGATGCTCTTTCAAGATTTGGTTGAAATCTCTAATATTGTTTGCAGCTTGCGGATATTCTTACTAAATCTCTTGGCACACACGTGATTTTTGATTTCTCTTGTCCAAGTTAGACATTTGAATCTACACCCGCCAACTTGAGAGGGGTGTTAAAAATATCTTTTAGGATATCATGTAGCAATTATCATTAATTATTTTCTTGTAGATGTGATTTAATTTATATCCATGCTGATAAACCATGACCGGATCGTCAGTTAGCCAATACAGTCAACGGATTAATCCTAATAGGCCCAGGATACAAAGTACTACAGTTCAGCGGATCAGTGCTTAAGAATGGCTGTCCGGCCTCAGCAGCACCTCAGTAGGGCAACACGACTCCCTTATAACATCGAAGATCTATTAAGGTTTGCATCTCGGCATTAACTTCAGTATATGTTCAAATGCTGCACTTCGGACTACCTCATTTAGGCAATGCTTAGTCATGCATTTCGGAAAGGCCAAGTCACGCACTTCGGCAAGGTTCAGCTGTGTACCACAGCAGGTCATGCACTTCAGCAGAAGACAGCTGTGTACCACAGCAAAATGAACCCATTACGATAATACTTCGTGGGACCCTCAAATGGAGATACTTCTCCAATATATCGACTACAGCTGTTTGGTCTTCCTGAACACGCCAAGGTCACGACAGCCGGTCTATCAGTTACATCAACCAGGCCGGCCTATTGATCACATCAGTCGACCTATTGATCACAATCAGCAGACCTATTATGCCTTAGGCTCTCTGCCAAAACAAAAGCGTCTTCTCCAAGCCATCATGTGAGTTTTTAGATTGGGAGAAAGATCTATATAAGGTAAGGAGACCAAGACAAAGGAAGGGGGACCAGACTTTACAACATACACATACATCCTGCTCCTCGGCAAACACTGATATTTGGCGCTATTCCAGCAACACATTTCAATTCCAGTTGACAAATTCTTTACATCAACTGACGGAGCTGAATCGAGGTCATCTAGACCCTCGGTGAAGAACCGGCTTCATCATTTGGCGCTAGAAGGAGGGCCCCTAAGTCCCTTAACCCAGAAAACAGCTACTCAAAGTTTCTCTATACGATTGATCAGGAACCTTTCTAATCATCTTAGGAAGCTATCGAGAGAAAGATGAGTACATAAATAGGCAAGGGACCAAACAACCCATGGCATCTAGGAGGAGTCAAAAATCTTCTCAACAACAAACTGATCATGCTCTACGGAGCCAGGAGAATCTTCAACTCCCATAGCTTTTACATATGAAGAGCACAGGTGAGCCATTCGCTATGTGACTCAAAACCCAGAGGTCTTCCAAGCTGTAGTGAGGGAGATGGAGGGGAAGGCCTCTACAGCAAAATTTAGTGGATCCCGTTCCGGTAATTCTCACCCACTGGAACACCTGGAGTATTCTCCCACTCGGCCTGGTTATTCCCCCCAGGCGTCGGGCCAAGTTTATGGCCGAGGTGAGACGGGCCGAAACAAAAGTCTAGCCACCAGAGCTTAAAGTGTACTCAGAAAGCCTCCTTGCCATTTAAAACATGGCAAAAAAGTTAACAATAAAGGCAAGGCGCCGTTGCAGGAAAGGTGTTCTGTCAAGATTCGGTTAGGAGGCCGAGGAGAGGAAAGGAATTCCCTGCTGGCTTCTAAAGCTCATATCCTTTCCTATATGAGGAAAAAATCCTATGGCAAAAGAACCCCAGCCCCTCGCTGGACCAATCCGTAAAAGAAACCATCAACTATACTGCCTCTATCATCATGACATTGGTCATGATACAGAAGATTGTAGATAGCTCGGGCAAGAGATTGGGCATCTTATTGAGTTGGGGTTGTTCTGCAAGCGTTTCTATAATCCTAGGTCTAGGCTTCACAACAGGCTAGACTTTGGTAAACCCCCTTCAGAGGAGAGTTGTAACCCTGGATATCACCAGGGTTTTTCGGGTGATACAGATTCGGATTTCGATGAGGGGGGGACACGGATTTCTGAGCATATAAGGATAATCTAATGACCGTGGACCCTGATTCAATAGAATCACGGTTCGTTTCTTCTTGTCTTCATCCAGAATCCCCCGGCCCGGACTTATGTTTCGAGGGATCAGTCTCTTATATTTAACTGGACATTCTTATATGGCATCATCCAGGATAGTTAAGTCACCTTATGGTGCATGGAGCAACAATTTATGCCTATCTACCACCTACAAACGAAAGTGGGGCATATATCTTACCCAGCAGGTCTGGAAGGTTGAGCAGGTCTCAACATCATCTTTACCTAGCAGGTCTGGAAGGCTGAGCATGTCTCAGCAGGATGGGACAGGTTTCCTGATATATCTTACCCAGCAGGTCTGGAAGGTTGAGCAGGTTTCAACATCATCTTTACCCAGCAGGTCTGGAAGTTGAGCAGGTCTCAACATCATCTTTACCCCAGCAGGTCTGGAAGGTTGAGCTGGTCTCAACATCATCTTTACCCAGCAGGTCTGGAAGGCTGAGCAGGTCTCAGCAGGATGGGACAGGTTTCTCGATATATCTTACCCAGCAGGTCTGGAAGGTTGAGCAGGTCTCAACAATCATCTTTACCCCAGCAGGTCTGGAAGATTGAGCAGGTTTCAACATCATCTTTACCCAGCAGGTCTGGAAGGTCGAGCTGCGGGTCCATCTCAGCAGGATGGGACAGGTTTCCCCGATATATCTTACCCGCAGGTCTAGAAGGTTGAGCAGGTCTCAACATCATCTTATCCAGCAGGTCTGGAAGGTTGAGCGGGTCTCAACATCATCTTTCCCCAGCAGGTCTGGAAGGCTGAGCAGGTCTCAGCAGGATGGGACAAGTTTCCCGATATATCTTACCCACCAGGTCTGGAAGGTTGAGCAGGTCCTCAACCATCATCTTTACCCAGCAGGTCTGGAAGGTTGAGCAGGTCCTCAACATCATCTTTACCCATCAGGTCTGGAAGGCTGAGCAGGTCTCAGCAGGATGGGACAGGTTTTCCCGATATATCTTACCCAACAGGGTCTGGGAGGCTGAGCAGGGTCTCAGCGGAACAAGACAAGTTCCCTATATTCTTACCCCAGCAGGTCTGGGAGGCTGAGCAGGTCTCAGCGGAACAAGATAGGTTCCCTATATTTTCACCTCAGCAGGACTGAGAAGGTTGAGCAGGTCTCAACATCTTTCTTACCCCAACAGGTCTGGGAGGCTGAGCAGGTCTCAGCGGAACAAGACAAGTTCCCTATATTTTCACCTCACAGCAGGACTGAGAAGGTTGAGCAGGTCTCAACATCATTCTTACCCCAGCAGGTCTGGGAGGCTGAGCAGGGTCTCAGCGGAACAAGACAAGTTCCCTATATTCTTACCACCCCAGCAGGTCTGGGAGGCTGAGCAGGTCTCAGTGGAAAAAGATAAGTTCCCTATATTTTCACCTCAACAGGACTGAGAAGGTTTGAGCAGGTCTCAACATCATTCTTACCCCAGCAGGTCTGGGAGGCTGAGCAGGTCTCAGCGGAACAAGACAAGTTCCCTATATTCTTACCCCCAGCAGGTCTGGGAGGCTGAGTAGGTCTCAGCGGAACAAGATAGTTCCCTATATTTTCACCTCAAGAGGACTGAGAAGGGTTGAGCAGGTCTCAACATCATTCTTACCCCCAGCAGGTCTAAGAGGCTGAGCAGGTCTCAGCGGAACAGGACAAGTTCCCTATATTCTTATCCCGCAGGTCTGGGAGGCTGAGCAGGTCTCAGCAGAACAAGACAAGTTTCCTATATTCTTACCCCAGCAGAATTAAGGGGTTCGGCAAAATCTTAACAATAGGACAAGTTTTGCCAATATTCCAATTCAGCCAAGCTGAAAAGCCAAGTATAAAAGCTGGAGCTTGATACTTTGATAAAGGAATCAGCATACAAGAGATACTCTTATGGCAAAGATGAAGACAAATACTTGCAAACTCTAACCGTAGGGCAAGTTGAAGACAAATATTTGCAGAAAGCAAATGAAAGAACTTCGCAGAATAGAAGGTCAACACTCGCCATCAATAGAAAAAGAACAAGTTGAACTTCAAAAGATGAAAAGCTAGAAGAAGTCAGAAAGCAAAATTCGAAAATAGATTTCATGAGTATAAAATCTATTACAACTAAAAACTGTTACAAGAAAAAAATCCTATTCTACTACAAAATCTTTCTCCTCTGCTTCGAAAACTCAGTAATCTGGATACAGTCTCAAACTTGGATTACTGAAGAGCAGCGAATGATCCTTATCCAGATCTAGGTAGACTTCATGGCAATCCTCCCCTATATGGTTACATGGCAGAAACAAATTTTGCAGCATTGTTGCCGGCTGCCCTTGCTTCATCACTGCTAACCATGCCTTGAAGATGGCCCGCGAAGAATGTAATCGCAATTGTTCCCTGCTTCACTGGAAGAAGAGGGATTTGTGCGATTACAAAAACAACAAAGTGAAACCTTTGCTGGAAGGGGATGTGTTGAAGGAGAATCCCCTGTCATGAAATGACAGAGGCGCTGAAGCGGGAGATACGACGATAACTAAAAAAGGATTGCTGGAAAGGAACCATCTCCACGAAGAAAAAATTGTTCCCGTCAAAATCAAATTCTTTATGATCATAGAATGGGCCCATAGCAATTGCGGTACTGGGAAGCCAAGAAAAAAATTCTTGCAACCGCTTTATACACATCCAAAGATATTATCTCCTAACAGCTGCGAAAGAACCATCCGTTATAACGTCCAGGCCTGCTGCACTATGTGGGTCCAAGCTCCAAACTGCTTGTTTAAAACCTCCTCATGGTTGGCATGTGGTGTAAGCATATTATTATCCTCAAACGTAACCAATGATGGAATGAAAGCGAGGAATTCTATAATATCCTCTACTGGATTATGCAGTGAACATACATGTAAAATGATCAACTACAAAGCCGCATCTAAACCTTCAGGCGTATCGCATAATCTCCATTTTTCCTTATATATGCCATGTAGCCTTTGACAACGATGCTTATCTTTAACAATGGAATGATAATAATGTGAGTTGCAGTCACCCTTTTAAGCCACTTAACACGTGCCCTTCTGCTTCCAAAACTCCATTTCTTTATGCGTCGCTTGCTTCAATTCAACTGAGTTTCAAAATATATCGTCCGGTTGTGATCGCTAGTATCAAGATCATATGCCATCTCCGAAGGACGGGCTCTGCGCTCCGCAGTTTCCAAAGTACAAAAGATATTGGCCAAAAATTTCTTTATTCCACCGAGTAATATCTTTTTTAAAAAGCACACAACTTAGCACAAATCCTCTCATATCTCCAACAGTAGGATACGATGTCCAAGTGGATCTTACAAAAACAAGAAAGTCTGGATGAGATTCCAAGCTGTGAGGAAGCGAAACTGTTTAGGACTATGAAATAAATCGTGCGCAACATTGTAGCAACAATGGACAATGGTCAGAAGTCGTTGGATTCAGATGAGTTTAACTTAACCAATGGGTATAGATCATAAAATCTCTCATTGTAGAAACCCAGTCTAACCGACGCCAAACACGACCTAAAACCTCTCCCACCCTGCCATGTATATCGTGTTCCAACATACGGTACCAAATGCCCATTCAGCGTATTGGACCATGTCATTTAAATCATGTAGCGTTGACATTGCTAGATGAGAAATACCTTTTGTGATCCAAAGGAGATAAGAACGCATTAAAGTAACGGAGATAATCCATGGCTCCGCACATGTATCATAACATTGACGTAGTGCATGCCATAATGATTGTTTGTCCTGAATTGTGTGTCGTCCATATACACAAGACAACCAATATTACATGTAGATTATGAAGTTTAAATCGAAAATGAGCAACCTGATCCAGAATCCGCACCTCCAGTAATTCCATATACGAGGTCTTCCAAAAGCACCAAGCACGGCCATCACAAATACTTTGAGAAGAAGTGAAACCCAGATTTAGCTATGCCCTAGTCAATCGCGTAATAGATTGCTGAGGCGCAATGACGAACAAAAATGTATTGAGTACTGATTGATTAAAATTCGCAAACGAGATATAGAGGTGCGCAGTCCTCATAAATTCCACGTTAATACATTCATTGAGAGAGAGTGGGATTTAAATTTGAAGAACGAGTAACACTACGAGTAAGGACTTGATGGGGTGGTCGTGTATTTGAGAATGCAGATGGCGGCTCCGTTTACGAATGCATGGTATAAAACCATCCTCATCCGGCTCTGTAATAGGATTATATAATCGATGAAACAATTCAGCATCAGATGAGCCCTCCTTCACTGTAGGAATGCAATCTAGACAAATTCTCAAATAATTGTCTATACTCATTCTGTACATTATGTATAGTATCCATATCTGATATAGCTATAAGGCATGTTCGATAAATCGGTGTCTGATGATGTATTATTATGTCAATGTGCTACAAGGGGATGATGGACGATCTGGCAGAATATCTTCAGACGATCGACCCAACACAGATAATCTTGAGTAGCAGAGCGACATCCTCAGAGGTCGACGTAACAAAGAGAGTTCTTGAATATTATTTGATTGATCTGGAGCAGGGGACTATATATGCGGGATCAGAGGACATAGCAGGTTGGTCCTCTGAAATATATTCCTCGGATAAGACATCGGAATCAGAAGATTGGACTGAGGCGTAAGATCAGGGTCAATGACTGGCAGAGTTGCAGAATTAGGTTCTGTATTGGGTTTCCAGAAGCAGGATGGGCATTTTCTTTTGGCTTTGGATGCCGTTGTTGAGATATTGCAGCGGGATAAGCATCAACAGGTTTTCTTACCACCACAGTGATCACGTTTATGACCAAAATATTGCATTTGTCGCAATATCAGGAACATCTTCATATACGACCATCTGAAAATGATGATGGCACAATGCTTTGAATGTGTAATTTAGTTGTAATTCTTTGGAGACATCAACTTCTACACAAACCCTAGCCATTGAAGGACGAAGTAAACTTTTGTGTGGCTGCATCCATTCTGATCGGGGTACCTACCATCATGTCAATAGCAAAAAGTGCAGACTGATTCTGCATATATACCGGAAAACCAGGCATTCGCAATCCACATAGGGGACAATAGGGGCATCATACCTTGGATCAAAATCATGTGTATATTTGGTGATTCGCATGTGAAATCCAAGGCTATTCCAAGATCGTCAACAAAAACAACGATTATAGTCCTCCTCCTTCTCAAATCGCAAAAGCACGTGCGATTTGTCTAATAATCCAGCATGGACTATTCCAACGAAACCAATGCGGTCCAACATTTTTGAAGAGCAAACATGGATGGTCTTCCATTCCAAAAGGAACCAACAAGCGTGTAGTGGAATGGAATCAACAGAGCCGAAACCTCAGATTCATCAAATATAATAGAGGGATAACCTTTGAAATGCTGAGGTTGTTTTTTAGAGATTGAAGAGGTTACTTGTTAAGAAATCCGACAAGATCACTGCAAAACGCGCAGCGGAAAAACAAAACTTGATCTCCGATTTCCTACCAAGGATCCATGTTGTTCGTTTAATTCAATGAAAGAAATCAAATACCATACCTCTATAGATTCGAAATCTGCAGAAGTAGAACGTGCGAACGTAGGAGGTGCGATGGTACGATCACCCTCTGTCGGTATCCACACGAATGCTTCCGCCCGGAGTGCTAGCTCTTGAAACGGCGCGGCTGAAGAACTCGGCTTTTCTCAAAAACGATTCTAGGGTTTCGTTTTTCTGTATTCTGTAGTGTACAAGACACACCAGGATATATACATATATATAGATATCAAAATCTGATTCTAAATCGGATTGGTTAATGCCAATCATTATCCATATCAAATACAGATTTTGCTAGGATTAGATAAAACCAATCAAAATCCATATCAGATAAGGATTCTATTGTTATTATCCGATGATATAAATATATATATAAAAAACGAAAATAATAATAATAATAATAAATTAATATCTAATATTAATATTATTAATATTATTAATATAAATCCATACGCATTCTTGTGTGTGACCCGATAGGCCCATATTAATTGACAGTCAGTTAAATCTCTATTAAACCAACAAGTCGTAATTGGTCCTCTAGCAAGACATTACGACTGGCCAATTAATACGAGTAAAGTCCAACTAGCCTAATAATAGTACATGCATTAATCCCTTTGTCACACGATATCTAGTTTGAATATAAGTCATGGTCAGCATCACACTTATACTGTTCAAACATATGATTACTCGATCTCTAAGTAGACTGATAAAACAAATGATATTGACACTATCAATTCATTGAGCACGACCATGCATTTACAGTCTCATAATCGAGGGGCCCAAAGATATCTCTCTCAAAAGAGAGGGACAAATTCTATCTTGATTGTTCAATATCCCTACATAATTTCTATCATATTCAATCATGACCTTTATTATTATCCAGTTACGGATAACGTTTGATCATGTCAAAATATAATAGTCCTTATGTTGGAAACTAGACAATCTCAAGTCAAGGATTAAAACATGACTATCATGAGATTTACTTATGACGCTAATCCATGTAGTAATCTCATGATGGGTCTATCCAATACACTGTTCTCTAAC
>AP025074.1:15231992-15377686 GCA_036186865.1 Eustoma russellianum | reverse complement strand
CAAGGCTGATAGAAGTGTGGAGAGGTATAAGGCTAGGTTGGTGGCCAAGGGGTACACACAGCAGTATGGCATTGACTACCAGGACACGTTTTCTCCTGTTGCCAAGATGACCACTGTCAGAGTCATCTTGGCCTTGGCCGCAAGATTTCAATGGCATATACATCAACTAGATGTGAACAATGCTTTTTTGCATGGTGATCTCCATGAGGATATCTACATGTCTCTACCTACTGGTGTGTCTGTCAAAGGGTCCAATATGGTGTGTAAACTGCACAAGTCCCTGTATGGCTTGAAGCAAGCCAGCAGAGAGTGGAATGCCACTCTTACCAAGTTCCTGTTGGCCATGGGGTTTAAGCAGTCTAAGTGTGACTACACGCTGTTTCTTAGACATGATGGTGCTGACTTTATGGCTTTGTTGGTCCATGTGGATGACATTATAGTGGCATCCAGTGATGAGGATTCCATTGCTAAGGTCAAACAAGCTTTGCATCGTGCTTTTAAGATCAAAGAGTTGGGCCAGTTGCGTTTCTTTCTTGGCATAGAGGTAGCTCAGGCTACAGGGGGGGTACACATCAATCAAAGACGGTATACTTTGGATCTTTTGGAGCAAACTGGTTTTTTAAATGCTAAGCCTGCTAGGACCCCCATGGAAAGTCATGTTAGCCTGACTCATCTGGATTCTCCTGCATTAGAGGATGTCACACAGTATAGGAGATTAATTGGGAAGCTTATATATTTAACCATCACTAGGCCCGACATTGCCTTTGCAGTTCAGCAGTTGAGTCAATTTTTAGATTGTCCCATTGAAAATCATTTGAGGGCTGCACATAGACTTCTCAGATACATTAAGGGAACCATAGGCCAAGGCATACTGTTTCCAAGAAAAGGAGTGTTGAAACTACGGGCTTTTGTAGACGCTGACTGGGGTGGATGTCATGAGACTAGGAGGTCTGTTACGGGATACTGTGTTTTTTTGAGATTCTTTGATATCATGGAAGGCTAAGAAGCAAACTACGGTTTCTAGATCATCTGCTGAGGCAGAATACAGAGCCATTGTTGGATCTGCAAGGCACCACTAAAGGGGGGTTGAATAGATGGTGCGGAATTTGTGGTTTTTAAAATTTGTTTGAACTTGAATACTTCAAGTTCTGAAAACAGTTTCTGTTTTCAGGACCTGTTTTAAAATGTTTTTAAAACCAGGTTAGAAGTCTCCAAAAATTATGAAATTTTGAGAGAACTTAACCTCAGATGTTATGAGGGTCCCCTAAAAACTTCAAATCAAAATTCAACCTTTAACCCCTTCAAAAGCCGTTGGTACTCAGATTGTACAAATCTGCCAGAAACAGTAGATGGTTTTGAAAAATTAATTCCTATTTGTGTGAACGTCTAAATGATCTGAACAATTTGACCACTAACTCTTTATATACTATATTTGAATGGGTTGAAACAGTTTTGAAAAATTCTTTTGGGAAGTAGGTCAAATACAATCAAAGTCTCAACCTTTGCAAGTCTGAGAATCAGACTGCACTAGTCTCAGAACTTTTGATGTTTGATTGACTTATATTTATCCAAAAGGGTTGAAACTTGTGCCAAATTAACCCTAGAACGTGCAAGTATGTTTCTGGAAATTTTTATAATTTTTGGAAATCGTTTACTATTTCTCCTGATGTGAACAAAATGGATAAACAGTGCAGTAACAGAAAAGTAAATGTTGAAAGTAAATTGCACCGATATTTTTATACTGGTTCGGTTATAAACAACCTACTCCAGTCTTCAAGGAACACCTTCCTTGGTTCACACTATTCACACACACAACACACCTTACCACAGAGTTGATAGAGTTACACCTTAACTCCAACCCTTTACAAACCTTGTATGGTTAGTACAATTTGCATGAACACCACCACCTTGCTAGAATGAAGATTGATCACACCTTGATCAATCTTTTACAAAGATGAATGAATGGTGGTTTATATGAAACCTATTCAAGATTGAAAGATGTAACGAACAATAGGCTTTTTACAAGAAAAGAGAAAGAAAGAAGATGTAGGAGAAGAAGAGCTTGGCAATTTGATCACTTTTGAATGCAATTCTTGTTGTTGTCTTTTGTTTGCTCTCCTCACCTTTCCTTATAGTTGCAGCCGTCCCCTATAGGCCTTGTCCCCCTCTTGAAAATTTCCTTTTAAGTGCTTGAGAGAGTGTAAGACATCATGGTGACAATGCCTTGCTTACTTGGCATCATTCTATTGGATCATCATTTAGTCTTTGCTTACTTGGCACCTCTTTATTGGCTCAATGTTGTCATCAAGATGACATGAAAATAATCTGAAATAAACACTCAAAAATGTGCCAAAAATCAACCATAAATTCATACCATAAGTTAAGAGATACACCATAAATTGCAAGACCAACAAATCCTTCCCTTTTCAATCCAAAATTTCGGCCATAAGTACAATTGCCATGCTGAATTTTTAGCATTTACATCATCCAATTTTATTCAAGATAATTTCCAATTTACTTTGATTTTTCTCATTAATATGAATCAACAATACATGGTAAGTCTTGCTATCAATTGAGAAATGAACTTGGACACAAAAGAGGCTTAAAATTCGGCCATACACCTTGTACACATGCTGAAAAATTTTCCGCATGTGATATGTAGAATATCCCCTTTTATTTATTTAAATTATATTCAAAACATTACCATATCTTCTTCCAATTTATCACCTAATAAAAGATGACAAAATATGTCACACTTAATAGCTAAAATTCGGCCAGCTCAAGTCTCATTATGCTGAAATTTTCAGCATGTGACATAAGTGAGATATATTTGAATTCTTACCTTTTGTAGCTTTTCTCTTTAATTCACCAACATTGTATGATTCATCCTTGACCAATCAATATGCCAACAAGGCTCCACATGTGCTCCATCTCAGCTGTATATGCGTTGGAAGATGTATATACATGTGCTGAAATTTATTTTTGTTAACTTTGTAAAATAGTGCACATTTAATAATACACACATGTAATATTCCAATCAGCCCTTAATTTAATTTTCTAGAACACTTTAAGATGTATATCATATTTAAAAAGTGTCTAGATATGTGTCACATGATGTACAAGAAAAACGTTCCATGTTATGTGCGTAGAAAACCGAATTTTCGATATTTATCGATTACCCGATTTTTCTCTAATTTAAATTCCAACTCTTGCACATGTTATATATATTATGTTATACATAATATATATAATATATACTTTAAATCACAGCACTTGGCTGGTTTAAAGTGGTACCATTAACATGTGACAAAATTAAACTTGGAATCTTCACATTTTGGCCTAAATGTGGGGTGATTTGTGTGTGCCAACATGGAAAGTATTTTTGGATGATCATATCATGTATATCACGAAATTTACATCATTTTTTGATGTATATGGGCTGGCCATTTATTTATGGCAAGCACGTGACACATTGGCGAAGTTTCGGTATTCGACCGATATGACAAATTTCGGTTTAGAACCTTTTATCGTGTCCTATTTAATTCGTCATCACCATATCTTATATCATATGATATAAGACCTGAATATACTCATAAATATGAGTTAAGTGTAGTGGTGTGACGTTAACGTACGTACGTAAGATATATAACGTGTCGGCAGTACGTTGGAATGCATGTGTATGTGCCTTTATTAAAAAATCTGAAAATATGTATAATATATGTATGTATGGCGTGTTCATTTAAGATGGAGAGGAGGAGAAGACTTTCCTTTTTTAGCCTTGTTGCCTTTGAGCATTTTCCAAATGAATCTTCCTTTAATGAACTACTTAGTTTATTAAACTAAGTACTTCACTTAATGAACTAATTTAGTTCATTAATGGTGGCACCTGAAAATAGTATAAACACAACAAATGTTTGCCATATGATGTAAGCTTTAATGCTTCATGGCTCGTTAGTACGGCAACATAATATATAAGCTAAATAAGGCAAGTAATGGCAAGTTATCATGCACACATGTACACATTTATGCACACGTTTATACATATATATACATATGCATTCAAATTTCTTATTTTGAAATCACTCAAACCCTCTTATTTCTACAATCTCCCCCTTTTGATGATTTTCAAAATAACTTGTGTACATGATTTAAATGCTATCTCTCCCCCTTGAATTATGCACAGATTTAAAATTTGAATTTCGAATTTCAAATCCGGCTCTCCCTTGATTTGTGCAATTAAGATCAATCAATGTCTCTCCCCCCTTAAATCATGCTTCTCTCTCCCCCTTTATTCTGGAAAGTTAATCAAAAGATTCCTGTCAAAAAGGAAAGTAAATCAAATAATATCACATCAAATCATATCAACGGGAATCATGCCTAATTTAGAACGAAGACATTCATATGTGGCTTGATTTAAGGCCTTTGTAAATATATCCGCTACTTGTGATTCTGTGCGTATGTGATCTATGACAATATTACCATTGTTAACGTGATCACGAAGAAAGTGATAGCGAACTTCTATATGCTTAGCCTTAGAGTGTAACACGGGGTTCTTAGACAAATTTATTGCACTCATACTATCACAATATATAGGAATTTTATTTACGGTAATTCCAAAGTCCGAAAGTTGTTGTTTTATCCACAACAACTGTGTGCAACAAAGGCTAAGAGCCATGTACTCAGCCTCCGTAGTGGACAAAGCAACACTTGCTTGCTTTTTGGAAAACCATGAAATAAGGAAATTTCCTATAAATTGGCAAGTTCCACTGGTGCTTTTTCTATCTATTTTGCAGCCGCCATAATCTGCATCAGTGTAAGCATGTAAGTCAAATGTAGAATCCTTGTCGTACCAAATACCTAAGGGGGGCGTGTGCTTAATATAACGGAATATTCTTTTTACCGCATTTAAGTGTGACACCTTAGGTTGACTTTGAAAACGAGCACACATGCATACGCTAAACATAATGTCAGGCCTAGTAGCAGTTAAATATAGTAAAGAACCTATCATAGATCGATATAATCCATTATCAACGTCTTTACCATGTTCGTCTTTGTCTAATTTAGTAGTGACACTCATAGGTGTGGGGGAGGGTTTCAAATTTTCAAAATTAAACTTTTTGATCATGTCATTTACATACTTAGCTTGGCTTATATGAATTCCTTTACTAGTTTGCTTAATCTGCAAGCCAAGAAAATAATTAAGTTCTCCAACCATAGACATTTCAAATTCAGCTTTCATACAATTTTCAAAATCTTTAACGAGTCTAAGTGAGGTAGAACCGAAAATAATGTCATCTACGTAGATTTGAATAATAAGTAAATCTGATTTTTCTTGTTTCAAAAATAGTGTACTATCTATAGTACCACGTTTAAAATTATTTTCTAAAAAGAAAGTAGCAAAACGATCATACCATGCTCTCGGTGCTTGCTTTAGGCCATATAGTGCCTTCTTTAGTTTGTACACGTGATCTGGATGTTTCAAATCTTCAAAACCGGGTGGTTGCTTCACGTATACTTCTTCTTGTATGAATCCGTTTAGAAAAGCACTTTTGACGTTCATTTGATACAATTTAAAATCTTTCATGCAAGCAATAGCAAGTAAGAGTCGTATAGCTTCTAAACGTGCTACGGGTGCAAATGTTTCATCGTAGTCTATTCCTTGTTCTTGATTATATCTTTGAGCTACGAGTCTTGCTTTATTTCTAACGACCTTTCCTTCTTCATTCATTTTGTTCCTAAATACCCACTTTGTGCCTATTATAGTCTTATCTTGTGGTCGTGGCACTAAATCCCATACATCATTTCTAACGAATTGATTAAGTTCGTCATGCATAGCATCAATCCAAGATGAATCACTCAAAGCATCATGCACATTTTTGGGCTCAATTTCAGAAATCATAGCATGAAATTCATTTATTTCATCCGAAATGATTCTTCTACGTGGTCGCACACCGTGAGTGATGTTGCCTGTGATGTGATCATGTGGGTGATCTCTATGCCATCTTGGTTGATTATTTTCTAAGTTATCATGCATTTCTATATGATCATGCATTTCTAGTGTCTCATTCATATCATGCATATCAAAAGAATCATTATCTTCATTCAAAACTGGTTTCAATTCAAAATCATCGTCATATTCCTTATCTTTATCAATCTCACCAAATTCATTGAATTTAACATGAATAGATTCTATGATTTGTCTAGTGAGAGGATCATAACATCTATATGCCTTTGAGTTTATAGAATATCCAACAAAAATGCACTCAATTGATTTGGATTCAAATTTATCTAAATTATCTTTTGTATTCAAGACAAAGCATTTACATCCAAACACACGAAAATAGTCAATCTTAGGCATGCGATCATTCAAAATTTCGTAAGGCGTCTTGTTTATTTTCTTTCTTATAGATAGGCGATTTACAATATAGCATGCATAATTTATGGCTTCCGCCCATAGAAATCTAGGCAATTTACTTTCGCAAAGCATGGTTCTAGCGATTTCTTGTAATGTGCGATTCTTTCTTTCTACTACTCTATTTAATTGTGGAGTTCTAGGTGGCGAAAACTCATGTTTAATTCCTTTTTCTTCACAAAACGAAATCATCTCTTTATTTTTAAACTCACCGCCTCTATCGCTTCTTATTCTTTTCACATTTACACTGTATTGATTTTCAAGTTGTTTAATTAATTTAGCAATTTCTACGGTGATATCATCCTTATGTGCAAGAAATAAAGTCCAAGTATAACGAGAAAAGTCATCAACAATCAAGCATGCATAGTGACGCCCACCAAGGCTTGTAGTGCGACTAGGACCAAACAAATCGATATGCAATAGTTCTAATATTCTAGTCGTGCTTATTTCGTTCTTCGGCTTAAGTGACTCACGTGTTTGTTTGCCTTTTATGCAAGATTCACACAACTGAAAGTTGTCTAAATCAAGCGTAGGCAATCCCCGTACTAGGCTCTTTTGTTGTAGTTTTTCTAGTGTGGAAATACCAATGTGTCCTAAACGTCTATGCCATAAATTCACATTGGGTTCATTTGACATAAAACACTTAACTTTAGCGTCTACTACATCATCCATAGATAGCGTAAAAATATTGCCTTTTCGTTTTCCTTTTAAAATGGTTTCTCCATTTTTATCTATTATGTTGCAATAAGGATGAGTAAAGCACACATTGAAACCATTGTCAACAAATTGAGAAATACTAAGAAGATTGTAAGATAAGTTGCTTACCAAAAATACGTTGGAGATTTAGAGTGTGTTCGGATTGCCAATCGTACCTTTTCCAATGATCTTGCCTTCATTGTTGTCTCCAAAGGTCACGGATCCGCCTTTTGTGACCTTCTTTAATTTGGAGAACAGGCTCGGGTCACCCGTCATGTGCCTCGAGCAACCACTGTCAAGGAACCACTTTATTGATGTATCTTTAGATGTATGGTCTCCCTGCAATGTGGAAAGGTAAAATAGGTACCCTTTTAATTTTGGGTCCTTTCGAGTTAGTTAATCACCTTTTGGTAAAGGTACCTTTCGGTACCCATACTTGGGTGATCCTTCTCGGTCTATCAAATGGCAAGAATGTAGATGAAGGTGCAATATAATATACATGTGGTGCATGTACTTTGGGTCTTTGCCCAAGGACTCCTCTATACTCATTGAATGAAGGACGCTTTTGATATGTCCTTGTGTGTGTGTGCATAGTGCGTGGATGATATGTATTTCGTGTATGCATTGTTCTTCCCTTTTCATATCTATATGGTACAACGTTATATTTCACATGATATGATGGATTGGGGCGTGAGAAAGGGGGCACTTTTTGCGTCATCTTAGACGCCACTTGCGGCTTAGGAGTGTCCACTTTCTTAGACACAACAAACTTGGTTGGTTTGGTTGATACTTCGTTAGTATCAACGTATCCCAATCCAGTTTTGTCACTGTCATGCTTTTGTGATAATATGATGCGATGCAGCATGTTTGACCCTGTATCAAATTGTTTCATCATTTTCTCTACATCGGTATTCCTTGATTTCAAATTTGAAATCTCGGATTTCATTTCATTATTTTGAGAGGTTAATGATGAGATCTCGGTTTTCAATGCAGTGATGACATATGAAGACTCTTTCTTTGAATCGCTTAATTGAGCGACAAGATTCTCGTTAGAAGATTCTAACAGTTTCTTGTCTTCAATTAAACGTTTCTTTTCTTTAGCGCGAGTCTTAGTGAATTTATGCAGTTCTAGATACTGACTAAAAAGATCATCATAAGAAGGTTCAGAGTCAGAGTCAGAATCAGATGATACCTCGTTAGATGCTTTGGAGGTAAAGCATACTTGAGCGGTCTCCTCTTCGGTCTCAGTTTCAGAATCTGATGAGTCACTCCAGGTGGAGGCCTTTAGTGCACGTTTCCTTTGTTTAGGATCTGAGACGAGTCTATTTTTGTTCCGCTCCTTGTCATGGTACTTATTAGTTTGCTTTTCTTTGTTTGGGCGGTCATATGATAAGTGTCCGAGTTTGCCGCATTCATAACATTTAATGTCTTTATCATTTGACTTGTTTTTATTTCTCTTAGATGTAGTGCCCTTGTTTTTATTTCTAAATGACTTTCTCATGAATCTTCTTAGTCCTTTAGCCAATAGGATTAAGTCATCATTATCCGATTCGGAATCACTATCATCTACGTGATCGGAGGGAGGGAAGACGTATTCATTTGATTTAAAAGCAATGGTTTTACCTTGTTTAGATGATTCCGATTTCCGAATAGTAAGTTTGTTTTCATAAACTTTGAGTGACCCAATTAGTTCTTCCATCTTTATTGATTTGGTTTCTTTGCTTTCTTCTATAACAGTCACTTTAGGGTCCCATTCCGAAGGAAGGCTTCGTAGGACTTTCTGTACCTTTTCCTGCGTAGTAAAAGCCTTACCAAGAGACTCAAGAGAGTTATAGATGTTAGTTAAACGAAGATCCATATCTACAATCGACTCATGAGGCAACAATTTAAAAGACTCAAGAGTAGACATGAGCATATTAATTTTTGACTCTTTTACTTGACTCGTGCCTTCGTGTTTCATTTCTAGAATTCTCCACATTTCTTGTGCACTCGAACAATTTGACACATAACTGGACTCACTCTTACTCAATCCATTTAAGAGTAACTGCATGGCCTTAGCATTCATACTAAGTTTCTTTTTATCTTCACTAGTATAGTCTTGTCTAGTTTTAACGACTTCTAGTGTGACTCCGTCTACAGTGGATAACTTAGATGGGACATACGGACCATCTTCAATGATTGACCAAAGATCTATATCTATAGCCATAAGAAAAAGTTTCATTCTAAGTTTCCATTGAATAAAGGACTCACCGTCAAAAAGTGGAGGCCTTTGGCTCGACATACCTTCTTGTTCGGTTTTGAGATTTGTGGATGCCATCTCACTGAATCGTTGGATTCCTTGTAGTGAGTATTCCTGCTCTCTGATACCACTTGTTGGATCTGCAAGGCACCACTAGAAGGGGGGGTTGAATAGATGGTGCAGAATTTGTGGTTTTTAAAATTTGTTTAAACTTGAACACTTCAAGTTCTGAAAACAGTTTCTGTTTTCAGGACCTGTTTTAAAACGTTTTTAAAACCAGGTTAGAGGTCTCCAAAAATTATGAAATCTTGAGAGAACTTAGCCTCAGATGTTATGAGGGTCCCCTAAAAATTTCAAATCAAAATTCAACCTTTAACCCCTTCAAAAACCGTTGGTACTCAGATTGTGCAACTCTACCAGAAACAGTAGATGGTTTTGAAAAATTAATTCCTATTTGTGTGAACGTCCAAATGATCTGAAAATTTGAACACTAACTCTTTATATACTATATTTGAATGGGTTGAAACAGTTTTGAAAAATTCTTTTGGGAAGTAGGTCAAATACAATCAAAGTCTCAACCTTTGCAAGTCTGAGAATCAGACTGCAGTAGGCTCAGAACGTTTGATGTTTGATTGACTTATACTTATCCAAAAGGGTTGAAAATTGTGCCACATTAACCCTAGAACGTTCAAGTATGTTTCTGGAAATTTTTATAATTTTTGGAAATCGTTTACTATTTTTCCTGATGTAAAAAAAATGGATAAACAGTGCAGTAACAGAAAAGTAAATGCTGAAAGTAAATTGCACCGAGATTGTTATACTGGTTCGGTTATAAACAACCTACTCCAGTCTTCAAGGAACACCTTCCTTGGTTCACACTATTCACACACACAACACACCTTATCACAGGGTTGATAGAGTTACACCTTAACTCCAACCCTTTACAAACCTTGTATGGTTAGTACAATTTGCATGAACACCACCACCTTGCTAGAATGAAGATTGATCACACCTTGATCAATCTTTTACAAAGATGAATGAATGGTGGTTTATATGAAGCCTATTCAAGATTGAAAGATGTAACGAACAATAGGCTTTTTACAAGAAAAGAGAAAGAAAGAAGATGTAGGAGAAGAAGAGCTTGGCAATTTGATCACTTTTGAATGCAATTCTTGTTGTTGTCTTTTGTTTGCTCTCCTCACCTTTCCTTATAGTTGCATCCGTCCCCTATAGGCCTTCTCCCCCTCTTGAAAATTTCCTTTTAAGTGCTTGAGAGAGTGTAAGACATCATGGTGACAATGCCTTGCTTACTTGGCATCATTCTATTGGATCATCATTTAGTCTTTGCTTACTTGCACCTCTTTATTGGCTCAATGTTGTCATCAAGATGACATGGAAATAATCTGAAATAAACACTCAAAAATGTGCCAAAAATCAACCATAAATTCATACCATAAGTTAAGAGATACACCATAAATTGCAAGACCAACATATCCTTCCCTTTTCAATCCAAAATTTCGGCCATAAGTACAATTGCCATTCTGAATTTTCAGCATTTACATCATCCAATTTTATTCAAAATAATTTCTAATTTACTTTGATTTTTCTCATTAAAATGAATCAACAATACATGGTAAGTCTTGCTATCAATTGAGAAATGAACTTGGACACAAAAGAGGCTTAAAATTCGGCCATACACCTTGTACACATGCTGAAACATTTTCAGTATGTGATATGTAGAATATCCCCTTTTATTTATTTAAATTATATTCAAAACATTACCATATCTTCTTCCAATTTATCACCTAATAAAAGATGACAAAATATGTCACACTTAATAGCTAAAATTCGGCCAGCTCAAGTCTCATTATGCTGAAATTTTCAGCATGTGACATAAGTGAGATATATTTGAATTCTTACCTTTTGTAGCTTTTCTCTTTAATTCACCAACATTGTATGATTGATCCTTGACCAATCAATATGCCAAAAAGGCTCCACATGTGCTCCATCTCAGCTGTATGTGCGTTGGAAGATGTATATACATGTGCTGAAATTTATTTTTGTTAACTTTGTAAAATAGTGCACATTTAATAATACACACATGTAATATTCCAATCAGCCCTTAATTTAATTTTCTAGAAAACTTTAAGATGTATATCATATTTAAAAAGTTTCTAGATATGTGTTACATGATGTACAAGAAAAATGTTCCATGTTATGTGCGTAGAAAACCGAATTTTCGATATTTATCGATTACCCGATTTTTCTCTAATTTAAATTCCAACTTTTGCACATGTTATATATATTATGTTATACATAATATATATAATATATACTTTAAATCTCAGCACTTGGCTGGTTTAAAGTGGTACCATTAACATGTGACAAAATTAAACTTGGAATCTTCACATTTTGGCCTAAATGTGGGGTGATTTGTGTGTGCCAACATGGAAAGTATTTTTGGCTGATCATATCATGTATATCACGAAATTTACATCATTTTTTGATGTATATGGGCTGGCCATTTATTTATGGCAACTACGTGACACGTTGGCGAAGTTTCGGTATTCGCCCGATACAACAAATTTCGGTTTAGAACCTTTTATCGTGTTGTATTTAATTCGTCATCACCATATCTTATATCATATGATATAAGACCTGAATATACTCATAAATATGAGTTAAGTATAGTGGTGTGACGTTAACGTACGTACGTAAGATATATAACGTGTCGGTAGTACGTTGGAATACATGTGTATGTGCCTTTATTAAAAAATCTGAAAATATTTATAATATATGTATGTATGGTGTGTTCATTTAAGATGGAGAGGAGGAGAAGACTTTCCTTCTTTAGCCTTGTTGCCTTTGAGCATTTTCCAAATGAATCTTCCTTTAATGAACTACTTAGTTTATTAAACTAAGTACTTCACTTAATGAACTAATTTAGTTCATTAATGGTGGCACCTGAAAATAGTATAAACACAACAAAGTTTTGCCATATGATGTAAGCTTTAATGCTTCATGGCTCGTTAGTACGGCAACATAATATATAAGCTAAATAAGGCAAGTAATGGCAAGTTATCATGCACACATGTACACATTTATGCACACGTTTATACATATATACATATGCATTCAAATTTCTTATTTTGAAATCACTCAAAGCCTCTTATTTCTACAGCCATGGCCATGGTGACTTGTGAGGTCCAATGGCTTTTGTATTTGTTAGAAGACTTGGGATTAAGGGATCAGAAGCCAGTGGAGATGTTTTGTGATTGTAGGATTGCAATGTATATTGCAGAAAATCCGGTGTTTCATGAGAGGACTAAACACATAGAGATTGATTGTCATGTGGTTAGAGATAAGGTGCAAGAAGGGGTGATTAAATTGATGCCAATACGAACGGAGCTGCAATTGGCTGACATTTTTACCAAGGCTTTGGATTCAAAGCGGTTGTTGCAGCATGTTGGGTCACTTGGGATTCACAATCTTTATGGCAAGCCAAGCTTGAGGGGGGATGTTAAAGATGTTGGGTGAATCCTCAAGTAGTGTGGCAGCTAACTTGAATTATGCATTGTTCTTGGTGATTCGAAGTGTTAGTTGCCAGTTGAGTGAAGTTGCACTCAGTTTGTGCGATGGGGCAGTGTGCATTTGCTGGTTGAGAGCCTACCATTGAAGTGGAGCTTACGGGAGGAAGATGAAGACGGTTGCTTGGCGGGAGTGTGTTTAAATGGGTGAAATGACGATTTTGCCCTTACTGATTCTATTATAATGCCAGTTAGTTGAAGGGCATAAATGTAATTTTGCTGATTCTGTTTCTTCTTCTTCAGCGGGCTAGCCTATATAAACTTGGCAGCTTTGCATTTGTAGTTGAGTTGTTTTCTGGAAATTTCCAAGAGTTTTCTTCGTGCCTCCCTGTGCTGTTCTCTCACGAATTCGCTTCTCAGCTTCTTAATGTGTGTTCGCACGGTTTGATTTGTTGTTAAACATTTGAATTCCTTGTTGTTCGTTAGAAATTTCACAGTATCATACTAGTGACATGCTTTGGAGTTCTTTTACTCGCTCAAAACACACCACAAAAAGAATTTGGTTTTGCGACGAAACAATCACCGACGAAACAAGGTATGCCGGTGTTTCGTTGGTAATTTGCGACGAAATTGCGATACACGCATTTTCGTCGTTAATTGCGACGAAACTACGATGAAATGCATTGTCGCTAACAAAAAAGTAGTCAGGTTTATCCTTTCGTTTCAGTTTCGTCGGTGTTTTTTCGGTGGTTCGTCGCTATTCTGTGTGTTTTGTTCGTCGCTATTTAGTTTGTAGCATTACGTCGCTATTTCGTCGCTATTGTATCGCAAAAATTCCAGAACACGGATAAAATAAATTCGTCGGCTAGTAGGTTATTGGCGTTGTGTATCGTCGATTTTTTTGTCGATGAAACCCACGTGTCGCAAATGTTTTGTTTTACTTTTCGTTCGTATTCCGATTTGTCGTTGTGTCGTCGCAGATTCGTCGAGGATTAAACACGTGTATTAATTAAGGAAAAAGAAAGTGGTGATTGGAAAAAAAATTTATTCCTTTAATAATAAAAATTTACATTATGAAACGAAAAATTAAAAAAAGAAAGCTAAAAGAGAGGCGGAGCGGGGCCGTTCACTCTTCGTCATCGGAAGAAAGAGTGGCCGCCACATTCTCTGCGAACTCTTTGAGGAGGCGCTTCAGTTGTAATATCTGAATTTCAACTTCCGCAGCCTTCTAGTCATGCTGTGCAGTTGCCTCGACTGCTGCTGCATGTTTGCTATAAGCATACAGTAGTCGATATCCTGTTCCAGCATTTGTCCTTGAGCATCCTCTCGTGGCAGTGGGCCATACATAGATATTGAACCCTCCTGCTCAACCGATGGTGGTTGAGGAGGAGGCCCTTGTGGAGGTGCACTGTTTGCCCCTCCACCACGCCTTGGGGTTCTTCTAAAACGACGCGGCATACTTTAAAGTTTTATAACTTTGTATGTGTGTAATGTGAGGATGTGGGGTTATAAATAGATAAATTTAGCGATGATATAGCGACGAACTCGCGACGAATTTTTTGACCGTTAACCAAGATGGGAATATGTACGGGTGTGACGCTTCGTGAGTGTCAGCGACGCATTAGCGACGAATTAGCGGCGTAATAAGTGCGGGCGTGACGGTTCGTTCGAATTCACGACGAATTAGCAACGTAAACTCATCGTACATTGCACCCATCAGGAACTGTGCAGACACTACGGAATAGCGACGCTTTAGCGACACAGTAGCGACAAAACGCGTCGAATGGTGTGAAGAGACGTCGTGCGTCGCTAGTTCGTCGATAAAGCGTCGCTAACTTCAAACTGTGATAATAAATTCGCGGTTAATAGGTTCTCGTCGTTGTATTAAGTTTTGTCGATATGGTTAGTAGGTTCTCGTTGTTGTATTAAGTTTCGTCGGTATATAGTTGATGTTTAGTCGGTGAATTAGTTGTCTCAAATTTTTATGAGCCACATTTCATTTGTATTTTAGCGTCCTCAAAATTCGTAAGAGATTAAACATGTGTTTCAATTAAGAAAACAAAAACGATGATTAGAAAAAAAAACTTCATTAATATAGAATTATAAATTATAAAATATGTAAGGACAATAATGAAAAACAATCTAAATGAATAGCGGAGAGGAGCCATTCACTGTTCGTCATCCGAACAGAGAGTAGCAACACTCTCCGCGCACGCCTTTAGGAGGCGTCTCAGCTGTGCAGCTTTGGATTTAATCCGCATCTGTCTTTTGTCCAGGTAGTCGAAACGCTCATCCTGGTACATAATATGCGCCATCAGGTCATCCACTGTTTTCCACAGTTCTTGTATTTCTTTTTCGGGATCGCCAATTTGGCGATCCCGACGTGGCCCAAAAAACCTAGGTTCAGAGGACTCAGCCTGTGGGGGTTGTGGTGGAAGAACCGCTGAAGAAGAGGGTTGTTGAATATGCCGTCTTGCCGCTGAATGGGCACTACCACGTCGCGCTTGCGATTTAGTACGAACCATATTTGGGTCTTTTTATATGATTATAAAGGAGAAGTTGTTTTCTATATAGTTGGGGGTCACGGTCCATCTTGTTTATATAGGGAATTCAGCGATGCCACAGCGACGAAATAGCGACGTAGATGCATAGTCGGGCACTGTGCGGACACCGCCGCATAGGGACGACCTAGCGACGCTCACAGCGACGAAACATATCGTATGGTGTGAAGATGCACCATGCGTCACTATTTCATCGGTAATTCGTCGGTAAAAGCACACCAAACGACGTGTTTCGTCGCTGACCGTCACTATTTCGTCAGTATTTGTGTTTGTTTGTTTCTGGGATTTGTGTTTCTTGGTCGTTGCTGAGCCTCGCTAAGTCGTCGGTATTTGTGTTTGTTTGTTTCCGGGATTTGTGTTTCTTGGTCGTCGCTATAGCGTCGCTAAGACGTCGGTAATATTGCAGGCTGAGAACCATAAAACCATCTTTCTTCTTCCACTCTTCTTCCATTACTCTCCCATTTCAAACACATATATCATCACTTTTCAACGAAAATATAGAAGGAGGACATCTAATTGTGTGGGATTTTGTGGTTTTCCACACCGAGAAAAGATAGCTGCTGTTATTTTGAAGGTATAGCGAGAAAATAGATCCGAGGAGGAGCGATAGAAAGTGGATGTACGAGAGAGTAAACAACGGGGAGTGGAGTTTTAGATTTGTTGAAGGTCTCAAAGAATTTATGAATTTTGCGACGAGTAATGAAAGTGGAACGCAGATTAGATGTCCATGTAAGAAATGCAAGAACTGTAAATATATGCATCCGGCTAACGTGAGGGTTCACTTATTGAAACAAGGTTTCGTGCACAATTACATACATGGTACTGCCACGGCGAATATGAGGGGGCATCTACATCTGCAACTGTACACGTCGAAGGGGGACCCGGTCAGGTTGATGTCGAAGAAATAGGCAAGGGATCTCACAACCCATACCTGCAGATGGTGCAAGACGCAGCACCAACGCTTTTACGGGAGAGCAGTACTTACAAATGTAGGATCCAGATGAACAGCCGCGTATATTCGTGGAGGAAGATCCGAACCCTCAGGCGAGACAGTTTTTTGAGATGCTAAACGCCGCCAACACGCCGCTGTATCCCGGTTGCGGTAGTGACACACAGATGTCCATGATCGGTCGGATGACGAGCATGAAGACGGAGCACCGCATGACGGAGAGATTGTACGATGGGATGTGTCAGCTGATCAGGGAATCTCTTCCCGAAGGGAACACAATGGTCGACAGTTTTTATTCGACGAAGAAACAGCTGTAGGAGTTGGAACTGCCGGTTCAGAAGATCGATTGTTGTTCAGAGGGGTGCATCATATATTGGGGCATCAACGAGGATAAATACAAGTGTAGAGTCTGTGGGACACGAAGGTGGAGAACGAACAAAAGAAACCGGAACATGGCAAGAAAGCAGTTCTACTATTTACCTCTCGCCCCTAGACTGCAGAGGCTCTACGCATCTGGTGCCACAGCTAGACAGATGAGGTGGCATGCGAAGCACTACACGAAAGACGGTGAGATGTGCCATCCATCTGACGACGAAGCTTGGAAGGTGTTCGATGCGACACGTCCGGGTTTTTTGTCAGAGACAAGAAACGTTAGGTTGGGGTTATGCACCGACGGGTTTAACCCGTTTGGACAGTCGGGAGAGCAGTATTCGTTGTGGCCTGTAATCGTGATGCCGTACAATCTACCACCTTGGATGTGCATGAAGAAGCCGTACATGTTCTTGGCTGTGATTGCACCGGGGCCTAGGAATCCGAAACAGAAGATCGACATATACCTGCATCCATTGATACAGGAGCTAAAGTGGTTGTGGGAGTTTGGCATGGAGACGTTCGATGTATCGACCAAACGAAACTTCCAGCTACGCGCTGCGCTGATGTGGACGATCAGCAACTTCCTGGCTTATTCTATGTTGTCGGGGTGGAGCACAGCGGGGAAATACGCTTGCCCTTCCTGCATGACGCAAGCGAAGACGATGTCTTTGAAACATGGACGTAAGATTTGCTGGTTCGACAGCCATAGGAAGTTCCTGCCCAGACGTCATTTGTACAGAAAGAACGTGACGGCGTTCATGCCTGGCATCGTCGAGAAGGACACAAAGCCCGAGCCTCTCACGGGTGCGAAGGTGCTGGAGAAGATAGACAGTTGTGGATTCGTGGGGGTCGCTGATGATCCGGATGGCAGCCACAACGCAGACCTAGCCCGTTACTGTATCGGGTGGAAGAAGAGAAGCATATTCTGGGAGCTTCCGTACTGGAAGAGCAGTATGATCCGACAAAACCTGGATGTCGTGCACATTGAGAAGAACGTGTTTAACAACATCTTCAATACAGTGCTGAATGTGTCGGGAAAAACAAAAGACAATTTGAAGGCACGACTTGATATGCGCGACCTCAACATGCGACCGGAGCTGCATCCCGTTGGCACATCCTACATGTCGAAGTCCTCGTACACGCTGACTGCAGAGCAGGTCAGTGCTTTGTTAGCGTGGCTAGGGATGGCTAGATTTCCTGATGGCCATGTTTCGAACCTATCGAAGAACATCGACGTGAATAATCGCGGTTTGCACGGGATGAAGAGCCACGACTGTCGCGTGTTCATGCAACGGTTGATGCCTATTGCATTCTGCGAGCTGCTTCCAACCAATGTATGGGAAGCACTTACCGACATGAGTCTGTTTTTCAGATGTCTTACAGCCATGAGACTCAGGGCGGATGATATGTCAAGGCTGGAAAATATATTCCCTCCGGCCTTCTTTGATTCAATGGAACACCTGCCAGTTCATCTACCATACGAAGCACGCGTTGGTGGTCCTGTTCAGTACAATTTCGAAGATAAGCTGAAAACCCCCTTCTTCTTCCCCATTTCCCTCCCCCCGCGAAAACTCTCCCCCCACCGGCGAGCTTCGCTCTCAGGACCCCCGGCGAAATCTCCCTCCCTTTCCCGGCGAAATCCCCTCTCCTCCCCCCATCTTCTCTGGCGAATACAGCAGAGACCATTTAGGAGGTATTTTATTTGTTTTTATTATTTTATTTGTTTTTATAAGATCTATTATGTTTTTCATCAAGATATTGTGTGGATTGTGCCTTTTCGTTGTTGTTATACACTTGAGAGCAGTTTGAGAGGAGAGATTGTGCTGGGGTGGAGGGATTCGGGCTGGGTGGGACAGTGTGGGGCTGGGTGTTGGAGGGGATAGCGGAGGGAATGGCGGATGGGCAGTGGTGGAGGCTGGGTGTTGGAGGGGATGGCGGAGGGGATGGCGGAGGGGCAGTGGTGGAGCGGGGTTACGAGCTGGGTGGCTTGTGGGGTGGGGGCTGGGTGTGGCGGGGGTGCGGGCTGGGTGGCTTGTGGGGTGGGGCTGGTTTCGTTTTATACATATATACACTACACACGCACACTACATATATATACATTATATATATATAAACACGCACATATATATATATAATGTAGATACATACATACATACATACATATATATATGTGTATAAGTGTATAGATCTACATATGTGTATACGAATCTACATATATATATGGGTATATATATATATGTATGTATAGATGTGTAGATGCATATAGATAAACACATGGTTTTGTATAAAAGTGTATATATATATAAGGTTTTACATATATACGGTTTTATGCATGTATACATATATATTTCACTATTTTTAGGTATATATACATAAATATATATATACAGTTTTATACATGTATATATATGTATATATTTCACTGCTTTTTTATAAAAATATATATAGATAGATATATATATATACGGTTTCACATATGTATATATATATAGTTCACTGTTTTTTAAGTATATATATACACACATACATATATATATATATATACGGCAGTTATATATATATGTATATACAAAATATATATTTCGGCCTTAAGGCCATTTCAAGGTTAAAATATGATTTTATATGTTTTAAGGCCATTTCAAGGTTAAAATATGATTTTATCTGTTTTATGTGTATATATGTGTAATATATATTTTAAAGAGAGAAAATGAATAAATATTTGTGTATTATGTTTTATGTATTATGTATATATGTATTATATATAAATATATTTCGGTTTTATGTTCTATTTGTGATTCTGAATAAAGTTTTATATGTATTATGTACACATAAGTATACTATATATGTTAAATATGAATAGTAGTATTTTGAATACCTTATATACTTATATATGTAGAGTATATAAATTGTTACAAGCATATATATATATACACATATATATTCGGCCATTAAGTAATTTTTGGCTTAATTGACTTTAATTTTATGAATAGTATGTTTCAATAGTTAAGATATAATATGTGATGAAATATGACTAAATTTGAATGTATATAATATATTATAAGTTGGTGACTAGGGTGACTAGGGTGTGTATGCACCAAAATTGTTGTTAAGGTTGAATTAGTGGAAATGTGGTGTGCTTGGCCAATGAATGATGCATGTACAAACTGTTTTGTAAGAGGTTTGCATATGATTTTCAATATGATACTAGTTCAAGGTGCTTACTAAGCTCGAGAGTTGGAATTGTTGGAAAAGGAATTAAGGAAATCTGCATGTAGCGGTTTTAAGGAAAGAATATTTATGATTTAAGTATCAAGTTCAAGTCATGATTTGATGATGAAGTTTGAGTATGTAGTTTGGTTAATCATGTCATATTTTTGGATTTGGATTTGTCTTTGGAGAGGCCATTAAGGCCGGGAAACCTCCGATAAACGAATAGGTCATGCCGAAATTTTCAAAATTATTAATCTGTTCCTTGCAGATCTGATGGCTAGTGAGGGTTTACCGACTCGATCTACGTACCCACCAGCTACACAGGCCCACTCAGGAGAGTTTAATATGTTCCTTTCTCAGCATGAGCTGCTTGGTTTGGTTTTGACCGCCGCTCTGGCTGCGGACGCAGACCTTTTAGGGTCTGCCTATAGGTCCGCACCCCCCAGATATACGACGCCACCCACACTCACCGGTTTAGCACATCATCCGCCGTCTGATGCGGCATCGGACGAGGGTGTCATACCAGGGCGTCGTGCCTTCCCTTGGTCACATGATACTCATACGTAAGTAACGATTAATTTTTCTAACACGTTTTCAGATATATTTCATGCGTTATTTTTTCCTAATCACTTCACCTCTTTCAGGTTTGAACCAGACTCGGGCCAGCTTTCCGGTTGTATCACTCGGTCCTTCCACCGGAGGCAAGACCCAGCTGGATATGCCTGGTCCCGTGTCACCCCGCAGACACGTAGGTTCTATTGGGATGAGTTTCAGGTATTCAAATTTGATAAATTTTACTTTTTGATGCGTAATCGATCATTACTTTTCTAACCATATTTTTATTTTTCCTCCGTATAATAATTGCAGAAGGCATACAGCTGGCCAGCCGACATCGCCCACGGCGTGGAGCAGGCCTGGCAGCATAGGGCTGCCAAACGCTACAGGGACTTCGTCAACTCCCTCAAGACCAAGTGGGAGCGTGACCCCATTTCTGCCAGGCCTGCCTACGTATCCAAGGCCGCCTGGGCGGGGTGGATAGAAGGGTGGAGGGACCCTGCTAACCAAGCCCGCAGCGCCCGGAACGCGGCGACCGGCGCAGCGCCAATCTACAAGGCTCAGCACCTGCCACACACTCAGGTGGTTCGGTTTCCCACGCCACCACGATACGTTCTATGGTAAATATTTTAATATTGGATTATTTAGATTCATTGATTTCATTGGATTATTTAGATTCATTGACTTTAGTGGATTATTTAGATTCATTGACTTAAGTGGATTATTTTGATTCATCGATTTCTTATGTTGCGCTGTTGTTTTTTGGTATTCGTATATGGTTAATGTAAGTAGTATATGTGTTCATTTGCCTTTTTCTTTTTATTTTTGATTTGACTTGGGAGAGGCCTTTAAGGCTGGGATACCTTCGATAAACGAATATGTCATGCCGAAATTTTTAAAATTCTGGATTTCACTAACATATTTTATTTCATTCTTTGAACACGAGGAGACGGGGGAGTGGCCAGCCTCCTACAATCTCTTCTACAAGACGCATCGGAAGAAAGCCTCCGATGGGACAGAGGACTGGATCACGATGAAGGCCCACGACATCAGTGTAAGTAGACTACGATATCATTTGTTTTTCCTTAGTTTGTTTTATTGCTAAACCCTAACAATTCTTATTCTCATTTCAGGACGAGTACAATGGATTACTCGCAAATAGGGGCGAAGTGGCCGACAAGAACCGTGCTTATTGGGATGCAGTTCGGACTGTCGGCCCTCAGAATAAGAAGAAGAGAGAGGTGTACGGGGTTGGATCAGCAGCGCCGCAATTCTTTTCAGAAGTTCTGCATCCAGGTGCTTCCTCTGAGGCCAGCACCTCCGCGCCTTCTGCGACCCCAGAGGATATTTTGCGCCTGGAATCAGATCAAGCGGCGCTGCAGCATGAGATAGAGACCATCAGGGTGCAGCATGAGAAGAGTGTACAGGCACTGCAGTCGCAGATGACTCAGACCCAGCATGCGCTGCAGCAGTCGCTTCAGCAGGCACTTGAGCATGCGCAGCAGTCGACGAACCAGCAAATCTCGCAGCTATCGCATCTCATCATGTCTCTCATTTCCAGCTCCTCGCAGCCTCAACCTCGCCCTCATGATGGTCACTCTTCTCCGCATGATCCCCCTCCATCTTCCTCTGCATAGTATTTCATTTTTTGATTTTTCGTAGAGACTATTTCATTTATTGTATTGACATTTTCTTTGTACTTTTATATTTTATCTGACATTTATACGGATTCCATTTCGTTTGTTTTGTTTAATTATATGAACTTCAATACGCAAATAACGTATTTCTGTATAATATTCGTACAAATGATTTAATATAGAAAATAAAATATATTACAAAATTAAATAATAATAAAAACTTTTTAATTAATAATATATTGATATTATTAATAAATTAAAAATATTTAATATTTAATATTTAATATTTAATTAATGTTTATTATTAAATTTAAAAATAGCGACGAACCGGCGACGAAACCGGTATGTCGCAGACCGGTAATAAAAAAATCAAAAATTTTAAAATAGCGACGACAAAAGATATATCGACGCAAATTTGCGACGAAAAAAGTGTCACAGAACGGAAATAAAAAAAATAAAAAATTATAAAATAGCGTCGAAATAAAAATACCGACGAAACAACGACGGCAACAACAGGTCGCAGACCTGACAGATATTCGTCGCAATTGTGCGATGAAACACCGACGAGGTTTGTTCCATCGGAATATAGCGACGCTTCACCGACGAAAATCACTTTGCGATAGGCCGTATAACGACCTACAATTTTCGTCGCAATTTCGTCGCGAAAGGCATATAGCGACGAAATTGCGACGACTTTTGTCTGTCGCTAGAGGCCTTTTTTTTTGTGGTGATACGGGGATCGACATGACTACCTTCCGCGTCTTATAGATTCAATTATATAGAAGCGTACATGTAAGATCCATGATAGCTACCTTCTAAATACTCATGGTATCGCAGACCAGGTTTCCTGGGTGGGTACCTCTGGTGGTTTATTATCCTTACATGTGGCTTTTGATCAACTCCGTCATGTCAGAGTTCGTCGATTGTCCCATCATTTTATTTCGCATAAACTGGTTTCGCCTTTTATTCGACTCTTTCTTTTGCGATTATATCATGATGTTATCCCTCTCCCTGAGGTTTTATCACGTTTTGTAGTGATCTGGCCCACTAGATATCCTTTTTGTTTTTAGTAGATATTACCAAAGATCATATCTTCTTATGCTGCTACGAGGTTATTGCTATTTGGCAATACTATTCTTGTTGTCTAGATGGGCCTCCTCCATCCTCCCTACCACTTACCACATATCTGTTATAATGGTGGACATATACTCAAGAACGCACAAAAAAGCCATATAGCGACAGACATATTTTGTCGCCATTTCGGCGCTAAATACCAAAGTGATTTTCGTCGGTACGGCGTCGTTATATTGCGACGAGAGCAAGGTCGTCGGCGATTCGTCGTAAAATTGAGACGTAAATCTGTCTGGTCTGCAACCTGTTTTTCTGTCGTCGGTTCGTCGGTATATCTTTTTCGTCGCTATTTTAAAATTTTTGCTTTTTTTATATGCCCGGTCTGCAACATTTATGTTTCGTCGCAGGTTCGTCGCTATTATTTAAATTAATATTAATATTAAATTAATATTAAATATCAAATGTTAAATATTTATAATTTATTAATAATATCAATATATTATTAATTAAATAGTTTTTATTATTATTTAATTTTTATAATATATTTTATTTTGTATATAAAATCATTTTTACGAATATTATACAGAAATACGGTATTTGCGTATTGAAATTCGTATAATTAAACAACACAAATGAAATGGAATCCGTATAAATGTCAGATAAAATATAAAAGAACAAAGAATATGTCAATACAATAAATGAAATAGTCAATACGAAAAATCAAAAAATGAAATACTATGCAGAGGAAGGTGGAGGGTGATCATGCGGAGAAGGCTGACCATCCTGAGGGCGAGGCTGAGGCTGCGAGGAGTTGGAAAGGAAAGAGCGGAGGATCTGCGATAGATGCGAGAGTTCCTGCTTCGTCTCCTGCTGCGCCTGCTGAAGCGACTGCTGAAGCGCCTGCTAGGTCTGAGTGAGCTGCGACTGCAGTGCCTGTACACTCTCCTCATGCTGCACCCTGATGGTCTCCATCTCATGCTACAGCGCCGCATGATCTGCGTCCAGGCGCGAAATATCCTCTGGCGTCGCAGAAGAAGGGGAGGTGCTGGCCTCGGAGGAAGCACCTGGATGCAGAACTTCGGGAAAGAATCGCCACGCTGCTGATCCAACCCCGTACACCTCCCTCTTCTTCTTATTCTGAGGGCCGATGGTCCGAGCCGCATCCCAATAAGCACGGTTCTTGTCGGCCTCTTCTCCCTTCTCTGCCAGTGATCTGTTGTACTCGTCCTGAAATGAGAATAAGAATAGTTAGGGTTTAGGGTTTAGAAATAAAACAAACTAAGGAAAAAACAAATGATATCGTAGACTACTTACACTGATGTCGTGGGTCTTCGCCGTGATCCAGTCCTCTGTCCCGTCAGAGGCTTTCTTCCGATGCGTCTTGTAGAAGAGATCGTAGGAGGCTGGCCACTCCCCTGTCTCCCTGTGCTGAAAGAATGAAATAAAATATGTTAGTGAAATCCAGAATTTTAAAAATTTCGGCATGACCTATTCGTTTATCGGAGGTATCCCAGTCTTAAAGGCCTCTCCCAAGCCAAATCAAAAATAAAAAGAAAAAGGCAAATGAACACATATACTACTTACATTAACCATATACGAATACCAAAAGAACAACAGCGGAACATAAGAAATCAATGAATCTAAATAATCCACTTAGATCAACGAATCTAAATAATCCAATGAAATCAATGAATCTAAATAATCTAATATTAAAATACTTACCATAGCACACATCGTGGTGGCGTGGGAAACCGGACCACCTGAGTGTGTGGCAGGTGCTGGGGCCTGTTGATTGCCGCTGCGCCAATTCGCCGCGTTCTGGACACTGCGGGCTTGGTTAGCAGGGTCCAGCCACCCTTCTATCCACCCCGCCCAGGTGGCCTCGGATACGTAGGGAGGCCTCGCCGAAATGGGGTCACGCTCCCACTTGGTCTTGAGCGAGTTGACAAAGTCCCTGTAGCGTTTGGCGGCCCTCTGGGGCCAGGCCTGCTCCACGTCATGGGCGATTTTGGCTGGCCAGCTGTACACCTTCTGCAATTATTATACAGAGGAAAAATAAAAATGTGGTTAGAAAAGTAATGATCGATTACGCATCAAAAAGTGAAATTCATCAAATTTGAATACCTGAAACTCATGCCAGTAGAACCTACGTGTCTGCGGGGTGACACAGGACCAGGCATATCCAGCAGGATCCTGCCTCAGGTGAAAGGACCGAATGATGCAACCGAAAATCTAGCCCGAGTCCGATGCAAACCTGAAAGAGGTGAAGTTGTTAGGAAAAAATAACTCGTGAAATAGATTTGAAAACGTGTTAAAAATTAAATCATTACTTACGTATGGGTAGCGTGTGACCAAGGGAGGGCACGACGCCCTGGTATGACACCCTCGTCCGATTCCGCATCAGACGCCGGATGATGAGCTGAACCGGTGGGTGTGGATGGCGTCGGAGATCTGAGGGGTGCGGACCTATTGGTAGGCCCTAAAAGGTCCGCGTCTGTAGCCAGAGCGGCGGTTGACACCGAACCAAGCAGCTCATGCTGAGAAACAAACAGATCAAACTGTCCTGAGAGGGCCTGTCTGGCTGGTGGGTAGGTGGGTCGAGTAGGTAAACCCTCACTAGCCATCAGATCTGCAAGGGTGAAAAATTTAAAAGGCACATTCAACAAGTTTAGGGTTGGTTGGCCAAACAAATAAGATGTCTAAAAAATGACAAGTGTTTACATACATTTAATGCAAGATATTAATAATTTTGAAAATTTCGGCATGATCTATTCGTTTATCGGAGGTTTCCCGGCTTTAATGGCCTCTCCCAAGAAAAATCCAAATCCAAACAACATGTCATGATTAACCAAACTACATAATCAAACTTCATCATCAAATTACACTTCAAAGTATACATCACTTGAACTTGAAACTTAAAGCATAAATATGCATCACCTCTAACGGTAGCTTTTGCTATCGTTGGGATATACTGAATTCGGATGATGATGATGATGATGATGCGTCACCTCTAAACAAATTACACTTCAAAATATACATCACCTCTAAATCCTTATGATGCATCACTTGTAACATGAATTATGCATAAAAATGGTAAATTTAAGAGAATTATGGGCTGTTCAAAGTAAACACAATTCAGTTTAACAACAAACATGCTTCAACCATAAACTAGCTAAACAAAATACATGACTTCAATAATATACATCATTTGAGCTTCAAAGTTGAAAAATAAATAAAAGCTACTTAATACATCACTTGTAACATAAAATAGGCATAAAAATTGAGAATTTAAGAGCATTAGGGGCTGCCCAAAGGCTGCCCAAACATACCTTAGCCACATGATCACCAACATGCTTACTTCATATATCGTCGGACATGGAAACCCAACCCAGCGCCACCACCCCACTGCCCTACACCACCCCACCTGCCTTACCCACCCTAACACCACCCAGCACCACCCAGCCCCACCCAGCCCCACCCAGCACCAACCTGCACCACGCCAGCTCCACCAACAACCACCCCTAACCACCACTGCCCCACCATTCACCACCCTAACCGCCCCACCCCGCCCCAACCCGCCCCACCCAGCCGCACCCCGCCCTACCCAGCCTCACCCAGTACTAACCTGCACCACGCCAGCCTCACCCACAACCACCTCCAACCACCCACTGCCCCGCCATTCACCACCCCAACCGCCCCACAGCCTTCCCCATAGTCCCCAACCCACCACCAACACCCACAACCCAAACCCAAAACAAAGAATTGAATCTATAACTAATTAAAAGCAAAACTAACCGGGGAAGGAGGTCACTGGAGAAAAGGCGGCATAGGAGGAGCGGCGGTGGAGAGATTTTACGAAGGAGGGGCGGTTTGAAATTGGGGGGGGGGGGGGGAAGAAATTCGCTGAAATAGGAAAGAAGAAGGGGGATTTCTGGTTTAATTTCGACATTTTGTGACGAAATAGCGACGGGTGTTCGTCGCTATTTCTTGTGTCGTCGTTAATCCAAACGTGCGACGACATGTTTCGTCGGTAAATCGTCGGCGCTCTTCAGTATTTTAAAAAAAATAGAAAATGTAAAGTACTTACAGACACACATTATGTATATACATGTGTATAAGTACATCAACACATACACACTTTCACATAAAGAGGTACATAAAATTTTGAGTACCTTCAATCTTCATTTTCATCTGCATCCTCATACGCATCTTCATTTTTATCTTCATCTACATGCTCATCGTCCTCTTCATCCTCGTATTCGTCTTCGCCTACATCTTCAATATTGTCAGCCTGTTGTATGTTGAGATGAATTTCGATGAAACCGCCGTTCTGGTCATTTAGAGGAAGATTGTGTACTTCAACATGTGTCATATCCACAACGCGAGGGTTTTCTTCTTGAAATGCGGCATCCATGCCATCTGAACCCGGCTGGATACTGACATCAAACTTGCTCGATTTCACTTTGCACATGGCTCGCCAGTCTTTTGAGCTCGCATTCATCCTCGTCGTCGGATACAATAGATAGTACACCTGGGACGCTTGACTAGCCAAAACGAATGGATCGTACTTTCTGTACCATCGCCCTTGGTGTACGTCTACCAATTTATATTGGTCGTGAACCTTTGTGCTAGCTCGATAACCTTCTCGAGTTAGATCGCATCATTCGCATTTGAATAGCACCACCTGCTTTATAGGCAATGCGGGATATTCGAGCTCAATGATGTCAGTAAGGTAGCCGTAGAAGTCATCCTCGTCCGGGCTATTGTCATACCGCTTGACACACACTCCGCTGTTCTCCGACGATTTTTGGCTGGCATGGGAGACTGTGTGGAATCTATAACCGTTCACAAAACACATGTCGTAGCGCGTGACTCTGTTCAATGGACCCACGGCTACTGGTGTCAGAATGTAACCGTACTCTTCGTCAAGCAAGATGACCTTTGCTCGCTTGTAAAACGACAAGTAAGTATACATCAGCGGTTGCAATAAATGCGTATCACATGACGTACATATAACCAGCAAATATGTAAACTTACATTCCACCTGAACCAATCAGCAAACTTGACATCTAACTCATTGTTTATTGCATCGCTCGATATACCCGGTGAATGTTCTTGCAATAAATCAATGAACAAGCTGAAGCAAATTATGAATGAGTACCCTGTATAGCTTTGTGATATAATGAATAAAGTAGCACAAGGTATTTACAAATTAAAATTGGATATCGTTTATACCTCTGGAAACGGTCAACTTGACGGCAGTTGCGCAGAACATAAGAATGAGCAATCTTCAGATCGCTGTCCCCCAATATCATTTCCTTTCCCTGTCCATGAAATCTGATCGGATGTGTGAATATCGGAAGGACACTGGATCTGGAAATGCCATCGTCGTTCCGGGGGAACATCTCTGCACCTCTATGGGATATCTGGCTCGAAGTAATGAGACACGAAGGTCGAGGCTTCCTCCGTCAGGTAGGCATTGCACATCGAGGCCTCGAATTTCGCCTTGTTCCTGATGTTCATCTTCAAATGCCTGAGATATCTGTTCATATAGTGGATACTCCAACGTCACATGATGAAACAAATTGGTAAGCATGCTCGAGCTTAGACACATAAGAACGTCACATAATAAATAAGAGTACCTCTCAAACAGATACATCCACCTATACTGAACAGGACCACCAATGCGTGCCTCATATAGTTGATGAATTGGCAGGTGTTCCATTGAATCAAAGAAGGCCAGAGGGAATATAGTTTTCCATCTTGGTAGGATCACTGGGATTTTGCCCTCCAGCCTTGAAATATCATCCGTCCTGAGTCTCGTGGATGTAAGACGTCTGAAGAACAGACTCACCTCGGTAAGTGCTTCCCATACATTGGTTGGAAGCAGCTCGCGGAATGCAATGGACATCAACTGTTGCATGAACACAAGACAGTCGTGACTCTTCATCTTGTGCAAACCGCAGTTATTCACGTTGATGTTCTTTGACAGGTTTGAAACATGGCCATCAGGAAATCTAGCCGTCCCCAGCCATGCTAACAACGCAGTGACCTGCTCCGCAGTCAGCGTGTACGAGGACTTCGGCATGTAGGATGTGCCAACGGGATGCAGCTCCGGTCGCATTTTGAGGTCGCGCATATCAAGTCGTTCCTTCAAATTGTCTTTCGTTTTTCCCGGCACATTCAGCACTGTATTAAAGATGTTGTCAAACGCGTTCTTCTCAATGTGCATGACATCCAGGCTATGTCGGATCATATTGCTCTTCCAGTACGGAAGCTCCCAGAACATGCTTCTCTTCTTCCACCTGATACAGTCACGGGCCAGGTCTGCGTTGTGGGTGTCGTCTGGATCATCAGCGATCCCCACAAATCCACAGTTGTCTATCTCCTCCAACACCTCCGCAACCGTGAGAAGCTCAGGCTTCGTGTCCTTCTCGACGAAGCCAGGCATGAATGCCGTCACGTTCTTTCTGTAAAAATGATGTCTGGACAAGAACTTCCTATGGCTGTCGAACCAGAAAATCTTACGTCTATGTTTCAAGGACATCGTCTTCGCTTGCTTCATGCAGCAAGGGCAAGCGTATTTCCCCGCTGTACTCCACCCGACAACATAGAATAAGCTGGGAAATCGCTGATCGTCCACATCAGTGCAGCACGTAGCTTGGAAGTTTTGTTTGGTCGATACATCGAACGTCTCAACGCCAAACTCCCATAACCACTTCAGCTCCTGTATCAATGGCTGCAGGTATAGGTCGATCTTCTGTTTCGGATTCCTAGGCCCTGGTGTGATCACAGTCAAGAACATGTACAACTTCTTCATGCACATCAAAGGTGGTAGATTGTACGCCGTCACGATGACAAGCCACGACGAATACTGCTCTCCCAACTGTCCAAACGGGTTGAACCCGTCGGTGCATAACCCAACCTAACGTTCCTTGTCTCTGACGAAAAACCCAGATGTGTCGCATCGAACGTCCTCCAAGCTTCGCCGTCGGATGGATGGCACATCTCACCGTCTTTCGTGTAGTGCTCCACGTGCCACCTCATTTAGCTAGCTGTGACACCGGATGCGTAGAGCCTCTCCAGTCTAGGGGCGAGAGGTAAATAGTAGAATTGCTTTCTTGGCACGTTCCGGTTTCTTTTGTTCGTTCTCCACCTGCGTATCCCACATACCCTGCACTTGTCTTCATCCTCATTGATGCCCCAGTATATGATGCACCCCTCCGAACAACAATCGATCTTCTGAACCGGCAGTCCTAATGCCCGCGGCTGTTTCTTCGTCGAATAAAAACTGTCGACCATCGTGTTCCCTTCGGGAAGAGCTTCCCTCATCAGCTGACACATCCCCGTCATACAATCTCTCCGTCATGCGGTTCTCTGTCTTCATGCTCGTCATCCGATCGATCATGGATATCTGTGTGTGACTACCACAACCGGGATACAGCGGCGTGTTGGCGGCGTTAAGCATCTCAAAAAACTATCTGGCTTGAGGGTTCAGATCTTCCTCCACGAATATACGCGGCTGTTCATACAGATCCTGTGCACGTTCGTACCCGACATGCATATGTGAGTACTGCTCTCCCGTAAATGCGCCGGCGGCTGCGTCTTGCACCATCTGCATATACGGGTTCTGAGATCCCTCGCCTATTTCTTCGACATCAACCTGACTGGGTCCCCCCTTCGACGTGAACAGTTGAAGATGTAGACGCTCCCGCATATTCGCCGTGGTAGTACCATTTATGGTAATTATGCGCAAAACCTTATTTCAATAAGTGAACCCTCACGTCACCCGGATCCATATATTTACGGTTCTTGCATTTCTTACACGGACATCTAATCTGCGTTCCACTTTCATTACTCGTCGCAAAATCCATAAAATTCTTCAAGACCTCCAACAAATCTAAGATTCCACTCCCCGTTGTTTACTCTCTCATACATCCACTTTCTATCGCTCCTCCTCGGATCCATTTTCTCGATATACCTTCAAAATAACAGCAGCTATCTTTTCTCGGTGTGATAAACCTCAAAATCCCACATAATAAGATATCTTCCTTCTACATTTTTGTTGAAAGGTGATGATTTATGTGTTTGAAATGGGAGAAGAATGGGAGAAGAGTGGAAGAAGAAAAGATGGTTTTACGGTTCTGTGCCTGTAACTTTACCGACGACTTAGCGACGCCATAGTGACGAACAAAGAAACACAAATACCGACGCTTACAAAGAAACAAAGAAATACAAATACCGACGATTTAGCGATGCTTTGAGCGACGAAATACGTCGTATGGTGACATTAATCGCTTACCAACGAAATACCGACGACTGTAGCAACGCACAAAGAAACACAAGTACCGACGCTTACAAAGAAACAAAGAAACACAAATACCGACGACTTAGCGGCGCTTTGAGCGACAAAACACGTCGTATGGTGTGCGTGTATTAATGTCTGCATTCATCTCTTACCGACAAAATACCGACGACTATAGCGACGCACACCGTCGTACCTTCACACCATACGATGCGTTTCGTCGCTATAGGCGTCGCTATAGGCATTGCTATTCAACCAACGGCAGTGTCCACACAGTGCCTGAGTGTTACAACGTACGATGACCTTACGTCGCTAAGTCGTCGCTATTTTCTCTCTAATTCGTCGCTTGTTCAAACGAAGTGTCACGCCTGCACATCTTTCGATGTTGAGTAACGGACGATAAATTCGTCGCAGATTCGTCGCTATGTCGTCACTAATTTTGCCTATATATAACCCCACAGCCTTACATTTTCACATAAACAAAGTTATAAACTTCCTAAACAAAATACAAAGTATGCCCCATCGTTAGGCGTGGAGGGGCAACAGTGCACCTCCACAACGGTCTCCTCCTCAACCATAACCATCGGCTGAGCGGGAGGATTCAATATCTGTGCATGGCCCAATGCCGCAAGAGGATCCTCAACAAGAAATGCCGGGAACCGAAGATCAACTACCGTATGCTTATAGCAAACATGCAGCAGGAGTCGAGACAACTGCACAGCGTGAACAGAAGGCTGCGCAAGTTGAAAGCCAGATATTACAATCTGAAGTGCCTCCTCAAGAGTTCACGGAGAATTTGGCAGCCACTCTTTCTTACGATGACGAAGAGTGAACGTCCCCTCTCCGCTTCTCTTTAGATTTCTTTGTTTAATTTTTCGTTTTTATAATGTAAATTTTTATTTCTAAATGAATAAATTTTTTTCCAAACATCGCTTTCTTTTTTCTTAATTCATACACGTGTTTAATCCTCGACGAATATGCGACCGAATCGGAATATATAAAATACGAACGAAATGTAAAACAAAACATTTGCGACGACTAATTCATCGACTAAACACCGACGATATACAGACGAAACTTAATACAACACCGAGAACCTACTAACCGACGAATTTATTTCCTTGTTTATCTGTGTTTATGTTTCTGGAATTTTAACGACACATTAGCGACGATATAGCGACGAAACGCTACAAACTAAATAGCGACGAACAAAAGACACAGAAGTAGCGACAAACCACCGACAAAACACTGACGAAATTATAACGAAAGGATTAACCTGACTACTTTTTTGTTAGCGACAATGTATTTCATCGTAGTTTCGTCGCAATTAACGATGAAACTGTGTTTATCGCTATTGCGTCGTAAATTAACGACGAAATACCGATGTACCTCATTTCGTCGGTGATGTTTTCGTCGGTAATCAAAATTCTTTTTGTGGTGACGTTCCTTTAGAGGCCGTTTCCACGTTGTCACACCCGGTATCATTATATTAGAACCTTGGAAGGCATATTCATCCATCATATTTGGTGAGTGTGTTTGGTCTCGCAGTCATGTTTTAGAGCTCATCAGGCGAGTATACTATGATTGGGCGTCTGCACAAAATGGATCTAAATATTCTATTACTGATGCATATCTGGTGAATTGTGGCATGTCACCTGTCATGAGCGTTTCACGCTGCAGGGTGATTCGTTGGTTACTTCCACCATTGGGTTGATACAAATTGAATGTTGATGCAGCTCATGGTAGGCTTACTGCAGTTGCTGGGGCAATCCTACGGGATAGTCACGGATCCGTCATGTCAGCTCTCTCTTTTCGTTTGCCACTCTCATCTCCAGCTGAGGCAGAGTTACTGGCTACAACTCTTGCCTTATTTGTTTTTGCTATGCGATGAAACTATATTGATGTAAAAGTGGGCGCACAATCTGTCCTGGATGCAGCTCATCACAGGCAATTATTTATGGCTCGTACGCTTCGTGATATTTTGCAATTGCGGGACATTAAGCTCTCTTACATTCCAACGGAAGCAAATATGACATTGTATTATCTTGCTCAATATGGTCAGATACGGAATACTCTTACGATCTTTTGTACAACTGCTGAACTTCCCTGCATGGCTCGGGCTATAGTCTACAGACTGATGGCATTGTAAGGTCCGAAATACACTCTAGAGGGGGGGTGAATAGAGTGTTTGGATCTTTGCAGAATTTTCTTGTTTTTCTCAACTCAAAAAGATATTCAAAATCAGAGCAAGAATTGGAGATGAGAGACAATGAAAGAGTACACCGGATATAGAGTGGTTCGAATCGTAAATGATTCTACTCCACTACCACTTTGTTTCCAAAGTGGATTTTCAACAACTACTCTTCTTATTATGAACAATAAGAACAACCACAGCAACACTTACACTAACACTTTAGTGTAAGCAACAACAACAGCAACTTCTTGCACAACACACTTGTGCAACTACAACAACTACAGCTCTTAGCAAGAACAACTTCTTGCTTCCTCACAGCTTCAACAAAAGTTCTCTCAAGAACTTCTCACAATGGGTTGAAGATATATAGTAAGGTTCACACTTTCTCACAAGTCTAAGCACAAGCTAGAGATCAAATATTTATGGTTCCTCTTGTGCTTGACTCTCTTTCTCTCAATATACAAACAATGAAGATCAAAGAAAGCTAACAAGCTTTAAACAATTTTACAAGTATGAGAGAAATATACAACAATGTAAAATGAAGCTAGATGATGTTGAAAGTGTGTAATTGCTCATCCAAGCCTCCTCTATTTATAGATGAAGTTCACCACGTTTTTGAGGCCTTTCCACCAAGTCTTCATCTTCAAAAATGTCAAGACAATGCAAAATAGTCTCTAGCCACCCTATGGAGTGATTTGATCTTGGATAGCCACCCTAGAGAATCTTAGACAAGCTTACAATAGTCAAGGAAGCATGTAATCAGTTGGGTTTAAAGTCCACAAGAAGTTTGAAGAAGATTGGAAAGAGAAACCTTGAAAATCTTCCTTGGATTTTGTTCAAACGTCCAGAAAATTTGAATTCTGGAGGACATCGATCGATCGAAGTCCCTGGAAGGGAGAGATCGATGTCCTCAGATCCTACATCGATCGATCGAAGTCCTGGATGGGAGAGATCGATGTCCTTAGATCCTACATCGATCGATCGAAGTCCAAGGAGGGAGAGATCGATGTATTCAGATCTTACATCAATCAATCGAAGTCCAAGGAGGGAGAGATCGATGTATTCAGATCTTACATCGATCGATCGAAGTCCAAGGAGGGAGAGATCGATGTATTCAGATCTTACATCGATCGATCGATGTCAGTGACATCGATCGATCGATGTCTCCTTCCTTGAGAGATCGATGTCCTTTTTGAGTTCCAATCTTAACCATAACGTATTTTCCCATCATGCATCAAATATCAAACATAATTTTGACTTATTTAAAACATCTTTTCATCATCAAAACACTTTGCAACTTAACAATCTCCCCCTTTTTGATGATTTCAAAACAACAATTCAAAAGATGTTTTTACATGATTCTTTTTCAACTAAGCTTGATATTTTACAGCTCCCCCTTAGTTCATGCTTCCCCCTCAACTTATGCATCATGTTTCATATGTAAAGATATCAAAGAACTTCATGGCATGCCATTCCAAATTCATCTTATCAAGCTAAGCTATGTGTTATAACCAATATAAGTCTAGCCATGCTTAAACCAAACCATACCAAAAATTTTCAACCTATTTTTGCAAAGAACAGCTATACACGTGTTGATGCCCAATCATGCTTGCCAACAATATCAAATAAAACAATTTCACTTAGCATGCCCAATATATCATTGACTCATATGCCAAAATCTGGTCAAAACTATATCATGCCAAAACCATACCAGACCATGATCAATTAGTATTCCAAAAATATACCTCATAACCAAGCCATGATCAAATATACCTCATATACCAAGCCATGATCAAATATACCTCATATACCAAGCCATGATCAACTAGCATGCCAAAACCATATCTCATATTACCCCCATAATGCTAAAAAATACCCATATCTTGCCATCATGCTAAAAATTATAAAAACCCAACATTCATCTCCCCCCTTTTTGAAAGCATCAAACAAAACGAGAGATATCAAAGTGAAAATACCATAAAGAAAATATCAAGTTTTGAGATACATAAGTAAACTCAAACTTGCAAAAAGAACATAAGTACGGGGGGGATGAGAAATCATAAGGTACTACTCCTCATCGGAGGAGAAACACAGTCCTGAGAGAGCAGCCTTGAGCTTTGTCTTTAGCTTTTGATATTTCGTCTTCTGTACGGCTAACTCTGTTTTTAGTTCTGCCACCTCATTGTTGACCTTTGTTTCGATGGAGTTATTCGTGCCTGAAATGTTTTATACTCCGATTGTAGGTCATCAATGCGTCTTGCTTCTGTGGCCAAGTCTTCTCCCCATTGACCAAGAGTAAATTGTATTTCATCAATTTCCGCTTTAACGTCAAATTCTTCATCAGACCCACTTCCTTCCGTCACAGGAGCTTTTCCTTTTTCTTTCTGGGAAGTGGCAGTTTGTTGGGGGGTGGTTGTGTGTGGATGAGGATGAGAAGATGGTTCCGTTTGAGGTTCGGTAGGGGAAGGTGGGGGGATAGGCTCTTCACGTTCTTCTTCCTCGTCTTCTTCTTGTTGTCCACCTCGTTTTTGAGCTTCTTTCCGAGATTTGTGGATTTGTTGAATGTTAGCCTTGGTATAATAGTCTTTGTTTGTGATTTGATCCTGTGAAATCATCATTCAACTCCACATTGGCCTTCTTGAAGCAATCTATATATGAGATTGCTATAGGGAAGCGCTTTTGATTTCTTGGTGGCGGCTTCCAACATATTGGCAAACACAATCTCCCCAAAATTTAAGGGCTCCTTCATAGCAATACGAGTACGCAATGTAAAAGTCTAGAATTGCTCGGGAGTTTTGCCGATTTTCCCATTGATACAGAAAGTGACAATGGCAAGTAAGACTCTGTATACTAAAGGCATGTCGTTAGTATTCTTGGTGGGGTGAAAGCCAAGAAAATGTTTAACCTCATTTTCTGAAACTTGATACTTAAATGAATCCCACTTCCATGGATCAAAGTCAGTTCAACCCCTCATCCGGAACCTCAAGCAATTCGTTGAATGTTTTAGCTGTAAACATCAACAAATTGCCTTCGACTATTGTATTCAATGCATAAGGCTCCCCATGTTTAAAATCTACCCACATATTTGCATAAAACATTCTAGTATACCTGGGTAGATATATTGGTCATCTGTGAGACCTCTCCAGACAGGTCTCCATTTTTGAACATCAAACCAATCAATGATTGGTTTTAATTCTTCATTGCTCAAATATCTTCAATTTTGAGCAATTTTAATGGAATGGTCGCCCTCTTCTTGCGCTCCCATTCAATGAAAACCATTTGAGCTCTAAGAGTGATATAGGCAAATTTACCTGTACCAGTTGGCTCTTTCATAGCATCTTTGTAGTCTGAGGGTTTGAGCCAGGGAAAATTGTTGACTGTTAATTTGCTCCTTGTTTCAATCAACATTGAGTTGTGGGAGGAAGTGGCCCCTCTTCCTCAATCCTTGTGTTCTAGAACCTGTTGGCACTTGAGGATTAGAGTGGGGGTGGTGTAGTATCCTCTTCCTCAGAAGTTCTTTGCCTTTTTGCTGTTGTTTCATTCTTGGTGCCATTCTTTAGAGCTAGGGTTCGGATTTTTGAGAGGAATAGATGTAATTTGTGTAAAGGATGACTGATTTGAGAAGAAAAATGGAGATTTATCTAAAGGTTTTGGAGTTTTGAGTGAAGGATTTTGAGTTTTTGAGAGAAAAAGTTAGGGATTTTCGGTGGAGGAAGAGGGAAAGTGAAGGGGAAGGAGAAAAGTGCAGCTTTTAATCCCCTGTCTGCGCAGACATCGATCGATCGATGTCTGGGACTTCGATCGATCGATGTCCGGACATAGATCGATCGATGTCTTTAAGAGACATCAGTCTCTGATGTTTTTCACATAGATCGATCTATGTGTGCTAGATTTCTGCAATTTTGACATTTCTAACCCTTTAATCATTGTTTATCATTCCTAATCTTGTTCTAATTGATTCGAATGTCTCGGTGGGGAAGGGATTTGGTAAAAATATCCGCCAGCTGGTCATTTGTTGGAACGAACTCAACGCATACCAATCCTTTTTGAATGCAATCTCTTATGAAAGTGATGTCTATCTCAATGTGTTTTGTTCTACTATGATGAACCGGGTTTTGTGCTATACTTATGGCTGAGGTATTATCACATAGGATGGGAACTTTTTCAAACTTAACATTATAATCGTTCAAGGTGTTGATCATCCAAAGTAGTTGTGCACAACACGAAGCGGCCCGATACATATTCGGATTCCGCCGTGGAAAGTGACACACTATTTTGTTTCTTGGAAAACCAAGAAACTAAGCAATCTCCAAGAAATTGACATGTCCCGGAGGTGCTTTTCCTATCAACAAGATTTCCGGCATAGTCGGAGGTCACTATATCCTCTTAGATCAAAACAACCATTTTTGGGATAAAATAAACCGAAGTTTAAAGTTCCTTCAAATACCTAAAGATACGTTTAATGGCAACTAAATGAGATTCCTTAGGCATACATTGAAATCTAGCACATAAGCACACAGCATGCAAAATATCCGGTCCTACTAGCGGTTAAATAAAGTAAACTTCCAATCATACCCCTATATTTCGTTACCTCAACCGGCTTTCCTTTTTCGTCTTTGTCAAGCTTTGTACTTGTGCTCATCGGAGTGCTCACACTTCTTCCATCCTCGAATTTGTACTTCTTGAGCAAATCCTTCGTATACTTTGTTTGAGATATGTACACTCCATCTTGAGTTTGCTTGATTTGTAGACCAAGAAAGTAGTTGAGTTCACCCATCATGCTCATTTCAAATTCTCCTTCCATCAATTTAGCAAAATGCTTACAAAGAGAATCATTAGTAGCACCAAATATGATATCATCCACATAAATTTGAACAAGCAATTGATGGTTTCCTTGTTCTTTAATAAAAAGAGTAGTGTTGACTTTTCCTCTTGAAACTCGTTTTCAAGAAGGAAGTTACTTAATCTATCATACCAAGCCCTAGGAGCTTGTTTAAGTCCATAAAGGGCCTTTTTGAGTCTAAAAACATGATTTGGATAATCATGATTTTAAAATCCCGGAGGTTGAGCTACATAGACCTCTTCTTGAATTATTCCATTCAAGAATGCGGATTTCACATCCATTTGATATAGTTTGAAATCCTTATAGCATGCATATGCTAATAACATCCTAATAGCTTCTAACCTAGCCACGGGGGCAAAAGTCTCATCGTAGTCTATGCCTTCCTCTTGCCTATAGCCTTGGGCTACTAACCTAGCTTTGTTTCTAGTGATGTTTCCTTTGTCATCCATTTTGTTCCTAAATACCCATTTGGTGCCAATTACAGGATGATCACTAGGTTTAGCAACTAATTCCCAAACATCACTTCTTCCAAATTGATTTAATTCTTCTTGCATAGCTAATACCCAATCTTCATCATTTATTGCTTCTTTTATATTTTTAGGCTCAACTTGTGAAATGAAGGCATTTTCATTGAATTTTCTCCTTGTCATTACACCTTGGCTAGTTTCACCTAGTATCAACTCTTTAGGGTGATCTTCCTATATTTATATGAATCTGGCAAATTTGAGGTATCTCCTCCTACTTCTTCATCTTCAACATTAGGTTCAAGTGGATCAATCCTAAGGTCGATGACAATATTACCTTTTGGATTCTCAAATTTTTCTATATGACTTACTTCGATTAATTTCATCTTCATCATCATCATTATTGTCGTTTGACTTATCATCAATGAATTCACTAAACTTGACATGAATTGATTCTTCAACTTTCATACTTCTCTTATTATATACTCTAAATGCTTTGCTATTTTGAGCATAGCCCATAAAGATTCCTTCATCTGCTTTGAAGTCGAGTTTATCCAAGTTGTCTTTGGTGTTAAGTATAAAACACTTACAACCAAAAACCTTGAAATAACCAATATTTGGTACTCTACCTTTCCAAAGCTCATAAGGAGTCTTTTTGAGAAATGGTCTCAAATAAACTCTATTGATCACATGACAAGCGGTATTTACCGCTTCGGCCCAAAAATATTTGGGTAGCTCAAATTCGTTTAGCATGGCTCTACTCATTTCTTGAAGTGTTCTATTTTTCCTTTCCGCAACACCATTTTGTTGAGGAGTTCTTGGAGCTGAAAAATTGTGTCCATACCCTTTGGATACACAAAATTCTTGAAACTCTCCATCAAACTCACCACCTCTATCACTTCTAATTTCCTTAATTGTGTCTTCTCTTTGATTTTCTAATCTCTTACAAAGCTTTATAAATTCTTGACACGCATCATTCTTTTTAGCTAAAAACATTACCCAAGTGTACCTAGAGTAGTCATCTACCACCACAAAGGTGTAATGTTTTCCACTTAGGCTTGTTGTACCAATATCCCCATACAAATCCATATGAAGCAATTGTAGAGGTTTGGTGGTGGAGATTTCACTTTTGGGCTTGAAACTTGTTTTAACAAGTTTTGCCTTTTGACAAGTGTCGCATAAGCCATGGTTTTCGAAATTTAATTTTGGAAGACCTTGGACTTTTTCATTTTTGCAAATCTCTTTGAAATTCTTGAAAACTAATGTGTCCAAGTCGTCTATGCCATAGTTGAGTCAAATCATTTTTGGCAACTAGGCAAGAAACATTTTGTGATATCAAATCATGTGTGCTAAATTTGTAAACATCATTTTTACGAATAGCTTCGAAAACAATCTTATCGTTCTTTTTCACAACACATTTTCTTTTCACAAACTCAATTTGAAAATTAGCATCACATAGTTGGCTAACACTTATCAAATTATACTTAAGCCCTTCTACATATAGTACATTATTAATAGTAAAGGAAGAATTACCAATTTCTCCATGTCCAAGGATTTTGGCTCTCCCATTGCCAAAATGCACCGTTCCACCATCTTGGAGCTTGAGCTTGGTGAACAACGTCTTGTCTCCGGTCATGTGAGTTGAACATCCGCTGTCCATAAGCCATTTGGTTCCTTCTTCTTTGGCTACTCCATTTATCTTGAGAGCCTACAAAACCAAAAGATGTATGCATTGGTACCCTTTGATGGTTGGGTCCTTTAGGGTTAGTTTTTCGACCCTTAGGCTTCCAAACATATGTGCTCTCAAATCGAGCTCTACATGCTTTCTTTACATGTCCTAGCTTGTTGCAATAAAAACAAGTGGGTACAAGCTTTTTAGAAGATGATGAACTTTGGTGTGTTTTTTCTATTGTTTGCCTTTTTCTTTGAAGACTTAGGTTTAATAGAGGATGATGAGTTAAATCCTAAACCGGATTTATCATTTCCGATTCTTTGATTCCCAAGTAGTATATCTAAGTTGTTTTTGCCATTTGTTAGTCTTTGTAAGTCTAATTTTAGTTTTTCACATTCTTTTCTAATTTCTTCATTTTCAAGAGCTACGGTTTTGTGCATGGTAAGTATGATATCATGCTCTTGAAACATCAAAATATTTTTGTCATGCAAGCTCTTATTTTCTAAAATACATTTCTTGAATTCTTTCTTTAAATGCTTATATTTCAAATTTAATTTCTCAAAGTCATCTTGCAAATCTCCTATTTCATCATGCAAATTTGAAGGGTTAGAATTTACCTCAAGGTCGTCTTCAATCGCCATAAGACAAGTATGTTGAACCTTTGAATTTTCAACCATTGCCACAAGTCCAACACCTTGATCTTCACTCTCTTCTCCTTCCGATTCCGAAAGAAGATCATCCCACGTGGTTACCTCCGCATTCAGGGCTTTCTTCTTTTGAGGAAAGACCTTCTTCTCTTGCTTTTGCGGCTCTTTTACGTGGCAGTCGGCAATGAAGTGACCGGGTCGACCACATCTATAGCAATTTTCACTTGCTTCTTTTTCTTTAGATGGTTTCTTGAAAAACTTTCTTGCTTGAGCTTTGTTTCTAGTTGCCATTCTTCTAAATTTTCTTACAAGAAGGGCAACTTCCTCATCCGAATCATCGGACTCTACCACCAATCCTTTGTGTGATGTTTGTGTAGGCCTGATGGGATTCATCCTATTTTGTTCATCAATAAGAATTTCATGAGTAAGAAGATTACCGGATAGCTCATCAAGAGTAAGAGTCTTGAGATTCTTTGATTCGGTGATGGCGGTGACTTTGGGTGTCCATTCTCTTGGCAAGGAGTTAAGGAGTTTTGAGACAAGGTCTTCGTTTGAGATTTTCTTGTCAACCATGGAGAGTTGATTCACTATTCGTGTGAATCGATCGATTGTCTCCTCAATCTTCTCACCACTCTTCATTCCGAACATCTCATACTCCTTCATGAGCATGAGTCTTTTGGCCATTCTTACTTGCTCAGTTCCTTCATGTATCATTTCAAGCCTTTTCCATGCCTCGTGGGCTGTTTCAAGACCTTGGAGTCTAATGAGCTCAGTGGTGGTTAGAGCACTTGAGAGAATGTCAAAAGCTTTGCCATTGATGGCGAACTTTATCTTCTCTTCGTCGGTGTAGTCATCCTCATCTTTAAACATTGATTCTCCTTTTGAGTTGGTAATCATTGGAACTTCAATTCCTTTGACAACAGCTCTCCATATATCAAATCCACAGCCTTTCAAATGATTGATCATTCGAAATTTCCACAAAGAGTAGTTTTGGGCATCAAACATAGGAGCTTTAGTGTTTGATCCGGAAAATAGTGCAGTAGGCTTAGGAGATGAAGAGGTTGAGGTTGAGGTTGAGGTTGAGGTTGCCATGATCTTTTAACCTTGCTACTTGCAAAGATTGGCCAAGCAATCAAGGTTTGGCTCTGATACCAATTGTAAGGTCCGAAATACACTCTAGAGGGGGGGGGGGGGTGAATAGAGTGTTTGGCTCTTTAGCGGAATTTTCTTGTTTTTCTCAACTCAAAAAGGTATTCAAAATCAGAGCAAGAATTGGAGATGAGAGACAATGAAAGAGTACACCGGATATAGAGTGGTTCGAATCGTAAATGATTCTACTCCACTACCACTTTGTTTCCAAAGTGGATTTTCAACAACTACTCTTCTTATTATGAACAATAAGAACAACCACAGCAACACTTACACTAACACTTTAGTGTAAGCAACAACAACAGCAACTTCTTGCACAACACACTTGTGCAACTACAACAACTACAGCTCTTAGCAAGAACAACTTCTTGCTTCCTCACAGCTTCAACAAAAGTTCTCTCAAGAACTTCTCACAATGGGTTGAAGATGTATAGTAAGGTTCACACTTTCTCACAAGTCTAAGCACAAGCTAGAGATCAAATATTTATGGTTCCTCTTGTGCTTGACTCTCTTTCTCTCAATATACAAACAATGAAGATCAAAGAAAGCTAGACAAGCTTTAAACAAATTTACAAGTATGAGAGAAATATACAACAATGTAAGATGAAGCTAGATGATGTTGAAAGTGTGTAATTGCTTCATCCAAGCCTCCTCTATTTATAGATGAAGTTCACCACGTTTTTGAGGCCTTCCACCAAGTCTTCATCTTCAAAAATGTCAAGACAAAGCCAAAATAGTCTCTAGCCACCCTATGGAGTGATTTGATCTTGGATAGCCACCCTAGAGAATCTTAGACAAGCTTACAATAGTCAAGGAAGCATGTAATCAGTTGGGTTAAAGTCCACAAGAAGTTTGAAGAAGATTGGAAAGAGAAAACCTTGAAAATCTTCCTTGGATTTTGTTCAAACGTTCAGAAAATTTGAATTCTGGAGGACATCGATCGATCGAAGTCCCTGGAAGGGAGAGATCGATGTCCTCAGATCCTACATCGATCGATCGAAGTCCTGGGTGGGAGAGATCGATGTCCTCAGATCCTACATCGATCGATCGAAGTCCTGGGTGGGAGAGATCGATGTCCTCAGATCCTACATCGATCGATCGAAGTCCTGGGTGGGAGAGATCGATGTCCTCAGATCCTACATCGATCGATCGATGTCCAGGATGGGAGAGATCGATGTCCTCAGATCCTACATCGATCGATCGAAGTCCAAGGAGGGAGAGATCGATGTATTCAGATCTTACAATCGATCGATCGAAGTCAGTGACATCGATCGATCGATGTCTCCTTCCTTGAGAGATCGATGTCCTTTTTGAATTCCAATCTTAACCATCTTTGATCATAACGTATTTTTCCATCATGCATCAAATATCAAACATAATTCTAACTCATTCAAAACATCTTTTCATCATCAAAACACTTTGCAACTTAACAATCTCCCCCTTTTTGATGATTTCAAAACAACAATTCAAAAGATGTTTTTACATGATTCTTTTTCAACTAAGCTTGATATTTTACAGCTCCCCCTTAGTTCATGCTCCCCCTCAACTTATGCATCATGTTTCATATGTAAAGATATCAAAGAACTTCATGTCATGCCATACCAAATTCATCTTATCAAGCTAAGCTATGTGTTAATAACAAATATAAGTCTAGCCATGCTTAACCAAACCATACCAAACTTTTCAACCTATTTTTGCAAGAACATGCTATACATGTGTTAATGCCCAATCATGCTTACCAACAATATCAAACTAAAAAAAATTTCACTTAGCATGCCCAATATATCATTGACTCAAATGCTAAAATCTGGTCAAAACTATATCATGTCAAAACCATACCAAACCATGATTAACTAGTATTCCAAAAATTATACCTCATATACCAAGCCATGATCAAATATACCTCATATACCAAGCCATGATCAACTAGCATGCCAAAACCATATCTCATATTACCCCATCATGCTAAAAATCACATATACTAACCAACATTCATCTCCCCCTTTTTGAAAACATCAAAAAAACGAGAGATATCAAAGCGAAAATACCATGAAGAAAATATCAAGTTGTGAGATACATAAGTAAACGCAAACTTGCAAAAGGAACATAAGTACGGGGGGGGATGGGAAATCATAAGGTACTACTCCTCATCGGAGGAGAAACATAGTCCTGAGAGAGCAGCCTTGAGCTTTGTCTTTAGCTTTTGATATTTCGTCTTCTGTACGGCTAACTCGGTTTTTAGTACCGCAACCTCAGTGGAGACCTTTGTTTCGATGGAGTTGATGCGTGCCTGAAAGTTTTTATACTCCTTTTGTAGGTCATCAATCCGGTATGCCTCTGTAGCCAAGTCTTCTCCCCATTGACCGAGAGTATGACGAACGTCGGCAATTTCGGCTTCTGCATCAAACTCATCCCCAGAATCACTTTCCGCCGTCATTGGGGCTTTACCTTTTTCTTTCTGGGAAGTGGCGGTTTGTTGGGGGGTTGGTTGTGGTGATGGATGAGAAGATGGTTCCGTTTGAGGTTCGGTAGGGGAAGGTGGGGGGATAGGCTCTTCACGTTCTTCTTCCTCGTCTTCTTCTTGTTGTCCACCCCGTTTTTGAGCCTCTTTCTGAGATTTGTGGATTTGTTGAATGTTAGCCTTGGTATAATAGTCTTTGTTTGTGATTTGATCCGTGAAATCATCATTCAACTCCACATTGGCCTTTTTGAGCAATCTATATATGAGATTGCTGTAGGGAAGCGCTTTTGATTTCTTGGTGGCGGCTTCCAACATATTGGCAAACACAATCTCCCCAAAATTTAAGGGCTCCTTCATAGCAATACGGTACGCAATGTAAAAGTCTAAATTGCTCGGGAGTTTTGCCGATTTTCCATTGATACAGAAAGTGACAATGGCAAGTAAGACTCTGTATACTAAAGGCATGTCGTTAGTATTCTTGGTGGGGTGAAAGCCAAGAAAATGTTTAACCTCATTTTCTGAAACTTGATACTTAAATGAATCCCACTTCCATGGATCAAAGTCGTTCAACCCCTCATCCGGAACCTCAAGCAATTCGTTGAATGTTTTAGCTGTAAACATCAACAAATTGCCTTCGACTATTGTATTCAATGCATAAGGCTCCCCATGTTTAAAATCTACCCACATATTTGCATAAAACATTCTAGTATACCGGGTAGATATATTGGTCATCTGTGAGACCTCCCACACAGGTCTCCATTTTTGAACATCAAACCAATCAATGATTGGTTTTAATTCTTCATTGCTCAAAATATCTTCAATTTTGAGCAATTTTAATGGAATGGTTGCCCTCTTCTTGCGCTCCCATTCAATGAAAACCATTTGAGCTCTAAGAGTGATATAGGCAAATTTACCTGTACCAGTTGGCTCTTTCATAGCATCTTTGTAGTCTGAGGGTTTGAGCCAGGGAAAATTGTTGACTGTTAATTTGCTCCTTGTTTCAATCAACATTGAGTTGTGGGAGGAAGTGGCCCTCTTCCTCAATCCTTGTGTTCTAGAACCTGTTGGCACTTGAGGATTAGAGTGGGGTGGTGTAGTATCCTCTTCCTCAGAAGTTCTTTGCCTTTTTGCTGTTTGCTTCATTCTTGGTGCCATTTTTTAGAGCTAGGGTTCGAATTTTTGGGAGGAATAGATGTAATTTGTGTAAAGGATGACTGATTTGAAAAAAATGGAGATTTATCTAAAGGTTTTGGAGTTTTGAGTGAAGGGTTTTGAGTTTTTGAGAGAAAAAGTTAGGGATTTTCGGTGGAGGAAGAGGGAAAGTGAAGGGGAAGGAGAAAAGTGCAGCTTTTAATCCCCTGTCTGCGCAGACATCGATCGATCGATGTCTGGGACTTCGATCGATCGATGTCCTAGACATAGATCGATCGATGTCTTTAAGAGACATCAGTCCCTGAGGTTTTTCACATAGATCGATCTATGTGTGCTAATTTCTGCAATTTTGACATTTCTAACCTTTTAATCATTGTTTATCATTCCTAATCTTGTTCTAATTGATTCGAATGTCTCGGTGGGGAGGGATTTGGTAAAGATATCCGCCAGCTGGTCATTTGTTGGAACGAACTCAACGCATACCAATCCTTTTTGAATGCAATCTCTTATGAAGTGATGCCTTATTTCAATGTGTTTTGTTCTACTATGATGAACCGGGTTTTGTGCTATACTTATGGCTGAGGTATTATCACATAGGATGGGAACTTTTTCAAACTTAACATTATAATCGTTCAAGGTGTTGATCATCCAAAGTAGTTGTGCACAACACGAAGCGGCCGATACATATTCGGATTCCGCCGTGGAAAGTGACACACTATTTTGTTTCTTGGAAAACCAAGAAACTAAGCAATCTCCAAGAAATTGACATGTCCCGGAGGTGCTTTTCCTATAAACAAGATTTCCGGCATAGTCGGAGTCACTATATCCTCTTAGATCAAAACAACCATTTTTGGGATAAAATAAACCGAAGTTTAAAGTTCCCTTCAAATACCTAAAGATACGTTTAATGGCAACTAAATGAGATTCCTTAGGCATACTTTGAAATCTAGCACATAAGCACACAGCATGCAAAATATCCGGTCTACTAGCGGTTAAATAAAGTAAACTTCCAATCATACCCCTATATTTCGTTACCTCAACCGGCTTTCCTTTTTCGTCTTTGTCAAGCTTTGTACTTGTGCTCATCGGAGTGCTCACACTTCTTCCATCCTCGAATTTGTACTTCTTGAGCAAATCCTTCGTATACTTTGTTTGAGATATGTACACTCCATCTTGAGTTTGCTTGATTTGTAGACCAAGAAAGTAGTTGAGTTCACCCATCATGCTCATTTCAAATTCTCCTTCCATCAATTTAGCAAAATGCTTACAAAGAGAATCATTAGTAGCACCAAATATGATATCATCCACATAAATTTGAACAAGCAATTGATGGTTTCCTTGTTCTTTAATAAAAAGAGTAGTGTTGACTTTTCCTCTTGAAAACTCGTTTTCAAGAAGGAAGTTACTTAATCTATCATACCAAGCCCTAGGAGCTTGTTTAAGTCCATAAAGGGCCTTTTTGAGTCTAAAAACATGATTTGGATAATCATGATTTTCAAATCCCGGAGGTTGAGCTACATAGACCTCTTCTTGAATTATTGCATTCAAGAATGCGGATTTGACATCCATTTGATATAGTTTGAAATCCTTATAGCATGCATATGCTAATAACATCCTAATAGCTTCTAACCTAGCCACGGGGGCAAAAGTCTCATCGTAGTCTATGCCTTCCTCTTGCCTATAGCCTTGGGCTACTAACCTAGCTTTGTTTCTAGTGATGTTTCCTTTGTCATCCATTTTGTTCCTAAATACCCATTTGGTGCCAATTACAGGATGATCACTAGGTTTAGCAACTAATTCCCAAACATCACTTCTTTCAAATTGATTTAATTCTTCTTGCATAGCTAATACCCAATCTTCATCATTTATTGCTTCTTTTATATTTTTAGGCTCAACTTGTGAAATGAAGGCATTTTCATTGAATTTTCTCCTTGTCATTACACCTTGGCTAGTTTCACCTAGTATCAACTCTTTAGGGTGATCTTTCCTATATTTATATGAATCTGGCAAATTTGAGGTATCTCCTCCTACTTCTTCATCTTCAACATTAGGTTCAAGTGGATCAATCCTAAGGTCGATGACAATATTACCTTTTGGATTCTCAAATTTTTCTATATGACTTACTTCGATTATTTCATCTTCATCATCATCATTATTGTCGTTTGACTTATCATCAATGAATTCACTAAACTTGACATGAATTGATTCTTCAACTTTCATACTTCTCTTATTATATACTCTAAATGCTTTGCTATTTTGAGCATAGCCCATAAAGATTCCTTCATCTGCTTTGAAGTCGAGTTTATCCAAGTTGTCTTTGGTGTTAAGTATAAAACACTTACAACCAAAAACCTTGAAATAACCAATATTTGGTACTCTACCTTTCCAAAGCTCATAAGGAGTCTTTTTGAGAAATGGTCTCAAATAAACTCTATTGATCACATGACAAGCGGTATTTACCGCTTCGGCCCAAAAATATTTGGGTAGCTCAAATTCGTTTAGCATGGCTCTACTCATTTCTTGAAGTGTTCTATTTTTCCTTTCCGCAACACCATTTTGTTGAGGAGTTCTTGGAGCTGAAAAATTGTGTCCATACCCTTTGGATACACAAAATTCTTGAAACTCTCCATCAAACTCACCACCTCTATCACTTCTAATTTCCTTAATTGTGTCTTCTCTTTGATTTTCTAATCTCTTACAAAGCTTTATAAATTCTTGACACGCATCATTCTTTTTAGCTAAAAACATTACCCAATTGTACCTAGAGTAGTCATCTACCACCACAAAGGTGTAATGTTTTCCACTTAGGCTTGCTGTACCAATATCCCCATACAAATCCATATGAAGCAATTGTAGAGGTTTGGTGGTGGAGATTTCACTTTTGGGCTTGAAACTTGTTTTAACAAGTTTTGCCTTTTGACAAGTGTCGCATAAGCCATGGTTTTCGAAATTTAATTTTGGAAGACCTTGGACTTTTTCATTTTTGCAAATCTCTTTGAAATTCTTGAAACTAATGTGTCCAAGTCGTCTATGCCATAGTTGAGTCAAATCATTTTTGGCAACTAGGCGAGAAACATTTTGTGATATCAAATCATGTGTGCTAAATTTGTAAACATCATTTTTACGAATAGCTTCGAAAACAATCTTATCGTTCTTTTTCACAACACATTTTCTTTTCACAAACTCAATTTGAAAATTAGCATCACATAGTTGGCTAACACTTATCAAATTATACTTAAGCCCTTCTACATATAGTACATTATTAATAGTAAAGGAAGAAGTACCAATTTCTCCATGTCCAAGGATTTTGGCTCTCCCATTGCCAAAATGCACCGTTCCACCATCTTGGAGCTTGAGCTTGGTGAACAACGTCTTGTCTCCGGTCATGTGAGTTGAACATCCGCTGTCCATAAGCCATTTGGTTCCTTCTTCTTTGGCTACTCCATTTATCTTGAGAGCCTACAAAACCAAAAGATGTATGCATTGGTACCCTTTGATGGTTGGGTCCTTTAGGGTTAGTTTTTCGACCCTTAGGCTTCCAAACATATGTGCTCTCAAATCGAGCTCTACATGCTTTCTTTACATGTCCTAGCTTGTTGCAATAAAAACAAGTGGGTACAAGCTTTTTAGAAGATGATGAACTTTGGTGTGTTTTTCTATTGTTTGCCTTTTTCTTTGAAGACTTAGGTTTAATAGAGGATGATGAGTTAAATCCTAAACCGGATTTATCATTTCCGATTCTTTGATTCCCAAGTAGTATATCTAAGTTGTTTTTGCCATTTGTTAGTCTTTGTAAGTCTAATTTTAGTTTTTCACATTCTTTTCTAATTTCTTCATTTTCAAGAGCTACGGTTTTGTGCATGGTAAGTATGATATCATGCTCTTGAAACATCAAAATATTTTTGTCATGCAAGCTCTTATTTTCTAAAATACATTTCTTGAATTCTTTCTTTAAATGCTTATATTTCAAATTTAATTTCTCAAAGTCATCTTGCAAATCTCCTATTTCATCATGCAAATTTGAAGGGTTAGAATTTACCTCAAGGTCGTCTTCAATCGCCATAAGACAAGTATGTTGAACCTTTGAATTTTCAACCATTGCCACAAGTCCAACACCTTGATCTTCACTCTCTTCTCCTTCCGATTCCGAAAGAAGATCATCCCACGTGGTTACCTCCGTATTGAGGGCTTTCTTCTTTTGAGGAAAGACCTTCTTCTCTTGCTTTTGCGGCTCTTTTACGTGGCAGTCGGCAATGAAGTGACCGGGTCGACCACATCTATAGCAATTTTCACTTGCTTCTTTTTCTTTAGATGGTTTCTTGAAAAACTTTCTTGCTTGAGCTTTGTTTCTAGTTGCCATTCTTCTAAATTTTCTTACAAGAAGGGCAACTTCCTCATCCGAATCATCGGACTCTACCACCAATCCTTTGTGTGATGTTTGTGTAGGCCTGATGGGATTCATCCTATTTTGTTCATCAATAAGAATTTCATGAGTAAGAAGATTACCGGATAGCTCATCAAGAGTAAGAGTCTTGAGATTCTTTGATTCGGTGATGGCGGTGACTTTGGGTGTCCATTCTCTTGGCAAGGAGTTAAGGAGTTTTGAGACAAGGTCTTCGTTTGAGATTTTCTTGTCAACCATGGAGAGTTGATTCACTATTCGTGTGAATCGATCGATTGTCTCCTCAATCTTCTCACCACTCTTCATTCCGAACATCTCATACTCCTTCATGAGCATGAGTCTTTTGGCCATTCTTACTTGCTCAGTTCCTTCATGTATCATTTCAAGCCTTTTCCATGCCTCGTGGGCTGTTTCAAGACCTTGGAGTCTAATGAGCTCAGTGGTGGTTAGAGCACTTGAGAGAATGTCAAAAGCTTTGCCATTGATGGCGAACTTTATCTTCTCTTCGTCGGTGTAGTCATCCTCATCTTTAAACATTGATTCTCCTTTTGAGTTGGTAATCATTGGAACTTCAATTCCTTTGACAACAGCTCTCCATATATCAAATCCACAGCCTTTCAAATGATTGATCATTCGAAATTTCAACAAAGAGTAGTTTTGGGCATCAAACATAGGAGCTTTAGTGTTTGATCCGGAAAATAGTGCAGTAGGCTTAGGAGATGAAGAGGTTGAGGTTGAGGTTGAGGTTGAGGTTGCCATGATCTTTTAACCTTGCTACTTGCAAAGATTGGCCAAGCAATCAAGGTTTGGCTCTGATACCAATTGTAAGGTCCGAAATACACTCTAGAGGGGGGGGGGGGGTGAATAGAGTGTTTGGCTCTTTAGCGGAATTTTCTTGTTTTTCTCAACTCAAAAAGGTATTCAAAATCAGAGCAAGAATTGGAGATGAGAGACAATGAAAGAGTACACCGGATATAGAGTGGTTCGAATCGTAAATGATTCTACTCCACTACCACTTTGTTTCCAAAGTGGATTTTCAACAACTACTCTTCTTATTATGAACAATAAGAACAACCACAGCAACACTTACACTAACACTTTAGTGTAAGCAACAACAACAGCAACTTCTTGCACAACACACTTGTGCAACTACAACAACTACAGCTCTTAGCAAGAACAACTTCTTGCTTCCTCACAGCTTCAACAAAAGTTCTCTCAAGAACTTCTCACAATGGGTTGAAGATGTATAGTAAGGTTCACACTTTCTCACAAGTCTAAGCACAAGCTAGAGATCAAATATTTATGGTTCCTCTTGTGCTTGACTCTCTTTCTCTCAATATACAAACAATGAAGATCAAAGAAAGCTAGACAAGCTTTAAACAAATTTACAAGTATGAGAGAAATATACAACAATGTAAGATGAAGCTAGATGATGTTGAAAGTGTGTAATTGCTTCATCCAAGCCTCCTCTATTTATAGATGAAGTTCACCACGTTTTTGAGGCCTTCCACCAAGTCTTCATCTTCAAAAATGTCAAGACAAAGCCAAAATAGTCTCTAGCCACCCTATGGAGTGATTTGATCTTGGATAGCCACCCTAGAGAATCTTAGACAAGCTTACAATAGTCAAGGAAGCATGTAATCAGTTGGGTTAAAGTCCACAAGAAGTTTGAAGAAGATTGGAAAGAGAAAACCTTGAAAATCTTCCTTGGATTTTGTTCAAACGTTCAGAAAATTTGAATTCTGGAGGACATCGATCGATCGAAGTCCCTGGAAGGGAGAGATCGATGTCCTCAGATCCTACATCGATCGATCGAAGTCCTGGGTGGGAGAGATCGATGTCCTCAGATCCTACATCGATCGATCGAAGTCCTGGGTGGGAGAGATCGATGTCCTCAGATCCTACATCGATCGATCGAAGTCCTGGGTGGGAGAGATCGATGTCCTCAGATCCTACATCGATCGATCGATGTCCAGGATGGGAGAGATCGATGTCCTCAGATCCTACATCGATCGATCGAAGTCCAAGGAGGGAGAGATCGATGTATTCAGATCTTACATCGATCGATCGAAGTCAGTTACATCGATCGATCGATGTCTCCTTCCTTGAGAGATCGATGTCCTTTTTGAATTCCAATCTTAACCATCTTTGATCATAACGTATTTTTCCATCATGCATCAAATATCAAACATAATTCTAACTCATTCAAAACATCTTTTCATCATCAAAACACTTTGCAACTTAACATTTGGCCGTGGGGGTGTATTTGGCATTTTAGGTTTTTCTTTGGCAATTAGAGTTTATGTAGTGCAATGATCAACACTTGAACAATAAATGAAAACTTGGATTTAGTCATAATATGAAAATTAAGACACATATAATAAAAATCAACCAATAGCTTCGGTAGCAACAAGATTGATTATGACTAGGTGGCTTTTTAAGTGATGTAAGGCAAATGTTTGTTTGGCTGAATTTTAATCCTAGATGCAATGACCATATATGTCCATGTTGACAAAAAATGTTCTGATTTTTCACTATTTAAAACGTGCCAAATGAAGGGAAATAAGGGTAAGACATAACAAGAGATATGAAACCTGAATTGAAGCAAAATTTCAGCCTTCTTCAACCTTGATACTCACGGCCTGGGGGGTATGAGACGAATTTTTTTGTAATTATGACTAAAAAACGTAAGATGATGAAGGAAATAAGGGAGAATATAGATAAATTCACTTATTCAATCACTTGAAACACATTGAAAGTGAGAAGAAAATTCTTCTTATTCACTTGAATCAAGAATACACAGATGAAATGCTTATATGCATGTTGAAGACAACTAGTTGTTGACTGGTAATGTGACCCGTCCAACGGTTACATTTACAAATTGAACATAATCAGTCCTAAGCCTAATAAACCCTAAAATGATGTTAATTCATGTGTACACTGATCATAAAACGTAATTAGAAAACTATACTGTACAAACAAGTAATCTGGTTGATGATTAACCAAGGATCTAAAAGTGTTTGATATAAGTGACAATATGTCTGATGAAATGCCGCAACGGATACTTCAGCTATATCCATAATTCTCCTGGTGCATTTTTTAGGTATTAGAGTTGTCTTGAATTCCCACATTCCCCCTCAAGCTAGGATTGTATTTATTTGTACGGCCTAGCTTGCCAAGAAGATACCTAAAGACTTGAACTGTGACAGGCTTTGTAAGTATATCTGCCACCTGATGCTTGGACTGAATATGGTGTAATTTCAATACCTTGTCCTCCAACTTCTCCCTTAGAAAATGCCTGTCGATTTCAATATGTTTGGATTTGTCATGTTGAACAGTATTTTCTGTCATGTTGATAGTAGATATATTGTCACAATATACATGATTTGGTGCCTCAATTGTGAGTTTAAGATCCTGCACTACTCTGTTTATCCATAGACCTTCATAGACACCAAGGGACAGTGCTCTCAATTCTGCTTCAGCACTGCTCCTAGAAACCACTGGTTGCTCCTTACTTTTTCAAGTAATCAAGTTTCCCCATAGATAAGATGCATAGCCAGAAGTGGACCTCATATCACTCTTGGAGCCAGCCTAATCCGCATCGGTAAACATGCTAAGACCTTTGTCAGATGATTTCTTGAAGTCCAGGCCTTGACTAGGTGTTGTTTTTAGATATCTTAGTATCCTGAGGGCATAATTATAATGTTCAGCTGTAGGATTATGCATAAATTGACTAATAAAACTTACCACATAACAAATGTCAGGCCTTTTGTGAAATAGATAAATGAGTTTACCAGTTAGCTTCTGATACATGCTCTTATCTGCATAGTTAGAGTCACATACCTCAATTGGTTTGTGACCCAGTTCAACTTGAGTGCCAGCTGGTTTTCACCCTGCATGTTGGTTTCCTGCAAAAGATCAAGAACATACTTCCTTTGGGAGATACTAATCCCATCAGGGGATCTGGCAACTTCCATGCCAAGGAAGTACCTCAACTGCCCAAGATCCTTGACCTCAAAAGCCCTAGACAGTTGCCTTTTTGTATTGCTAATTCCAAAATGATCATTACCAGTTAAAATTATGTCATCAACATACACTACAATGATGGTACATAACTGATGTGAATCATACTTGACAAAGAGAGTGTGATCACGGTGTGCCTGTGTAAATTCTAGATTATAGATCATAATATTGAATCTCTTAAACCATGATATAGGAGATTGCTTTAGTACATACAGTGATTTTTGAAGTTTATAAACCATATTACAGTTTTCTTTAGTGACAAAGCCATAATATATCTCCATATAGACTTCCTCCTCAAGATCCCTATTTAGAAATGTATTTTTTATATCTAAGTGGTATAGGCCAGTCTAGGTTAGCAGCAATAGTAAACAAAATTCTTACAGTATTGAGCTTGGCCACAGGAGCAAATGTCTCCTCATAATCAATCCCAAGTGTCTGAGTGAAGCCTCTGGCCACTAGCCTGGTTTATACCTCTTGACAGTGCAATCTGAGTTATATTTTACAGTAAATATCCATTTGCAGCTCACTGGTCTAGATCCTTCAACTGTAGGGACCAGCTTGCAAGTTTGATTCTTTAATAACGCAGACATTTCATCTAGTACTGCTTGCTTCCAGGCTGGTTCAACTGAGGCTTCTTGGATGGTCCTTGGAACCTGGATGCTATCAATAGTAGATACAAAAGATTTCAAATGTTTAGATAGACATTCATGAGAAACAAAGTTAATTAAGGGATATAGCCTTTTCACACACTCCTTGACCTCCTTTGTAATAGCAATAGGCCTATCATCAGGCGGTGTAATTGCTCTGTATGTTGAGGAACTTTCAGAAGGATCAGTCATTTGGACTTCTCCATCAACAGGTTGTGGTACTTCTCTGGACAAGGGTTCCTCTGCCTCCCCTTGAGCTGGAGTCTCTTTGGTAGTGGTTGCATCTGTCTTGGTAATGTCAATGATGCTCCAAAAATCAGCTTCCTTTTCCCTGTCATGCTCAGTCGACTCCTTATTGTAAAATGCAGAGGATTCATTAAATATAACATCAAGTGACACATACATTCTCCTTGACTGAGGTGAATAGCATTTGTAACCTTTTTGAGTATAAGAATAACCAAGGAAGATGCATTTCTTGGATCTCATATCAAGTTTGCTCCTGAATTGTTCAGGAGTGTGCCTATAAATAGTGCAGCCAAAGACCTTTAAAGGCAAGTCAGAAAATAAAGAAATGCTGGGATGTTCACTCATATGGACTGACTTAGGTGTGTGATAACCTAATACTTTTGAGGGCATTCTGTTTATTAAATGTGTTGCTGTCAATACACCTTCACGCCAGTAATGTTTAGGCACCATCATGGTCATCATAAGGGCCCTTGTTACTTCTAGAAGGTGCCTGTTTTTTCTTTCAGCAATCGCATTTGCTGAGGAGTATAAGTGCATGATGATTGATGATGTATCCCTTTAGCATTCAATTATTCAGTTAGTTGTTTCTCAAAATACTCAAGACCATTATCGGACTTTAACGTTTTTGTAGTGACACTAAATTTGTTTTTTGCCATTTCTACAAAACTTTTGATTGTATCCCCTACTTCAATTTTATGTTCCATTAGGTATAGCCATGTTACTCTAGTGTGATCATCAACAAAAGTAATAAACCATCTAGCACCATTGATGTTTGAGACTTTTTCTGGACCCCAAACATCAGAATTGATCAAGTTAAATGCAGCAGATATAGAATAAGTTTTTCCAAGATAAGAAGTCCTGCAACTTTTTGCAAACTGGCATTCCTCACAAAAGATATCAGAATGATTTACATTTGAAAACAAATTTGGCATAAGTCATTTTAAATACAAAACATTAGTATGTCCTAATCTCCTATGCTAAAGCAAAATACTCTCACTAGAAGCAGCCATGGCTTCTACACTAGTTTGAGCACTAAAAGGTGCAGTTTTAGTTGCATTTAAGAGTAAGAGGGCATTAGTCTTGTTAGCATTGCCAATCATCCTCTTGGAGAAGATCTCCTGAAAATAACACTTTGAAGGTGAGAATCTTACACAACATAGGTTATGTTCAGCAATTTTACCAACAGAGATTAAGTTCAAGCTAAGTTCAGGAATGAAAATCACATTCTTCAAGCATAATTCAGGTGTAACAGGCACATTTCTTTTTCCACCAATGTTTATGCATGCACTATTAGCAATTTGCACACTGGTAGGTGTGTGAAAAAGTGTAAAATTAGTAAAGTGATCTTTATACCATGACATGTGATGTGTGGTGCCAGAATCAATAATCCAACTATGTAAGGGTCTAGAATTGTTACCATAAGAGGCCATAGTAGCCTGGATTGCTTCTTGATATATGTCAAGTGATCCTGTCTTTCCTTGATGCTGCTCATGAACTGCAGAATTGCATCAAGTTGGCTTTGAATTGGCACAGTTGGAGTAGGATCAGAAGCACAGTGGCTGGTGTAACCACCACTGAGGCTATTTCCAGAGTTGGAGCTTCTCCAGTTTCCTAATGGTGAAGACTGAGGTTTCCATGTGAATGGCTCAGATCCTCTCCATCCCACAGGTGGCCTTCCATGCTTATAATAGTTCCTGTCCTCCAAGTATCCATACTTCTTACAAAATTTGCAGAATTTTTAGGGGTCAGTACCTCTCCTTTGGTTGTTCTGTGCAGGAACATATCTCCTGCCAGCAACATTGGCAACAACATTGTAGGATTAGATGATTGCTTAGTGTTGACGGCCATAGCTGCTCCCTCACTGTCAGATGAGGAGTTCATCATCAAATTGATTGTACTCTCCTCCTTCCTAATCTCAAAAAACACATTATTAATAGAAGGGAGAGGCCAAGTCCCCAGAATTCTTCTGAACATCATCAAATTCTTTGTTAAGGCTAGCCAAGAACCTAATGGTTCTCCTGGTCTCAGTGATAGACTCATACATTTTGTGTGGCTCTTGTGAAGGCCATTTATAAGTATCATGGACATCAATTTGTAGCCATATTTGTTTAAGCTGGCCAAAATACACATTCACAGGGGTGTCCCTTTGTTTAATGTCCTACAACATGCAAGCTCATAGAACTTAGAAATGTTATCCATTTTGGAGTACATTTCCTTAGTTGCTTTCAATATTTCAGAGGCTGAGTCATAGAGGATGAAATTATTGCTTACATCTGCAGTCATTGAACTAATAAGCTATGACACGTTCATGGCATTCTCAGCATTCCATAACTTAAAACCAGAATCAGATTCCTCAGTAACAAACATCTTTACAGCTTTACACCACGCAAGATAACTGCTTTCATTTAACTTGTAGCTAGTAATTGTTACTTGGTTCTAATCAACAACACTGGAGACTTGAGTTGCTCCAGATGAACTAGTATGTACAACAGCAGTTGCAGGACCAGGTACAGAGGGTGTGTCACTCCCAACGGATACCATAACTCACAGAAATCAAAAGAAGAAGAGAATGTATGAAGAATTTAATAGAAATCAATCAACTCGCTTTAGAAAATATCACACACGCTCGGGAAGAAGATGATGAACAATGAAAATTTAAAAAATTGTGCATAGCTCACTTTGAGCTGATACCATATAGATAAATTCACTTAAAGAATCACTTGAAACTCACTTTGAAAGTGAGAAGAAAACCCTTCTTATGAACTTGAATCAAGAATACACGAATGAAATGCTTATATGCATGCTGAAGACAACTAGCCGTTGCCTGGTGATGTGACCCATCTAACAGTTACATTTACAAATTGAACCTAATTAGTCCTAAGCCTAATTAAACCTAAAATGATGTTAATTCATGTGTACACTGATCGTAAAACGTAATTAAACAACTATATTGTACAAACAAGTAATCTGGTTGATGATTAACCAAGGAGCTGAAGGTGTTTGATATAAGTAACAATCGATCCGACGAAATACCGCAACGAAAATACTTCAGCATATCTAGAATTTCCCTGGTGCATTCTTTAGGTATTAGAGTTGTCTCGAATTCCCATAAAAAAAATCAGAATGTAAGATGAATAAGAAATAGGAAGAAAATGCAAGATATTTGGTGGAATTGAATGACATTTAGCTCTGATACCAATTTGATGCAAGCACGTAATCAACAAATCCACTCTACCACCTCGAACTTCCCTCTTACATAGGTTTAGGCACAAAGAAGTGATCTTCTCCTTGCTTCCGTTGTGAAGGAAGTGCTGGCTTGAGCAAACACTGAAAACTTCAAGCGTACGTTGATAGGCAAACCTTCAATAGACCCTCCTATACAGAACTCTTAGCCTTGTAAAACACCCTGAAATTTCTCATATTTCAAGGTTATTTGGCCTGATTTTTAAAGCAAAATCAAAGAAAACAAAGGCATGTTCATAAAAAACAAAAAACGAAATTCTATTGAATAAATCATCAAAATTGTAAACTCCCTCTAACAAACTAGTTTAAGACTTATTTATACATGTTCTAAGCTGTCTATGGACGTATTAATTACCTTTGATATGAATTAGGTTCCTTCTCAAAACAACTAACAAAATTCGATCGGACACTATTTGAAATTTGAATATAGAACTGAATTTTAAATGAGCTTTATCTTGGCTTCGATTCTTGTCTTCAAATCTGATCATTTGATCCCTTGTGACCTTTTTAAGGCTGTAATAAGATGGGATAAGTCTTGGGAAGTTTTAGAAAGAGGAGTCCAAGTTGGAGTAGGAAACTCAATTTGACAGCAGAAACTTTCACTCCCAATATGAAGGCCTTAGACTATGAACTAGCCTTTTGTGTCTTCATGAAAGTTGTAGATCTTTTAAAAAACTTCATTTTAGGCATCTGAATGACCTTATTTGGAGTTTGGAAGATTGACAGATGCCTCTTCAAAGTTCTATCCGATAAGATGACTTCTTTTGAATTCACATTCAATCTTCTAGATGTTTATTCTTTATGGATGAATTCGGAGTGCTTAGGATGACGATGAGTTGTCTTGAATTTGATTTGAATTTGAATTCAAATTGAGTTCCAATTTGCTTTATCTTTATCCTTGTTGGCCACCCCCTTTAAGTCTTGTAATGTAGATATGCTTATCCTCATCTTGTTGGGAAGTTGATCTTTAAGAAGCCTTTCAAACCATGTAGTTAGTGGGGAAGGGATTAGGACAAATATTCCTCAAGATAAACATTCCCTAGGACAAACATTCCCTAAGTCAAATATTCCTTGGGACAAAAATTCTCTTGAGACAAACATTCTCTTGAACATAATCTTGAACATTCTCTTTAACATTCCCTTGAGCATTCTTCTTTGCCTTTCAAGATTCATTATCCTTTTCACACCATCAGGTCTCCGAGAAGACAAGGTTATGAAGACAAGAATCATACTAAAACAAGACACACATTTGCTTATTTTATTGAAAGACGCCTATATGCACAAAAACTGATGCATGGAATGAATCCTAAGACTAAGACAAACTTTGTCTTGCATTTTCCACACCTTGGATTGCATCACTAACACTAACTTCACCACAATCATTCAAATATGCAAGTTTATAGGGGTGAGGATAATTAGTCATGGGTAAGTTTAACTTTCTAACCAATTCAATAGTAGCCACATTTGCGCATGAAATAGAATCAATGATCATAGTGCATACTTTACCATTCACCATGCAATTAATATGAAAAATGTTCTCCCTATGTTCTTCATGCTCATCAACTTTTTGAAATGCACTTAAAGCTCTCCTAACAGCAAGAAATTCATGATTTGAAAAGTCATTGTCTTCACTTAGTTGTTCTTCAATCTCGGGTTCATTTTCATGCTCATGTTCAGATTCATTCTCAAACTCAGTCACATATTTGCTAGTTTCCTTGATTAACATAACACTTTTAGCATTAGGAGAATCACGACCTATGTGACCACGACCTTAACACTTAAGCACTTAATGTCTCTAAAACCACTAAAGGGTTTAGAAGAACTCCCTATGGAGGTGTTTGGTTTGCCTCTTTCTTCTTGCTTTTGCGTGGACTGCACACGCTTTTCTTAGCTTGTTGGCCAGCTTTGGCCATGATTTTGGCCTTGGGTAGTCCGGCTTCCTTCATTCCTAAAAGATCTATTTTTGAACTTTGAAGAGGAAGATTGATTAGTACGAGAAACGGAATTGAAATCAGAAGAACATCATACCCTAAGCTGCTGCTCGATTTTTTTAGCCAAGTGTACCATGGATGTCAAGTTAAGGTAGGGTTGAAGCTTAACTCTTTGTGCAATTTCTCAATTTAATCCATGTAAAAAAACGAGCCTTGGTGGCTTCCTCGGGTTCCTGTAAGTTAGATCTTTCCAACAAAATTTCTAACTCTTTAAAGTAATCATCAACTTTCTTATTTTCTTGGCGCAAATTTTGCAAATTACTGAATATTGTGCTCTCAAAGTTGTTTGGAATAAATCTATGTCGCATTTCATATTTCATTTCTTCCCAAGTAAGAACTTGGGGTTGTATTGTCTTAGTCCGATTTCTTCATAGATTTGTCCACCAATTTAGAGCATATCTTGAAAAACCAATGGACGCGTACCCCACTTTTTGCAACTCCGTTTAATTAGTACATGAGAATATTAAATTCACTTTTGTTTCCCACTCTAAGTATTCTTTGGCGTTACTTTTACCGTAAAATGTTGGAATGCTGATTTTAGTTTTTAAGTAATCATTGTTTTGGGAATAAAGGGGATTGTGACGTCATTGATAACCACGGAAAGGGTAGTCATCATAATCATTTTCATCCTATTCAAACGGATTATAATCATTATTATACCTTCTCTGTGGATTTTTTCACGGGGGTGGTTGAGGTACAAACCTTCTCGGCTCAATGATAGGTGGTCGTTGACTTTCTGCCTCGGGTTTTTCTTGTGTAGACCTTCTTTCTTGATGTAGGGGCTGCCCTACTTGTTCCTTGGTATTCACTTTTGTTTAACCTTTCATGGAGGTCGTCTAATGTGCTCTGTGCATCGTTTGATTGTTCAGGACGGTTTGGAGCGTTTGAGTGACTTGTTCCAATGTGACTTTGGGTCTTTCCTCTTCCTTTGATTTTCTTGCTGAATGTTGACTCGTAGAATCCATTCTAAACCTAAAAAATTAGAAACAACAAAGAAAACAATATACCAAAAACAAAGAATCCGAAAGGGTAAATGAAAACAGAATTTTGTGCACTCTTCTAACTTTGTTTTCTCTCTCTTACGACCTTGTTTCTTGACCAATCTAAGGCTAATAAATGTCAAAGTGAGCAATAAAGATAGGTGAATGCCAAGTCTTCTATAATAAACCCGATGTTGCACTCTTGTGCACAATTTTGCTCCAAATTTGTCCAAATCGTGTCCAACCTTTCCTGAACTCAACCGGCTGTTTTTACCTTGTATTTGACGTCCAAATGAAGGCAAAAACAGGTCTAAATAGTAGCAAAATCTTTGGTCAAGTGAGGGGACAAATAGGTCACAAAATCAAAACAAATGGCACCAAAACAATTCGGTTTCTTCTCAACTTGTTTCTGGCCTAAAGGAGGATTTTCCAGCAGCTACAGGACCTTGAAGCAGTAGGAAAAATGTCTCCAAAAAGTTTGAAAGTCAACAAAAACTAGGAGGTAATCAAACTGTTCCAAAACTCACAATTTCCACCAAAAAAGATACCAAATCACACCAAAATAGATTCAAGCGATTGGGACACCAACTAGAACGACTCAACTATGATCCAAAGAAGAAAAGAGACCAAAATGATGTCAAAGGTTGAACCAAAGAAAGACTAGGGGTTGCCATGGGCAATCTTTAGTCAATTTTGAGCCTATGCACTTACAATCACAATATGGCTCAATGCATGCAAAAATCAAGTGTTCAAGTATGTAATAAATGTACGAGGGCCAGTTTATGGTGTGGAAAAGGTAAGGTAAGGGCAGATTCTTCAAGGTTTTGCAAAGGTACAAAATGATCAAAATTGCACAAATAGAAACCAACGTTTTCCCCTTTTTCTTTTGCTTTTTTTCTTTGCTTTTCTTTGTTATTTTTCTTCTTTCATTGCTATTTTCAGTATGAGCAAGGTTCAAAAATTTTTCCGTTTTTTTGGACTAAGGGTGAAAGCGTACTTTCACACATTTGCCCTCAAAATTTGCGTTTTTGGGCAGAATGTGTAATTGTTCTTGAATTGAAATATGGTACCTTCAATTTCTAGTAAAGTGACCTTGAAAAGGAGGGAAATTGAAGTTGTTTGGAATTTGTATTAGGGTTAGGGTTTTTTCTATTCGAATGACTTGGGGCTTTTGGATTCTGATTGAATTTCGTTCAATTGGCTTCGGGGTTTTGTTTAAAGGGTTGATTGGGGGTGTGAGAGGTCTGATTTGGGGTATATCTTGGGTCAATTTTGGGCTGGTTTTGGCAATGGTGTTCCATTAGGGCTTAATTAAGGGTTTTTAGGTTCAAATGAATTGGGAATTTTTGGAATCTGATTTTGTTTGAAAAACTTGGGTTAGGGGTTTTGTTTGGGAGGTCAAATGAGGCTGTTTATGGGTTGGTTTGATGATTAGTGGGGCTGATTTGAAGGGTGTTTGGCCGTGGGGGTGCATTGGGCGTTTAGGGTTTTCTTTGGCAGTTAGGGTTTGCTAATGCAACGATCAACACTTAAACAATAAATTAATGTATGAATTCAGTCATAATATTAAAATTAAGACACACGAAATCAAAGTCAACCAATAGCTTCGGTAGCAACAAGATTGATTATGACTAGGTCGCTTTTTAAGTGATGTAAGTAAAATTTTGTATGGCTGAATTTTAATCCTAGATGCAATGACCCTATATGTCCAAGTTGTCAATAAAAATTCTAATTTTTTTACTATATAAAACGTGCCAAATGAGGTGATTAAGAATAAAACAAATGACAAGGGGTATGAGACCTTAATTGCAACAAAATTTAGCTTTTGTTCAATTTTGAGACTCACGGCCTTGGGAAATGCGACTGAATCTTTTTAATGATGATTCAAAAAAGAGAAAAATCAGAATGGAAAATGTAGAAGAAATGGGGAGAAAATGCAAGATATTTGGTGGAATTGAGTGACCTGTAGTTCTGATACCAATTTGATGCAAGCACGTGATGGACGAATACACTATACCCCCTCCAATGTCCCTCTCATAAAGGTTAAGGAACAAAGAAGTAATCTTCTCCTTGCTTCTGTTGTGTAGAAAGTGCTGGCTTGAGCAGTCACTGAAAACTTCAAGTGTACGTCGATAGGCAAACCTTCGGTAGACACTCTTAGAAGACACCCTTAGCCTTAGCAAACACCCTCAAATTGCTCACTTTTGAGAGTTTTTAACCTTGATTTTTGATGCAAAATCAAAAAAACAATGTCTCACGATTTGGAGATGAAAGAAACGTTTAATATTTTTGATGAATGTGTGTTGATACAATCGGCCATAAGGGCCTTCTTATACTGACATTTGCTAGCTAATTAAGAGTCCTAGAAGCATAAAACTATATCTTAAAAGCCTAACAAAAGTTTTAAAAAACAAACTACAATTTAAACTTGAATATGCTAATGATCTTGTCTTCACTTTGGTAGTCATTTGTCTTCATTCAGCCGATTTTTGGAGGACTCCTTGGAAGACTTTTGATTCAAATTTGAAGGTTGAGATAGCTTGGATAAGTCTTCAAAAAGTTGGCTGAAATTTAATCTTGAATGGTCTTGAATTTGAGTTCAAATTTGCTTCATCTTTGTCCTTGTTGGTGGCCACCCTTTTGACTTGTTCTGTAGATATATTTGTCCTCATCTTGTTGTGAAACTATGTACTTGTTGGGGAAGGGATTAGAGCAAACATTTCTTAAGACAAACATTCCCTACGAGAAACATTCCCTACGACAAACATTCCCTAGGACAAATGTTCCTTAGGACGAATATTCCCTAAGAAAAACATTCTTCAAAACAAACATTCTCTTCAGGACAATATTCTCTTGTGACAAACATTCTCTTGAACATTCCCTTGGACATTCTCTTCAAGAAATCATCATCCTTTTCACACCATCAAGTCTTTTACAAAACAAAGTTATGAAGGCAAGAATCATTAGTAATGCAAAGAACACACACACCCATGTGCAAAATTGGCTAAACGTCTTTATTTTCAAGTAAATGAACCCAATGTTTGTTTGGCTCATCTTACACATGCCTAAACAAGAAGCTTGTAACATCAAGATGAAGTTGTTTCGCTTTGCTTCTTGTTATAAGACCGGTGACATTATGATGGGATCCTTGATCCGCATCAACAGGTGCTCCCCCACAGAGAGACATTGTTAATTTCTTGTCAATCATCTCCTGCAACTGCGCCTTCAGTTCTTTTAACTCTGCGAGGGGCCATTCAGTATGATGCTTTAGAAATGGGTTCTGCTTCCGGGACAACATTTATTTCAAATTATACTTCTCCATCTAGAGGTAGACCTAGCAAATCATCCAGAAAAATCTGGAAATTCTCTAACCACTGGTACTTTGTCAATTAATGATATCTCCTACTCGGCGTTCAGGGCATATACCAGGAAACATACATCTCCTTTTATCAGAGCTCGATGTGCCTATGCAGTCGCAAGTATATGTTCTTCCGAACTTTCTTCAACTTTTTGTTACTCTGATAGGTAACCTCCTATCTGGTCGGTTCCTTGATGATCACCTGTTTTTCTTGACAATTGATGTGGGCATGATTCTTGGATAACTAATCCATGCCCAAGATGACGTCAAAATCTCCTATATGTATAGAAATCAGGTTGGCAGTGAAGAGTTGTCCCTCCTTTTCAATCTCACAATTTTTGTACAGATGATGGGAAATGATGATGTGTTCACCAACTGCCTGTACTCCGCAGGCGTCTCTAACCATACCGGATAATTGCTAATGTCCTTAACGAACCTTTTGGAAACAAAGGAATGACCCGCGCCACTATCATATAGTATATTCGTCGGTATACTATGTACTAATATCGCACGTGAGACATTTACAAATTCACATGCGAGGTTCAATTAAACATACTATAAGGCCATTTAGAATGCATAATCAAAGATACATGTCACTGCATCTAGGGCATCCTGCACCTCGGCATCGGCCATCACATGTACCCTCGATTGGCCCTCAATCCGTTCTGCTACTGTGGAGCATCCCTCTAGGGCGTCCTCCTCGGATTTGGGCAATCCCAAAAAATATGACCCGTCTTTCCACAATTGAAGCAACTTCCTATTTTCCTCCAACATTCTCCAATGTGTTGCTTCTCACAGGTGGAGCAAAAGGGGATCGCTGGCTGAGATCTGGCCCAGTTCTACTGCTGACGCTATGGCTGCTGTTGTGGTCGGGGAAAACTCTACCTTGGGGCCTTGGCCCCTCTCCTGGATCGATCATCTCTAACATTTCTAGGCGTCGTTGCATGGCCTCTTCATCTCATCGCAGCAGACCTCGCTCAACTTGATTGCATGCTTTAAGTAGTTCCCTGAAATTCCTTGGGCTGGCACTCACGATCCAAGTAGGATACGAGGATTTAGTCTTCGTTCAAACTTAATCATCTTCATCTGCTCATCTGTCATGGTGGAGGGGACATATCTTCCCAAAGATGCAAACTGGTTGGTGTATGCAGCCACTGCCACGTCAGGTTCCTGCTTCAGCGACTCAAAAGCTCTAATTTTCTCCAAGGTCATCGACGATTGAATGTAGAACCTGTGAAATTCCTCAAAGAAACGGGTCCAACCGACTGGCTGCGCTAGGTTCTAAAGGTTAATCTTCCACCACTGATTTGCTTCTCCGATGAGAAACGGTCGAACCACTCGTGTCTTTACCTCATCCGGCACCTAAATCAACTCAAAATTATTCTCTATCTCATGAAGCCACCTCTCAGCCTCGTCGGGGTAAGGCCCCCTACAAAAGTCGGCATGCGAGACCTCTTCATCTCCGCATAATAAAGACGAGTGTCAAGCTGCTGCAGTGGGGGAGGTGGATAAACGGCATGCGAGGGTGCTGGCTAGTTATTCCCCACAGCATGCCGAATGTATATGAGAGCATCAATTAAAGCCTGTGGAAGGCCTCCCTGTGTGGGTCCTGGTGATTGTGTCGCATACTCCTGAGGCATATGTGATTTGACCATATAATCCGGCCAAACATTCACTTCATGATTCGCTTCCCTTAAATTATTCATAACTAAAACCGAAAAAGGGGTAAAATTCCCTCCTACATATAATCCAACCAAACATTCACCAAAAAGGGCAATGAAGTTTCCACCAATTACAAAGGTTTGAAAATTCATTGAATTAGAACATTCATCGTAGCAAGTGTTTTGACCCCCCCAAAAGTCTTTAAATTACCACTTGACATACTACACTATGCATAAAGCTTGTCAAGGTAATTATGGTCAATCAAAAGGGTGATGTACCCTTATGGCCGAATGCTTCATGGGTTGGAAATTAACCAATAATCATCATGCAAACAAGAAACTTGTAATCAAAAGCTTAACTAAGTACATGCATTATCACATACATGCTTAATCATGACTAAATTTGATCAATCCTTAATTCTTCTTCCTTTAGCCAAAAACTTATTCATACCTATTCTTTATTATGGCCAAATCACACATGCAAGGCCTCATTGTTTTCTATATGAACTTCCTTTCTCTAGATAAAACATAATCATAACTAATCTTAATCGCAATCAAAACTTACATGCAAGGTCTCATTACTTGCTTTTCATATGCATTTCCTTCCTCTAGCCAAAACATACACTTAACTAGTCTTGATCATGGTCAAATCACACATATAAGACTCCAAATCACACATGCAAGCCTCAATACTTGTTCTTAAATGAACATATATTTCCCATATGAACATAGCTTGATGATACTTATATGTCATTATCATAGCCAAACCACACATACAAGCCTTAGGACCACACATGCAAGCCTTAAAACCGATTTTTACATAAGAACCTCGCCTTGAACATACTCGTGAATGATCCATTTTTCTATAGAAATTACTTAGTGATTTTATAAAATGCATGAGGAATTTAAGAAATGTACTTGCCTACTTAACTTGATCTAAGATTTGATTTGTAATTTCCTTCTTGATGAAGAACCCAAATGCTTGTTTCTTGGCCTTGTCATGGAGACTTTTCCTTCTCCTTTCCTAGTAGGGGCCACGGTTTGGGTTAGCTAAAAGAGAGGAGTTGATGAACAATTAAGGAAGATATTAGATGGAAGTATTTAAAATCACTTTTGGATGAAAACTTACATTGGTTCTTCTTCTCCTTGGCTCTCATAACTTTTGGATTCTATGCCTAAAACAAGGAAGAAGTCTTAGCCTTGTCTTGAAGGAGTGGAGTAGGATGAAGAGAGAAATTCTACCTCTTTTCCTTCCATGTACAAATTTTGGTTTTTGAGAGATGGAAGATGAGCTTGGAGGATTTGTTTCTTGTTTGGGAGGAAGAAGGAGTGTTGGCTTAAACTTTGCTGAAGATGAAAACGTTCAAATGTGGAGTGTTGGTGAAAAAGTGAAATCCCCCCCTTAAATCCCCATTTTGGTCAGCCACTTAAGGAGTTAGGGAGGGGTAAAGTGGAGTGTAATGATGATATTCCCTAGCGTGATCCTTCATGCAAAATGTGAAGGCTCATTTCACATCAACTATGCAAGTTATGACAATGAGGAAGGCTTTTTCTCTTCCTAAGCATGCTTGTCCGGTTGCATGTAATTCCATTTTTTATTCCATGTGTAAGAGAAGGAAATAATTTCTTAGACCGAATTTGTTTTTCTTTTTATTTTATTGAAACAAAATGCTTGTGTCTTATTTTCAATTTCATTTAATTATCCACATTAAATCGCGTGTTATATTACCCATCCCATCTTACAACTATTTATTTACCCTTCACTACTCATTAGGTATCTTACTTTTATTTACTTGAATTATGATAATATGATCCCACACACACAAGTTGTCAATTATAATGTCATAACCACTTGGTATACTACATTAGTATATTTCTTATTATTGGCAATAAGGAAAACGAGGGTGTGACACCAAGCCATCTATAAATTTACAAGGAAGACAAAAGCAAAAAAGGTTACACCACTTGACAATCTATATTGAAGTTCAAGACTCTAATTCTCTCTGTTCTTCTGGACATGATATCTGTTACGACCCGCACCGCCAATTCGTTAGAAAAACAGAACAAAGGAAATTATAGTTATAAAGATAGGTGTATCGGTTAAAATTGATTAAATAGTTGTGTCGCGTTAAGCGGTATAGGCAAGGAGTGTGGTACACACTATAATAAATAAGTAAATCCTAGGTGACAAAATAACTTAGGTGAAACAACTAAATAGAAATAAAAAAATAGGACTCAAACTTTCTTTTACATTTAAATAAAAGAAAAAGGGAAGTAGGACATAGAAAAATAATGTAGACAAATTTGTCCATTCTACCCACCCAAGGACACCCATGGCCGCCCACTACCCTACATGAGCGAAAAAATATTTTATTTTTCTTCTTCCATTATCATTAGTCATCTTATATAATTTTAGGAAATTAACAAGTGTAAAACATATACCCATTTTCTTCCAACAAGCCTCATTTTGTTAGACACTTTACAAGACACATCACTTCATCCCTCAACCACCACCTGGCCGTCCTACACAAGAGAAGAAAAGGAAAAATAATGTCTTGAACCCCTCCACATTCACCCACTCATATTACATGCAAATTCCCCTTTGTCATTTCCCTCCAACTTTTCAAACTAATCATTTCCCTTCTTCCACCTCACATGTCCTTGCATGTAAGAAAAAAGAGAATATTGTCTTACACACTCCAAGCTTGATCCAATGGCAAGGCATGCATTCTTCCACTATATTACCTCCTTAACAATTTCAAAAATAATCATTTCTCCGGTTCTAAGTGAGGGAGAAGACATGCAAGCCTAGGAAACTTCAAATCAACATTAAGGTAAGATGTTCCAACCATCATGCTAGTGATTCTTCTTCCATTATCTTTCCAAATTATTCAACATTCTCCCTTCATTTTTGCCTCAAGGTCGTGGGTTCAACAAAGAAGGAAGGAGGAGTTTTCTAAGTTGCAAAAGGGAGAATAGCCTTAAGGATCATCAAGGGTAAGATCTTCATTAAAACTTGAGGTTAGAAACTTCTAATAATCCTTGCTTCAAGATGTTTAACCATCTTCTTTTTCTAGACTTAGGCCGTGTATATGATACGATCTTGGATCGTATGGAATTGACGATCGCTTCTTTCAACTCCAAAAGACACCTTTGATCACCCTTGCGTGGGATAATGGCGCCAACACCACCTTCTTGGACAAGAGAAAATCAACAACGTCTACGTTGAGTAATTCGAATCTCCCAATCCAACACGTCGTTCCGTATCCTTGGATTGTGATTCACCAACTAGGTTTGCTCAAACCTTGATTGGATCTAGCCTTGATTTTACTTTATAAAAACCAAAGGAAAAACACAAAACAAAGCAACACACGGTTGCAAGAAACTGAAATTTATTATTCTCCAAATTCTGAAAAACTGAAACTAGGCTGCCGTTTTTTTTTGACTCTCATATAAGGCTATAATTTTTCTAATCTTAAAAATTAACTAATCAATCAAATTCCTAAGAATACTACCTATCAATCTAAATCAAATTTACATAAAAGATAAGTCAAAGCTAATCAAGGAAGATTACATAATTCAAATCCCTAAAATCTCGCACTGGAATTACACCCTGTCGGTTATTGGCTTCTACCCGCTACTACGCGCCGAATTAGGGTTTACACTCTTCAGCAAAGTTGTAGCTCATGATATTTCCTTGAATTTGGGCCTTTGAATCACCTCATTTGGACTCTTCTTGACAGAGATACGGGCCTCCAAAGATTAGGTATCCACCCAGTGAACCTCAGTACTTTCTATTCTGGACTCCCAACTTGCACCTGGTTTCGGTCCACCTTGTAGCCCGAATTAGACAAAGTGTAAAACATGAAACTCGTCACAAATTGCGTTATCTGAAACCTCCAAGTAGTTTGAACCCATTTGGATCAGTACTCCGACCTAGGCGTCCAAAATACCGACTGGTGTCTGGCTGCCTTCCTGAAAAATAGGGACTCTCCAAGCCACTTTCCTTATCTAGCCTTGTCACCTTAGAAAACACTTAAAAACGGCAATTAGCACTGTAAACATATATTACAAGACTCTATAAAATATCCTAGACCTAAAACAACGACAACACAAACAACTAGACTCGATATTACAACGACAACGCATGAAATTACCATCCTGCCCTCTCACCAACCCTTACATCATATAATGTGCATTGAAATACTTAGACAATAAGATCATGGCCTCAATAAACATTGAAAAATCATACATATACATTCCTTGGCTCATCTTGTACATGTTTGAACAAGAAGCTCTTTAGTTTACATCTTCTATTTGTGCAAAAACTTCTTGTTTGTGGAGTTTGTATGTTCAAGGCCCTTGTTTGTGAAGCTTGTATGTTTAGGGCTCCTTGAATCGCATCATTCCCTCCCTCCTCAAAAAGATTCGACCTCGAATCTAAGCACACAAATGGATAAGAGGGATACTCCATAAATGACTCATAAACTACGTATGATACAAGTACACACAAACCAAGTGTAATGATCATGCATAATTTAAGTCTAACATGCTTAGGATGACCACGTACTCCAATGATGACACATCTAGACATCAATAAACCTCTCTTCCTAACATGTTTAGGGTGCACAAAGACATACACCTGAAACCCTAACTCAATAAATGCATATCTAGAACCACGATCAAGTAAAAGATGATGGCAAAGAGATAAATAAGGAGTAGAGTCATACCTCTTTTGTATCTTCACTTTCACATGCTTAGGATGCATTAACAAAGCACAAGTGAGACACTTATGAAACTTCCAAAAGAAAGACTTTTCACAAACTAGAACACAACTGCACATCAATACAAACCTCTTCTTAATGTGTTTAGGGTGTATATTCATGCTTCTCTCAATCAAACATGAATGTGTAGAATGCAACCAAAATCCATCATGCAAAGAACATTTAAACTCAATCAATACATAGACCAAGAATTTATCATGGCAAACAAAGTCATAAGTCACCATGATTTGGAAAGGGAAACAAGACAATGTGATATGACATCTCTCATGAGCAAACATGGCATGAATCATCCTATGAACAAGCATACTGTGGGAATGGATCATGCTAAAGGCCGTGTGCGTATAATGCATATGAAAAGGGTCATGAGAACAATGTAGACTAGGCAATTCAACACACACTTTAAAAGATTTATCAACAACCGATCCAACACTCTTAACTATCAACTCAGGTTCATCCAACTTAGATGCATCTGATTCATCATTTAAATCATCATCTAAGTCATGTGACACAAGCTCAAGTTCAAGTTTCAATTCAAGATCACACGATGCATTTGGTTCACACAAATCAAGACAAATAGGCGATGCTACTTCAACATGTGTATCAACTGAAATTTCAGCATCATCATCATAAGAACCATGCTTAATGTCAACAATAGAATCGTCACTCATATCATGCAATTCATGCTCATTAGATGCATTAACTTTGACCTCATTCAAGTCATGTGGGAACAAATCAACTTTCGGTTTTGTGTTAGCATCAACTTTAGGTACAATTTCAGCTTTGCCACGCTTATGCATTTTAGCAAAAAACTCATCCATGCCTTTCTTAAATTTTATCCTATTCTCAATGTTGGTTGCATGCTCATACATAGCTTCAAGTGATTCATATCTACAATGCATCATTTCATGTGCAATCTCTTTATTTAACCCAGCAATGAATCTAATCATGGTTAATTCTCCAATCTCTTCAATGTAAGCATAATATAAGTCATCTAGCAATTCATTGTAATATGCTTTAATATCTTTATCATGTTGTGGATAATTTTGAAACTTAGGCACTTTGCAATGCCAATTTCTTACCCAAATACCATTTGATTTTCCAAAGGTAATCATGCGTTTTTCAACCTCGTTGTAGTCATGCTCACAACACATGACTCCCCAAATGGTGCCAACCAACTCTTCAACTTGTGAACTTTGTTGATTCAAGGTTCTCCAATCCAATTCTTCCACCTTGTTGGAGATTTCTTGCAATTTCTCCAACACCTTTTCAAGTGACAGTTCAGCCTTTGTCTCCTCATCTACGGCATTGGTCGACGACATGTTTTCACTGAAATGAAATAAAGAAGACAAGAAAAGAAAAACTAACACACAGACAAAAGAGATTTCGTTACGTTAGTAAAATCAAAATCCAAGTGTATGTTCCTTTCTCGCTCTTGTATAGTCACTCAAGTTTGTGCTTTCCCCGGCCAATCATGGGCTAGATACAACCAAAGCAAGCTCCTCAAGTGGCTAACACAATCCGATGATCAATTGCGCCCTTTTCTCCAATGTGTCACCCAAATTTCAGCAACTATCAAGCAAAGGTATAAGCCAAGAACAAGACAATTTAACACACTTAACCTTTTAAGAATCAAAGAAAAAAGAGACCAAAGATTATGTCAAAGGCTGAGCCAAAGAAAACTAAGGGTTGCCCTGGGCAATCTTTAGTTAACCTTAGCCTTATGCAAATTAATCACAAGTTGTTGATTTAAGTGCAACAATCAAGTATCCAAGTGAAAAGGCAATGAAGAATTTATGTATTTTGAGGCTTAAAAAGGTACGGCGTTGTTGAATTTTTTTTTTTTGATAGAGTCCTTATAAATAGTAGGGTAGCAAGACAACAATTGAATTATTATCGCTCAAAAGAAATGACTCTCGTGTTTGCTCTGCATGATGACAAGTATCACAATTTTTTTTTGCAACAATATTATTGGGACTAAAAGAAAGCATAACACTGAAGGCTTTTGTTGGACCATTTAAATAAACAAACGATTGGGCGTCTGTATTGCAGTAGTTTTTTTTTTCTGCATTCAGTTTTGAATCTTGGAATGAATATTTTCTGTCGATATTTCGTGGCAAAAGCAAATGGTACCTCGGCTGTTTTTTTTTTGGTTAGTTTTCGGCCAAGCAGCTTTTGTCTCCGGGATAAGCCTTTTGTGGCTTGGTTGGCTTGAAGATGATGTCTTGGATACAAGAAAATTGCAACGCAAACCAAGCAACAATGCAATCAAGTCACACAAGTCTAAAATCAACTAAAAGCTTCGTTAGCAACAAGATTTTACGTGTGACAAGGTAGCACTTTTAAAGCAATGGACTAGATTTATATGTTATGGCTGAATTTAAGTCCTAACACAATGAACCCTATTGTTAAGTGTGTGGAAAGATGTGATCTTGAAAGATTAATAGCAAAAAAAAAATCTGCAAGGTCCAACCTTTCGTTTGGTATATGAATTTTTTTTTGTCCTCGAATGCGAAGGAGGGAAAAAAATGCAACCTTTTTTTTTTATTTATTTAACTGAGATGACAATTTCAGAGAGAGATGGAGGTTTAGATTGTGGACAAACAAATAAGAGAAAGAGGTAATGTGATGGACGTTTGGGGAATGGAAAGAGAACAGCAAGGAAAACAAGAGAATAAAGATATACGAGTTGTAAAGAAGAAACCTTTGCTCTGATACCACTTTGATACGATCTTGGATCGTATGGAATTGACGATCGCTTCTTTCAACTCCAAAAGACACCTTTGATCACCCTTGCGTGGGACAATGGCGCCAACACCACCTTCTTGGACAAGAGAAAATCAACAACGTCTACGTTGAGCAATTCGAATCTCCCAATCCAACACGTCGTTCCGTATCCTTGGATTGTGATTCACCAACTAGGTTTGCTCAAACCTTGATTGGATCTAGCCTTGATTTTACTTTGTGAAAACCAAAGGAAAAACACAAGACAAAGCAACACACGGTTGCAAGAAACTGAAATTTATTATTCTCCAAATTCTGAAAAACTGAAACTAGGCTGCCGTTTTTTTGACTCTCATATATGGCTATAATTTTTCTAATCTTAAAAATTAACTAATCAATAAAATTCCTAAGAATACTACCTATCAATCTAAATCAAATTTACATAAAAGATAAGTCAAAGCCAATCAAGGAAGATTACATAATTCAAATCCCTAAAATCTCGCACTGGAATTACACCCTGTCGGTTATTGGCTTCTACCCGCTTCTACGCGCCGAATTAGGGTTTACACTCTTCAGCAAAGTTGTAGCTCATGAAATTCCCTTGAATTTGGGCTTTTGAATCACCTCATTTGGACTCTTCTTGACAGAGATACGGGCCTCCAAAGATTAGGTATCCACCCAGTGAACTTCAGTACTTTCTATTCTGGACTCCCAATTTGCACCTGGTTTCGGTCCACCTTGTAGCCCGAATTAGACAAATTGTAAAACATGAAACTCGTCAAAAATTGAGTTATCTGAAACCTCCAAGTGTTTTGAACCCATTTGGATCAGTACTCTGACCTAGGCGTCCAAAATACCGACTGGTGTCTGGCTGCCTTCCTGAAAAATAGGGACTCTCCAAGCCACTTTCCTTATCTAGCCTTGTCACCTTAGAAAACACTTAAAAACGGTAATTAGCACTGTAAACACATATTACAAGGCTCTATAAAATATCCTAGACCTAAAACAACGACAACGCAAACAACTAGACTCGATATTACAACGACAACGAATGAAATGACCATCCTGCCCTCTCACCAACCCTTACATCATATAATGTGCATTGAAATACTTAGACAATCAGATCATGGCCTCAATAAACATTGAAAAATCATACATATACATTCCTTGGCTCATCTTGTACATGTTTGAACAAGAAGCTCTTTAGTTTACATCTTCTATTTGTGCAAAAACTTCTTGTTTGTGGAGTTTGTATGTTCAAGGCCCTTGTTTGTGAAGCTTGTATGTTTAGGGCTCCTTGAATCGCATCAGTATACCCCCTAGAAGTAGGATGAAGAAATCTTTCCCATATTATGGCTAAGTCAAAGAGAAAGGCAAGTACTCCACCTAGTTTCTTCACGCATGTTGAAAAACTATGAATCTATGTGTATCTACAAACTTGGATCATACATGCAATATGTTCAAATAACTTTCTAGATGTCTATGTAAAAAAGAGATGTACGCATGCAAGATATGAAATGTGTATAATGTGATGTATGAACATGTGTACTGTTGTGAATAAGAGGATATGAAAAATGGTCTTGCATGTGGAAATGAAGATAAGTGATACTCTCATATGTTATTGCATGTCCCATCTAGTATAGGAATATGAATGCATGTGTCATTATACAATTTATATAATGTCCTTTATGTGATTATTGAGTATATGGATGCATATGGCCATGAAGAAATAGAAGAAGTCTTGCATGTGAAAATGTGGACAAGATAAGGTCTCATATGTTATTGATGTTACATGTAGTTGAAGAATATGAATGCTTGTGTCATTACACCATGAAATTCATGTACATTATCATTGCAGGTTAAAAAGACTAAGTGGAATAATTATGGTACATGTATAAAAAAGTATTAAAAGTGGCAAATCATGTTCTGGTATGGGCCTAAACATTCGGCCATGTGTGTGTTACATGTACTAACAACTTATTCATTTATGTATATGGAGTTATGTATATGGAAATATGTGCACTAAGTTTTATTTGACTTGTTAATGGGTGGTGTGACAAGTATGTAAAACTATGGTACAATTATGATGCATGTATGAGTTATTGTTAAAGTGATGGAATATGTGTTGTGTGGATTTGTATGTACCTTGGCCATGTGCATATATGTATGTATAAATAAATTTGTTCTCATATCTATATGCATATATGTACATGAAAATATGTGTATTATGTACTTTTGTATTCTGCATGGGATGTTATGAATTGTATGGAATTTCAGATGATGATTACAGAGGTTGAGTCCAAAAAGTGGATTGTTTTGGGGTACCTTGGCTGAGAGCTCCATAAATGGTAAAGATAGCTCCATATGGCATGTATGGCTACTTGTAGGAATATTGAGAGTATTTTGTTATGACATAAGAGATTAAGACATCTTAACTTCTTGTACCTCTGAAGGCTTATGCCAGCCTTGTTTGACAATATAAATCAATCAGACTTATTTTCTGAAGATTGTTTGTTTGCTAAAAGCTACATAACTAACTATCCAAAGAGAATTCACATAAGCAGTGCTCCTTTTAGTCTAATTCATTATGATGTGTAGGAACCTTCTAAAATAGCCAATATAAATTGTGCTAAGTGGTTCATCACCTTTGTTGATGATCACACCAGGCTTATTTAAATGTACTTAATGAAGCATACATATGAGGTTGGTGACATTCTTAAGAGATTTAAATGTATGATTCAAACACAATTTAACACCACAGTTAAAACGTTAAGAACTGACAATGGACCAGAATATCTTGAATCTTCAGTAAGGGAATATCTGAATGCTAGAGGTATCCATCTTTAGACTTCCCGCACATACACTCCACAGCAAAATGGAGTTGCAGAAAGAAAAAATAGACATCTTCTTGAAGTTATAAGAACAATTATGATGTCTATGAAGGTACTTGGGCATTACTGGGGTGAGGGTGTACTTACAGCCACGCACCTCATTAACAGGATGCCCTCTAATGTTTTAAACTATGTGATGAGGATCAAGGGTCCCATCAAGAGGTCAAGGGCCCTATGACAAGAAGGAGGGTAAGAGAACTTTGTCATCAAGTTGGAACCTTCTTGTATAAGCATGTTCAAGATGAACCTAAGGTTCCATGGGTTCACTTCATTGAATCCACTCTTTGAACGTTGATGCATATGCGTGTGTGTTTTATTTATCTTGTTTCTTGTGATCTTTGTTTTATGTGTTTTCTTTGTAGGTAAATTAGGTACATGGAAATCCAAAATGAAATGGAGACCCAAAATGAGCAAGCTAGGCGTGTGTTGCAAAAAGGAAGACAAAAGGAATGTGGTCTTGAAGAAAATGTTTGTCTCCACAAAGACAAATTCAAATGTGTCCAAGATGGAATCTCTTGTTCAAATTGAAATCAAAAACCATCCAAAATACAACAAGGGGCCGACCATTTTGAAGCAAAAAGGATGATGATCAAATTGAATTTAAATTCAAAGATAAACTTGAATTTAAATTCAACCTTGATTTGAATTAAAGTTTCAACCAAATTGAAGCTTGCTTTGAAAGAAGAATTCTGCCATTATCTCAAGCAATTCACACGCCATCTTGGAAGAAAAACAAGGATAATTGTCAATTCAAATCGAATCCAAGTTTGAATTCAAATTCAAACTCAATTTTGAATTCAAACTTCAACCATCTTTTGAATTCAACTCCAGCCATATCATCATCATCAAATCAGATTTCAAGACATCTCTTGGGCTTGTTAAACACGGCTGAAAGGAGGAGGGAGGATATCCAAAAATCAAATTCAAAGTGCACTCAAATTCAAATTCAACTTGAATTCAAATTTCACCAAACTTTTGAATGCAAGTTCAGCTCCATCCTACTGATCAAATCAGCTCCCCAAGACCTCATTTGTTGACCAAATACAAGCCCAAACAAGGAAGGTTTCAACCGGTTTTAGCTAGGATTTTTCAAGTTATTTTTGAATTCAAATAATTAGCAAATTCAAGTTCAATTCAAATGTTTTTCTAGCTATCTCTTTTAGATAATATCGGATTATTTTAAGTGTCTTAGGCATCTATAAATAGGCCCTTTGGCCGATTTGTAAAGCACAACTTTGATGAAATAAAATCCTAGATATTTCCTTCACTTTGTGTGAGACTTTGTTTTCTTGGTTTTGCATTAAAAACCTAAGTTAAGATCCTTCAAATTTGAGCATTTTGAAGGTGTTGTCATTGCTAAAAGGTGCGGTCTAGGAGGGCCATATTGGTTTGCATGATCAACGACCATCTTGAAGTGTTGGTATTGCTCATTTGAGCCACACGTTTTTATCACTAAGGAAGCAAGGGGAAGTCTTCTTTCTTGTGCCTAACCCTTTATGAAGGACGTTTGGAAGGTGGAATTGTTGGAGCCCACGTCTTGCACGCATCAAATTGGTATCAGAGACATGTTACTCTATTCCATCATCTATCATTTCCTTTTCGTTTGAGTCTAGTCTTTTCAAGTTCAGTTGTGTCCTTCTTCTACCCCTCATTCTACACACCAATTGTCTTGCATTTCATACAAAAAAAAACAAAACGTCAAGTTTGTTTGATTCATTTGCATTTTGCTGAGTCTTGTTCTTCATCATTCTAGCATTTTTGTTGATTCTTGTTCTAGTGTCACGTTTATCCAACTTGTGGATCAAACATCTGAAATTTTATCATTCAAACTTGAACAATTAGGGTTTGAGCATTTAGAGTACATTCAGCTTTATTTTTACTATAACCATCAGCCTATAAAGCTACCTCGGTTTCAAATCATCTTATTGCTACCGAAGCTTTTAGTTGGTGATGATTGTATGCATCTTGTGATTCGCATTGTGATTGATTTCATGCTTTAAGTCAAGTAGTCCTACGTGTGCTTGTCTTCACAACCCATTTTCAACATCAAGCAAACCCTAAAGCCGCCCAATACCCCACAGCCCAACCAGCACCCACCCCAACCCAACCCTAAAACTCACCATCCTGATTCCAAAATACCTTATTTACACCCTTAACAATAAGCCCCAACCCAATTTTACCAAACAAAATCAGCATCCAAAGTTCCCAATTCATTCAAGAAACCCTAACCCTAGAATTTGAATTTTGGTTCAATTCTTTCCTACCCTTAGCCATTATCCAAATTGACCACACAAATCATCAATTACTAACCCAAATAGTCCATTTACACCAGCCATTCAGTTCCAAAAACCCTATTCCGCAAATTCCCAAAACGTTCAAAAAAACCCTAAATTGAAAAAAACCTAACCCTAATCACAATTCCGTCCAACCTCAATTTTCCTCCCTTTCCAAGGTTATTTTGTTGCAATTCAAAGTTGCAAACTGCAATTTCAAAGACGTTTCACTATTCTGCCCGAAACAAAAGTGCTAAGAGCAAAACGCGTGAAGTTCCAATTCTGCCCCTAGTAAAAAAAGGAATCTGAACCTTGCTTACGTTGGAATAGCAAGGAAGAAAAAGAAAAACAAAAGAACAAGAGAAAAGAAAAAGGGCAAAACGTTTGTGCATTACGTGGAAATTTTTTTGGTGCAATTTGAGAACCTTGGATACCATATTTCCCTTTTTACTCCATATTGCCGTCCTCCTATATCCTATTCTCCATCTCCTGATCTTTGGTTCAGCCTTATACATCAATTTTGGTTGCTTATTTTCTTTGAATCTTAGTAGAAAGTTCAAGTTTGTTTCCATTTTGCTTGATCCTACTTTGATACTAATTGGTGCAACTTGAAAGCCAAAAGGAGAAACAAGTGGATATCGTTATGATTTGTAGAAGCATTGGCAACACACTTTCTTAATTGATGACTTTGAGCCTTCTTAACTTCAGGTTATCCAAGAAGCAAAGTGGTAAGAGAGTGAGAAGAAGAGCAAGAGGAGTGTTCATAGATTGTTTTTACTAATCACTTAACATTTGTTCTCTTTGTGTTAGTTTGTTTCTTTCCTTTTTCTTTTTCATTTTGTTTCAATTCCTTAGGTAAAATGGAGAGCAGCACTCATTCTGCTTCTAGCAAATCAAAGGAAGTCGAAACCATGGACAACACGCAACAACAAATGCTGGAGATGCTTAAGAAACTCATGCATGACAATGAGGTAATCAAGCATCGCTTGGAAGACGTTGAACGAAGCTACAAAACGAGTGATGGCCAAGGTACAAGCAGGGTCGTTCCCCTACCACAACCTAGGCGCCACCCCCCAGAAGAAATTGAGGATGACAACCTTAGACCACCACACATCGAGGCAAGAAGGTTTGTTCCTCTAACACAACCAAGAAGGTATGCTCCAAGATGGTACAATGACGATTACATTCCATATGAGCATGATGATTATGACTTTGATGACCACCCTCCATGTGGTTATCAAAGACGCCAAAATCCCCTTTTCTCACAAGATGACGATTTTCTAAAAACAAAAATAAATATTCCCACGTTTAATAGCAAAAGTAATGCGGAGGAATATTTGGAACGGGAAACGAAAGTGGATCTAATCTTTTCTTGTACCAATTACAGTGAATTACAAAAAGTGAGGTACGCTTCTATTGAGTTTTCTGGTTATGCACTAAATTGGTGGACAAATTTGTGTCGAAATAGAACTAAGACAAGACAACCGCCAATTGCCACTTGGAAAGAAATGAAGTTTGAAATGAGACAACGTTTTATCCCAAACAATTATGAAAGTTCTATTTTCACGAGTTTGCAAAACTTACGGCAAGGTTCCAAAAGTGTAGACGAGTATTACAAAGAGTTAGAAATTTTGTTGGAAAGGTCTAACTTGCAGAAACCCGAAGAAGCCACCAAGGCACGTTTCTTACATGGTTTAGACAGGGAGATTGTGCAAAGGGTTGATCTTCAACCTTATCTCGACCTCACAACCATGGTCCATGTGGCTGAAAAGATTGAACACCAATTAAAGGTACGTAGTTCCTCCAATTTCAATTCCACTTATCGTACTAATTAGTCTTCATCAAGGTTTTTCAGCAAGTCTTCAGGAACGGGAAGTTCACGGCCTACAGGAGGCCAAACACGTGACCAAAGTGCGTCACAAAGGATGGACAATTGTGTGCAGCCCACACAACGGCGTGATGACCACGCCCAACAAAAGGCTCCTACCGGAAATTCTTCTGATCTCTCAAACAGGTTTAGGGACATTAAATGCTATAAATGTCAAGGACGTGGTCACATAGGAAAAGAGTGTCCTAATGCAAAACGAATCATGTTAGTTGAGGAGACAAACGAATATGTTTCTCAGTCCGAGCATGAAAACGAGTCTGAGCATGATAATGAAATTGAACCTGAAGAGGATCTAGGCGCATTAGATGATTTTGACACTAAGGAGTTTCTTGTTGTGCGTAGAGCTTTAAATGCATATCCGAAATTAGATGATCACGAACAACATAGAGAAAACATTTTCCATATTCATTGCATGATAAATGGTAAAGTGTGCACCATGATCATTGATTCCGGTTCTTGTGCGAATGTGGCTAGTATCGAATTGGTAAGAAAACTGAATTTGCCTATGACTAATCATCCGCATCTTTACAAACTTGCATGGCTAAATGATTGCGGTGAAGTTAGCGTAAGTAAACAAGTTTTGATTTCTCTTAGCATTGGTAGTTACAAAGATGATGTTTTATGCGATGTTGCACCAATGCAGGCTAGTCATATCTTACTTGGCAGGCCATGGCAATTTGATCCACATGTGACATATGATGGTTATTTGAATTGTTAATCTTTCAAATTGAATGTCAAATTGTACAAATTGCATGCACTTCCACCACACAAAGTCCACGAGGATCACCAACGCATGTCTAAGTCTAGGGCCAATCCTAAGGAAAAAGAAGCCGAGAGAAAATTCGTGGAATGCATGAAAAGTGAGAACAAAAAACAAGAGAGCAAGGGCAAAGAGGTAGTACCCATAAGTGTCAACGAGTCCAAAAAGAAGTGTGGGTATTTAGCAAAGAAAAGAGAGGTCACACGAGCCCTTTATAGCAACCAAACCGTCCTCATCATCATTCCTAAGGCGTGTCACCTTTCCCTCGAAGAACTCCCACCAAACCTACCTACCTCTGTTGTAGAGAAAAGGGGGTTTGAGTGATTTCAAAATAAGTGACTTAAATGCATGATATATACACACACGTGCATGAGATATACATGTATGCATATACATTGCTATTACTTGCCTTATTCAGCTTATATATAATGTTGCCGGACTAACGAGCCATGAAGCGTTAAAGCTTACATCATATGGCAAACATTTGTTGCGTTTATACTATTTTCAGGTGCCACTATTAATGAACTAAACTAGTTCATTAAGTGAAGTACTTAGTTTATTAAACTAAGTAGTTCATTAAAGGAAGCCACATTTGGATAAGGCACAAAGGAAACAAGGCTAAGGAAGGAAAGTTTTCTCCTCCTCCCTCCTTAAATATATACACGCCTATATACATATTAAATACATATATTTTCAGATTTTTTTTTAAAAAAAGACACATACACATGTATTCCAACGTACTACCGACACGTTATATATTTTACGTACGTACGTTAACGTCACACCACTATACTTAACTAATATTTATGAGTATATTCAGGTCTTATATCATATGATATAAGATATGGTGATGACAAATTAAATACGACACGATAAAAGGTTCTAAGCCAAAAATTGTCGTATCGGGCGAATACCGAAACTTCGCCAACGTGTCACGTACTTGCCATAAATAGATGGCCAGACCCTATACTTCAAAATTCCATAAAAATTTCGTGCACATGACTGTATATTCAGCCAAAAATACTTTCCATGTTGGCACACACAAATCACCTCACATTAAGGCCAAAATGTGAAGATTCCAATTTTAATTTTGACACATGATAAATGGCGCCACTTTAGACCAGCCAAGTGCTGAGATTTAAAGTATATATTATATATATTATGTGTAACATAATACATATAACATGTGCAAGAAGTTTGAATTTAATTAGAGAAAAATCGGGTAATCGATAAATATCGAAAATTCAGTTTTCTACGCACACAACACATGGAACGTTTTTGGTACATCATGTGACATGTATCTAGACACTTTTTACATATGTTATACATCTTAAAGTGTTCTAAAAATTAAATTAAGGTCTGATTGGAATATAACATGTGTGTATTATTAAATGTGCACTATTTTACAAAGTTAGCAAAAATAATTTTCAGCATATGTATATACATCATACACGCACATTACAGCCAAGATGGAGCTTATTTTGAGCCTTGTTTGTATATTGATTGGTCAAGAATCAATCATACAATGTTGGTGAATTAAAAAGAGAAGCTACAAATGGTAAGATTTCAAACTTTGTCTCACTTATAACACATGATGAAAATTTCAGCATGTTGAAACAAGGCTGGCCGATTTTTGCACTTTAATATGATATATTTTGTCATCTCAAATTGTGTGATTGATTGAGAGAAGAAATGGAAGTAATTTGAATATTATTTAAATTCATAAAGTGTGATATTTTATATATCACACATGCTGAAAATTTTTCAGCATGTGTGTGACTTGTGATGGCCGAATTCATGGTCTTGAATGTGTCCAAGTTCATTCTCAATGTGATAAAGATATTTACCATCAATTGATGATTTATTTCAAAAACAAAAATCAAAGAAAAATGGTAATATTTTGAATTGTACAACCATGTAACACATGCTGAAAATTCTGCATGATAAACCACTTAATGGCCGATTTTCATACTTGGTTGGGAAGGAATTTGGTCTTGCAACATTTATGTGATTATCTTATGCATTATGGAAATAATTTTATGATTGATATTGGCACATGTTTTAAGTGTATTCTCAGATTTTTCCAAGTCATCCATGATGACACCATCCAACCAATCATGAAGTGCCAAGTAAGCAAAGCTTAAATGATCATCCAATAAGAAGATGTCAAGTAAGCAAGACCATGTCACAATGATGTCTTACATTCTCCCAAGGACTTAGAAGATAATTTTCAAGAGGGGGACTACACCAAGGGGGACGGCCATAGTACATTAAAAGGAAAGAAGAGGAGCAAAAACAAGACAAGTACCAGCTTTGCAAAATCAAAGTGAAAAAACGCCTAGCCTCTTCTTGTTCTACATTCTCTTTCTTTCTTTCTTCTTGAAAGCCTATTGTATTCATATTTTTCAATCTTGAATAGGCTTGATATAGACCACCACATATTCCATATCTTTGTAAAAGATTGATCAAGGTGTGATCAATCTTCATTCTTGCGAGGTGGTGGTGTTCGTGCATATTGTATTCAACGTACAAGGTTTGTAAAGGGTTGGAGTTGGTGTGTAACTCCATCAACCCTGTGGTAAGGTGTATTACGTGTTTGTGATTAGTGTGAACCAAGGAAGGTGTTCCTTGAAGACTGGAGTAGGTTGTTTATAACCGAACCAGTATAAAATTCTTGGTGCCATTTAATTTCAGCATTTACTTTCTGTTACTGCACAGTTTACTCTTTTGGTTGGCGTTCGTGAAAATAGTAAACGACTTTCAAAAATCACAAAAAGTTCCAGAAACATATCCATACGTTCTAGAGTTAATTTGGCACAAGTTTCAACCCTTTTGGATAAGTATAAGTCGATCAAACATCAAAAGTTCTGAGACTAGTGCAGTCTGATTCTCAGACTTGCAAAGGTTGAGACTTTGATTGTAATTTACCTACTTCCCAAAAGAATTTTGTAAAACTGTTTCAACCTACTTAAATATAGTGTATAAGGAGTTAGTGGTTAATTGTTCAGAGCATTTGGACTTACACACAAATAGGAATAAAATTTTCAAAACCGTCTACCGTTTCTGGCAGATTCGTGCAATCTGATCACGAACGGTGTTTGAAGGGGTTAAAGGTTGAATTTTAATTTGAAATTTTTAGGGGACCCTCATAACATCTGAGGATAAGTTCTCTCCAAATTTCAGAATTTTTGGAGACTATAACCTGGTTTTAAAAACGTTTTAAAATTGGTCCTGGAAACAGAATCTGTTTTCAGAAGTTGAGTTGTTTAGTTTTAAACAACTTTTAAAAACCACACTTTCCGCACCACCTATTCAACCCCCCCTTCTAGTGGTGCCTTGCAGATCCTACATCTGTTGCGTCCCTTATCCAAGAGTACGAAGTTCTATTTCCCTCTGAGCCACCATCCGGATTACCATCCATTAGAGGAATAGAACACCAAATCGATTTTGTCCCAGGAGCCGTGTTTCCAAATCGCCCAGCCTATTGAGCCAACCCCGAAGAAACCAAGGAAATCCAAAGGCAAGTAGAGGAGCTCCTAGCGAGTGGACAAGTCCGAGAGATCCTAAGCCCATCAGCCATCCCAGTCATTTTAGTACCCAAAAAGGATGGAACTTGGAGAATGTGTACCGATTGCCGAGCCCTAAACAAAATTACCGTCAAGTATAGGTACCCCATACCTACGCTGGATGATATGTTGGATATGTTGCACGGATCTAAATTCTTCACCAAAATTGACCTTAAGCAAGGGTACTTCTAGGTACGCATTAGAGAAGGGGACGAATAGAAGACTGCATTCAAAACCAAGTTTGGGTTTTATGAGTGGTTAGTGATGCCCTTCGGGCTCACCAACGCCCCTAGCACCTTTATGCGTTCATAGACCGATTTGTTGTTGTTTATTTCGATGATATCCTAATCTATTCCCAAACCATAGAAGATCACCTTGACCGCATTAGGGCTGTTTTTGAGAAGCTTAAGCAAGAACAACTTTACGCCAACTTTAAGAAGTGATCTTTTTGTTTGGAACACGTAGTTTTCCTAGGCTTTGTCATTTCGGCTGAGGGAGTAGAGATGGATGAGGAAAAGGTTAGGCAATTGTGGAGTGGCCTATACCTAAGACCGTAGGGGAAGTTCGCAGTTTCCATGGACTTGCAAGTTTTTATAGACGCTTTGTCAAGGATTTTTCTTCCATAGCTACACCTCTAAATGAAATTGTGAAAAAAGATGTGCCTTTTAGGTGGGAAGAGCCACAACAACAGGCCTTTGATGAGCTTAAATGTAGGCTGACCACTGCACTCATACTTAGGTTACCAAATTCTGACGAGACCGTTGAGATCGAGTGTGATGCAAGTGGAGTAGGTATAGGCGCCGTTTTGACCCAAGGTAAGAAGCCTATAGCCTACTTTAGTGAAAAGTTGAAAGGCGCTGCATTGAATTACTCTACCTATGACAAGGAACTTTATGCCCTTGTGAGATCCCTACAAACTTGGCAACACTATCTTCAACCGAAAGAGTTTGTGATCCACACTGACCACGAAAGCCTTAAGTATATTAAAGGGCAAGGAAAGTTGAATAAGAGACATGCCAAATGGATAGAGTACATAGAACAATTCCCTTACGTGATTAAGTACAAACAAAGAAAGGACAATATAGTTGCCGATGCCCTCTCTAGGAGATACACATTAGTGACTACATTATCCTCACGCTTCTTAGGATTCGAATCACTTAAGGAATTGTACACCAATGACCATGACTTTGGCACCATTTCGAGGCATGTAAGGAGGCACTATTTGGGAAATTCTACATACATGAGGGTTATCTTTGTAGGACCTCAGGCGCTACCAACTCTCCCAAAACCAATTGGTGACAGGAGATGCGCATACCCTAGTCTTATAGCACATTCAGCACACAAGCGCCCACGGCATTCGACTGTGACTTGGCCCACCTGGCCTACGCCCATCGGCCTACGCCACGGGACAATTGATGCACCCATCAATCTCCCTCTCAGCAATTGCTCCCGCTGGGAATCGAACCCGTGACCTCGCTCTGATACCACTTGTAGGACCTCAGGCGCTACCAACTCTCCCAAAACCAATTGGTGACAGGAGATGCGCATACCCTAGTCTTATAGCACATTCAGCACACAAGCGCCCACGGCATTCGACTGTGACTTGGCCCACCTGGCCTACGCCCACCGGCCTACGCCACGGGACAATTGATGCACCCATCAATCTTTTCAAAGAACATAAGTTGTGTGTTCCCCAAACATCCCTACGAGAAGCATTGACTAGAGAAGCCCATGGGGGAAGTTTAATGGGTTATTTCAGAGTGTTCAAAACCCTTGAAACTCTTAAGGAACATTTCTATTGGCCCCACATGAGAGTAGACGTCGAGAGGTTGTGTGGCAAGCCAAATCCAAGTCCCAACCACATGGCCTTTACACGCCTTTACCTGTCCCTGATTCCCCTTGGATTGACATTTCCATGGACTTTGTTTTAGGACTTCCTCGGTCTAGAGGAGGGCGCGATAGCATTTATGTTGTGGTTGATAGATTTTCAAAGATGGCACATTTCATTGCATGTAGGAAAGTTGATGACGCCACACATGTTGCTGATTTGTTCTTCAAAGAAATCGTGAGATTGCATGGCACGCCACGTACAATTATAAGTGATAGAGATACGAAATTTTTGAGTCATTTTTGGCGCGTTTTGTGGGCTAAACTTGGTACACAATTGTTGTTTTCAACCACTGCACACCCACAAACTGATGGACAAACTGAAGTCGTTAATCGTACTCTTTCTCAAATTTTGCGTGCCATTTTGCAAAAACATATTAAACATTTGGAAGATTGTTTACCATATATCGAATTTGCATACAATAGGAGTGTCCATTACGGTACCTTGCATAGTCCATTTGAAATCGTGTATGGTTTTAACCCCTTGTCTCCGCTTGATTTGATCCCTATTCCCGTGCATGAACGTTCAAGTCTTGATGGTAAACGAAAAGCGGAAAAGATAAAGAAACTGCATGAACAAGTTAAAACACAACTTCAAAAGAAAAACAAAGCTTATGAAAGACGAGATAACAAACATCGAAAACGAGTTGTGTCTAAACCTGGAGATTTACTGTGGTTACATTTGCGCAAAGAAAGATTTCCCAATGAGAGAAAGTCAAAAATGTTACCTCGAGGAGATGGACCTTTCAAAGTTTTGAAACACATAGGTGACAATGCATACATCCTTGATCCTCCTGAAAAGTATGTTTCAAGTTTCGTCCTCGATACTTGTGTGTTAAGTCATAAGCAAGGGGAAGTCTTCTTCTTTGTGCCTAACCCTTTGATGAAATAAAATCCTTGATATTTCCTTCACTTTGTGTGACACTTTTTTTCTTGGTTTTGCATTAAAAACCTAAGTTAAGATCCTTCAAAGTTGAGCATTTTGAAGGTGTTGTCATTGCTAAAAGGTGCAGTCAAGGAGGGCCATATTGGTTTGCCTGATCAACGACCATCTTGAAGTGTTGGTATTGCTCATTTGAGCCACACGTTTCTATCACTAAGGAAACAAGGGGAAGTCTTCTTCCTTTTGCCTAACCCTTTGTGAAGGACGTTTGGAAGGTAGAATTAGTGGAGCCCACGTTGTGCACGCATCAATTCCCGTAGGGATTGATTAATCAACGAGGGTCAAAACTTTACACAAAATTGCGAACACTAAAATTAACTCTCTGAATCATAATAAGATATGAAAAGTCTTAGACGACATTAATCGAGATCTCTAGACTGAAAGAGGATACTGTTGAAGTATTTGTCATCACAGCAGCAATACAAAATCCAGTATTGCGGAATGAAACGAGGCTGTGTCCCTACTTTTAATGGAAGTGTCAGAAATTGGTTCAGGGCAAGGCAGGATCTTAGCTATCAAAAAGTAAATTTCAATAGAATAACGATTGCTAGGAAATAATTTATTAACAGTATTTGTTAACTATATTAGAACTAATGACTGAACGAATCAAGAAAAGAAGTACTGAAGATCATAGTAGCGCAGTGGAAGCGTGTGGATTAGAGTACCCTAAGCCGTTTGAGATTTACCTAAAGGATTGGATAATTTCATCTGAGAATTTTTAACAAAAGTAGACGAGCAAAAGTATATTTCAAAATGTATGTTTTGATTTAAAAAAGAAAAGGCATGTGTTCAATTGTTTCAAATTGTTCAAATTATTCACGATTATTAGGCTTCAAATACTTTAAAATTCTTTCAATTATAATATATTGCAAACAAAAATATACCACTATAGTTTTGTGTTTTCAAAAATAAAATGGATATTTTGTAACCAAATAAACCTATATTTCAAAGTAGAGTCATATAAGTTGTGATTTTAGAAAAGTGTGTTCGAACACTAATTCAGCATACTAGATTATGGATGAAATTCGTGACATGTGATAGGGAAGAATTTAGTAGAACTACACTAAGGAGCTGATTATGACTTAACACACAAGTATCGAGGACGAAACTTTTTGTCAGGTGGAGGAATGTTATCAGCCGCACCCCCAAGCCATTAGGAAAAGAGAATAAAGGAAATTATAGTTATAAAGATAGGTGTATCGGTTAAAATCGAATAAATCATTGTGCCACATTAAGCGGTATTGGCAAGGACTGTGATACACATGAAAATAAATAAGTAAACCCTAGGTGACAAAATAACTTAGGTGAAACAACTAAATAGAAATAAAAAATAGCACACAAACTTTCTTTTACATTTAAATAAAAGAAAAAAAGAAGTAGGACATAGAAAAATAATGTAGACAATTTGTCCATTCTATCCACCCAAGCGAACCTATGGCCGCCCACTACCCAACATGAGTGGAAGAATATTTTATTTTCTTCTTCCACTATCATTAGTCATCTTAGATAATTTTAGGAAATTAACAATTTTACAATATATATCCACTTTCTTCCAACAAGCCTTATTTTATAAAACTCCTTGCAAGACACATCACTTCACCCCTCAACCACCACTTGTCCGCCCTACACGGGAAGAAAAGGAAGAATAATGTTTTCACCCCTCCATGTTCACCCACTCATATTACATGCAAATCCCACTTTGTCATTTCCCTCCAACTTTCCAAGCTAATCATTTCCCTTCTTTTACCTCATATGTCCTTGCATATAAGAAAAAAGAGAATATTGTCTTACACACTTCATGCTCTATCCAATTGCAAGACATGCATTCTTCCACCATGTCACCTCCTTAACAACTTCACGAATAATGATTTCTCCCCACCACTTGGCTTGGCCGCCCCCTGCAAGGAAGAAAACAAAATATATTGTCTTACACACTCCATTTCTCCATCCTTCACTTCATGTCTTTTTCCCAACCAATCAGCCTTCATGCAAAGGCTTCCAACCTCATCATTTCCTTCTCTTCCCAACCACAATCATGAGTAGATTCCTCCATTACTTCACAAAAATTTCAGCCACATATGTAGAAGAGAGAAAGAAATTACGCTCCTCTCTCATCCCACTCATTTCACTCCCACTTCTAACAAAGAACATTTCTTCATTTTGCTAAGCAACAATTGTAGTCTTCAAGCCTCTTTAGACTCAAAAAAACCAAGAAAACCTACACAAAGGATGAAATTTTCTTATCACACCCACTCCCAACTAATCTTACATGTAATTCCCCCTATCACGTCTACTCTTCCCTTTTCCCATAAACTTCATGATGATAATCCTCCACTACCCAACCATAAGAAATTCGGCCATACATGCACAAAAGGAGAAGCTTCTATTTTTTCTCTCATTCTTACTTCACAAATTTATTCCAGGCCAAGAGCAATTTCCATCCTACTTTGTTTCCTTCCATTCCAAATAAAGAACAACTCTCTCTCTCTCTCTCTTCATTCTAATAAGATCCTAAGCCTTCATTTCTCTCTTTTAAGACAGCTTCTTTCCCCCTCTCAAGCCCAACCCTGTGGGATGCATAAGGAGGAGAAGAAGAGGATTTCAATTAATTTTCCTCTCATTCTTCATTTCAATTCCAATCCAAGCCAAGAACCCTTCTCTCTCTTCTTGTCAAGACAAGAACAAATTCTTCCAACCTCCCTTAAGTCTCCAAACTCATGAGCAACATAAGGAGAAAAAAGAGATATTTCTCTGAAGCCTAGGAAACTTCATATCAACATTAAGGTAAGATGTTCCAACCATCATGCTAGTGATTCTTCTTCTATTATCTTTCCAAATTATAGAAGCCGTGGGTTCAACAAAAGGGAGACAAAAGGAATATTGTCTTGAAGAGAATGTTTGTCTCCACGAAGACAAATTCAAATGTGTCCAAGATTGAATCTTCTTTTCAAATTTGAACTCAAAATCATATCCAACCAACAACAAGAGACCGGCCATTTTGAAGTGCAAGGATGAATATCAAATTCAAATCAAACTTGAAGTTAAACTTGAATTTAAATTCAACCAAGATTCGAATTCAATTTTCAACCAAGTGGAGACTTAAATTTCAAGAAGATTTCAGCCTATAGTGCCAGCCATGAACACGCCATCTTGGAGGATAAAAGAAGGATAGATTCCAATTCAAATTGAATCCAAGTTTGAATTCAAATTCAAACTCAATTTGAATTCCAACTTTAACCATCATTTGAATTCAATTCCAGCCGTTTTATCATCATAAAATCTGGTTTCCAGGACCACAACAAGCATCACACATGGCTAGAAGGATGGTGGAAAGGATATGCAAGTACCAAATTCAAGGTGAACTCAAAATTCAAACTCACCTTGAATTCAAATTCACCCAACTTTTGAATTCAACTTCAACCTCATCTTACTCATCAAATCAGCTTCTCCAAGGCTCCATTTGATCATCATACACGGCTGGATGGCAGCCTACAAGCGTTGGAGATATTATCTAGAATTTGTCTTAGATTTGAATTCAAACAATTTTCAGATTTCAGGTTCATTTCAAATGCTTTCTAGATACCTTATTTAGAGATAACATCTGGTTATTTCCTTAGTGTTAGACGTCCATAAATAGGGCCCTTTGGCCGATTTGAGAGAACAAATTTTGATGAATAAAATTTCTTGATATTTTCTTCACTTATTGTGAGACTTTGTTTTCTTGGTTTTGCATTAAAAACCTAAGTTAAGATCCTTTAAAGTTGAGCATTTTGAAGGTGTTGCCATTGCTTAAAGGTGCTGTCCAGGAGGGCTGTATTGGTTTGCATGATCAACGACCATCTTGAAGTGTTGGTCTTGCTCATTGATCTACACGTTTTTATCACTAAGGAAGCAAGAGGAAGTCTTTTTCCTTGTGCCTAGAAGGTGGAATTGTTGGAGCCCACGTCTTGCACGCATCACTACAGAGAGAGGTAAAGAGAGAGAATAGAAAAAGGGAGGATTAAGGAAAAGGAAGTTTCATATAGGCCGATGCTACCAAACTATATTGTACGTCTCCTGCCATAACTCCATTGTCGGCAATTTCAGACTCAACTCCGATCTCAATCTAACGGCTAAATAAAGAGAAAAGAAGACATGGCAGCTACTGCATTAGTCGCTGGACCCGACCCGCTTTTCGGCCTCCGAAACTATTTCTACTTGGGCGCATATCAAGTGGCGATTAACAACAGCGACATCTTGAATCTTTCTCCTGATGAAGTCATCGAGAGAGACACTATTGTTTACAGATCTTACATTACCCTTGGAAGTTACCAGCTTGTGATTAGTGAGATCGATGATTCAGCTGCTACTCCTCTTCAGGCTGTGAAATTGCTTGCTCTGTACCTTGCCCACACCAGCAGGAAACAAAAGGAGGCATCACTCACAAGTCTCAAGGAATGGCTTGGAGATCCAGCCATTGGTAACTGAAAGAATGAGATTGAAAAATGGTATATTGTATATTCATATGTATCGTGTATGAGTACATCAAGTATATAGACTTCTACAACAAGAGTTTGATACAACCACAAGCTAGTTAAACTACAACTATAAGATAGAGTTAGCTACAACTAGAAATTGTTGTAACAAAAGTTGTTAGGCTAGCTAATAGTTTGTTGAGACAACAAACCCTAGTAGACTCAAACCCTACGTATCCGGCGGCTGCATGGATGTATTCGGCGGCTGCATGGCAGGATCTTTAACACGCCCCCGCAAGATGGCAGTTCCGTCGGAAAGGCCAATCTTGGACCGAAGAAGAATAAACCGTGCCTTGGGCAAGGGTTTGGTGAGAACATCAGCTAGTTGCTTTTGCGTGGTTACATGCGAAACTTGCAGTGTGGCAGCAGCTATCTTTTCACGAACAAAGTGATAGTCTAGTGCAATATGCTTCATGCGACTATGAAAAACAGGATTAGCACATAAGTAAGTGGCACTGATGTTGTCGCAGAAGATAGTGGGCTTTTGCAAGAGAGAAACACCAAGTTCGGAAAGAAGATGTGTGACCCATGTGACCTCAGCAGTAGTCGCAGCAACGGCACGATATTCAGCTTCAGTAGAGGAACATGCTATAGTGCGCTGCTTTTTAGAACACCACGAAATGGGGTTGCCACCAAGAAAAAGCAGAAACGCAGTAGTGGAACGATAAGAATCAGTGTCACAAGCCCAATCAGCGTCAGAGTACGCATGGAGAGTAAGAGGCTGATGGCGACAGAGGAATAAGCCATGATGAATAGTGTGCTTGAGATAGCGAAGGACGCGCTTCGCTGCCGTCCAATGTGCCTGAGTGGGCGCATGCATGTATTGGGCGAGCTTATTCACGGCGAAGGCGATGTCGGGTCTAGTAAGCTGCAGATATTGAAGACCACCAATGAGACTGCGATACTATGTTGCATCTGCCGAAGGAGACCCATCGCGAAGAACTAGGCGGCCCGTGGAAGACATGGGTGTAAGAGAATCTTTGATGCCATCAAGATGAAATTTAGTAAGGAGGTCACGAATGTACTTATCCTGAGAAAGATGGAGACCCGCCGGAGTAAATACGGCCTCAATGCCCAAAAAATAATGTAGTGGTCCAAGATCCTTGAGCGAGAACCGAGCACCTAATGAATCAACAAACTTACGGATGGTGGGATGACTGTTTCCTGTGACAAGCAGATCATCAACGTAGACAAGAAAATATATAACGACATTATCAGCACGATAGATGAATAGTGACGTATCAGACTTGGAATTACAAAAACCATATTGTACTAAGAAACTCTTCAGCTCATTATACCACGCCTGGGGTGCCTGTTTGAGACCATACAGGGCGCACCGAAGATGGCAAACATGAGTAGGCAAAGCTGAATTTACAAACCCTGGAGGCTGCGTCATATAAACATCCTCAGTTAGATGACCATTAAGAAAGGCATTATTAACATCAAGATGTGAGATAGGCCAGCCATGAGATAGTGCGAGTGAAAGAACCACCCTGACGGTTGTGGGCTTCACCACAGGACTAAGAGTATCATGATAATCAATACCAGGACGTTGATGAAAACCTTTCGCAACAAGTCGAGCTTTATAACGAGCAATAGACCCATCAGGATTACGCTTAATACGAAAGACCCACTTACACCCAACAACATTATGGCCCGGTGGAGGAGGAACAAGCGCCCATGTGCCGTTGCGGGCTAGGGCAGCAAGTTCATCATCCATTGCAGCACACCAGTTCGGGTCACGAAGGGCTTGCTTTACCGTAGATGGTTCTAAAGGGGGAGGAAGAGGATGTTTAGTAGTGTGATTTAGCGTGACATAATCAGGGAAAAGTTTGGGACGGTGAATGTTATTACGAGCACGAGTGACCATGGGGTGACCTTGGGATGGCTCAGGAGGCAAAGGAGAGGGAGGGGCCGAAAGTTGGTCAGGAGAAGGAGCACACGGCTCCTGGGAATGGGACGGACCAGAAGTGTGCGAAGGATCCGGGGGAGTGGGCGGGCTGGCGTGGGCAGAGGGCGTAGGTGTTGGCGCGAAAGGGAATGTAGAGGAAGAGGAAGAGGGATACCTGGAGGTGGCAGCTGCTGGAGCAGCTTCGGCAGGCGCAACCGAACGGGGCAACGGGACATGAGCCACGGGCGGGTGTAGGGCAGCGAGCAAAGGAACACCTGCAAACCAAGATGACACGGACAGGGTGGAATCATTAGTCTCAGATGCACCGGCAAAGGGAAACTAATGCTCAACAAATTGGACATGGCGTGAAAGATAAAGTCGATTGGTGGAAACATCAAGACACTTGTAAGCATGATGAGTGTTAGAGTAGCCCACAAACACACACGGCTTTGAGCGTGGAGCCAGTTTATGATCCGAATAGGGTCGTAACCAAGGAAAACAAAGACACCCAAACGCACGCAAGGAATGATACTGAGCTGGTTTAGAGAATAAACGCTCATAAGGAGTCATGTTTTGAAGGACTTGGGTTGGCAGCCGGTTTATAATATATGTAGCAGTGAGAAAGGCATATGACCAATATTTCGGAGGCATGGACGCGTGATGCAAGAGAGCAAGTCCAGTTTCAACGACATGGCGATGCTTACGTTCAGCAGAGCCGACATGTTCAGGTGTATAAGGCGGAGACACACAGTGGTGAACACCCCCGGATTCAAAAAATGATGTGAGCCCCTTATACTCAGTCCCCCCATCAGTGTAAAGTGTGACAAAAGGACGATGGAAAAACTTCTCTACCATGCGTTTGAATTTGGGAAAAATCATAGACACATCAGACTTGCGTGCCATAGGAAACAACCAAGTATACTTTGTAAAATAATCCACAAACAAAATATAGTAACGAAAGCCATCAATAGATTCAATCGGGGAAGGTCCCCAAACATCTGAGTACACAACATCAAGTGGTCCACGACTTTTGACAGATGAACTTGAAAAAGGCAACTTATGACTCTTACTGCTAAAACAAGACTCGCAGAAAAATTTATTGAAAGAGACATTAGGGGAAACAGACACATCATTATTGCGACTCAACAATTGGAGAACACGTCGGGATGGATGCCCAAGACGATGATGCCAGGTGGCGAGAGAGGACACGTGAGTGACATTAGCGCGGGGAGGTGCTGCAGCCGAAGGTGAAGCCGATTGGGTAACAGGGTCGACTCCAACTGAAGAAGGCACGCTCCATTCATACACATTACCCTTGGTCCGCCCGTGAGCCAGTTGCGCCCCCGTGATGAGATCCTTAACAACAAAGGAGAAAGGAAAGAACTCAATGGATGTATTATTATGTTGGCAAAATTTAGAAACTGAAATAAAATTTGTGGTGAGTGAGGGGACATGTAAAACATTTGATAAAACCAAGGGTTTAAGAGAGGTAGAGAGTATGGTAGAACCAGTATTAGATATGTTGTGATTAGAACCGTCACCAAGTAAGACATCATCCGGACCCTCATATGGTTGGTGCTGCGAAAGATGCGTCAAGTCATGAGTGACATGGTGAGACGCTCCAGAATCTAACACCCAATTATTATGCATGGACCCCGAAGTGGTGTGATGTACTTCAGGTTGCTGTTGCAGGGCCCGCTTCAAGGAATAGCACTGACGTGCTGTGTGACCACGCTTTTGGCAATACTGACAAACCACTCCGGATTGTGAGGAGTTTCGGATAGGCCGAGAGTTGGCTGAGGGCTGGCCAAACCCCTGCGGCATACCCGAACCAGTGGACGGCGGCTTGCCTGTGGATGGCCGTCCGCCGCCACCATGACGAGGCCCCCCTTGAGGGCCGCTGAAGTTGCGGCCAAATTTACGTGCTGTGTGACCAAGCTTTTGGCAATACTGACAAACCACTCCGGACTGTGAGGAGTTTCGGATAGGTCGAGAGTTGGCTGAGGGCTGGCCAAACCCCTGCGGCATACCCGAACCAGTGGACGGCGGCTTGCCTGTGGATGGCCGTCCGCCGCCACCATGACGAGGCCCCCCTTGAGGGCCGCTGAAGTTGCGGCCAGATTTCATGTGAGTGGCATGAACTGTAACTGCAGCACCACTACGAGCCTCTTCGCGTTTAAGAAATGCTTCATGCTCGACCAATTTGTCATGAAGTTCTTCAAACGAAATAGGAGTGTCACGAGCTCTAATGGCAGCAGCTATTTCTTTAAAGCTGCTACTGAGTCCATTTAGAGCAAAAATTGATAAATCATCATCACTGAGATGAGTGTCAACAAGGGCTAACTCATCAGCAATGCTTTTGATAGTCTGAAGATAGTCAGCTACAGACTGAGTGTCACAGGTAATATTAGTGAGACGTTCCTTAAGATTCATGATCCGAGATCGAGACTTATTTGCATATAGCCGGTGAAGCTTTTGCCAAGCTTTACGTGAGGTTGAGGCAGTAGCGATCAAGAGCACTACCCCTTCAGACACTGACGCCAAGATAGAATGCAGTAAGAGTTTGTCCTGCCGAACCCAGATAGCATAATCGGGGTTGGGCTGTTTTTCACCACTAGAACTAACCGTGTACTGTGAAGGACACGGTTTGCTCTCATCAAGAAAACCCATTAGATCGTATCCATATAGCAAAGCATCGAACTGAGCTCTCCAAGAAGGAAAGTTATTCTTGGTCAGCTTGATAGGTAGCTGCGCAGCAACATTGATAGTAATGACTCCATCAAGGGAGCCTTGTTTGGTGCTAGTTTCGGCCATTAGAACGAGAAGAAGGTGGCGTTTTTTGGAGTACTCGTTGGAGTCAAGAAGGCTCTGATACCATGAAAGAATGAGATTGAAAAATGGTATATTGTATATTCATATGTATCGTGTATGAGTACATCAAGTATATAGACTTCTACAACAAGAGTTTGATACAACCACAAGCTAGTTAAACTACAACTATAAGATAGAGTTAGCTACAACTAGAAATTGTTGTAACAAAAGTTGTTAGGCTAGCTAATAGTTTGTTGAGACAACAAACCCTAGTAGACTCAAACCCTACGTATCCGGCGGCTGCATGGATGTATTCGGCGGCTGCATGGCAGGATCCTTAACAGTAACCATCATACATTAAGACTAATTGCTGGTACCATATCCATGCACGAGGAGGCGTATAATGAAGCTTTAAGTATACGAATGCCGGTGGAACTATGGAGCTTGTGGTAGATTCCGTTGATTGATCATGAAGTGTGAGCATGGAATACAACTTGCCAAGTACATTAACTTACAATTTCAATTTTTATTGGCTAAGGTATCTCATAACTTTGATATATACATCAATGTATAAATTCACTGTTTTTTCAAAGAAAATCTCAGATTTAAATATATACACTGTTTTGATAGTATTGTTAATATTTAAGTACATACAAACTATTTTATAGTAATAAATATATATTTGTACATTTCAGTAATCACATATATCAACATACTCACCATTTCAGGAAAAATATATATGTATGAAGATAGTTTTAAGAATTATATATAGTATATATATATTAAAATATTTTGGTAATCATTTAATTATATACATTCTGTTTTCGAAGTTATATATATATGTATATATATATATATATATATATAAAATAATTTTGGAAATCTATATATAAATCTAATCTTGTTCCAAAATAAAAAAGAAAGAGGTACATGAATATGTTTAGATGGTTTAGGATTTATTTACCCATACTACATTTCTGTTTTGTAAATATGTATAAAATATGCTTATATGTTATTTTCGGGTTGTATATACGTGTATATTTCCTGTTTTTAAGATTAAGAGTAAATGTATTTAACTGTTGTATGAAGTTTATCTACATATTTATGTCCATATTTTCTGTTTACCGAATTTTAAATACATATAAACTTATATATATACAATACTTCGGGTTCAAAACCTATGCGTATATATATTTTTGATTCCAGAATTTCACATACGAAGATTTGCGTTGTCTTTTTTTAGGAATTCGATCTTTTACACTTATCATCATTCGTACCTAGTATATCCTAACGGCAGCAAAAGCTATCGCTAGGGTCTAGGGAAGGTAAGTGGCAGGCAAACAATACCTCTGTTTCAAGGGATAGAGAGTTTGCTTCCAGTGAGACCTCCGGCTCTGTTGTAATTATTTTTGGGCTTTATATATGATTATATAGACTTTTTTATAAAAAATACTTATATAAATATATTGTACTGATTTTGGCTTACTTATAAATATAAATTTTGACAACGAAACTTTTATACAAGTGTTATACAACCGGTTAATTTTAGAAATTCATTTCATAAATATTTAAATTCCATTTTCTAGAAGTTTGACAGGTTAACCTTGTTTACCGTTCATCAATTCTCAGATTAAGTACGAAATTAATGTAAATAAACTGTTTTGCGTGGGATTATGGATATCTATGTATATATCTATAGTATGTTTTGGTGATCTACGAATATATGTAAATATGAGAATTATTTTCGGGTAGAATTTATGTAGTTATATAATTTTCGGATTTTTTAACCGTGTAAAATCATATAAATAGTTTTGAAAGTATTTATATATATAAATATTTTCGGACTTAAGAAAAAAATAGAGTAATGTATAAAATGGTCGGATAATTGTAGTGAAAGAATAAGAGTAATCCAGAGGAGACGGAATTTGTGGTGTAAAGGTGAAGTTGAAGAGACAAGTTAATAAACAAATAATTAACTTACAGGTTCAAATTTTGGAGATTCCAGAGAATAAGTTGGACATATAGAAGCAGAGACTCTTATGGTAACCTTCCGACGATCGAGCATAGAATAAGAAAGCTAAGTGACCAGTAAGTGGTCTATTTGTGGTTGTTATGTTCATGCATTACTGTGTTGTTTGTTGCATATCTGTAATTGGATTTTCTCCATATACGAGTTGTGTGTATATGTGAGATATGTATGTACGTATGAACTGGGTGTATGTATGGTGATTTGTAAATGTTATCTGTAATTGTCTCTACATCCAGATGGTGTACTGGGAATATAGGCCTCAGGCACTCAGTTAGGTCTCGGGATAATGCATTGCACGGTAGTTATATGAGCATTGTGCGTGACATGACTTTAGTAGCATGTGACACATAGAGAAAAGCATGCATCATGAAGTTGTGCATTATTATGTGGAGTGACTTACTTTCCATAGTTTATTTAATCCGTTAACATGTATTGTTCTCTTGTTTGTTTATGTGACTAATTGTTTGTTGTGTATGTCATATTTGAGAAGAGCATGCATCACGGTAATGTAGATTGAGCTGATGGATTTACCTAATTTGTTGACTATTCCCAATGTGTCAATTGTTAAAGATATTCGAGTGAATTTAATTGAGTACTATAGACATGTATGTTGATTTGTAAATGTTATCTGTAATTGTCTCTACACGTATGATTTTCATAATGGGTATAGGTAGGTTGCTTACCGAGTCCGTTGATTTTGGATCAAACCATCACTCACCAGTTTTGTAGGTATTAGAAGTTAGGACATGCTTACACAGAGAGCGAGGTCGTGTGAAGATGTCGATAGATTTAGAAGACTCTTGCTTAATGACTTTGACCGAGGCTTTTTGGGTTATTTATGAGGTTGTTGAGATATTAGGTATGTTTGATGATTTACGATTTGGGAGTTTTGCTCTAAGACTTGGTCTATTCTTTTTATTTGAGGATGTTTTAATTAAAGATTTTAGTTTATGACGTGCCTGTGGAAAATTTCTACGTATTCTTTGACAAGTAAGAAGTTAGTCGACGCCTTATAGTTCTCGTAGTAGATTACGGCGGATACACTATTCCCGATGCTAGGGTTCGGGAGGCGGGCGCTACAGGCAATCCTTCCCACTCATCGCCGGCAATGGCCAGCGATCCTCCTCTTTCTCTTACAAAATCTTTCGCTGCGGTGGCCTCGTCCTCAGCCGCTACATTTCCACAACATGACATCGGACGCTACAAAGGGGCACCAGCCGTCCGTTTCACATCAGCCCAGATCGACTCCTTGGCCATCCGTTTTCGACACGACTTGGTAGGCACATGTTGACACGGTAGGCCGGCGATAATTGCAATCCGCCGGGCATTTGATCTCATTGGATTTGCAGGTAACATTTCCATTCGATTGTTGGATGATAGTCAAATCTTGATGAATTTCGATAAAGAGGATGATTACACGCGTAGTTTTTATTGCGGTACGTAGAGAATACTTGGATATGAAATGCGAGTCACAAAGTCGACATCATATTTCAATCTTAAGTTCGAAATTCTGGTGGTGCCGGTGTGGGTATCGCTCACCGGCTTGCCCATACACTTTCATGATCAGCAAGCCTTGTATGAGCTCGTCTGTGCTATTGGTCGCCTGATCAAAGTGGATGTAGCAACTCATAATTTTCTTTGACCGTCGGTGGCCCGAGTGTGTGTTGAAGTGGATGTTACTCAAGAGCTTCCATCCAAGATTTATGTGTATTGTGGTGATTCATCCTTTTTTCAACTAGTGCTTTATGAGGATTTATCATTTTAGTGTCAGCAGTGTAAGACGTTTGACCATAAGGATGGCCAACGTGCCACCCGGAATGTTTTGGAGACGATGAAGACAGATCACAAACAGGCAGCTCCTAAGGGACGATGGCAGCCAAATCCTACTTCCGCCCATGTAGTGCCAGATCATTGGAATCCTACTGCTCCTCCTCCGGCCGAAGACAATCTGTCGCCTCCTAGTCATGCACAAGATATTTCACGACTTGGACAAGATGCGGAGTATCATCCTTCGCTTGAGGCTAATGATGATGGAGAAGTTGGTCAATGCTTGGATACTGAGTTACATGCAGAAGATATCCCACCGAATCTTCCTCCCATTTCAGCAGATATCATCCGTCAAATACAATCTTTACCCAGTCACCTTCAGAGGAGGTTCTTTTGTCTAGACTTGATGTGACACGACGACTGATTTCATACCTGTTGTTTCTCGCCCATGTCGAAGAACTCGTAAGGAACTACCCCCTTCCACTATTCTTACCCGCAGTGCTATGCGTTCGGCTCGTATGAGTGATATTTCTCTTTCTAAATGAATATTATGACATGGAATATTAGTGGTGTGCGACCCAGATATTTCTTGTTTACATCATTTAGTTCAGTTGCATAATCTTATTGCTATCATCGAGCCAAAGCACCCACCTAACCGCATCACACGATATGGCATGGAATTGGGTTTCACAAATTCTTTGCTTTTTCCACTGGTACGGTATGGGTTTTCTAGCGAGATTCTGTTTTTCATCTGGTAGATTTGCATGAAGAGGATCAATTGCAGCATCTTCGTTTTGTCTACACTACACATAATTTACGCTTCTGTTGGTCGGTTATTTATGCCCATCAATCGGTTGCTCTTCGGAGGTCGCTTTGGCAGTCCTTAAGAGAACATTCTCAGAGGACTACTCTTCTGTGGTTGGTGTATGGTGATTTTAACACTTTTTCATTCTCTGGATGATCATTGGGGCCAAGATTTTAATGATTGCATAGAGGATTGCTTTTTGATGGATCCATCGTTTCATGGCTCACATTATACTTGGGCAGATGGACGTGGGTTAGGTCATGTGCAGCGCCGTCTAGATTAGGTCTTCATCAATTCACTATTTCAGATGCATTTGATGATTTGTGTCTAACACACATGCCTCGAGTTTCTTCAGATCATTCTCCTCTTTTGTTGCTTTGCAGTATGTCACAGGCGGTGGGACACCGATCATTTCGGTTTTTAGATGCTTGGTTATCTCATCCGGATTTTCATGCTTATGTCAAGGAAGCTTGGACGTCATATCCAACAGTGGATGGCACATATGGATTTTATAATAAATTGGCACATCTTAAACATGACATACAATGTTGGAATAAGAATATATTTGGCAATATATTCAGCCGAATGGAGCAGGCAGATGGACATGTGTGGCGTGTTGAGCACGCATTTGACACTGCACCTACAGAGGCTAATCGCGCATTATATCATCAAGCGAAAGCTGAATATATCTTGGTTTCAAAGTATGAATTTGATTTCTGGAAGCAAAAGGCCCGTGTCCGATGGATTCGTGATGGAGATGCAAACACATATTATTTTCACTCTGTTGTTAAAGGCCACTGTCAGCTTCGGATTCAGCAGATATACACCTCAGAAGATGTCTCATGCAATACTCAGGATGCCATTCAAAATGAAACAATTTCTTTATATACAGCTTTGTTTGCTAAGGAGCAAACTGGTGATTACGATCACATTCTGGAGCACATTCCCCAGTTGGTGACAACTGACGATAATATTTTTCTTACTCGGCTTCCGCCACCCTCTGAAATTAAGGAAGTTGTCTGGCATTTAGATCCACAAAGTGTGGCTGACCCAGATGGTTTCCATGGTAATTTCTTCTGCTCATGTTGGAATATCATACATACAGATGTTGTTTTAGCTGTAGATGAATTTTTCATTGGCATTCCCCAGCCTAAGGTTATGGCTAGTGCGTTGATCACTTTAATTCTGAAGGGCTCAGCGCCTCGTACTTTCAGTTGTGTTCGACCGATTTGTTTGACTAATTTTATGAGTAAGATCTGTACTTATATAATAGCGACGCGCCTTAGCTCTTTACTCCAAAGTCGATATCGCCGGAACAAACTGGCTTTTTGAAAGGATATGGCATCTCCTCCCAAGTGTTTTTCGCTCGAGAAATGATACACATGCTGGATAGGGGGAAGTCAATTGTGTCTAAAGTTTGATATGATGAAAGCCTTTGACCATGTTAGTTGGCAATATTTGGAGTTATCATTGGCGTGCTTTGGCTTTTCGGCCTTTTTATCCAGGTGATGCTCAATCATTTACAAAGTACTCGATTTTCTGTCTTGATTAATGGGGTTCCATACGGTTTCTTTCGTCCTTAACGAGGGGTCAAGAAAGGTGATCCTTTATTATCGTTGCTTTTTATACTTTCTTCAGAGGGTTTCTTTAGCGCTCTGCCCGGGACTAGGGTCTTGGCACGGTGCACCCGCCGTACTCTACTGCGAGAAGCACAAGGCGTCGATATCATACATGTACAAATCATAGAAACATGTATCGAAAGCAGAAACGAAATAACATAAGTAGAAATAAACATCAACAGAAGTACATCCTAATACATCCGCACGAGTGTCATAAGTACATCAAGATTACAAAATAGCGTAGTACAGAGATGAATATCCAAAATACAAAAGAGGCCGTAGCCAGCTACTAGTCAGCTCCTTGCATCTAGTCTCGAGGCTCATCTTCAATAAACTCTGGCTCAGGGTCCTATGGGTTTGCGTGGTGATATAAAAGGATGAGCGATAACGAATCACTCAGCAAGTAGTTCTGCCTAAGTTCATCAAGTGGATCATACATGAGGGCTGGAGTAATGGGTGGTACAACATAGTGTATCACAGATATCAGAATGCTCAATGTAAACAGAAATAGTAAAGCATACAGGGCATGCTGAAATAATCAAGCATAGAATAAATGCTGAAATAATAAAGCAGATTCCATATCATGTATAACTACCATAGATGGAAAGCATCCTTAAATAAATAGACTTTCCTGTTAAACGTTTGTGTCTTAACCTATAGTTACGTTGTTCTTGGGTACAATCTTCAGTGGTTTGTTCTCGTCATTCTTTAATCATACTTGGTCTTGGTTTTTCCAGATTCATGACTTAGAGCTATTAGAGGGTAGATGTGACATGATCTTGATGTATGCATTGTAAACCTTTTTGAAAAACGTTTCATTTCATATATACATAAACATGAAATGACATGAGTGGCTATAGCACTTTGCATAACATAAGAATGGTACCCACGACATATCGAATGATTCTCCGAGTAGCCACGAGTACCGTCTATAAATTCCGATGGTCCAACCATGGTGTTACACCATACGTACATAAGACTTAGGTGATGCATTATAGCAGAGAACCTGAGTCCTGGATGCGACGTTACACTCTGCGATAACATATTTTTCCCCTGACATCTTCCCCAAGGACTAGACAACATGCAGCTTTCCATACTGAACGTCATAGATATAACAAAAAGGCAGAGAACCCTTACACTGATGAGGATCAAGGGTCTGATGAGGATCAAGGATCCCATCAAGAGGTCAAGGGCCCTATGACAAGAAGGAGGGCAAGATAACTTTGTCATCAAGTTGGAACCTTCTTGTATAAGCATGTTCAAGATGAACCTAAGGTTCCATGGGTTCATTTCATTGAACCCACCCTTTGACCATTTATGCATGTGCGTGTGTGCGTTCCTTATTTTTGAATTTTATCTTGTTTCTTGTGATGTTTGTTTTATGTGTTTTCCTTGTAGGTAAATTAGGTATATGGAAGATCCAAATAAAATGGAGGCCCAAAAATAGTATTGTAGGCGTGTGCTACAAAAGAAGGAGACAAAAGGAATGTTGTCTTGAAAAGAATGTTTGTCTCCAGAAACACAAATTCAAATGTGTCCAAGATGGAATTCCTTGTCCAAATTGAAATCAAAATCATCTCCAAAGATCACAAAAGGGCCGACCACTATGAATGCAAGGATGAAGTTATACTTGAATTTGAACTTAAGGATAAACTTGAATTTAATTTCAACCATGATTTGAATTCAAGTTTCAACCAATTGGACACTTAAATTTCAAGAAGATATCAACCTATATTCCCAGCCTTGAACACGCCATCTTGGAGGATAAAAGAAGGATATATTCCAATTCAAATTGAATCCAAGTTTGAATTCAAATTCAAACTCAATTTTGAATTCAAACTTCAACCATCTTTTGAATTCAACCCCAGCCATATTAGCATCATCAGGTTTCAAGACACCTCTTGGATATGTTGAACATGGCTGGAAGGATTGAGGAAGGGGATTCAACAACCAAATTCAACGTGCTCTCAAATCAAACTTAACTTGAATTCAAACTTCACCAAACTTTTGAATTCAAGTTCAAGCACCTCCTACTTATCAAATCAGCTCCTTCAAGACATTATTTGGACATCAAACACGGCTGCATACATTGAAGATAACATCTTGCAAGATTTTCAGATTTTAGCTAGAATTTGTTTTTGTTTTTGAATTCAAACAATTTTCAATTTTCGAACAATTGTTACCTAGCTTATTTGAATTAATTTCTGGTCATTTTAAAGGCTGTTAGGACGAGCATTGTAGCCTATAAATAGAGCCTTTGGCCGATTGGAAAAAAACTTGTGGATGAATAAAATTTCTTGATATTTCCTTCACTTGTTGTGAGACTTTGTTTTCTTGGTTTTGCATTAAAAACCTAAGTTAAGATCCTTCAAAGTTTAGCATTTTGAAGGTGTTGCCATTGCTTAAAGGTGCCATCTAGGAGGGCCGTATTGGTTTGCCTGATCAACGACCATCTTGAAGTGTTGGTCTTGCTCATTGATCCACACGTTTTTATCACTAAGGAAGCAAGGGGAAGTCTTCTTCCTTGTGTCTAACCCTTTGTGAAGGACATTTGAAAGGTGGAATTGTTGGAGCTCACGTCTTGCACGCATCAAATTGGTATTAGAGCGCAGGTTACTCTATTCTACCATCTATCATTTCCTTTTCGTTTGAGTCTAGTCATTTCAAGTTCAGTTGTGTCCTTCTTCTACCCCTAATTCTACACGTCATTTGCATTTCATACAAAAAAACATCCAGATTTGTTTTGAGTTCTTTGCATTTTGTTGAGTCTTGTTATTCATCATTCTAGCATCTTTGTTGATTCTTATTCTAGTGTCACGTTTTATCCATCTTGGGCATCAAACATCTGAATTTTATCATTCAAACTTGAACAATTAGGGTTTGTGCATTTAGAGTACATTCAATTCTCTTTTTACTACAACCATCAGCCTATAAAGCTACCTCAGTTTCAAATCATCTTGTTGCTACCGAAGCTTTTAGTTGGTGATGATTGTGTGCATCTTGTAATTCGCATTGTGATTGATTTCATGCTTTGAATCAAGTTAGTCCTATGTGTGTTTGTCTTCACAAGTCATTTTCAACATCAACAAAACCCTAAATCTATCCAACACCCACGGCCCAAACCAAAAACACCCAAACCCGACCCTAAAACTCACCAACCAGATTCCAAACCACCTTATTTACACTCTTAACAAAAAGCCTCAACGCAATTTTGCCAAAAAAATCAGAATCAAAAGTTCGCAACTATTCAAAAAACCCTAACCCTAGAATTTGAATTTTGTTCAATTCTGTCCTACACCCATCCATTATCCAAATTGTCCACACAAATCCTCAATTACTAACCCAAATAGCCATATATACCATACAGTCAAGTCCCAAAACCCCAATCCTGCAAATACCCAAAACGTCCAAAAACCCTAAATTTGAAAACCCTAACCCTAATCCAAATTCCGCCCAACCCCAATTTCCCTCACTTTCCAAGGTTATTTTGTTGCAATTCAAGGTTGAAAACTGCAATTTAAAGTTATTGCACTATTCTGCCCGAAAACAAAAGTTCAAAGTGCAAAACGCATGAAATTCCAATTCTGCTCCTAGTCAAAAAAAGAAAAGAAAAGGGGAATCTGAACCTTGCTTACGTTGAAATAGCAAGGAAGGAAAGAAAAACAAAGGAACAAGAGAAAAGAAAAAGAGCAAAATGTTTATGCATTACTTGGATAATTTTTGGTGTAATTTGAAAACCTTAGATACCGTATTTCGTTTTTGCTACATACGACCGTCCTCCCACATATTATTCTCCTTACCATGCTCTTCTTGAACCAATCACACGCTTGGTTGCTCGATTATTGCATGACTTGAACCATTTTGTGGATAGTAAATGCATAGAATCAAAAGTAACTAAAGATTGCCCACGGCAACCCTTAGTTCATCTTTGGTTCAGCCTTCTACATCAATTTTGGTTGCTTACCCTCTTTGAATCTTAGTAGAAAAGTTCAGGTTTGTTTCCATTTCACTTGATTTGGTTTTGATACTATTTGGTGCAAATCGAAAGCAAACGGGAGAAACAAGTGGAGATCGTTGTGATTTGGAGAGGCATTGGCAAAACACTTTCTTAATGATCGCTTTGAATCTTATTAACTTCAGGTTATCCAAGAAGCAAAGTGGTAAGAGATTGGAAAGACGGGAAAGAGGAGTTGATGCGTGCAAGGCGTGGGCTCCAACAATTCCACCTTCCAAACGTCCTTCACAAAGGGTTAGGCACAAGGAAGAAGACTTCGCCTTGCTTCCTTATTGATAAAAATGTGTGGATCAAATGAGCAAGACCAATACTTCAAGATGGTCGTTGATCAGACAAATCAATATGGCCCTCCTGGACGGCACCTTTTAGCAATGGCAACACCTTCAAAATGCTCAACTTTGAAGGATCTTGACTTAGGTTTTTAATGCAAAACTAAGAAAACAAAGTCTCACACAAAGTGAAGGAAATATCAAGAATTGTTATTCATCAAAAGGTTCTTTACAAATCGGCCAAAGGGGCGTATTTATATATTCCTAAAACACTTAAAATAATCAGATATTATCTAAAAGAAATAGCTAGAAAAACATTTGAATTGAACTTGAATTTGCTAATTGTTTGAATTCAAAAATAACTAGAAAATCCTAGCTAAAAATCGGTTGAAATCTTCCTTTGTTCAGCCATGTATTTGGTCTGCAAATGAGGCCTTAGGGAGCTGATTTGATGAGTAGGATGGAGCTGAACTTGAATTCAAAAGTTGGGTGAAATTTGAATTCAAGTTGAATTTGAATTTGAGTGCACCTTGAGTTTGTTTGTTGTCTATCCTCATCCCATCATTCCAGCCGTGTCTTTGTTGAGGAATGCAGATTAGAAAATCTGATATGATGTTGATAAGCTGGCTGGAATTGAATTCAAATGATGGTAGAAGTTTGAATTCAAATTGAGTTTTAATTTGAATTCAAACTTGGATTCAATTTGAATTGGAATCTATCCTTCCTTTCTCCTTCAAAATGGCGTGTAGGTTGGCTGAGATAATAGCTGAATTCTTTTTGAAATGTAAGCCTCAAATTGATTGAAACTTGAATTCAAATCATGGTTGAATTTAAATTCAAGTTTAGCTTTGAATTTAAATTCAATTTGATCATCATCCTTTTTTCTTCAAAATGGCCGGCCAATTTTGATCTTTGGAGATAATTTTGAGTTCAATTTTGAAAAGAAGATTCCATCTTGACACATTTGAATTTGTCTTTGTGGAGACAAACATTCTCTTCAAGACAACATTCCTTGTCTCCTATGTTGCAACACACGGCTACATTGCTGTTTTTGGGCCTTCATTTTATTTGGATCTTCCACGTACCTAATTTACCTACAAATCGAACACATAAAAACAAAGATCACAAGAAAACAAGACAAAATCCAAAGTAATGAACATACGCCTACTCCTAATGCTCAAAGGGTGGGTTCAATGAAATGAACCCATGGAACCTTAGGTTCATCTTGAACATGCCTATACAAGAAGGTTCCAACTTGATAACAAAGTTCCCTTGCCCTCCTTCTTGTTATAGGGCCCTTGACCTCTTGATGGGATCCTTGATCCTCATCAATCCCCCCTCCTTAAGAGGATTCGTCCTGGAATCAAAAAGGTCATCAGTGAAAGGGGTGAGGTCAGCAACATTAAAAGTAGATGAAATAGAACCATACCTTTCAAGGAGATCAAGGATGTCTGCATTGTCACCTATGCGTTTCAAAACTTTGAAAGGTCCATCTCCTCTATGTAACAGTTTTGTCTTTCGCTCATTGGGAAATCTTTCTTTGCGCAAGTGTAACCACACTAAATCACCAGGTTTAAACACAACTTGTTTTCGATGTTTGTTAGCTCGTCTTTCATAAGCTTTGTTTTTATTTTCAAGTTGTGCTTTAACGTGTTCATGCAGTTTCTTTATCTTTTCCGCTTTTTGTTTACCATCAAGACTTAAACGTTCATGCACGGGAATAGGGATCAAATCAAGGGGAGACAAGGGGTTAAAACCATACACGATTTCAAATGGACTATGCAAGGTACCGTGATGGACACTCCTATTGTATGCAAATTCGATATATGGTAAACAATCTTCCCAATGTTTAATATGTTTTGGCAAAATGGCACGCAAAAGTTGAGAAAGAGTATGATTAACGACTTCAGTTTGCCCATTAGTTTGTGGGTGTGCAGTGGTTGAAAACAACAATTGCGTACCAAGTTTAGCCCACAAAACGCGCCACAAATGACTCAAAAATTTCGTATCTCTATCACTTACAATTGTACGTGGCATGCCATGTAATCTCACAATTTCTTTGAAGAACAAATCAGCAACATGTGTGGCGTCATCAGCTTTCCTACATGCAATGAAATGTTCCATCTTTGAAAATCGATCAACCACAACATAAATGCTATCGCGCCCTCCTCGAGACCTAGGAAGTCCTAAAACAAAGTCCATAGAAATGTCAATCCAAGGGGAATCAGGGACGGGCAAAGGCGTGTATAGGCCATGTGGTTGGGACTTAGATTTGGCTTGTTTGCAACTGATGCAACTACCACACAACCTCTCGACGTCTACTCTCATGTGGGGCCAATAGAAATGTTCCTTAAGAGTTTCAAGGGTTTTGAACACTCCGAAATGACCCATTAAACCTCCCCCATGCACTTCTCTAGTCAATGCTTCTCGTAGGGATGATTGGGGAACACACAACTTATGTTCTTTGAAAAGATAACTCTCATGGATGTAAAATTTCCCGAATGGGGCCTCTTTACATGCCTCGAAAATGATGCCAAAGTCATGGTCATTTGGGTACAATTCCTTAAGTGATTCAAATCCTAAGAATCATGAGGACAATGTAGTCACTAACGTGTATCTCCTAGAGAGGGCATCAGCAACTATATTGTCCTTTCCTTGTTTGTACTTAATCACGTAAGGAAATTGTTCTATGTACTCTACCCGTTTGGCATGTCTTTTGTTCAACTTTCCCTGCCCTTTAAGGTACTTAAGGCTTTCATGGTCAGTGTGGATCACAAACTCTTTAGGTTGAAGATAGTGTTGCCAAGTTTGTAGGGATCTCACGAGGGCATAAAGTTCCTTATCATAGGTAGAGTAATTCAATGCAGCTCCTTTCAACTTCTCACTAAAATAGGCTATGGGTTTCTTACCTTGGGTTAAAACTGCGCCTATACCCACTCCACTTGCATCACACTCGATCTCAAAAGTATCGTCAAAATTTGGTAACCGAAGTATGGGTGCAATGGTTAGCCTACGCTTAAGCACATCAAATTCTGTTGTTGTGGCTCTTCCCACCTAAAAGGCACATCTTTTTTCACAATTTCATTTAGGGGTGCAGCTATGGAAGAAATTTTTTTTGGCAAACCGTCTATAGAAACTTGCAAGTCCATGAAAACTGCGAACTTCCCCTACAGTCTTAGGTATAGGCCACTCCACAATTGACCTAACCTTTTCCTCATCCATCTCTACTCCCTCAGCCGAAATGACAAAGCCTAGAAAAACTACGCGTTCCAAGCAAAAAGAGCACTTCTTAAAGTTGGCGTAAAGTTGTTCTTGCTTAAGCTTCTCAAAAACGGCCCTAATGTGGTAAAGATGATCTTCTATGGTTTAGGAATACATTAGGATTGTAGAAATATGAGGGTTTGAGTGATTTCAAAATAAAGAAATTTGAATATATATATATATATATATATTAACGTGGATATATATATATATACACAAGTGTACATGTATGCATGATAACTTGCCTTATTTAGCTTATATATTATGTTGCCGTACTAACGAGCCATGAAGCTTTAAAGCTTACATCATATGGCGAACATTTGTTGAGTCTATACTATTATCAGGTGCCACAATTAATGAACTAAAGTAGTTCATTAAGTGAAGTACTTAGTTTGATAAACTAAGTAGTTCATTAAAGGAAGATGCATTTGGAAAAGACATGAAGGCAACATAGCTATGGAAGGAAAGTTCTCTCCTCCTCCCCACATCATTTCACATGCCATATATACATAATATATATATATTTTCAGATTTTTTTTAAAAGGCACATACACATTTATTCCAACGTACTATCGACACGTTATATATCTTACGAACGTACGTTTACGTCACACCACTATACTTAACTCATATTTATGAGTATATTCAGATCTTATATCATATGATATAAGATATGGTGATGACAAATTAAATACGACACGATAAAAGGTTCTAAACCGAAATTTGTCGTATCGGGCGATACCGAAACTTCGCCAACGTGTCACGTACTTGCCATAAATAAATGGCCAGCCCATATACATCAAAATTCATTAAAAATTTCGTGCCATACACTGTATATTGAGACAAAAATACTTTCCATGTTGACACACACAAATCACCCCACATTTAGGCCAAAATGTGAAGATTCTAATTTTATTTTTGTCACATGTTTATGGTACCACTTTAAATCAGCCAAGTGCTGAAAATTAAAGTATATATTATATATATTATGTATAACATAATATATATAGCATGTGCAAAAGTTGGAATTTAAATTAGAGAAAAATCGGGTAATCGATAAATATCGAAAATTCGGTTTTCTACGCACTTGACATGGAACGTTTTTCTTGAACATGATGTGGCACGTATCTAGACACTTTTTACATATAATATACATCTTAAAGTGTTCTAAAAAATTAAATTAAGGGCTGATTGGAATATTACATGTGTGTAATATTAAATGTGCACTATTTTTCAAAGTTAGCAAAAATAAATTTCAGCACATGCACAAACATATTCAAACGTCACTACAGCTGATGTGGAGCACATGTGGAGCCTTGTTGGCATGTTGATTGGTCAAGAATCAATCATACAATGTTGATTAATCAAAGAGAGAAGCTACAAAAGGTAAGTTTTCAACATACACCTCTCTTATGTCACATGCTGAAAATTTCAGCATGTCACACTAGCTATGGCCGTTTTCTTCATCATGAAGGAAGATAAAATGTCAATCTTTTATTAAGGAATAAATTAAATGAGATATGGAAATGTTTTGAATAGTTTATAGAATAAAGGAAGTGATATTTTTGAATATCACACATGCTGAAAAATTCAGCATGTGTGTAGTGGTTATGGCCGAAATATAGGCCTCATGGTTGTCAAGTTTTATTCTATACATGATGAGAATATTGTATACTTAATGTTGATTGAATTCTTAAATTAAAACAATGCAAAATAGGCAACATTTTGAAGAAAGAGTGGATGTTACACATGCTGAAATTTCAGCATGTGCAAGACATGTTGTGGCCGAATGGTATCTCTTTTTGGTGTCCAAATTCATTCTCAAACTTGTAGCAAGACTTGCCTTAAATATTGGTTGTATTTTTATGGAAGAAATTCAAAGAAAAATGGAAGAAATATTGATTTAATCTCACATGGTAAATGCTGAAAATTTCAGCATTTACAAGTTGATATGGCCGAATTTTGGAGATGGAAAGAGAGAGATTTTTGTGTCTCAAACTTTATGACATATTGTGACTATTTTGGCATGATTTGATAATTAACTATTTGGCATATATTTAGTGTTTTTTTTCAGAATATCCATGTCATCAAATGATGACAACAATGAGCCAATCAAGAGGTGCCAAGTAAGCAATGACTAAATGATGGTCCAATGAAGTGATGCCAAGTAAGCAAAGTGTTGTCACTATGATGTCTCACACTCTCCAAGCAATTAAAAGGAAATTTTCAAGAGGGAGAAGAGACACAAGGGGGACGGCTGGACCTTCTATAAGGGGGAAGAGAAGAACAAACAAAAACAAGACCAAGAATCATATTCAAAAGTGATCAAAGTGCAAAAGCCTTCTTCTCCTACACTTTCTTTCTTTCTTCTCTTGTAATAAGCCTATTGTATTTGATTTCTTTCATCCTTGAATAGGCTTCATAGAAACCACCATTCATATATCTTTGTACAAGATTGATCAAGGTGTGATCAATCTTCATTCTAGCGAGGTGGTGGTGTTCGTGCAAATTGTATTCACGTACAAGGTTTGTAAAGGGTTGGAGTTGGTGTGTAACTCTATCAACCCTGCGGTAAGGTGTACTGCGTGTGTGAAATTAGTGTGAACCAAGGAAGGTGTTCCTTGAAGACTGGAGTAGGTTGTTTATAACCGAACCAGTATAAAATTCTTGGTGCAATTTACTTTCTGCATTTACGTTTCAGTTTCTGCGCTGTTTACTCATATTGTTCACGTTCGCAAAAATAGTAAACGTTTTCTAAAAATTATAAAAATTTCCAGAAACATACATAAACGTTCTAGGGTTAATATGGCACAAGTTTCAACCCTTTTGGACAAGTATAAGTCATCCAAACATCAAAAGTTCTGAGACTAGTGCAGTCTGATTTTCAGACTTGCAAAGGTTGAGACTTTGGGTGTATTTGACCTACTTCCCAAAAGAATTTTCAAAAACTGTTTCAACCCATTTCAATATAGTGTGTGAGGAGTTATTGGTCAAATTTTCAGATCATTTGGACATTCACACAAATAGGAATTAATTTTTCAAAACCATCTACCGTTTCTGGCAGATTTGCACAATCTGAGTGCCAACGGTTTTTGAAGGGGTTAAAGGTTGAATTTTGATTTGAAATTTTTAAGGGACCCTCACAACATCTGAGGCTAAGTTCTCTCAAAATTTCATAATTTTTAGAGACCTCTAACCTAGTTTTTAAAACGTTTTAAAACTGGTCCTGAAAACAGAATTTGTTTTCAGAACTTGAATTGGTTAGGTTTAAAGAAATTTTAAAAACCATATTTTCCGCACCACCTATTCAACCCCCCCCCTTCTAGTGGTGCCTTGCAGATCCTACAAGTGGTATCAGAGCGCAGGAATACTCACTACAAGGAATCCAACGATTCAGTGAGATGGCATCCACAAATCTCAAAACCGAACAAGAAGGTATGTCAAGCCAAAGGCCTCCACTCTTTGACGGTGAGTCTTTTATTCAATGGAAACTTAGGATGAAATTATTTCTTATGGCTATAGACATAGACCTTTGGTCAATTATTGAAGATGGTCCATATGTCCCGTCTAAACTGTCCACTGTAGATGGAGTCACACTAGAAGTGATTAAAACGAGACAAGACTATACTAGTGAAGACAAAAAGAAACTGAGTATGAATGCTAAGGCCATGCAGTTACTCTTAAATGGTTTAAGTAAGAGTGAGTCTAGTTATGTGTCTAATTGTTCGAGTGCACAAGAAATGTGGAGAATCTTAGAGATGAAACACGAAGGCACGAGTCAAGTAAAAGAGTCTAAAATCAATATGCTTATGTCTACGCTTGAGTCTTTCAAGTTGTTGCCTAATGAGTCAATTGTTGATATGGATCTTCGTTTGACTAACATCTATAACTCTCTTGAGTCTCTTGGTAAGGCTTTTACAACACAGGAAAAAGTACAGAAAGTCCTACGGAGCCTCCCTTCAGAATGGGATCCTAAAGTGACTGCCATAGAAGAGAGCAAGGAGACTAAGTCAATAAAAATGGAAGAACTCATTGGTTCACTAAAAGTGTATGAAAACAAACTCATTATTCGGAAATCGGAATCAACCAAACAAGGTAAGACAATTGCTTTTAAATCAAATGAATACGTCTCCCCTCCCTCCGATCACGTAGAAGATAGTGATTCCGAATCGGATAATGATGACTTAATTCTATTGGCTAAAGGACTAAGAAGATTCATGAGAAAATCATTTAGAAATAAAAACAAAGGCACTACATCTAAAAGAAATAAAAACAAGTCAAATGATAAGGACATTAAATGTTATGAATGCGGCAAACTTGGACACTTATCATATGACTGCCCGAACAAAGAAAAGCAAACTAATAAGTACCCTGACAAGGAGCGGAACAAAAATAGACCCGTCTCAGATCCTAAACAAAGGAAACGTGCACTAAAGGCCTCCACATGGAGTGATTCATCAGACTCTGAATCTGAGACCGAAGAGGAGACCGCTCAAGTTTGCTTCGCTTCAAAGACGTCTAATGAGGTATCATCTGACTCTGACTCTGACTCTGAACCTTCTTACGATGATCTATTTAGTCAATATCTTGAGTTACATAAATTTACTAAGACTCTCGCAAAAGAAAAGAAACGTTTAATTGAAGACAAGAAACTGTTAGAATCTTCTAACGAGAATCTTGTCGCTCAATTAAGCGATTCAAAGAAAGAGTCTTCATGTGTCATCACTGCATTAAAAACCGAGATCTCATCATTAACGTCTCAAAATAATGAAATGAAATCCGAGATTTCAAATTTGAAATCAAGGAATATAGACTTAGAGAAAATAATGCAACAATTCGATACAGGGTCAAACATGCTGCATCGCATCATATTATCACAAAAGCATGACAGTGACAAAACTGGATTGGGGTACGTTGATACTAACGAAGTATCAACCAAACCAACCAAGTTTGTTGTGTCTAAAAAGGTAGACACCCCTAAGCATCAAGTGGCGTCTAAGATGACGCAAAAAGCGCCCCCTTCCACACGCCCCACTCCCTCATATCGTGTGAAATATAATGTTGTACCATATAGATATGAGAATAAGAGATCAATGCATACACGGAATGCATATCATCCACGTACCACGCACACACACACAAGGACATATCACAAACGTCCTTCATACAATGAGTATAGAGGAGTCCTTGGGCAAAGACCCAAAGTACATGCACCACATGTATACTATGTCGCACCTTCATCTACTTTCTTGCCATTTGATAGACCGAGAAGGATCACCCAAGTATGGGTACCGAAAGGTACCTTTACTAAAAGGTGATTAACTAACTCGAAAGGACCCAAAATTAAAAGGGTACCTAAATCACCTTTTTACATTGCAGGGAGACCACTCATCAAAAGAAACATCAATAAAGTGGTTCCTTGACAGTGGTTGCTCGAGGCACATGACAGGTGACCCGAGCCTCTTCTCCAAATTAAAGAAGGTCACAAAAGGCGGATCCGTGACCTTTGGAGACAACAATGAAGGCAAGATCATCGGTAAAGGTACGATTGGAAATCCGAATACACTCCAAATCTCCAACGTGTTTTTGGTAAGCAACTTATCTTACAATCTTCTTAGTATTTCTCAATTTGTTGACAATGGTTTCAATGTGTGTTTTACTCACCCTTATTGTAATATAATAGATAAAAATGGAGAAACCGTTTTAAAAGGAAAACGTGAAGGAAATATATTCACACTATCTATGGATGATGTAGTAGATGCCAAAGTTAAATGTTTTATGTCAAATGAACCCAATGTGAACTTATGGCATAGACGTTTAGGACACATAGGTATTTCTACACTAGAAAAATTGCAACGAAAGAACCTAGTACGGGGATTGCCTAAGCTTGATTTAGACAACTTTCAGTTGTGTGAATCTTGCATAAAAGGCAAACAAACACGTGAGTCACTTAAGCCTAAAAATGAGATAAGCACGACTAGAATACTAGAACTATTGCATATCGATTTGTTTGGTCCTAGTCGCACTACAAGCCTTGGTGGGCGTCACTATGCATGCGTAATTGTTGATGACTTTTCTCGCTATACTTGGACTTTATTTCTTGCACATAAGGATGATAGCGTCGTAGAAATCGCTAAATTAATTAAACAACTTGAAAATCAATACGGCGTAAATGTGAAAAGAATAAGAAGCGATAGAGGCGGTGAGTTTAAAAATAAAGAGATGATTTCATTCTGTGAAGAAAAAGGAATTAAACATGAGTTTTCGCCACCTAGAACTCCACAATTAAATGGAGTAGTAGAAAGAAAGAATCGCACACTACAAGAAATTGCTAGAACTATGCTTTGCGAAAATAAATTACCTAGATTTCTGTGGGCGGAAGCCGTAAATTGTGCATGTTATATTATAAATCGCCTATCTATAAGAAAGAAAATAAACAAGACGCCTTACGAAATTTTGAATGATCGCATGCCTAAGATAGATTATTTTCGTGTGTTTGGATGCAAATGTTTTGTCTTGAATACAAAAGATAACTTAGATAAATTTGAATCCAAATCGATTGAGTGCATTTTTATTGGGTATTCCATAAATTCAAAAGCATATAGGTGTTATGATCCTCTCACTAGACAAATCATAGAATCTATTCATGTTAAATTCAATGAATTTGGAGAGGTTGATAAAGAAAAGGAATATGATGATGACTTTGATTTGAAACCCGTTTTGGATGAAGAAAATGAGTCTTTTGATATGCATGAGATGAATGAAACACTAGAAATGCATGATCATATAGAAATGCATGATAACTTAGAAAATAATCAACCAAGATGGCATAGAGATCACCCACATGATCTCATCATAGGCGACATCACTCACGGTGTGCGGCCACGTAGAAGAATCACTTCGGATGAAATAAATGAATTTCATGCTATGATTTCTGAAATTGAGCCTAAGAATGTGCATGATGCTTTGAGTGATTCATCTTGGATTGATGCTATGCATGACGAACTTAATCAATTCGTTAGAAATGATGTATGGGATTTAGTGCCACGACCACAAGATAAGACAATAATAGGCACAAAGTGGGTGTTTAGGAACAAAATGAATGAAGAAGGAAAAGTCGTTAGAAATAAAGCAAGACTCGTAGCTCAAGGATATAATCAAGAAGAAGGAATAGACTACGATGAAACATTTGCACCCGTAGCACGTTTAGAAGCTATACGACTTTTACTTGCTATTGCTTGCATGAAAGATTTTAAATTGTATCAAATGGACGTCAAAAGTGCTTTTCTAAACGGATTTATACAAGAAGAAGTATACGTGAAGCAACCACCCGGTTTTGAAGATTTGAAACATCCTGATCACGTGTACAAATTAAAGAAGGCACTATATGGACTAAAGCAAGCGCCTAGAGCATGGTATGATCGTTTTGCTACTTTTCTTTTAGAAAATAATTTTAAACGTGGTACTATAGATAGTACACTATTTTTGAAACAAGAAAAATCCGATCTACTTATTATTCAAATTTACGTAGATGATATTATTTTTGGTTCTACCTCACATAAACTCGTTAAGGATTTTGAAAATTGTATGAAAGCTGAATTTGAAATGTCTATGGTTGGTGAACTTAATTATTTTCTTGGCTTGCAGATTAAGCAAACGAGTAAAGGAATTCATATAAGCCAAGCTAAGTACGTAAACGACATGATCAAGAAATTCAATTTTGAAAATTTGAAATCATCCCCCACGCCTATGAGTGTCACTACTAAATTAGACAAAGATGAACATGGTAAAGATGTTGATAATGGATTATATAGATCTATGATAGGGTCTTTACTATATTTAACTGCTAGTAGGCCAGACATCATGTTTAGCGTATGCATGTGTGCTCGTTTTCAAAGTCAACCTAAGGTGTCACACTTAAATGCGGTAAAAAGAATATTCCGTTATATTAAGCACACGCCCACCTTAGGTATTTGGTACGATAAGGATTCTACATTCGACTTACATGCTTACACTGATGCAGATTATGGTGGCTGCAAAATAGATAGAAAAAGCACGAGCGGAACTTGCCAATTTATAGGAAAGTCCCTTATTTCGTGGTTTTCCAAAAAGCAAGCAAGTGTTGCTTTGTCCACTACTGAGGCTGAGTATATGGCTCTTAGCCTTTGTTGCACACAGTTGTTGTGGATAAAACAACAACTTTCGGATTTTGGAATTACCGTAGATAAAATTCCTATATATTGTGATAGTATGAGTGCCATAAATTTGTCTAAGAACCCCGTATTACACTCTAAGGCTAAGCATATAGAAGTTCGCTATCATTTTCTTCGTGATCACGTTAACAATGGTAATATTGTCATAGATCACGTACGCACAGAATCACAAGTAGCGGATATATTTACTAAGGCCTTAAATCAAGCCACATTTGAATCTCTCCGTTCTAAATTAGGCATGCTTCCTGTTGATGTGATTTAATGCAATATCATTTGATTTACTTTCCTTTTTGACAGGAATCTTTTGATTATTTTTCCAAAATAAAGGGGGAGAGAGAAGCATGATTTAAGGGGGAGAGAGAGAGATTTAAGGGGGAGAGAGATCACTGATTGATCCTAATTGCATGAATCAAGGGGGAGCCGGATTTGAAATTCGAAATTCAAATTTCAAATCTGTGCATAATTCAAGGGGGAGAGTTGACACTTAAATCATGTACACTAGTTATTTTGAAAATCATCAAAAGGGGGAGATTGTAGAAATATGAGGGTTTGAGTGATTTCAAAATAAAGAAATTTGAATATATATATATATATTAACGTGGATATATATATATACACAAGTGTACATGTATGCATGATAACTTGCCTTATTTAGCTTATATATTATGTTGCCGTACTAACGAGCCATGAAGCTTTAAAGCTTACATCATATGGCGAACATTTGTTGAGTCTATACTATTCTCAGGTGCCACAATTAATGAACTAAAGTAGTTCATTAAGTGAAGTACTTAGTTTGATAAACTAAGTAGTTCATTAAAGGAAGATGCATTTGGAAAAGACATGAAGGCAACATAGCTATGGAAGGAAAGTTCTCTCCTCCTCCCCACATCATTTCACACGCCATATATACATAATATATATATATTTTCAGATTTTTTTTAAAAGGCACATACACATTTATTCCAACGTACTATCGACACGTTATATATCTTACGAACGTACGTTTACGTCACACCACTATACTTAACTCATATTTATGAGTATATTCAGATCTTATATCATATGATATAAGATATGGTGATGACAAATTAAATACGACACGATAAAAGGTTCTAAACCGAAATTTGTCGTATCGGGCGATACCGAAACTTCGCCAACGTGTCACGTACTTGCCATAAATAAATGGCCAGCCCATATACATCAAAATTCATTAGAAATTTCGTGCCATACACTGTATATTGAGACAAAAATACTTTCCATGTTGGCACACACAAATCACCCCACATTTAGGCCAAAATGTGAAGATTCTAATTTTATTTTTGTCACATGTTTATGGTACCACTTTAAATCAGCCAAGTGCTGAAAATTAAATTATATATTATATATATTATGTATAACATAATATATATAGCATGTGCAAAAGTTGGAATTTAAATTAGAGAAAAATCGGGTAATCGATAAATATCGAAAATTCGGTTTTCTACGCACTTGACATGGAACGTTTTTCTTGAACATGATGTGGCACGTATCTAGACACTTTTTACATATAATATACATCTTAAAGTGTTCTAGAAAATTAAATTAAGGGCTGATTGGAATATTACATGTGTGTAATATTAAATGTGCACTATTTTTCAAAGTTAGCAAAAATAAATTTCAGCACATGCACAAACATATTCAAACGTCACTACAGCTGATGTGGAGCACATGTGGAGCCTTGTTGGCATGTTGATTGGTCAAGAATCAATCATACAATGTTGATTAATCAAAGAGAGAAGCTACAAAAGGTAAGTTTTCAACATACACCTCTCTTATGTCACATGCTGAAAATTTCAACATGTCACACTAGCTATGGCCGTTTTCTTCATCATGAAGGAAGATAAAATGTCAATCTTTTATTAAGGAATAAATTAAATGAGATATGGAAATGTTTTGAATAGTTTATAGAATAAAGGAAGTGATATTTTTGAATATCACACATGCTGAAAAATTCAGCATGTGTGTAGTGGTTATGGCCGAAATATAGGCCTCATGGTTGTCAAGTTTTATTCTATACATGATGAGAATATTGTATACTTAATGTTGATTGAATTCTTAAATTAAAACAATGCAAAATAGGCAACATTTTGAAGAAAGAGTGGATGTTACACATGCTGAAATTTCAGCATGTGCAAGACATGTTGTGGCCGAATGGTATCTCTTTTTGGTGTCCAAATTCATTCTCAAACTTGTAGCAAGACTTGCCTTAAATATTGGTTGTATTTTTATGGAAGAAATTCAAAGAAAAATGGAAGAAATATTGATTTAATCTCACATGGTAAATGCTGAAAATTTCAGCATTTACAAGTTGATATGGCCGAATTTTGGAGATGGAAAGAGAGAGATTTTTGTGTCTCAAACTTTATGACATATTGTGACTATTTTGGCATGATTTGATAATTAACTATTTGGCATATATTTAGTGTTTTTTTCAGAATATCCATGTCATCAAATGATGACAACAATGAGCCAATCAAGAGGTGCCAAGTAAGCAATGACTAAATGATGATCCAATGAAGTGATGCCAAGTAAGCAAAGTGTTGTCACTATGATGTCTCACACTCTCCAAGCAATTAAAAGGAAATTTTCAAGAGGGAGAAGAGACACAAGGGGGACGGCTGGACCTTCTATAAGGGGGAAGAGAAGAACAAACAAAAACAAGACCAAGAATCATATTCAAAAGTGATCAAAGTGCAAAAGCCTTCTTCTCCTACACTTTCTTTCTTTCTTCTCTTGTAATAAGCCTATTGTATTTGATTTCTTTCATCCTTGAATAGGCTTCATAGAAACCACCATTCATATATCTTTGTACAAGATTGATCAAGGTGTGATCAATCTTCATTCTAGCGAGGTGGTGGTGTTCGTGCAAATTGTATTCACGTACAAGGTTTGTAAAGGGTTGGAGTTGGTGTGTAACTCTATCAACCCTGCGGTAAGGTGTACTGCGTGTGTGAAATTAGTGTGAACCAAGGAAGGTGTTCCTTGAAGACTGGAGTAGGTTGTTTATAACCGAACCAGTATAAAATTCTTGGTGCAATTTACTTTCTGCATTTACGTTTCAGTTTCTGCGCTGTTTACTCATATTGTTCACGTTCGCAAAAATAGTAAACGTTTTCTAAAAATTATAAAAATTTCCAGAAACATACATAAACGTTCTAGGGTTAATATGGCACAAGTTTCAACCCTTTTGGACAAGTATAAGTCATCCAAACATCAAAAGTTCTGAGACTAGTGCAGTCTGATTTTCAGACTTGCAAAGGTTGAGACTTTGGGTGTATTTGACCTACTTCCCAAAAGAATTTTCAAAAACTGTTTCAACCCATTTCAATATAGTGTGTGAGGAGTTATTGGTCAAATTTTCAGATCATTTAGACATTCACACAAATAGGAATTAATTTTTCAAAACCATCTACCGTTTCTGGCAGATTTGCACAATCTGAGTGCCAACGGTTTTTGAAGGGGTTAAAGGTTGAATTTTGATTTGAAATTTTTAGGGGACCCTCACAACATCTGAGGCTAAGTTCTCTCAAAATTTCATAATTTTTGGAGACCTCTAACCTAGTTTTTAAAACGTTTTAAAACTGGTCCTGAAAACAGAATTTGTTTTCAGAACTTGAATTGGTTAGGTTTAAAGAAATTTTAAAAACCATATTTTCCGCACCACCTATTCAACCCCCCCCTTTTAGTGGTGCCTTGCAGATCCTACAAGGATATCATGGAAATAAACAACAATAAATCATCCTATGAACCCTCGTAAGACTTCATTCATTAGCCGCATAAAGGTGCTAGGGGCGTTGGTGAGCCCGAAGGGCATCACTAACCACTCATAGAGATAGATTTTCTAAGATGGCACATTTTATTGCGTGCAAGAAGGTGGATGATTCCACGCATGTTTCTAACCTATTCTTTAAGGAAATTGTAAGGTTACATGGCATGTCCCGAACCATCGTAAGCGATAGAGATACAAAGTTTCTAAGCCACTTCTGGCTTGTTTTGTGGAGTAGACTTGGTACTAAACTTCTTTTCTAAACAACTGCTCACCCACAAACTGATGGACAAATGGAAGTAGTCAATAGAACTTTGTCACAAATGTTGCGTGTATAATTCAAAAGAACCTAAAGAATTGGGAAGATTGTTTAGCTTTCATTGAGTTTGCATATAATAGGATGTTCATAGCGGTACTTTGCATTCTCCTTTTGAGGTTGTTTATGGCTTTAACCCTTTATCCCCACTTGACTTAGTCCCCATTCCTGTTCATGAACGTGTTAGTCTTGATGGAGAACGTAAGGCTAAACTTGTCAAAGATTTACATGAAAAGGTTAAGTCACAACTTGAAGCTAAAAACAATGTGTATGCCAAAAGAGCTAACAAGAACCGCAAGGCTGTTATATTTGAACCTGGAGATCTCGTTTGGTTACACTTAAGGAAGGAAAGGTTTCCTAAGGAAAGGTTTCATAAGGAAAGGAAATCAAAGTTGATGCCGAGAGGCGATGGACCATTCAAAGTTGTCCAAAGACTTAGAGATAACGCGTACGTCCTTGACATCCCTGACGAAAGGTATAGTTCTATCTCTAAAACTTTTAATGTTGCTGACCTGACTCCATTTAGTGTTGATCTAGATTCAAGGTCGAATCCTTTTCAAGAGGGGGGAATGATGAGCCCCAACCAAGCCAAAAAGAACCAACCACGACGGGAGGTACACCAATGCAAGACGTGGGTCCTATAACAAGGAGCATGGCCAAGAAATTGATGCATGAAGTGGGAACCTTCCTTTACCAAGTATGTTGAGGATGAACCGAGTCAAGATAGCCTACATTGGATCCATTTGCTACAAGCTTTAACTTAGTTTTTGAATCATGTTGTAATATATTAATTAGTCTTGTGTGTATTGTTCATATCGTATTGTGTTAGTTTTCTTTCCTTTTTAAACTACTATAAACTGACCTAGATATCACGTAGTATGTTTTATATGTCGTATGGTGTTTGTTCAAGCTGATTTTAGGTCAAGGAATCAAGGTACAAGCAACAGGAGTGCAAAACACCAAGCTGGAATTATTAGGCGAAGTAGGCAGCTGAAACACCTCTCAGTATTTGGGTTATAATTTCTCAACCACAACTCTGATTGACCTGATTCTAGTTGGAGGTGAAAGATAAGAGATTAAGCTACAATATTCATTTTCAACACTTCTCTAGAAAATCCCTGTATCAAGCTCCAAAGACGTTGCAAGTAATCTTGCTGCTGAGTCAGCAGCTTCCAGGAGTAGACATACGCAAGCAGGTCCATTTCAAACAGACGTATCTCACTCAATTCAGCTCCAAATGAGATGATTTAGGTCTCTAAACAAATCTACAGAAAAAGATCTACAATTCTTGTTCAAAGTGAAAAGGCTGAATCGAACTGCAGATATATGTTATAAGGTAAAACATTTCTGTTGTCAATTCTGGACACCTTTCAGAAGTTGGATTTTTCAAGCAGCCTTTTGAGCCAATCAAATTCCGGGAGCTTTTCCCAGGACTTCTACACGTACTAAGGAATATACTTAGAAGCAGGGAGGAGCTGGTCCAATCACAATTGAGACATAAAACAACTTGCAAAATGAGAAGAGAAATATGCCGAAGAAAGATGACTGAATGCAATCATTTTATTTTCTATTTTAGCCTATATAATTTTACTTCTTTGATCTTATTGGTTCCTGGAACTCCTGAATCTTCCTTTAGAAGACTTGTAATAGTTTATTTAAGCTAGCTTTGTACGTGAAAACAATCAGTTCATTTTGAGAAATACATATCGAAAAAGTTGCACTTGTTGTTGTCCCTTCGGTTTTACTTCAGAATTTCAGTTCCCTTCAAGTCTTTGAACCAGGCTTGATTGTAAATCACTTCATATAGCTTGGGATGGATATTCTATGAAAGGGTTGAGGCTTGTTCATATAAGTTGAAGTCATTTGCTGAAGAGGTTCTTTTTACGTTGGAAACTTTGGTCAAGTTTGGATTCTGTTTTGCTGCTGAACTTATTGAGCTTTCAAGCATGGGTCCGGCTGAGGAGATTGAGTGAAGAAAGGTCCAATCATCCTTACTCTTTGTGTATCACGTGTTTGGCCTCCTGTAGGCCGTGAGCTTCCCATTCCTGAAGGCTTGTTGGAAAACCTTGATGAAGACTGATTAGTACGATAAGTGGAATTGAAATTGGAGGAACTACGTACCTTTAGTTGATGTTCAATCTTTTCAGCCATATGGACCATGGTTGTGAGGTCGAGATAAGGTTGAAGATCAACCCTTTGCGCAATCTCCCTGTTTAAACCATGTAAGAATCGAGCCTTTGTGGCTTCTTCGGGTTCCTGCAAGTTAGACCTTTCCAACAAAATTTCTAACTCTTTGTAATACTCGTCTACACTTTTGTTACCTTGTCGTAAATTTTGAAAACTTGTGAAAATAGAACTCTCATAATTGTTTGGGATAAAACATTGTCTCATTTCAAACTTCATTTCTTCCCAAGTGGCAATTGGCGGTTGTCTTGTCTTAGTTCTATTTTGACACAAATTTGTCCACCAATTTAGTGCATAACCAGAAAACTCAATAGAAGCGTACCTCACTTTTTGTAATTCACTATAATTGGTACAAGAAAAGATTAAATCCACTTTTGTTTCCCATTTCTAATATTCCTCCGCATTACTTTTACCATAAAACATGGGAATATTTATTTTGGTTTTGAGAAAATCATCATCTTGTGGGAAAAGGGGATTTTGGCGTCTTTGGTAACCACGGGGAGGGTGGTCATCAAAGTCATAATCATCATGCTCAAATGGAATGTAATCATCATTGTACCTTCTTGGGGTGTACCTTCTTGGTTGTGTTGGAGGAACAAACCTTCTTGCCTCGATATGTGATGGTCTAAGGTTGTCATCCTCAACTTCTTCTGGGGGGTGACGCCTAGGTTGTGGTAGGGGAATAGCCCTTCTTGTACCTTGGCCATCACTCATTTTGTAGCTCTGTTCAACATCCTCCAAGTCATGCAATAATCGAGCAACCAAGTGTGTGATTGGTTCAAGAAGAGCAGGATAAGGAAAATAAGATGTGGGAAGACGGCATGATGTGTTAGTGTATGTGCCCTAGGCCATGATTTGGATATTTGTGTTATACATTTATTATTAATAAAAAAGGTTTTATTATCAATATTGTTGATTAGTATGTTACACAATTTTGATATATGTCCCTGATTCATTATTGTTATAGAGATAAAATAATTTATAATCAGTATGAGTATTGATTTGATAATCATGAGATGATTATGTGTATGGTGATACAAATCAATCTCATAGATACTTGTTAGAGAACAGTGTATTGGATAGACCCATCATGAGATTACTACATGTATTAGCGTCATAAGTAAATCCATGATAACCATGTTTCAATCCTTTGACTTGAGATTGTCATAGTTTCCAACATAAGGACTATTATATTTTGACATGATCAAACGTTATCCGTAACTGGATAATAATAAAGGTCATGATTGAATGTGATAGAAATTATGTAGAGGATATTGAACAATCAAGATAGAATTTGTCCCTCTCTTTTGAGAGAGATATCTTTGGGCCCCTCGATTAGTGAGACTGTGAAATGCATGGCCGTGCTCAAATGAATTGATAGTGTGATCAATGTCATTTGTTTTATCAGTCTACTTAGAGATCGAGTAATCATATGTTTGAACAATATAAGTATGACGCTGACCATGACTTATGTTCAAACTAGATATCATGTGACAAAGGGATTAATGCATGTGCTATTATTAGGCTAGTTGGACTGTACTCGTATTAATTGGGTAGTCGTAATGCCTTGCTAGAGGCCAATTACGAATTGTTGGTTTAATAGAGATTTGATCAACTACCAATTAATATGGGCCTATCGGGTCACACACAAGAATGCTTATGGCTGAGATTAATCATATTAATAATATTAATATTGGATATTAATTATTATTATTAACGTTTTTAATATTAATAATATTAATACTGGATTATTATTATTATTATTATTTTTGTTTATATATATATATATATATATATTTATATTTATATCGTCGGATAATAACAATAGAATCCATATCTGATATGGATTTTGATTGGTTTTATCTAATCCTAACAGAATCCGTATTTGGTGCGGATTATGATAGGCATTAACCAATCCAATCTGGAATCGGATTTTGATATCTATATATATGTATATAGCATGGTGTATCTCGTACACTAAGCAATCAGCAGAAAACTAAAAGACAAAAATCGTTTTTGAGAAAAGCAGAGTTCTCAGCCGCGCCGTTCAAGAGCTAGCACTCAGGGCAGAAGCATTCGTGTGGATCCGACAGAGGGTGTTCGTGTTTTCGCACCTCTTCCATCTGCGGATTTCGAATCTACAGAGGTAATTTTTAGTTTCTTTCATTGAATTAAACGAACAACATGGATCCTTGGTAGGGAATTGGAGATCAAGTTTTGTTTTTCCGCTGCGTGTTTTGCAGTGATCTTGTCGGATTTCCTAACAGGATGTAGCAAAAACGAAATACGGTATCCAAGGTTTTCAAATTGCACCAAAAAAATTTTCAAGTAATGCACAAACGTTTTGCCCTTTTTCTTTTCTCTTGTTCTTTTATCCTTTTTTCTTCCCTTCCTTGCTATTTCACGGCAGCAAGGTTCAGATTCTCTTTTTTTTACTAGGGGCAGAATTGGAATTGTATGCGTTTTGTACGCAGAACTTTTGTTTTTAGGCAGAATAGTGCAATGACTTTAAATTTCAGTTTGTAACATTGAATTGCAACAAAATAACCTTGGAAAGTGAGGGAAATTAGGGTTGGCAAGAATTAGGGTTAGGGTTAGGGTTCCAATTTGGGGTTTTAGGGCGTGTTTGGGTATGGGTGGGATTTGCATTTTGGGAACTGAACCGTGGTGTATATGGGCTGTTTGGGTTGGTAATTGAGGATTTGTGTGGTCAATTTGGATTATTCAAATTCTAGGGTTAGGGTTTTTTGAATGAATTGGGAACTTTTGGTTCTGATTTTTGTTGGCAGAATTGGTTTGGAGCTTGTTGTTAAGAGTGTAAATGAGGTAGTTTGGGATCTGATTGATGAGTTTTAGAGTCGGGTTTGGGTGGTTTTGTTTGGGCCGTGGGGTTTGGGGATAGAATTAGGGTTTTGTTGGTGTCGAAAATGGTTCATGAAGACAAACACACATAGTACTAACTCGATTTAAAGCATGAAATCAATCACAATGCGAATCACAAGATGCATATAATCATCACCAACTAAAAGCTTCGGTAGCAACAAGATGATTTGAAACCGAGGTGGCTTTATAGGCTGATGGTTGTAACGTTTTAAAAGAAAGCTGAATGAACCTAAAATGCAACAAACCCTAATTTGTTCAAGTTTGAAGGAACTCAAATTAGATGTGACGCCAAAGGAAATAAAAAAGATGACACTTGAATGATGAAAAGCAAAATGCAGCAAAATGCAAAGACTCAAAGCAATGGTTTGGACGTTTTTTTTGAATGAATGATAGACAAATAACATGTAGAATGAGAGGTAGAAGAAGGACACAACTAAACTTGAAATGACTAGACTCAAACGGAAAGGAAATGATAGATGGTGGAATAGAGTAACCTGCGCTCTGATACCAATTTGATGCGTGCGAGGCGTGGGCTCCAACAATTCCACCTTCCGAACGTCCTTCACAAAGGGTTAGGCACAAGGAAGAAGACTTCCCCTTGCTTCCTTAGTGATAAAAACGCGTGGATCAAATGAGCAAGACCAATACTTCAAGATGGTCGTTGATCATGCAAACCAATATGGCCCTCCTGGACGGCACCTTTTAGCAATGGCAACACCTTCAAAATGCTCAACTTCGAAGGATCTTAAGTTAGGTTTTTAGTGAAAACCAAGAAAACAAAGTCTCACACAAAGTGAAGGAAATATCAAGAATTGTTATTCATCAAAAGGTTCTTTACAAATCGGCCAAAGGGGCCTATTTATAGATGCCTAAGACACTTAAAATAATCAGATATTATCTAAAAGAAATAGCTAGAAAAACATTTGAATTGAACTTGAATTTGCTAATTATTTGAATTCAAAAATAACTAGAAAATCCTAGCTAAAAATAGGTTGAAATCTTTCTTTGTTCAGCCGTGTATTTGGTCAGCAAATGAGGCCTTGGGGAGCTGATTTGATGAGTAGGATGGAGCTGAACTTGAATTCAAAAGTTGGGTGAAATTTGAATTCAAGTTGAATTTGAATTTGAGTGCACCTTGAATTTGTTTGTTGTCTATCCTCATCCATCATTCCAGCAGTGTCTTTGTTGAGGAATGGAGATTAGAAAATATGATTTGATGTTGATAAGATGGCTGGAATTGAATTCAAATGATGGTTGAAGCTTGAATTCAAATTGAGTTTGAATTTGAATTCAAACTTGGATTCAATTTGAATTGGAATCTATCCTAACTTTCTCCTTCAAAATGGCGTGTAGGTTGGATGAGATAATAGATGAATTCTTTTTGAAATGTAAGCCTCAAATTGGTTGAAACTTGAATTCAAATCATGGTTGAATTTAAATTCAAGTTTAGCTTTGAATTTAAATTCAATTTGATCATCATCCTTTTTGCTTCAAAATGGCCGGCCCCTTTTAATCTTTGGAGATGATTTTGAGTTCAATTTTGAAAAGAAGATTCCATCTTGGACACATTTGAATTTGTCTTTGTGGAGACAAACATTCTCTTCAAGACAACATTCCTTTTGTCTCCCATGTTGCAACACACGGCTACATTGCTGTTTTTGGGCCTTCATTTCATTTGGATCTTCCACGTACCTAATTTACCAACAAATCAAACACATAAGAACAAAGATCACAAGAAATCAAGACAAAATCCAAAGTAATGAACACACGCCTACTCCTAATGCTCAAAGGGTGGCTTCAATGAAATGAACGTATGGAACCTTAGGTTCATCTTGAACATGCTTATACAAGAAAATTCCAACTTGATGACAAAGTTCCCTTGCCCTCCTTCTTGTTATAGGGCCCTTGACCTCTTGATGGCATCCTTGATCCTCATCGGACCCTTTATCCTCATCAGGAGTGTTCATATTTCGTTTTTACTAATCACTTAACGTTTGTTTATTTTTGTGTTAGTTTGGTTCTTTCTTTTTTCTTGTTGTTTTTGTTTAATTTCCTTAGGCAAAATGGAGAGCAGCACTCATTCCGCTTCTAGCAAATCAAAGGAAGCCGAGACTTTGGACAACACGCAACAACAAATGCTGGAGATGCTAAAGAAACTCATGCATGACAATGAGGCAATCAAACATCGATTGGAGGATGTTGAACGGAGCTACAACACGAGTGACGGCCAATGCACAAGCAGGGCCATTCCCCTACCACAACCTAGGCGTCACCCCCCAGAAGAAGTTGAGGATGACAACCTTAGACCACCACACATCGAGGCAAGAAGGTTTGTTCCTCCAACACAACCAGAAGGTACGCCCCAAGAAGGTACAATGATGATTACATTCCATTTGAGCATGATGATTATGACTTTGATGACCACCCTCTCCGTGGTTAACAAAGACGCTAAAAGCCCCTTTTCCCACAAGATGACGATTTTCTCAAAACAAAAATAAATATTCCAACAATTTATGGTAAAAGTAATGCGGAGGAATATTTGGAATGGGAAACGAAAGTGGATCTAATCTTTTCTTGTACCAACTACAGTGAATTACAAAAAGTGAGGTACGCTTCTATTGAGTTTTCTAGTTATGCACTAAATTGGTGGACAAATTCATGTTGAAATCGGACTAAGACAAGACAACCTCCACTTGCCACTTGGAAAGAAAAGAAGTTTGAAATGAGACAACGTTTTATCCCAAACAATTTTGAGAGTTGTATTTTCACGAGTTTGCAAAACTTGAGACAAGGTTCCAAAAGTGTAGACGAGTATTACAAAGAGTTAGAAATTTTGTTGGAAAGGTCTAACTTGCAGGAACCCGAAGAAGCCACAAAAGCTTGTTTCTTACATGGTCTAAACTGGGAGATTGCGCAAAGGGTTGAGCTTCAACCTTACCTCGACCTCACAACCATGGTCCATATGGCTGAGAAGATTGAACACCAACTAAAGGTACGTAGTTCCCCCAATTTCAATTCCACTTATCGTACTAATCAGTCTTCATCAAGGTTTTCCAGCAAGCCTTCAGGAACGGGAAGCTCACGGCCTACAGGAGGCCAAACACATGACCAAGGTGCGTCACAAAGGATGGACAACCATGTGCAGTCCACACAAAGGCGAGATGACCGCGCCCAACAAAAGACTCCTACCGGAAATCCTTCTGATCTCTCAAACAGGTTTAGGGGCATTAAATGCTATAAATGTCAAGGACGTGGTCACATAGTGACGCGTGCAAGACGTGGGCTCTAACAATTCCACCTTCCAAACGTCCTTCACAAAGGGTTAGGCACAAGGAAGAAGACTTCCCCTTGCTTCCTTAGTGATAAAACGTGTGTATCAAACGAGCAAGACCAACACTTCAAGATGGTCGTTGATCAGGCAAACTAATATGGCCCTCATGGATGGCACCTTTAAGCAATGGAAACACCTTCAAAATGCTCAACTTTGAAGGATCTTAACTTAGGTTTTTAACGCAAAACCAAGAAAACAAAGTCTCACAATAAGTGAAGGAAATATCAAGAAATTTTATTTATCCAAAGTTGCCTTTCCAATCGGCCCAAGGCTCTATTTATAGGCTACAATGCTCGTCCTATCAGCCTTTAAAATGACCACAAATTAATTCAAATAAGATAGCTAACAATTGTTTGAAAATTGAAAATTGTTTGAATTCAAAACTAAAATAAATTCTAGCTAAAATTGAAATTCTTGCAAGATCCCATTCTCTCCATGTTCAGCCGTGTATGAGAGTCAAATAATGTCTTGGAGGAGCTGTTTTGATGAGTAGGATATGCTTGAACTTGAATTCAAAAGATGGCTGAAGTTTGGATTTGAATTGAGGTTGATCTTGAATTCAAACTTGGACTCAATTTGAATTGTGTTCTAGCTCTCCAAGCTGGCGTGTTCCTTGGATGATGTAAGTGTAGAAAATCTGATTTTGATGGTGATGAGATGGTTGGTCTTGAATTCAAAATATGGTTGAAGTTTGAATTCAAATTGAGTTAGAATTAGAATTCAAACTTGGATTCAATTTGAATTGTAATCTATCCTTCTTTTATCCTCCAAGATGCTGTGTTATGGGCTGGAGATATAGGCTGAAATCTTCTTGAAATGACGTGTAGAATGAGGAGTACAAGAATGGCACAACTGAACTTGAAATGAAGAGACTCAAACGAAAAGAAAAGGATAGAATACGGTGGAATAGAGTAACCTGGGCACTGATACCAATTTGATGCGTGCAATATGTGGGCTCCAATAATTCCACCTTCCAAACATCCTTCACAAACGGTTAGGCACAAGGAAGAAGACTTTCCTTTGCTTCCTTAGTGATAAAACATGTGGATCAAACGAGCAAGACCAACACTTCAAGATGGTTGTTGATCAGGCAAACCAATATGGACCTCCTGGACACCACCTTTAAGCAATGGCAACACCTTCAAAATGCTCAACTTTGAAGGATTTTAATTTAGGTTTTTAATGCAAAACCAAGAAAACAAAGTCTCACAATAAGTGAAGGAAATATCAAGAAATTTTATTTATCCAAAGTTGCCTTTCCAATCGGCCAAAGGCTCTATTTATAGGCTACAATGCTCGTCCTATCAGCTTTTAAAATGACCAGAAATTAATTCAAATAAGCTAGCTAACAATTGTTGGAAAATTGAAAATTGTTTGAATTCAAAACTAAAATAAATTCTAGCTAAATTTGAAATGCTTGCAAGATCCCATTCTCTCCATGTTCAGCCATGTATGAGAGTCAAATAGTGTCTTGGTGGAGCTGATTCGATGAGTAGGATATGCTTGAACTTGAATTCAAAAGATGGTTGAAGTTTGAATTTGAATTGAGGTTGATCTTGAATTCAAACTTGGACTTAATTTGAATTGTGTTCTAGCTCTCCAAGCTGGCGTATTCCTTGGATGATGAAGTGTAGAAAATCTGATTTTGATGATGATAAGATGGTTGGTCTTGAATTCAAAAGATGGTTGAAGTTTGAATTCAAATTGAGTTTGAATTTGAATTCAAACTTGGATTCAATTTGAATTGGAATATATCCTTCTTTTATCCTCCAACATGGTGTGTTATGGGCTGGAGATATAGGCTGATATCTTCTTGAAATTTAAGTCTCCAATTGGTTGAAACTTGAATTCAAATTATGGTTGAATTTAAATTCAAGTTTAACTTCAAGTTGATCTTCATCTTCTCTAAATTTTTTGGCCGGCCCCCTTGTTGGTATTTGGAGATGATTTTAATTTCAATTTGAACAAGAGAATCCATCTTGGACACATTTGAATTTGTCTTTGTGGAGGCAAACATTCTCTTCAAGGCAACATTCCTTTTGTCTCCCTTTTTGCAACACACGCCTACCTTGCTCCTTTTGGGCCTCCATTTCATTTTGGATCTTCCATGTACCTAATTTACCTACAAAGAAACACATAAAACAAAGATCACAAGAAACAAAGTAAAATTTAAAAACATACACGCACACGCGTAAACGTTCAAAGGGTGGGTTCAATGAAGTGAACCCATGGAACCTTAGGTTCATCTTGAACATGCTTATACAAGAAGGTTCCAACTTGATGACAAAGTTCTCTTTCCCTCCTTCTTGTCATAGGGCCCTTGACCTCTTGGCGAGATCCTTGATCCTCATCGGACCCTTGATCTTCATCACATAGGAAAAGAGTGTCCTAATGCAAAACGAATCATGTTAATTGAGGAAACAAACGAATATGTGTCTGAGTCCGAGCATGAAAACGAATCTGAGCATGATAATGAAATTGAACCTCAAGAGGATCTAGGCGCATTAGATGATTTTGACACTAAGGAGTTTCTTGTTGTGCGTAGAGCTTTAAATGCATATCCAAAAATAGATGATCACGAACAACATAGAAAAAACATTTTCCATATTCATTGCATGATAAATTGTAAAGTGTGCACCATGATCATTGATTTCGGTTCTTGTGCGAATGTGGCTAGCATCGAATTGGTAAGAAAACTGAATTTTCCTATGACTAATCATCTGCAACCTTACAAACTTGCATGGTTAAATGATTGTGGTGAAGTTCGCGTAAGTAAACAAGTTTTGATTTCTCATAGCATTGGTAGTTACAAAGATGATATCTTATGTGAGGTTGCACCAATGCATGCTAGTCATATGTTACTTGGTAGGCCATGGCAATTTGATCGACATGTGACATATGATGGATATTTGAAGCGTTATTCTTTCAAGTTGAATGGCAAACTTTACAAACTGCATGCACTTCCACCACACAAAGTCCACGAGGATCACCAACGCATGTCTAATTCTAGAGCCGATCCTAAGGAAAAAGAAGCTGAGAGAAAATTCGTGGAATGCATGAAAAGTGAGAACAAAAAACAAGAGAGCAAGGGAAAAGAGGAGTCACCAAGTCCAAAAAGAAGTGTGGTTCTATTTCCCACCGAACCACCATCCGGATTACCACCTATTAGAGGAATAGAACACCAAATCGATTTTGTTCCAGGAGCTGTGTTACCAAATCGCCTAGCCTATCGAGCCAACCCCAAAGATACCAAGGAAATACAAAGGCAAGTAGAGGAGCTCCTAGCGAGTGGACAAGTCCAAGAGAGCCTAAGCTCATCAGCCGTCCCTATCATTTTAGTACCTAAAGAGGATGGAACTTGGAGAATGCTGGATGATATGTTGGATATGTTGCACGGATCTAAATTCTTCACCAAAATTGACCTTAAGCAGAGGTATTTCCAAGTACGCAAGACTGCATTCAAAACCAAGTTTGGGCTCTATGACTGGTTAGTGATGCCCTTCGGGCTCACCAACGCCCCTAGCACCTTTATGAGGCTAATGAATGAAGTCTTACAAGCGTTCATAGGACGATTTGTGGTTGTTTATTTTGATGATATCCTAATCTATTCCCAAACCATAGAAGATCATCTTAACCAGATTAGGGTCGTTTTTGAGAAGCTTAAGCAAGAACAACTTTATGCCAACTTTAAGAAGTGCCCTTTTTGTTTGGAACGTGTAGTTTGTTGAGAAATATGTTTGGATAATTTTCAAAGTCATGATTTTAAGTGGTGAATACTTAAAAATGTCACACATGGTGTTATATGTGATTAAAAGTTGAAAAAGTTGAAATCGATCTCTAAACTTGAGACACATCGATCGATCGATGTACACATCGATGTACATCGAACCCTCACTTCGATCGATCGATGTTTAGGGTTTTTAGAAATAATTTTCTAAAATGTGTTAAAATGATTGTTTTTATTTGTACATGATTTATACATGTTCATTATGTGCTTATTATGTGTTTTTGGTGATTATTATTGTCTTGTGACTAACATGCCTTGGAAGTTTCTACAACTTACCAAAAAGGGCAAAATTGGTATTTTGAGTTTTGTAGGAACATGATATGGTGGAAATATTTCAAGAGCATATTCTTATACTATTTATCATGACAAAGTTGATATCATGATTATTTATGACCATCCGGGACATATCTGGAGTTTTCTCACACCGGGGGTATTTTGGTCATTTTACCCCCAAGGGTATTTTTGGTATTTTCACTCAAGGAATCTCTTGAGCATATTATTATCTTCATTCTGGAGCTGTGTTATTGTTAGTTTGAAGATTATATGGTGATCTTATATCTTATTCTCTCAACCGATGATATTATTGATTATAGCTGGATATGTGACGATTTGAGATGTCACATTCTATTTTTTCTTGAAGACACTCTTATATATGTTATAAGAGAATATTTATCATCATTATTCAGAGATATTAAAGGTGTCAAAGGTGTGGAAATGATCTCAACATATAAGAAGAAATATTGGGGAATTTCGGTGTTACACGTTGACATAATCTTGTCTAGTGTTATCTATTTATTTCTTCTTCAAAAATCTGAGTTGCTACACTTATATATATGTGGAAAAACGTGATTGTTAAGGTGGATATGATGTGGAGTTCATTTTATGAGTTGGAGACAAGTGGACCAACCAAAAAGGAGCTAGTTGGCAAAATTGCCAACTTGGAGTTTACTAAAAATAGCCAACGGCTATATTGTTTTTCTTGGGTGTTTTCAGCATATTTTTGAAGTCAAATGAAGACTTCACATGTCCTATTATGATGCTTAAGGTTGGGGATAATTTGGTGGTATTATCCTTCCTTATTTTATTTAAGAAAATCAAATATATCTTTTGGAAAACTAAGTGTAAACCAACGGCTACACTTCAAATTTGAGGCTGAATTTTGAGTTTTGAAATGTTCAAGTCCACATGCCTATTCTCAAGCTAGAAGTTGAGGTATTTTGGTGCATTATCTTCTTCTTATTATCTATATTTTGCAAAGGATAAATGAGACTATCCTAGGTGGAAAAAATCGGCCAACATGACATTGCCAAGGTGGACCAATCATTGTATTTTATTTTGCCAAGTGTACAAAGCCAACCAATGATGAGAAGACATTTGGAGTTGATGATGAAGATGATGACACATTGGCATTCTTATCTTCAAGGCTCAAATCACACTATAAATAGAGGCATTGGTGAAGAAGATGAAACACACTTGAAGCTCACAAGCATTCTATAGCTTTCATATTCATCTTCTTGTTCTTGTTGTTGTATTTTGTTGTAGCAAAGTTGTTCTTAATATTTTGGTGAGCTACAAGCCTCTTGAGCTTCATTTGTAAGATTGATTAGCCATCTTTATAAGGCTACATCAATAGGTGTTAGAGGAGTTGCAACTAAGTGTTGCTTAGAAGGTGATTATACAAGTCTTGAATAGAGTTGGTGTATAACCCAAGGATCAAGCTTGGCTCTAGTTGTAAGGTGCTCATTTCATAGTGAAATCCAAGGAAAGGTGTTCCTTGAGACTGGAGTAGGTCACATTGACCGAACCAGGATAAATCCTCGGTGTTCTTCTCTTGTTTCTTTATTTCTGTTTTCTGCCCGTTTTTGACTGCAGTTTTCACTCAACTTCATGCAATTTGAAAAAATAGCTAAACATTTTCAAAATTCGTGATTTTTGGTGGAGTTATACATCAGACTGTTAGCTTTCATTTGCAACAAGAATCACTTGATTTGAGCAAGGGAAAGTTAGTCTTTCAGTCTTTGCAAGATAACTGCTCCAATCTGACTGCAATCTGACCAGTTTTGAGAAAACTTAAATTCTGTATTTTTCAAGAATTGTTTAAGGTCAGGGCCTTTTGGAAACTTCATCTACACATCCTAAGGAGTGTTTTGATATAAAGATCAACCTTTTTGGTTGAGTATTCAAAGAGAAACACTATTTGCAAAATCAGCAACATTCTGTCCAATTCTGTCCAGATTGACCATCTGAATCTTTTTATTTGTTTGAAGGGCCAAACGATCTTCTTTTTGTCTGATTTTTGGACAGAGTCTTGTTAACTCATTGAAGTTCAATTCTGGAAAGTTTCATAATTTTTGGAGTTGTGTACAATTATTTGTGAATTTTTGAAAAACGGGTTCTGAATCTGAGGTGGTCTCAGGTTCTGTTTTCAAAGGGGATTTTAACAAAGGGTTGTAGTGTAATTTCCGCTAACCACTATTCACCCCCCCCCTCTAGTGGTGTTTATTGCAGGTGCACGGTCCAACATTTGGTATCAGAGCCAGACCAACACCACTCAAAAGAAGCAAGATTCAACACCGTACGAACAATACAAGGCCAAGAAACAACAATTCTTTATATACTGCTTGTCTCAAATCCAAGGTACATACTATGGCTATTGTTTCTCACAAAGGTGAGTTGGAAGGTATGTCTACACAACGCCCTCCTCTTTTTGATGGCAATAATTTTGTTCATTGGAAACTAAGAATGAGGCTATTCTTAATGGCTATAGACATCGATTTATGGTCTATAGTTGAAGATGGGCCGTACATTCCAACGAAAGTTATACAAGTTAGTGGAGTAACTCAAGAGGTTGAAAAATATAAAAGTGAATGGTCATCGGATGATAAAAAGAAAATGTCCATGAATGCTAAAGCTATGCAATTACTTTTAAATGGACTTACAACTTCTGAAGCAGGTTATGTGTCTAATTGCACAAGCGCACACGACATGTGGAAATCACTAGTATTAAAGCATGAAGGTACTAGTGGTGTTAAAGAATCCAAAATTAACATGCTTATGACTGAATTAGAGACTTTCAAAATGTTGCCAAACGAATCCATAACATCTATGGATTTGAGGATTACTAATATTTTCAATGCCCTTGAAGCTTTAGGGAAGTCATTTTCGAACAGTGAAAAGGTTCAAAAGGTGCTAAGAAGCCTCCCTGCTGAATGGGATCCAAAGGTGACTGCAATCGAGGAGACAAAATCAATCACTAAGATGGATGAATTGATCGGGTCTCTTAAAGTCTACGAGGTAAAATTAAACCAACGAAAGTCCGAATCGTCTAAGTCATCCGGTAAGTCTATAGCTTTCAAAACAACCGAAACACATGCTAGTAACGATGATAGTAATAATGATACTGAATTAGATGATGACTTGATATTGATCGCTAGAAAACTTAGAAAGTTTTTCAAACGTCCAAACATGAATAGACAACGTAATTCTTCTTCTTCTTCTCAACCTAGGAAGAATAACACAAACAAATGGTATAATAAAGAATTAAAGTGTTATGAATGCGGTCAAAAAGGACATATTTCATACGACTGTCCCACGAAGAAAAATAATAATAACCACAACAATAATAAACAAGCCAAGGACAAGGAGGCTCAAATGACAAAGACAAAGGAGTCTAAGGCAAGAAAAGAGAAACGAGCAATGAAGGTGAGCACATGGAGCGACTCATCCGACTCAGAATCCGAAACTGAGGAAGCTCAAGTCTGCTTCGTATCAAACGAGGATAAACGCAAGGAATGCAAGAAGGAAGCAAAGTCAAAGAATCTGAAAACCAAATGGTTTTTCGATAGTGGATGCTCGAGGCATATGACGGGTAACCCCAAACTATTCACGGAACTTGAACATATTGATGGTGGAAAGGTGACATCCGGTGACAACAACAAAGGAAAAGTTGTTGGAAGAGGAACAATCGGGGACCCTAACACATTTCAAATACGAAATGTGTTATTAGTAAGCAATCTATCCTATAATTTAATTAGTATTTCTCAACTTATAGATTGTGGTTATAATGTCTCCTTTCTTCCCAATTCTTGTGATATAATAAATAAAAAGGGAGAAATAGTATTAAAAGGAAATAGAGATAGTAATATTTATACTCTTACCTTAGATAACATGTTAGATGCTAAGGTTAAATGTCTAATATCACATGACTTAGATGTAAATTTATGGCATAGAAGATTAGGCCATATAGGAATTTCAACTATTAAGAAATTGTCTAAGAAGAATCTAATTAGAGGAATGCCTAAGTTAGACTTAGATAATTTTCAAATGTGTGAAACATGTATTAAGGGAAAACACATTAAAGAAACCTTAAAACCGAAACATGAAGTGAGTACTAGTCATGTACTAGAATTGATTCACTTAGACTTATTTGGTCCAAGTAGGACAAGAAGTCTAGGTGGACACTACTATGTGTGTGTCATAGTAGATGATTACTCACGCTACACATGGACATTGTTCTTAACACACAAAGACGATGCTCCATTAGCAATCGAAACCCTTATCAAGCAACTTGAAAACATTTATGAAGAAAATGTTAAAAGGATTAGAAGTGATAGAGGTGGAGAATTTAAAAACAAAGACGTAATCAAATTTTGTGAACTACATGGAATAAAACATGAATTCTCACCACCTAGAACACCACAACTCAATGGAGTTGTTGAACGTAAAAATAGAAAAATTCAAGAAGTTGCTAGGACAATGCTGTGTGAAAATAAATTACCTAAATATTTATGGGCTGAAGCTGTTAATTGTGCATGCTATATTATAAATAGGCTTACTATTAGAAAGAAATTAAATAAAACGCCTTATGAATTGCTAAACAATAGACAACCTAAGATAGATTATCTTAAAGTATTTGGATGTAAATGTTTTGTGCTAAACACTAAGGATAATCTAGATAAATTTGAACAAAAGTCTATTGAATGCATATTTGTTGGGTATTCAACTAACTCAAGAGCATATAGGTGTTATAATCCTGCATCTAGAAAAATAATTGAATCTATACATGTAAAATTCAATGAAAATGCATGCTTCGAAGTTAGTGATAAACATCAACATAAACAAGAAACAAATGTTGAAAATATGTTTGATGATGATGTAATACTTAAGCCTGTACTTGATCATCTAGAACCAACTCCCCCTGAACAAGACATGCATGAACCCTTAGGTTATATAAATGAAGAAACTTTGCAATTGGAAGATAATGTAACTAATGATCCAATTACATATGATAATGTTCATACTAATGAAACATTTGAACAAGATGAGGGTGAACCTAGTCGATCTAGGAATTGGTGGCACCCTAGAGAATTAATCATTGGGGATCCAAATATTGGGGTTAGAACACGTAGAAATATAAGCCAACTTGAAGGACATAGCTTAATCTCACAATTAGAACCTAAGAATGTAAAGGAAGCCTTAGGTGACATATCATGGATAGAAGCTATGCATGAGGAATTGAACCAATTCACAAGGAACAATGTGTGGGACTTAGTACCTAAACCTGAAGATAAGTCTATCATAGGAACTAAATGGGTGTTTAGGAATAAGATGTACGAACAAGGAAACATTACAAGAAATAAGGCTAGACTAGTCGCACAAGGTTATAATCAACAAGAAGGTATAGATTATGAAGAAACCTTTGCACCTGTTGCACGACTAGAAGCAATTAGATTATTACTTGCGATTACAAGTCTAAGTAACATTAAACTCTTCCAAATGGATGTCAAGAGTGCTTTCTTGAATGGATACATCCAAGAAGAGGTGTTTGTCAAACAACCCCCTGGATTCGAAGATCAAAAGAATCCTAACTATGTTTACAAGCTTAAGAAAGCTTTATATGGTTTGAAACAAGCTCCAAGAGCTTGGTATGATAGATTTGCAAACTTTCTTATTGCAAATAATTATCAAAGGGGAACTATAGACAACACATTATTCCTAAAAAGAAAAGGTAATGATTTGTTAATAGTTCAAATATACGTTGACGATATCATCTTTGGTTCAACCAACCCTACCTTAGTAAAAGACTTTGAAGAGTGTATGAAGTCGGAGTTTGAAATGTCAATGGTAGGAGAGTTGAATTATTTCTTAGGACTTCAAATTAAACAAACCCCTCAAGGAATTCATATTAGCCAACTTAAGTATGTCAATGATATGATTAAGAAGTTTGGTTTTGAAGAGTTGAAACCTACAACTACCCCCATGAGTGTTAGTACCAAACTTGATAAGGATGAAAATGGTAAACCTTTTGATGACACACTCTATAGGTCTATGATTGGATCACTGATACTTAACTGCATCAAGACCTGACATCATGTTTAGTGTATGTATGTGTGCTAGGTTTCAATCTTGTCCTAAGGTATCACATTACAATGCCGTGAAAAAGATCTTTGGATATCTTAAGCATACACCTCACTTAGGACTGTGGTATGATAGAAACGCTAAGTTGGAATTACACGCATATAGTGATGCTGATTACGGTGGTTGTAAGTTAGATAGAAAATCCACTAGCGGTACTTGTCAATTCATAGGAACCAACTTGATTTCTTGGTTTTCTAAAAAGCAAGCTAGTGTAGCTCTTTCTACCACTGAAGCCGAGTATATTGCTTTGAGTTTATGTACTACCCAAATACTTTGGCTTAAACAGCAACTTAGTGATTTTGACATTAAAATGAAAAAGATTCCAATTTTCTGCGATAGCACAAGTGCAATCAATCTTTCCAGGAATCCGGTGCTTCATTCTAAGGCCAAACACATTGAGGTGCGATACCACTTTCTTCGCGATCATGTTCAAAATGAGGATATAGTGATAAACCATATAAGAACTGATCACCAAATCGCTGACATCTTCACCAAACCCCTTAATCAAGCCACGTTTGAAAACTTGCGTGCCAAGTTAGGTATGATGACTTACGATACCATTGTATAGTTCTATCTTTTGCATGATTTGCAAAATAAAGGGGGAGATAAAATAAGCACATGATTTTAGATTTTAGTTGGTAAGTCATCATTTGGTATGAAATGATAAGTTTCAATTGGTTATGAGTTGAGTATAGGTTAAGAGGGAGAGTATGAGTTGAGGGGGAGCAACATACTACTTTAAAAGTTGAAAACATTTGGTTAAATTTTTGGTTATAAGTTGTGACATTAAAATCATGTTAGGTTATTTTGAAAATCATCCAAAAGGGGGAGAATGTTGAGAAATATGTTTGGATAATTTTCAAAGTCATGATTTTAAGTGGTGAATACTTAAAAATGTCACACATGGTGTTATATGTGATTAAAAGTTGAAAAAGTTGAAATCGATCTCTAAACTTGAGACACATCGATCGATCGATGTACACATCGATGTACATCGAACCCTCACTTCGATCGATCGATGTTTAGGGTTTTTAGAAATAATTTTCTAAAATGTGTTAAAATGATTGTTTTCATTTGTACATGATTTATACATGTTCATTATGTGCTTATTATGTGTTTTTGGTGATTATTATTGTCTTGTGACTAACATGCCTTGGAAGTTTCTACAACTTACCAAAAAGGGCAAAATTGGTATTTTGAGTTTTGTAGGAACATGATATGGTGGAAATATTTCAAGAGCATATTCTTATACTATTTATCATGACAAAGTTGATATCATGATTATTTATGACCATCCGGGACATATCTGGAGTTTTCTCACACCAGGGGTATTTTGGTCATTTTACCCCCAAGGGTATTTTTGGTATTTTCACTCAAGGAATCTCTTGAGCATATTATTATCTTCATTCTGGATCTATGTTATTGTTAGTTTGAAGATTATATGATGATCTTATATCTTATTCTCTCAACCGATGATATTATTGACTATAGCTGGATATGTGACGATTTGAGATGTCACATTCTATTTTTTCTTGAAGACACTCTTATATATGTTATAAGAGAATATTTATCATCATTATTCAGAGATATTAAAGGTGTCAAAGGTGTGGAAATGATCTCAACATATAAGAAGAAATATTGGGGAATTTCGGTGTTACACGTTGACATAATCTTGTCTAGTGTTATCTATTTATTTCTTCTTCAAAAATCTGAGTTGCTACACTTATATATATGTGGAAAAACGTGATTGTTAAGGTGGATATGATGTGGAGTTCATTTTATGAGTTGGAGACAAGTGGACCAACCAAAAAGGAGCTAGTTGGCAAAATTGCCAACTTGGAGTTTACTAAAAATAGCCAACGGCTATATTGTTTTTCTTGGGTGTTTTCAGCATATTTTTGAAGTCAAATGAAGACTTCACATGTCCTATTATGATGCTTAAGGTTGGGGATAATTTGGTGGTATTATCCTTCCTTATTTTATTTAAGAAAATCAAATATATCTTTTGGAAAACTAAGTGTAAACCAACGGCTACACTTCAAATTTGAGGCTGAATTTTGAGTTTTGAAATGTTCAAGTCCACATGCCTATTCTCAAGCTAGAAGTTGAGGTATTTTGGTGCATTATCTTCTTCTTATTATCTATATTTTGCAAAGGATAAATGAGACTATCCTAGGTGGAAAAAATCGGCCAACATGACATTGCCAAGGTGGACCAATCATTGTGTTTTATTTTGCCAAGTGTACAAAGCCAACCAATGATGAGAAGACATTTGGAGTTGATGATGAAGATGATGACACATTGGCATTCTTATCTTCAAGGCTCAAATCACACTATAAATAGAGGCATTGGTGAAGAAGATGAAACACACTTGAAGCTCACAAGCATTCTATAGCTTTCATATTCATCTTCTTGTTCTTGTTGTTGTATTTTGTTGTAGCAAAGTTGTTCTTAATATTTTGGTGAGCTACAAGTCTCTTGAGCTTCATTTGTAAGATTGATTAGCCATCTTTATAAGGCTACATCAATAGGTGTTAGAGGAGTTGCAACTAAGTGTTGCTTAGAAGGTGATTATACAAGTCTTGAATAGAGTTGGTGTATAACCCAAGGATCAAGCTTGGCTCTAGTTGTAAGGTGCTCATTTCATAGTGAAATCCAAGGAAAGGTGTTCCTTGAGACTGGAGTAGGTCACATTGACCGAACCAGGATAAATCCTCGGTGTTCTTCTCTTGTTTCTTTATTTCTGTTTTCTGCCCGTTTTTGACTGCAGTTTTCACTCAACTTCACGCAATTTGAAAAAATAGCTAAACATTTTCAAAATTCGTGATTTTTGGTGGAGTTATACTTCAGACTGTTAGATTTCATTTGCAACAAGAATCACTTGATTTGAGCAAGGGAAAGTTAGTCTTTCAGTCTTTGCAAGATAACTGCTCCAATCTGACTGCAATCTGACCAGTTTTGAGAAAACTTAAATTCTGTATTTTTCAAGAATTTTTTAAGGTCAGGGCCTTTTGGAAACTTCATCTACACATCCTAAGGAGTGTTTTGATATAAAGATCAACCTTTTTGGTTGAGTATTCAAAGAGAAACACTATTTGCAAAATCAGCAACATTCTGTCCAATTCTGTCCAGATTGACCATCTGAATCTTTTTATTTGTTTGAAGGGCCAAACGATCTTCTTTGTGTCTGATTTTTGGACAGAGTCTTGTTAACTCATTGAAGTTCAATTCTGGAAAGTTTCATAATTTTTGGAGTTGTGTACAATTATTTGTGAATTTTTGAAAAACGGGTTCTGAATCTGAGGTGGTCTCAGATTCTGTTTTCAAAGGGGATTTTAACAAAGGGTTGTAGTGTAATTTCCGCTAACCACTATTCACCCCCCCCCCCTCTAGTGGT
>AP025074.1:15214941-15231982 GCA_036186865.1 Eustoma russellianum | reverse complement strand
ACCCCCCCCCCTCTAGTGGTGTTTATTGCAGGTGCACGGTCCAACATTTGGTATCAGAGCCAGACCAACACCACTCAAAAGAAGCAAGATTCAACACCGTACGAACAATACAAGGCCAAGAAATGGATGAGGAGAAGGATATGTCAATTGTGAAGTGGCCTATACCTAAAAATGTAGGGGAAGTTCGCAGTTTCCATGGACTTGCAAGTTTTTATAGATGCTTTGTCAAAGATTGTTCTTCCATATATGCACCCCTAAATGAAATTATGAAAAAAGATGTGTCTTTTAGGTGGGAAGAGCCACAACAACAGGCAGTTGATGAGCTTAATCGTAGGCTAACCACTGCACCCATACTTAGGTTAACAAATTTTGACGAGACTTTTGAGATCGAGTGCGATGCAAGTGGAGTGGGTATAGGCGCAGTTTTGACCCAAGGTAAGAAACCCGTAGCCTACTTTAGTGAGAAGTTGAAAGGCGCTACCTTGAATTACTCTACCTATGATAAGGAACTTTATACCCTCATGAGATCCTACAAACTTGGCAACACTATCTTCAACCTAAAGAGTTTGTGATCCACACTGACCACGAAAGCCATAAATATCTTAAAGGGCAAGGAAAGTTGAACAAGAGACATGCCAAATGGGCAGAGTACATAGAACAATTCCTTTACATGATTAAGTACAAACAAGGAAAGGACAATATAGTAGTTGATGCCATCTCCAGGAGATACACATTAGTGACTACATTATCCTCACGCTTCTTAGGATTCGAATCACTTAAGGAATTATACCTAAATGACCATGACTTGGGCACCATTTTCGAGGCATGTAAAGAGGCAATTTGGGAAATTCTACATACATGAGGGTTATCTTTTCAAAGAACATAAGTTGTGTGTTCCCCAATCATCCCTACGAGAAGCATTGATTAGAGAAGCCCATTGGGGAGGTTTAATGGGTCATTTTGGAGTGTTCAAAACCCTTGAGACTCTTAAGGAACATTTCTATTGGCCCCACATGCGCGTAGACGTCGAGAGGTTATGTGGTAGTTGCATCACTTGCAAACAAGCCAAGTCCAAATCCCAACCACATGGCCTTTACATGTCTTTACCCATCCCTGATTCCCCTTGGGTTGACATCTCCATGGACTTTGTTTTAGGACTTCCTAGGTCTCGAGGAGGGTGCGATAACATTTATGTTGTGGTTGATCGATTTTCAAAGATGGCACACTTCATTGCATGTAGGAAAGTTGATGACGCCACACATGTTGCTGATTTGTTCTTTAAAGAATTTGTGAGATTGCATGGCATGCCTTGTAAATGATAGAGATACGAAATTTCTTTGTCATTTTTGGCGAGTTTTGTGGGCTAAACTGGTACTCAAGTTTCTACCACTGCTCACCCACAAACAGATGGACAAACTGAAGTCATTAATTGTACTCTTTCTCAACTTTTGTGTGCCATTTTGCAAAAACATCTTAAACATTAGGACGATTGTTTACCATATATCGAATTTGCATACAATAGGAGTGTCCATCATGGTAATTTGCATAGCCCATTTGAAATCATGTATAGCTTTAACACCTTGTCTCCCCTTGATTTGATCCCTATTCCCGTGCATGAACGTTCAAGTCTTGATGGTAAACAAAAGCGGAAAAGATAAAGAAAATGCATGAACACGTTAAAACGCAACTTGAAAAGAAAAACAAAGCTTATGAAAGACGAGCTAACAAACATCGAAAACGAGTTGTGTTTAAACCTGGTGATTTAGTATGGTTACATCTGCGCAAAGAAAGATTTCCCAATGAGCGAAAGTCAAAACTGTTACCTAGAGGAGGTGGACCTTTCAAAGTTTTGAAACGCATAGGTGACAATGCATACATCCTTGATCTTCATGAAAGATATGGTTCTATTTTGCCTACATTTAATGTTGCTGACCTCACCCCTTTCACTGATGATCTTTTTGATTCGAGGACGAATCCTCTTGAGGAGGGGGGATTGATGAGGATTAATGGTCTGATGAGGATCAAGGATCCCATCAAGAGGTCAAGGGCCCTATGACAAGAAGGATGGCAAGAGAACTTTGTCATGAAGTTGGAAACTTATTGTATAAGTATATTCAAGATGAACCTAAGGTTCCATGGGTTCATTTCATTAAAGCCACCCTTTGACCATTTATGCATGTGCGTGTGTGCGTTCCTTATTTTTGAATTTTATCTTGTTTCTTGTGATCTTTGTTTTATGTGTTTTCTTTGTAGGTAAATTAGGTACATGGAAGATCCAAATAAAATGGAGGCCCAAAAAGAGTATTGTAGGCGTGTGCTACAAAAGAAGGAGACAAAAGGAATGTTGTCTTGAAAAGAATGTTTGTCTCCACAAAGACAAATTCAAATGTGTCCAAGATGGAATTCCTTGTCCAAATTGAAATCAAAATCATCTCCAAAGATCACAAAAGGGCCGGCCACTTTGAATGCAAGGATGAAGTTATACTTGAATTGGAACTTGAGGATAAACTTGAATTTAAATTCAACCATGATTTGAATTCAAGTTTCAACCAATTGGACACTTAAATTTAAAGATGATTTCAACCTATATTCCCAGCCTTGAACATGCCATCTTGGAGGATAAAAGAATGATAAATTCCAATTCAAATTGAATCCAAGTTTAAATTCAAATTGAAACTAAATTTTGAATTCAAACTTCGACCATCTTTTGAATTCAACTCCAGCCATATTATCATCATCAAATCAGGTTTCAGGACACCTCTTGGATATGTTGAACATGGCTGGAAGGAGTGAGGAAGGGGATTCAACAACCAAATTCAAAGTGCTCTCATATTCAAACTTAACTTGAATTCAAACTTCACCAAACTTTTGAATTCAAATTCAAGCACCTCATACTTATCAATTCAGCTCCTGCAAGACATTATTTGGACATCAAACACGCTGGATACATTGAAGATAACATCTTGCAAGATTTTCAGATTTTAGCTAGAATTTGTTTTAGTTTTGAATTCAAACAATTTTCAATTTTCAAACAATTGTTAGTAGCTTAATTGAATTAATTTCTGGTCATTTTAAAGGATGATAGGACGAGCATTGTAGCCCATAAATAGAGCCTTTGGCCGATTGGAAAAAAAACTTTTGGATGAATAAAATTTCTTGATATTTCCTTCACTTATTGTGAGACTTTGTTTTCTTGGTTTTGCATTAAAAACCTAAGTTAAGATCCTTCAAAGTTGAGAATTTTGAAGGTGTTGTCATTGCTTAAAGGTGCCGTCCAGGAGGGCCGTATTGGTTTGCCTGATCAACAACCATCTTGAAGTGTTAGTCTTGCTCATTGATCCACACGTTTTTATCACTAAGGAAACAAGGGGGAAGTCTTCTTCCTTGTGCCTAACCCTTTGTGAAAGACATTTGAAAGGTGGAATTGTTGGAGCCCACTTCTTGCACGCATCATACCCAGGGCAAGGTGTTACACTCAGCCTGCATATTTTGTGTATAGATAGGTAGAGAGCCCTTGTCCTAGACAAGGTGTTACACTCACCTATGGATACATGCATAAGTCGTATGGAATCATTCAACTAGCGGTACAAATTCCTTAAATCATGTAAACTTTAAAAACATTTCGTGCAAAACTCATTTTATAAACATGTTCGTAAACACAATTATTGGGATGGAAATCATGAGGACGACATGCATGAAGCAATGCGTGACGTAGGTCTCTTTTATGGACATAGTTTCATGGTTATTCTTGATTGGAATTAGTACTCATTTGTGCATAAGTGTATTTGCTTAATATTTATTCAATTAGGTTGTGTTACTTGGCCAATTTGTCCCCTTTTGGGCCGTGTGATATCATACATGCATAATTTAGTTCCCTTAATTTGAGGTGTTAGACATTTATGCTATTTGCTTTCTTATATTGCACATGTGATACTTATATTTAATTAAAAGAGTACAAATGGTTATAGTCATGTTGGATTGAGCCATACTACTATTTTCATAGATTTCTCTTTCTCCGTAGTGAACATTTAAGCTTGTCGTTTAATTATAATATTATTCCATCACATATTTTACATGCATTTTTATGACTATGCTTGGAGAATGTTAATGCATGACATGGCACTCAATTTGGGCATAGGGCCGAAATTATGCCCATTTGTCTAGATTAAAGTCCTCAATTTCATGTAGTGTTCTATTTTGTCCATTTTTCATATATATGGCATATAATAAATATCTAGTCACATAGAATTTGTTACATAGTTGTAATTCATCATTTTAGGTGCCAAAATGGCCATTGGGCAGAAAAATAGTAAAGTCCACTTATTGGAATTTCAATATTAGGTAATTGTTACACTTATGGCCTTTTACCTTTTATTTACATATCATAAATATGAAATATAATCCAATGGAAATTTGTGCATCAATGTGACATATTTTGTGCCCCCTTAGCCGAAAGTAAGGGTATTTCAATATGAATTATTCAAGATATAACATTCAAGCTTGATGCAAATGATGATAAAATCCATTTTCATATTTTAACTACTATAGATATTGTGATAAAGATCACAATATACATCAACATACTAAAATTTTACATGCTCAACTCACATCATACAAATATAATCATGATCACAAAGATTATATTTATAATGATGATCATGCTAAAAATGAAAATGCAAGCACATAAAGTGCAACATCCATGGAATCACACTTTCTTAGACCATGATCATCAAGATACACATCATGATGATGGTGATGATTTCATGACTATGTGAGAGACTCATGGACCAACCCCTATAATAAGGAAAATAGTGATGTTAACATTGATGATGTTCAAAGATGGCATCTTTGTGTACATGCATAAGAAATGAACAATTTTGTACCATTATAAGGCTACCATACTTCTATTTCCATGGGAATCTCTTCTACTACATATGCACATGAAGAAAATGGCCTGCATGAATCCAAATGACAATGGATAGAGTTCTTAGTACACTTTTTAGCATAGTACACTCAATGTGTCTACCATTTAGCATCAAAGTTTAGAAAGTATGGTGAAGATCTCTCCTTCTTGACATGCACGGCCTAAATGACCTATGGATGAGTAAATTTCATCTTGCAAGTTACATCAAAGTATTACTCTAAGTATGTTTGATGATTCCACTAAAGAAAAGTACACATGTATCACAAATTTCAACATGCAAACATTCTTTTTTTCAACAAAGGTTAGAGGTTTCCATTTTAGTTGCATGCATGATCCAATCATGAATGGTGAGCATACTAAGCTTCATTTTCAATTTCCTTGAAGAAGCTAGGAAGAATACTTGCCTTAGAGCACTTGAATCTTACACTAAACGGTGAAAGATTTCTTCTTTGGCCTAGATTGGAAGTCACGGCCATTAAGGCAAAACTGAAGGAAAGAATTAGTTGTGTATGTGGAAAATAGGAGTACAATTGCTCTAAGAATCAATCTAGTGAACTTTACCTTGGTTTGGTTTGAGATTTCTCACTTGTTAAGTGGAAGAATTTCTGCCATTTCCTTGTTGAAGGTCACAGATGAAGGCCTAGATTGGAAGTGATTTGAGTGCTTTCATAAGAGATACAAGTAGAAAATAATATTGAGGAGTATAGTTGATGAGGATCAAGGGTCCGATGAGGATCAAGGGTCCCATCAAAAGGTCAAGGGCCCTATGACAAGGAGGGAAAGAGAACTTTGCCATCAAGTTGGAATCTTCTTGTATAAGCATGTTCAAGATGAACCTAAAGTTCCATGGGTTCACTTCATTGAACTCACCCTTTGACCGTTTTATGAGTAGGGAGTGTGTGTGCTTTCTTTATTTTGAATTTTATCTTGTTTCTTGTGATCTTTGTTTTATGTGTTTTCTTTGTAGGTAAATTAGGTACATGGAAGATCCAAAATGAAATGAAGGCCCAAATGGAACATAGTAGGCGCTTGTCACAAAAGAAGGAGACAAAAGGAATGTTGTCTTGAAAGGAATGTTTGTCTCCACAAAGACAAATTCAAATGTGTCCAAGATAGAATCTCTTGTCAAATTAAAATCAAAATCATCTCCAAATATCAACAAGGGGGCCGGCCAAAATTGACGAGAAGATGAAGATCAACTTGAAGTTGAACTTGAATTTAAATTCAACCATAATTTGAATTCAAGTTTCAACCAATGGGAGACTTAAAATTCAAGAAGATTTCAGCCTATATCTCCTAGCCTATAACACGCCATCTTGAAGGATAAAAGAAGGATAGATTCCAATTCAAATTGAATCCAAGTTTGAATTCAAATTCAAACTCAATTTGAATTCAAACTTCAACCATCTTTTGAATTCAAGTCCAACCATCTTATAATCATCAAAATCAGATTTTCTACACTTCATCATCCAAGGAACACACCAACTTGGAGAGCTAGAACACAATTCAAATTGTGTCCAAGTTTGAATTCAAGATCAACCTCAATTCAAATTCAAACGTCCACCATCTTTTGAATTTCAAGTTCAAGCATATCCTACTCGTCAAATCAGCTCCTCCAAGACATTATTTGACTCTCATACACGGCTGAACATGGAGAGAATGGGATCTTGCAAACATTTCAAATTTTAGCTAGGATTTGTTTTAGTTTTGAATTCAAACAATTTTCAATTTTCAAACATTATTAGCCAGCTTATTTTGAAATAATTTCTGGTCATTTGAAGTCTGATAGGACAAGGATTAAGGCCTATAAATAGACCCCTTTGACCGATTGGAAAGGCAACTTTTGATGAATAACAATTCTTGATATTTCCTTCACTTTATGTAAGACTTTGTTTTCTTGGTTTTGCATTAAAAACCTAAGTTAAGATCCTTCAAAGTTGAGCATTCTGAAGGTGTTTCCATTGGTAAAAGGTGCCGTCCAGGAGGGCCATATTGGTTTGCCTGATCAACGACCATCTTGAAGTGTTGGTCTTGTTCATTTGATCCACACATTTTTATCACTAAGGAAGCAAGGGGAAGTCTTCTTCATTGTGCCTAACCCTTTGTGAAGGACGTTTGGAAGGTGGAATTGTTGGAGCCCATGTCTTGCACGCATCAAATTGGTATTAGAGCGCAGGTTACTCTATTCCGCCATCTATCATTTCGTTTTCGTTTGAGTCTAGTCATTTCAAGTTCAGTTGTGTCCCTCTTCTACCCCTCATTCTACACGCCATTTGTCTATCATTCATACAAAAAAAAGTCCAGGTTGTTTGAGTTGTTTGCATTTTGTTGAGTCTTGTTCTACATCATTCTAGCATCTTTGTTGATTCTTGTTCTAGTGCCACGTTTATCTAACTTGTGCATCAAACATCTGAAATTTTATCATTCAAACTTGAACAATTAAGGTTTGAGCATTTAGAGTACACTCGGCTCTCTTTTTACTACAACCATCAGCCTATAAAGTTACCTCGGTTTCAAATCATCTTGTTGCTACCGAAGCTTTTAGTTGGTGATGATTGTATGCATCTTGTGATTTGCATTGTGATTGATTTCATGCTTTAAATCAAGTTAATCCTATGTGTGTTTGTCTTCACAAACCATTTTCAACACCAACAAAACCCTAATTCTATTCCCAAACCCCACGGCCCAAACAAAACCACCCAAACCCGACCCTAAAACTCATCAACCAGATCCCAAACTACTCATTTACACTCTTAACAAAAAGCCCCAAACCAATTCTGCCAAACAAAAATCAGAATCAAAAGTTCCCAATTCATTCAAAAAAACCCTAACCCTAGAATTTGAATTTTGTTTAATTCTGTCCTACAACCATCCACTATCCAAATTCACCACACAAATCCTCAATTACCAACCCAAACAGCCCATATACACCAGCCATTCAGTTCCCAAAATGCAAATCCCACCCATACCCAAACATGCCCTAAAACCCAAACTTGAAAACCCTAACCCTAACCCTATTTCTTTCCAACATTAATTTCCCTCACTTTCCAAGGTTATTTTGATGTAATTCAAGGTTGCAAACTACAATTTAAAGCCATTGTACTATTCTGCCCAAAAAGAAAGTTCTGAGGACAAAACGCATGAAATTCCAATTCAGCCCCTAGTCAAAAAAGGGGAACCTGAACCTTGCTTACGTTGAAATAGCAAGGAAGGAAATAAAAACAAAAGAACAAGAGAAAAGAAAAAGGGGAAAACGTTTGTGCATTACTTGAAATTTTTTTTGTTGCAATTTGAAAACCTTGGATACCGTATTTCTTTTTTGCTACACACAACCGTCCTCCCACATATCATTCTTCTTATCCTGCTCATCTTGAACCAATCACACACTTGGTTGCTCGATTATTGCATTACTTGAACCATTTTGTGGATAGTAAGTGCATAGAATCAAAATTAACTAAAGATTTCCACGGCAACCCTTAGTTCATCTTTGGTTCAGCCTTATACATCAATTTTGGTTGCTTATTTTCTTTGAATCTTAATAGAAAGTTCAAGTTTGTGTCCATTTCACTTGATTCTATTTTGATACTATTTGGTGTAACTTGAAAGCAAAAAGGATGAACAAGTGGAGATCGTTGTGATTTGGAGAAGCATTGGCAACACACTTTCTTAATTGATCACTTTGAGCCTTCTTAACTTCAGGTTATCCAAGAAGCGAAGTGGTAAGAGAGTGGGAAGAAGAGAAAGAGGAGTGTTCATAGCTTGTTTTTACTAATTACTTAACGTTTGTTTGTCTTTGTATTAGTTTGCTTCTTTCCTTTTTCTTTTTGTTTTCGTTCCTCAGGTAAAATGGAGAGCAGCACTCATTCTGCTTCTAGCAAATCAAAGGAAGTCGAGACTTTGGACAACACGCAACAACAAATGCTGGAGATGCTCAAGAAACTAATGCACGACAATGAGGTAATCAAACATTGATTGGAGGATGTTGAACGGAGCTACAAAACAAGTGATGGCCAAGGTACAAGCAGGGTCGTTCCCCTACCACAACCTAGGCGTCACCCAATAGAAGAGTTGAGGATGACAACCTTAGACCACCACACATCGAGGCAAGAAGGTTTGTTCCTCCAACAAAACCAAGAAGGTACGCTCCAAGAAGGTACAATGATGATTATATCCCATTTGAGCATGATGATTATGACTTTGATGACCACCCTCCCCGTGGTTACCAAAGATGCCAAAATCCCCTTTTCCCGCAAGATAACGATTTTCTCAAAACCAAAATGAATAATCCCATGTTTTATGGTAAAAGTAATGCGGAAGAATATTTGGAATGGGAAACAAAAGTGGATCTAATCTTTTCTTGTACCAATTACAGTGAATTACAAAAAGTGAGGTACGCTTCTATTGAGTTTTCTGGTTATGCACTAAATTGGTGGACAAATTTGTGTCGAAATAGAACTAAGACAAGACAACCGCCAATTGCCACTTGGGAAGAAATGAAGTTTGAAATGAGACAACGTTTTATCCCAAACAATTATGAGAGTTCTATTTTCACGAGTTTGCAAAACTTACGACAAGGTTCCAAAAGTATAGACGAGTATTACAAAGAGTTAGAAATTTTGTTGGAAAGGTCTAACTTGCAGGAACCCGAAGAAGCCACCAAGGTTCGTTTCTTACATGGTTTAAACAGGGAGATTGCGCAAAGGGTTGACCTTCAACCTTATCTCGATCTCACAACCATGGTCCATATGGCTGAAAAGATTGAACACCAATTAAAGGTACATAATTCCTCCAATTTCAATTCCACTTATCGTACTAATCAGTCTTCATCAAGGTTTTCTAGCAAGCCTTCAGGAACGGGAAGCTCACGGCCTACAGAAGGCCAAACACATGACCAAGGTGCGTCACAAAGGATGGACAACCGTGTGCAGTCCACACAAAGGCGAGATGATCGCGGCCAACAAAAGACTCCTACCGGAAAATCTTCGGATCTCTAAAATAGGTTTAGGGACATTAAATGCTATAAATGTCAAGGACGTGGTCACATAGGAAAAGAGTGTCCTAATGCAAAACGAATCATGTTAATTGAGAAAACAAACGAATATCTGTCTGAGTCTGAGCATGAAAACGAATCTGAGCATGATAATGAAATTGAACCCGAAGAAGATGTAGGCGCATTAGATGATTTTGACACTAAGGAGTTTCTTGTTGTGCGTAGAGCTTTAAATTCATATCCGAAACTAGATGATCACGAACAACATAGAGAAAACATTTTCCATATTGACTGCATGATAAATGGTAAAGTGTGCACCATGATCATTGATTCCGGTTCTTGTGCGAATGTGGCTAGTATCGAATTGGTAAGAAAACTGAATTTGGCTATGACTAATCATCCGCATCCTTACAAACTTGCATGGTTAAATGATTGCGGTGAAGTTAGCGTAAGTAAACAAGTTTGGATTTCTCTTAGAATTGGTACTTACAAAGATGATGTTTTATGTGTTGTTGCACAAATGCATGCTAGTCATATCTTACTTGGTAGGCCATGGAAATTTGATCAACATATGACATATGATGGATATTTGAATCATTACAAACTGCATGCACTTCCACCCTCACAAAGTCCACGAGGATCACCAACGCATGTCTAAGTCTAGGGCCGATCCTAAGGAAAAAGAAGCTGAGAGAAAATTCGTGGAATGCATAAAAAGTGAGAACAAAAAACAAGAGAGCAAGGGAAAAGAGGTACTACCCATAGGAGTCACCGAGTCCAAAAAGAAGTGTGGGTATTTTGCAAATAAAAGAGAGGTCACAAGAGCTCTTTACAGCAACCAGACCGTCCTTATTCTTATCCCTAAGGCGTGTCACCTTTCCCTAGAAGAACTCCCACCAAACTTACCTACCTCAGTTGTGTCCCTTATCCAAGAGTACGAAGTTCTATTTCCCTCTGAGCCACCATCCGGATTACCACCTATTAGAGGAATAGAACACCAAATCGATTTTGTCCCAGGAGCCATGTTACCAAATCGCCTAGCCTATCGAGCCAACCTTGAAGAAATCAAGGAAATCCAAAGGCAAGTAGAGGAGCTCCTAGCGAGTGGGCAAGTCCGAGAGAGCCTAAGCCCATCAGCCGTCCCTGTCATTTTAGTACCCAAAAAGGATGGAACTTGGAGAATGTGTACTGATTGCTGCCATAAACAAAATTACCGTCAAGTATAGGTACCCCATACCTAGGCTGGATGATATGTTTGATATGTTGCACAGATCCAAATTCTTCACCAAAATCGACCTTAAGCAGGGGTACTTCCAGGTACGCATTAGAGAAGAGGATGAATAGAAGACTGCATTCAAAACCAAGTTTGGGCTCTATGAGTGGTTAGTGATGCCCTTCGGGCTCACCAACGGCCCTAGCACCTTTATGAGGCTAATGAATAAAGTCTTACGAGCGTTCACAGGACGATTTGTGGTTGTTTATTTTGACGATATCCTAATCTATTCCCAAACCATAGAAGATCATCTTGACCACATTAGGGCCGTTTTTGAGAAGCTTAAGCAAGAACAACTTTACGCCAACTTTAAGAAGTGCTCTTTTTGTTTGGAACGTGTAGTTTTCCTAGGATATGTCATTTCGGCTGAAGGAGTAGAAATGGATGAGGAGAAGGATAGGTCAATTGTGGAGTGGCCTATACCTAAAAATGTAGGGGAATTCGCAACTTCGATGGACTTGCAAGTTTTTATAGACGATTTGTCAAAGATTTTTCTTCTATAACTGCAACCCTAAATGAAATCGTGAAAAAAGATGTGCCTTTTAGGTGGGAAGAGCCACAACAATAGGCATTTGATGAGCGTAAACGTAGGCTAACAACTGCACTCAAGGTAAGTGATGGGTTACCAAATTTTGACGAGACTTTTGAGATCGAGTGTGATGCAAGTGGAGTGGGTATATGCGCAGTTTTGACCCAAGGTAAGTGATGGGGATCAAGGGTCCGATGAGGATCAAGGGCCCCATCAAGAGGTTAAGGGTCCTATGACAAGAAGGAGGGCAAGGGAACTTTGTCATCAAGTTGCCACCTTCTTGTACAAGCATGTTCAAGATGAACCTAAGACTCCTTGGGTTCATTTCATTGAACCTTCAACTTGAACGTGTATCAACATGCACGTCTACATTCTTTGTCTTTGAATTTAATCTTGTGTCTTGTGATCTTAGTTTTATCTATTTGCTTTGTAGGTAAATTAGGTACATGCAATTTCTAAGCCAAATGGAACTCCAAGATGTTCTTGTAGGCATGTGCTACCAAAAAGAAAGAGAATGTTTGAAGAGAATGTTTGAAGAGAATATTTGAAGAGAATGTTTGTCTACACTAAGACAAATTCAAATGTGTCCAAGATGGAGTCTCTTGTTCAAATTGAAATCAACAATCATCTTCCAAAGGGCCGGCCACATTCAAGCAAAGGATGATGATCAATTTGAATTTGAATTCAAAGCCAAACTTGAATTTAAATTCAATCTTGGTTTGAATTCAAGTTTCAACCAAATAGAGGCTTCAAATTCAAGATGAAATCAGCCGAAACACTCAGCCTTCCACACGCCATATTTGAAGAGAAAACAGGAGATAAAATCCAATTCAAATTGAAACCAAGTTTGAATTCAAATTCAAACTCAATTTGAATTCAAACTTCAACCATCATTTGAATTCAATCCCAGCCATCTTATCATCATCAAATCAGGTTTTTCTACACCTCATTTCATCAAGGACACGGCTGGAATAGTGGGGAGAAGATATCCAAGAGCCAAGTTCAAAGTAAGCTCAAATTCAAACTCAACTTGAATTCAAATTCAACTAACTTTTGAAATCAACTTCAGGCCTCATCCCACTCATCAAATCAGCTTCTCCAAGACACCATTGGCTCCTCAAACACGGATGGACATAGAGGGGAAAACATCTTGCAAGCATTTCAAGTTTTAGCTAGAATTATCTTAGTTTTGAAATTCAAGCAAAGTTCAAATTTAAAAATTTGTTAGATAGCTTTATTTGAATTATTTCTAGCCATTTCAAGGCTGAAAGGGGACGATTTTAGGACTATAAATAGACCCCTTTGGCTGATTGTAAACACACCTTTTGATGAATAACAATTCTTGATATTTCATTCACTTTGTGTGATACTTTGTTTTCTTGGTTTTGCATTAAAAACCTAGGTTAAGATCCTTCAAAGTTGAGCATATTGAAGGTGTTGCCATTGCTTAAAGGTGCCATCCAGGAGGGCCGTATTGGTTTGCCTGATCAACGACCATCATGAAGTGTTGGTCTTGCTCATTCTTAATCCACACGTTTTTAATCACTAAGGAAGCAAGGGGAAGTCTTCTTCCTTGTGCCTAACCCTTTGTGAAGGACGTTTGGAAGGTGGAATCGTTGGAGCCCACTAGTTGCACGCATCAAATTGGTATCAGAGCCCAGGTTACTCTATTCTACCATCTATCATTTCCTTTTCGTTTGAGTCTAGTCATTTCAATTTCAGTTGAGTCCTTCTTCTACCCCTCACTCTACACGCCATTGTCTTGCATTTCATACAAAAAAAAACGTCCAAAAAAAACAAACATTGCTTTGAGTCCTTGCATGTTGCTGCATTTTGCTTTTCATCATTCAAGTGTCATTTCCTTTATTTCCTTTCACATCACAATCTGATTTTGAGTCGTTCAAACTTGAACACATTAGGGTTCGTTGCATTTTAGGTTACATTCAGTCTTCTTTTAAATATTCCAACCATCAGCCTATAAAGCTACCTCAGTTTCAAATCATCTTGTTGCTACCGAATCTTTTAGTTGGTGATGATTGTATGCATCTTGTGATTCGCATTGTGATTGATTTCATGCTATAAATCTAGTAGTCCTACGTGTGCTTGTCTTCACAACCCATTTGCAACACCAACCAAACTCTAAAACCAGCCCCACCCCCATGGCCCAACCAGCCCCACCTAACCCAACCTTAAAACTCAGCAACCTGATCCCAAATAACCCTATTTACACCCCAAACAAAGAGCCCCAAACCAATTTTACCAAATACAATCAGATTCTAAGGATACCAATTCATTCAAATAAACCCTAACCCTAGAATTTGAATTTTGTTCATATTCTGTCCTAGACCAACCAATATCCAAATTGACCACACCAATCATCAATTACCAACCCAAACAGTCAATTTACAACACCCATTCCGTTCCTACAACCCCATTCCGCAAAATCCCAAAACGTTCAAAAACACCCTAAATCAAAAACCCTAACCCTAACCCCCATTTGGTCTTACCCCAATTTCCTTCACTTTCCAAGGTTATTTTTGTTGCAAGTACAAGATACAAATTGCATTTTAAATACATTGCACTCTTCTGTCCAAAAACACAAGTGCTAAGTGCAAAACGCATGAAATTCCAATTCTGCCCTTAGTAAAAAAAAGAGAATCTAAACCTTGGTCAATTGATATAGCAAGGAAGAAAAAGAAAAACAAAAGAACAAGAGAAAAGAAAAAGGGCAAAACGTTTTTGCATTGCGTGGAAAATTTTTGGTACGACTTGTGAACCATGGATATCGTATTACCCCACATTGTCGTCCCCTATATACCCTACTCCACATCTCCTAATCTTCTTGAACCAATCACAATTTGGTTGCTCGATTGTTGCATGACTTGAACCATTTTGTGGATAATAAGTGCATAGAATCAAAATTAACTAAAGATTGCCCACGACAACCCTTAGTTTATCTTTGGTTCAGCCTTATACATCAACTTTGGTTGCTTCTTTTCTTTGAATCTTAGTAGAAAGTTCAAGTTTGTGTTCATTTCAATTGATTCTACTTTGATACTAGTTGGTGCAACTTGAACGCAAAGAGGAAGAAACAAGTGGAGAACATTGTGATTTGAAGAAGCCTTGGCAATACACTTCCTTATTGATCACTTTGAACCTTCTTAACTTTAGGTTATCCAAGAACCAAAGTGGTAAGAAAGTGGAAAGAATCGAAAGCGGAGTGTTCATAGCTTATTTTTTTTACTAATCCCTTAACGTTTGTTCGTCTTTGTGTTAGTTTGCTTCTTTCTTTTTCCTTTTTGTCTTCGTTCAATTCCTTAGGTACAATGGAGAGCAGCAATCATTCCGCATCTAGCAAGTCAAAAGAGGCCGAAACTGTTGATAACATGCAACAACAAATGCTGGAGATGCTTAAGAAACTCATGCATGACAATGAGATAATTAAGCATCGCTTGGAAGACGTGGAGCGAAGCTACAAAACGAGTGATGGCCAAGGTACAAGCAGGGCCGTTCCCCTACCACAACTAAGGCGCCATCCTCTAGAAGAAGTTGAGGACGATAACATTCGACCCCCCACACACCGAAGCAAGAAGGTTTGTTCCTCCTACACAAGCAAGAAGGCACGCTCCAAGAAGGTACAATGATGATTACATTCCCTTTGAGCATGATGATTATGACTTTGATGACCACCATCCCCGTGGTTACCAAAGATGTCAAAATCCCCTTTTCCCGCAAGATGACGATTTTCTCAAAACCAAAATAAATATTCCCACGTTTTATGGTAAAAGTAATGCGGAGGAATATTTAGAATAGGACACGAAAGTGGATTTAATCTTTTCTTGTACCAATTATAGTGAATTGCAAAAAGTGAGATACGCTTCTATTGAGTTTTCTGGGTATGCACTTAATTGGTGGACGAATTTGTGTCGAAATAGAACTAAGACGAGACAAGCCCCAATTGCCACTTGGGAAGAAATGAAGTTTGAAATGCGACAACGTTTTATCCCAAACAATTATGAGAGTTCTATTTTCACAAGTTTGCATAATTTACGACAAGGTTCCAAAAGTGTAGACGAGTATTATAAAGAGTTGGAAATTTTGTTGGAAAGGTCTAACTTGCAGGAACCTAAAAAAGCCACCAAGGCTCGATTCTTACATGGTTTAAACAGGGGGATTGCACAAAGGGTTGACCTTCAACCTTGTCTCGACCTCACAACCATGGTCCATATGGCTGAAAAGATTGAAACGCAACTAAAGGTACGAATTCCTCCAATTTCAATTCCAATTATCGTACTAATCAATCTTCATCAAGATTTTACAGCAAGCCTTCAGGAACAGGAAGTTCACGGCCTACAGGAGGCCAAGCACGTGACTAAGGTGCGTCACAAAGAATGGACAATCGTGTGCAATCCACACAAAGGAGAGATGAACGCACCCAACAAAAGGCTCCTACCGGCAATTCTTCGGATCCCTCAAACAGGTTTAGAGACATTAAATGTTATAAATGTCAAGGACGTGGTCACATAGGAAAATAATGTCCTAATGCAAAAAGAATCATGTTAATTGAAGAGACAAACGAATATGTGTCCGAGTCTGAGCATGAAAACGAGTCTGAGCATCATAATGAAATTGAACCTGAAGAGGATCTAGGCGCATTAGATGATTTTGACACTAAGGAGTTTCTTGTTGTGCGAAGAGCTTTAAATGCATATCCGAAATTAGATGATCACGAACAACATAGAGAAAACATTTTCCATATTCATTGCATGATAAATGGTAAAGTGTGCACCATGATCATTGATTCCGGTTCTTGTGCGAATGTGGCTAGCATCGAATTAGTAAGAAAACTGAATTTGCCTATGACTAATCATCCGCATCCTTACAAACTTGCATGGCTAAATGACTGCGGTGAAGTTAGCGTAAGTAAACAAGTTTTGATTTCTCTTAGCATTGGTAGTTACAAAGATGATGTTTTATGTGATGTCGCACCAATGCATGCTAGTCATATCTTACTTGGTAGGCCATGGCAATTTGATCGACATGTGACATATGATGGTTATTTGAACCGTTATTCTTTCAAATTGAATGGCAAATTGTACAAACTGCATGCACTTCCACCACACAAAGTCCACGAGGATCACCAACGCATGTCCAAATCTAGAGCCGATCCTAAGGAAAAAGAAGCCGACAGAAAATTTGTGGAGTGTATGAAAAGTGAGAACAAAAAACACGAGAGCAAGGCAAAAGAGGTAGTGCCCCTAAGTGTCAACGAGTCCAAAAAGAAGTGTGGGTATTTCGCCAAGAAAAGAGAGGTCACACACGCAC